>CM029639.1:40692590-41292590 GCA_017311315.1 Dendrocalamus latiflorus | reverse complement strand
CAAAGCCGCCCCCTTCACGTCTTCGCGTGAACGACGAGGGTGCCGGCGTCGCGCCTTCTCTACGTCGCTTCTCCGCCCCCTTCAACTCGTCAGTCACCGCTTCCTAACAGTTGGGAGCTGGGATGTGTGGTGTCTGTGTAGGGCACTTCATTGCATCATGCTAGACATAGCATGACAGGTGTGTGGGCCATGCATAGGTTGTATCAGACGTGGTATCAATCTGTAGCATCCTACTTTGATTCGATTTTCTTTCCCTGTGGGACTCGTTTCCCTCGTCCTATATATATATACTCTAGTAGCTTTATAGGAAGTGCAAGTGCTCCATTATAATATCTCTTCATTATAGTGATTTGCCTTCAAGCATTCGTGGTTTTTTCCCATAAGGAGTTTTATGTAAAAATTCATATCTCTTGTCTCTATTTTACTGTGCATTATTTTCAACACCCTAAATACCATAGATGCCTTCTCTTCACACAGTGCACCAATAAGGGACCACGTCACATGGCTGCTCCAAACTTTTCAATATGAACCGGGCATTGAAGTTACATTATGGCGCCGTGTTATTGGGATTAAGTTCAAACTTGTAATCATGCTCTCAGATCAAGTATTGTGAGTTTAGAGTTGGCATCCATGTGTATTAAGTTTTATTTCTGAACTAGTGAGTTTAGACTAACCAAGTTCAGAGATGAAATCGTGGCCTTCGAACCGTAATATTCCTAGTGAACCATGGAGTGTGATTGTTTTTGTATGATGTAATTATAAAGTCAACACGTCAACATTGAGCAGTAATTTTGGTCGATGTTTTCTCAGTTTTGTGCAGTGCCACATATTTTCTATTGCATTGTGTAGCTTTGTGAGGAGAGAAGAACCAACGCACATGCGGTGGAGAAGCAAAGCAATCAGAATGCAAAAAAAATAGCATGTTCTTTTGAGTAAATTTGTTTTTTTAAGGGTATTGATAAGCATCATCCGAATGTTTTCTTTCTAATTATCATCCAGATTTATAACCATATTTTTTTATGTCCTGATCACATACTACTGTTTGTTCCCAGGTAATGATGGTAGTTAGTTAGCATGTACAGAGATGACAAGATTTGCCATGTATTCTGTCATGTGGTAAATGCCTTTAGTATTAAAAGCATGAAATTTTGGAGTAAGTATCCACCATGCTGTGACGAGAGGGTAGCATTTTGAATGAAATTTTGTGGCCCAACTCAACCACTGTTGTTAACGAGCTTTTGTAATTTGCTCTATGTGTTTTGGTTGCTGCAATGGTTAAAGGGCTGAAAGCTCAAGCTAAACAGGTGGCCCATGAGAAGGGAGACCCTCAACGGGGTGACGACTGAAAATTCGGCCCTGATAAGCAGAAAAATAGCTCAGTCCATATGTAAATAACACAACAAAGAACAACAGCTGAAACAAACCTCATGGGCCGTTGGATGGTAATCAAATGGTTGAAAAAGTGACTGAGATTCGAAAGTTGTCGGGCGACTGGTACAGTCAGCCCCTATTTTCCTGGGTCGAAGCTCCGCGGCGAACTTGCTTGGGCACCGCTGCTCGTCGGACCTAATCAAATAACCCACACTCGCTGAAGTCCATCCAAGGCAGAAGCACCAACGGAGCAAGGCCATGCCACGTACGCGATGACGTGAGCCCAAACGACGATCCCCGTCTTGTACGAAGTTCGCAGGAAGTTTCCAGTTTATAGCGGCGCGGCCCGCACTGCTTGGGACACTCGCCCGCAGTTTGTCTGCACTATCTCCGGCATCCACGTAATCCCTCAGACCACACGAAGCGGCCGGGGGCAACATTGTGGTGGTTTTTGTTAAGAAATCTGGGCCTGGATCGGCAGCCTAGGGCTCATGATGGCCTGGGCACCTTATTGTAGTCTATAAATAGAGAGTCATATCTCCTCATTATGTACACATGAATGAAAACAATAAAGAAAGACCAGGAGTTCTCTCTATCTCTCTGTGTGTTCAATCTATTCTTCTGTGATTCTGTGATTGATTCGTCCTTGTTCTAAACAGAGAAATCGTTCGGACTGGTCGCCAGCGACGGTTCCTCAACACGTTATCAGCGTACACTATTCTGAAAACAGTATTTAGAAGCTCTGAACTTTTCTGTCTCTGGCATGACAGATTAGGCCACCCAAGTCTCAGGATGATGAGAAACATAATAAACAACTCGCATGAGCATATATTAATTTCCCGAATCATGAAGATTTTGTGTGCCCTGCATGTGCCACCGGAAAACTAATAATTAGACTCTCCACTCTGAAAGTGGAGTATGAAGTCCCTGCATTCCTGGAACGCATCCAGGGAGACATTTGTGGTCTCATTCAGCTCATCTCAGGGCTATTTAAGTATTTCATGGTGCTCATTGACGCTTCTTCGAAGTGGTCATATGTGGGTTTGTTGTCCACAAGAAACCACGCATTTGCAAAATTGATATCGCAGATCATTCGCATCAGAAATGTGTTTCCAAATCATCATATCAAGTCCATCAGAATGGACAACGCCGGAGAATTTACTTTGAAGGCATTTGATGATTATTGCATGGCGATGGGAATTGCAGTTGAGCACTCAGTACTGCATGTCCATACCCAGAATGGTTTGGCAGACGTTTTAATTAAGAGAATTAAATTTATTACCCGACCCCTCTTGCATAGTTGTAATTTGCCAGCTACATGTTGGGGACACACAGTCCTACATGCAGCGAATCTCATCAACATTAGACTTTCGGCCTACAACATCCATTCACCTATGCAACTAGTGCAAGTGTCACCACCAAAAATTTCCCAACATTAGGGGGAGGAAATCAACCCCTTGATGAAGAATATCGGGAAATTACGTGGCAAACTTGGCGAATCCATGCAGATGACCCGCGCATTAGTGAAGCAAATAGAGAAGTCCAGAAGACAATATAAGTCTAGAAGACAAGAGAAGTCCGAAGACAATCGATTTGCAAGAACTAGCAAATCAATTGCCTTATCACTTTAGTGATTTGAAGAGCGTGACTAAGTCGCATGTGTCTGCACGCACTGCACCGGAGAGGGTTGAAATACCAAATAAAGCAGAAGGTATCCCTAATCTCGTCCAGAGGCCTCAGAAAAATAAAAAAGAGGACGAGAACTCCGGTTCCTCAAATCCTTAGTAACCGGGGACGCCTGGTAAAGAAGGATAAGAAGGACTTATCACAGTCGATCACTGAAGTCCCCCAGAACGAGAAGGGGAGTCAGTTGAGACCTGGCACAAGTATGACACCTTCAGAAAATGGCACACCGGATTTGAATATCCCATCGGCATGGATGTGTGCGCACACATCGGAGCCGAAAAACTAAAGGGACTTGCCTCCGTAATTGAAAGACGCGATGCGCAAGGTGAAGCTCCAGCATAAGCAATCGCTCCAGAAGAAGCAACTCATGAAGAAATAGCTATAAACTATGTGCACACGGGAGAGTCCCTGAATAGGACAACAACTAATATCGATATCTACTTCGTAAAGAATTGCCTCCATCATTGATGTTGATCCCGAGCCTGCATCGCTCGCTGAATGTAAGAAAAGATCAGATTGGGAATATTGGAAGAAGGCAATAGCAACTGAATTGCTATCTCTGAACAAAAGAGATGTGTTTGGGCGCGTATGCCGCATGCCTCCCCACATACACCCCGTTGGGCACAAGTGGGTATTTGTTCGAAAGAGAAATGAAAGAAGTGAAGTAGTGAGATACAAAGCAAGGCTGGTAGCCCAAGGTTTCACTCAACGTTCTAGAGTTGATTATGAAGAAACCTACTCCCCAGTCATGAGTGGAATTACCCTTAGATACTTGATCTCAATGGCAGTGAACTTGAACTTAGAAATGAAATTGATGGATGTTGTGACTGCATACCTTTACGGTAACTTGGATTCGGAGATTTATATGGAAGCTCCTGAAGGAATCCCTCTCCCGAACCAAGGCAGAGCAAATAGAAATCTGTACAGTGTGAAACTCAGAAAGTCACTGTATGGACTAAAACAATATGGAAGAATGTGGTATAATCGCTTGAGCGACTTTCTCTGCAAGAAAGGCTACACAAACATTGAAGACCGTCCTTGGGTATTTATACGGCGATCCCAGAATGGATTCTGTATAATCCCTGTGTATGTAGATGATCTGAACATCATCGGGACAGCAGAAGATATCAAAGAAGCAAGCTCCTACTTGGAGTCAGAATTTGAAATGAAAGATTTGAGCAAGATCAAGTTTTGCTTAGGCCCGTAGCTTGAGCATGTCCCTGAAGAAATCTTGGTACATCAGTCGACCTACACCTAGAAGGTGCTTGAAAGGTTTGACTTTGAGAAGGCATTCCCATCGAATTTACCGATGATCGAGAGGTCTTTACAGCAAGAAAAAATCATTTCCGACCTAGGGAAGAGGGGGAGGAAGTCCTGGGACCGAAATTCCCATACTTGAGTGCAGTGGGAGCACTCATGTACTTAGCAAACTGTACTAGACCGGACATTGCATTTGCCGTGAACCTGTTGGCAAGGTACAGTGCAGAGCCCACCAAAAGGCATTGGTAGGGCATAAATAACATCTTCTAATACCTCCAAGAAAGCAAAGACATTGGATTGTCTTACAGAAAGAATCAAGGTCCGAACTAAATTGGCTATACAGATGTTGGGTACCTGTCTGACCCGCATACCGCTAAGTCGCAATCAGGCTATGTTCTCCTGTGTGGTGGAACTGCAATTCCCTGGAAATCGTCTGAGCAAAGCCTTGTAGCTACTTCGACGAACACTCAGAAATTATAGCACTGTATGAAGCCGCACGAGAGTGCGCGCAGCTCCGCCGAATGGTTCACCACATCCAGCAGTCATGTGGAATGAACATTGTGCAAATCCCCATAATTATCCATGAAGATAATACAGCTTGCGTTGCACAAGTGCAGATGGGCTACGTAAGCATATCAACCCCAAGTTCGTCTATGCTTGCAATAGATGAACAAGATTAAAGTACTGCACACTAAGTCATGTAGATTCGTTCACTAAGCCACTCCCCGCATCTAGCTTTGAAAGGTGCGTGTGAGAGATTGGAATGATGAGACTTAGAGAAGTGCAGAATTCAGGGGGGGAATTCTCTCAAGCCCGTTATTAAATTTTGATCTTGAAGATTAAGTATCCAAAAGAATAAAGTCTTAAAGACTAAATGAAATTGGGTGGATTGTACTCTTTTTCCCTTGACGAGTTTTCCTGAAGTTTCTCGACCAAGGCTTTTAATGAGGCAATTCGTGCATCGCAGCATAACATGTATCATGTATTCTTTCTCCAAAATTTTCACACTGGGTTTTTATGGAGTTTTAACGAGGCATGAACGTGTCGGATGAGTGCCCAAGGGGGAGTGTTAAGAAACCTGGGCCTGGGCCGACAGCCCAGGGCCCATGGTGGGCACCTCATTGTAGTCTATAAATAGAGAGTCATACCTCCTCATTATGTACATATGAATGAAAGCAATAAAGAAAGATCAGGAGTTCTCTCTATCTCTTCGTGTGTTCAATCTATTCTTCTGTGATTCTGTGATTGATTCGTTTTTGTTCTAAACAGAGAAATCGCTCGGACTGGTCGCCAACGACAGTTCCGACAGTTTTGGCTGTTTCGCGCCTGTCCCTACGTACAAGTTAGCATTCGTCCGGGGGAGCAGGCCATTCTGAACTCTGAAGGACCGAGAAATCAAGAAGAGATCACGCGACATGCAGGTTTCCAAAGCTGCTCTTGTTGTGTGCGTGCTTCTTCTCCTCTCAGGTGCCGAACTAAGCGCCGGTGCTGGCGCCGCTATGCCGCGAGCTCTGTTGAGAGCTAGCGTCGCAGCTCTGCCTGGCTGCTGCAGGGAAAGGCCGGGTTGCTGCTCGAGGAGCTGCTGCCAACCGCCCTACGAGCTTGAGGCAGCCCTTGACCCCAAGCCCAATTCCCCGTAGCATCGCAGGGACGGCGCCGTGGTGGCAATGGCACGGAGGTAGCTGCTACACGGCGTGGAGCAATGGCGAGGTCCAGATGTCAGTGTGGACCGTGCGTCCTTTTGCTAGCCAGTGTGCTAAGATTACTTCAATAAAAAAATAAATTTGGACGCCGCTGGGTGACCGATGCAGCACGTACGTACCTGCGTGTGTTGTCTGTGTGATACTTTTCGGTGTCGAACATGGATAGCTGCATCATGGTTGCTTGGCTGTATCCCGTTTATTCAACAATGCTTGCAATATATGGGAGATTTCTATCTAAAGCTGATATAGCCCTAATTCCTAACTCATTTGTTACTTTTTTTGCTTTTGCCAATACCTCAATGGTCCTGAAGCTAACATGCTGTCTGCAGCAGTGGCATGCTGACGGAACGGACGAGACTAGAACAACCGGCCCGTTAGGCATTGTAATAGTGAATCTATATGAACCAGGCCGGCAATTTCCTCTGATCAGGACTGGAACACAAGGCCTAGTTTAGAAACCAAACTATTGGGCCGTTCTCCGGCCCAATCTAGCCATCTAATTAGGGCCTGCATGGCCTCTCAGTCCTGACGGATTCCACTCAAAAAGAGAGTGCTGACGGTTTGGACACACTGTAACTGATGCAATTTATCAATGCAGACTAATAAACATATAAACCTAAAACTTGGATGATATTTGTTGTATGGTTAAAGTTAGAAGGATACGATGATGGTGCAATACTGATATACAATTTCTCAATCTAAAGGGCATAGTATTCGTTAAAACATTGCAAATTCGTCCATGTGGTCTGGTTGGTGTATATCGTGTTCGCACCAAATTAAAAACATGGTTCTTAGAGAAGAAAAAAAGTGCGGCACCCATACATGGTGATCGGTGAAAGCTGCACGGACAGATGGCGCAACCCAACTTTATCGGAACGAAAACTATCACGTAAAAGCAAGGACAGCACTAGTGCGTGCAGCCAATGAGATTTAGGCCCGCTTGTTTTGGCTTCAGCGTTAATTTTTTACTATTCATAAATTTCGTCTTTTTTTGAACTTTTAACTTTTTTAGCTTTTTTTTCCAACTCTTTTTTCTCGTATTCGTTTGCGTTGTCCGTGATGAGCTAGCATATTTTTTCTATTTTTAAAATTTTTAAATTTAATTACGTCAAATAAGCCACCTTCAGGTACAGTAAAATTTCAACTGCTACAATGCAATTTTAGTCATAAACTATAGCTTTTCAGCTAACCGCGCGGGGCCTTACGTACGCTGCTGCGAACGCTGTGGCGTCTCAGTCATGCAGAGTGGCGTATGCGGTTTGTCACGTAGCTGGAGCGCGGGCGAGCCCTCCCTATCTGGCGCATGAACGACGCGCACTCCTCAGGAAGCCTCTGATCGGCGTACCCGGGGATGCAGTTGCTCTTTGTTGGCCCAGAGAGCTCTCACAACACACGCTACGCTGTGGAGTCCTCGCCCGAACGCACAGGTAGACACGTTGCATCGCCTTCCTCTCCCTCTGCTTGCTCACAATTCGCCCAATCTCTAACCCTATAGTCTGCCACTACCACTCGCCTCACACGACAACCTCCATCCCTACCCCACCTCCCTCGCTGTTTCCTCCTCGGTCGCCTCCATCGTCATCCTCTGCTGTTCACTCCCCGACCTCCTCCTTAATTTCGAAGAAATCGCTGGCGCTGCCTCCAACTTCTCCACCCTAGTGTCCTTGGAAATCTTGCAGGTGTCTGCCCTACCCTTTTTGTCTCAATCCCCATCCTTTCCTTCCCCTCTTGATCTTCTCGTCCCCCTCTCTTTCCTTCCACATCTCCATTCCAATCTCACTTCTCTTCTCTCGACAACGGCATCCACCACGTCAGAGTGACCTTATTCTATCTGTAACATGAGGTATATGGTTAGTCTTGGAGCTGTACCACCACAATTCTTAGGCTTCTCCAACATAATGCAGATAATAATTCGACCTTCAATAAGCCCATAATTAAGTAGCATAGTCATCGATGCCAAAAAATGTCTTGGCATTTAACAAGAGAAGTATAGTTAGTTGCAAATGACTGATACTTGTGGAATTTCTCCCTGTATAGATTCTGTATATAATTGAGCAGCTTGTGTCAATCTGAGAAGCCTTGGTGAAGTCAGAATTCATAGCCTTACCGCTTTCTATTTCTATTCTGATTCTTTTAGAGGCAACTCTGTTATCACTTGTTCTTTCATGTGGAACTGAGTCGAGACTTCAAGCTTAGTTCGTTGTTGAGCAGGGGCTGAAATTTCCGGTTGTCATTGGTAGGAGTAGCTTTATAGGTTTGAGTTGAGACTTTTTTAAAAAAGGGGAATTGAGTTGAGTCTTCACTAGTTTGTTTTCAGCTTTTGCCTGAAGTACATGCATCTATCATGCCTTGCTTTCCGCACCTTGTTGGATTCTTGCTACACGACACGTGTTGGGTTTTCAGTCATATTCTTCTTGCAAAATTCAGATCCCTTGACTTTGTGAGTTGTGACCTTGGCTTGTACTGGTTCTAGAGGTGTTCCAAAACTGAGTTGGATGATGAACTTACGGTTTGTGTTGAATGGCTCTAGTTAACTAATCTAATACTCTACTTCTGACAAGTCAAGGTTTTCACTTCCAGTCATTCACCGGCACCAGTGCGTTTGTATTTGTACTAACTTTAGTTGCTTCACAATTTGAGATAATTGTCTCAACTGTATTATGATTGGTGCGCATGGATATCTTTCGTATGTAGTTAATTGTGGGTTTTCCCTCAAGAATTCTGTGTAACTGTCCATCAGTTAAGACGTGTGTCAAAATAGGGAAATTAATTTATGTTTTTTGAAGTATTTATGAACCAATGCAGTAGTATATGGGGTAAATCTGAGCTGACTTGCACCATGTGCTGAAACAGCACCTCAGGTACATTGATTGAGCAATGACTGTCTCACTGTCTCAGTGTAGAGGTGGGACTTGGGCCGGGCTTCTTTGGGCCAACCCGAAGCACGGCCGGCACGGCCCGGCCCAAGCACGGGCCGGCCCGACACGTGGCGGGCCGTGCCGGCACGGCACGAACGGTGGGCCGGGCTGGGCTTCAAAATCCGGCACGGCACGGCACGACAGATCGGGCCGTGCTCGGGCCGGCACGGTACGAAGAGCACGGTTGGCCAGAAACTATTTAAAATTGATTTCTTAACTATAGTAAATTGTACTCATGACTCTCCTTGAGCTTTTCTATTTGACTAGTTGGGTAGGCCTATGCTAGATTGTCGGGCGATGTCCACGTACGCCATAGTCTAATTTGCACCAAGATATGCATTCCATTAGACTAGATGACCAAGTTCGAAGGTGAAATGGCATGAGACAATAGAATCGAATTTTAAGTAGGTTTTTAATAAGGCGGATACAAGAGAAAGGAAGATAGCGGCCACCGCTACCATTGTCGCTGTCGCTTTTGTCGTGTATAGTTACTTTGGGCTGGGCTTGGGCTGGCACGGCACGAACACCGGCACGGTGGGCTTTGGGCCGTGCTTGGGCCTGGCCGAAGACGAGGCGGGCCGGCACGGCACGGCACGACGGGATGACTGGGCCGAACCGGCACGGCACGGCACGAAGCGGCCTAAAGCACGGAGGGCCTGGGCCGTGCCGGCACGGCACGGCCCAATTCCCACCTCTGTCTCAGTGATCTGGTGCTATCTCCGGTAAATTTTAGTTGTGCTACTTGGTAACCAGGCAACATAAGAGTCATTCACATTGCATACAACGGTTTGTCTACCTCAACCTTTTTAGAACTATTAGACCATGTTCAGAAGTGTTGAAACTTTTGGTTTTGGTTGTGGTTTTTACCTGATTATGAGAGATTGGGACAGTAAAAGACACTCACATTGAGAAATCACTCTATTTAAAACGGCTCATGTAATGACTCCTATAAACAACAACAACAATAAAGACTTTTGTCCCAAACAAATTAAGATAGACCAGGAATGAAATCTTTTCAAAATCAAATGGATGAGAGCCTTAAAATAAAACCTATAATGCTAAAATCCTAAACTGTACACTCTGTTATCTGAGCCGAGAGCCTAAAAAACACTGCCCCTAACTTTCTTATGGTTCCAATACGTTGATCGCTAACTTCCATGCGCTTCTATCCAAAGCTAATTCTTTAGATACATTCTATTCCCTCAAATCTCTTTTAACTGCTTTCTCCCACGTCAGTCTTGGTCGACCTCTACATTTTCTTATGTTTTCAGTACATCTTAAAATTCCACTACCATATATCATCTCAGGAGGTCTTCGTTGGAGATGTCCAAACCATCTCATGCGATGTTGAACAAGCTTCTCTTCAATTGATGCTACCCCTACCCTATCACATATATCATCATTACGGATACGATCCCGCCTTGTATGACCACAGATCCACTGCAGCATCCTCATCTCCGCTACACTCATTTTCTATATATATATATTATCTTTTAGTCGCCCAACATTCTGCTTCATATAGCATCGCGGGTCTGATCGCCGTTTTATAGAACTTACCCTTTAACTTTTGAATGACTTTTTTTTATCACACAGTACACTAGATGCTTAGCGCCATTTCACCCATCCCGCTCTTATCATGTGGCTCACGTCTTCATCAATCTCACCGTCCCACCGTAACATCGATTCCAAATAACGAAACGTGTTCTTCTTAGGCACTACTTATCCATTCAATCTAGCATCTCCATCATTTGCCCTAGCACCACTGAAATCATACCTTATATACTCAGTATTAGTCCTACTAAGTCTAAAACCCTTCAATTCTAAGGTCTTTCTCCACAACTCAAGTTTCCTATCAACACCTATCTTACTCTTATCAACCAGCATCACATCATCAGCGAAAAGCATGCACCAAGGGATATCTCCTTGTATCTCACATCATCACTAAGGCAAAAATGTATGGGCTCAACGCTAACTCTTGGTATAGTTCTATCTTAATAGAAAAGTCATTAGTAATACTACTATACATTTTAAAATTAGTTATATTCTAACTCCTATAAACAATTTATAAAATTCACATTAAAAAGCCACCCCACCGAAAGCCAGAAACTGCTCTCTTTGATGCTATCGTGTTTCAAACGGGGGCAGTGTTGATGGTCTGTCTGGATGCGTTTGCTAGCATACATGTTAGACAAGTACAACTAATCATCCTCTAAACAAACCCGGGGGGATTCCTGGATGGCGAGGCTATCCACGTGTCCGCTGTCCGTCTGTGCTACCGCTCCGTCCGTCTGAGCGACCGGGTGAGCGATTTGCTGGCCAGCCGCGCTTTTGCGTTGCGGACGGCGTTTCATACGGCCGACGCGCTGCTTCGCTTCGTGCGCCGTTTCATACGCTCGAGGTGGCGCTTCGGTTCATTCGCCGAACGATTGCGACGCGTGGGATGCATTACCGCTTCCGGATACTTCTCTGCCTCACGGACTTCACCAGTCCACTTTATTTTGCATTATGGTTTCCGGGATGCGCCCGTTACCTGCCTACTCTCTGCGCCTCACCTGCTGCATTTCGTTTCGATTCCTCTTTTCTCCATTTCGATTTGGTTCGTGCTTCCGCTTTGCCTTCGCCGTTTGCCTCTTTACATTTTCGTGCGCGTCGGTCCGCGTTGGCTTTGGTTAGATTCTTCTTGTTTATTTCTGTCGTTTACGTTCTTGCTGTCGCTTTCTTAGATTCTAGGCCTTGGTTTGGTTTGCGAGAAGTCGATTTTTGGTAGATCTTGGTCAGCTACCTTGTGTTGCTACCCTTTTTTCTGTCGCTTTCTTAGATCCTGAGCCTGTTGCTACCGTTTTTGCTGTCGCTTTCTTAGATCTTGAGCCTTTCTTTCATTTGCGAGAGGTCGACTTTTTGTAGATCTTGCTGTTGGTTTGGTTTGCGACAGGTCAACCTTTTGTACATCTTTTGCTTTTTTTGTTCTTTGTAGCGTCGTTTTGGCCGTTGCCTTTATGTCACCTATTTTTATGCTTATTTACGTGCCTCACTTTAGTCTTTTTTTTTGCGTAACGCAGGGCCATTCTTCGTTGGGTCGTCGTGCTGCAGGATCCTTGGGTTAGTTTTCGGCGGTGTGTTTAGGGTTGCCATCGGTATTGTGCTTGGTAAGTTTTTCCCCGGTAATAGGCACCTTTATTGTGCTGCTACCTATGTAATGGATGATCAACCTTTTGTACATCTTTTGGTTTTTTGTTCTTTGTAGCGTCGTTTTGGCCGTTGCCTTTATGTCACCTATTTTTATGCTTATTTACGTGCCTCACTTTAGTCTTTTTTTTGCGTAATGCAGGGCCGTTCTTCGTTGGGTCGTCGTGCTGCAGGATCCTTGGGTTAGTTTTCGGCGGTGTGTTTAGGGTTGCCGTCGGTATTGTGCTCGGTAAGTTTTTCCCCGGTAATAGGCACCTTTGTTGTGCTGCTACCTATGTAATGGATGATTACTACTAAGTTGTTCTTCGTTTTCTATTCTTATTGTTGTTGTACGTTATTTATACATACCTGCGTCCTTTCGCATTCTGTTTAGATTTAGTGGATACCTATTTTGTCTTGTTTCCTGGTTTACCATTTGCTTTGCGTTTATATTATCATATTTCTTATTATATCATGTTCTTTATTTTTTCCTACCTATTTACTTCGCTCTTTAAAGGTATTCCTTGTGCTTTTATATATTATCTTCGTTCATGCTTCTCTGCGTGCAGACGCGAAACGGATTCTACTGATCGTCCTTTGGAGCTTCTCTGTCTCTATCGCCTATGATTTAGGGATCCTTCGTTTTCTCGTTTTGCGCTTAAGCTGTTATCACTAAGGTAAATTATTTGTAGATACCTTTCTAACTTCACGGCTCGTTTAGATTTTATGCATAGCTATTTAATCGCTTTTCATATTGTACAATTTGGTTTATTTCTTATTGTCTATTTAATTCAATCGTTCAGGTTACTGCTTTATCTTTTTTTTTGTTATCGATGTGCCACCAATGCAAGACGCTTGTTGATTACGTACTGTAGCTAACTAACTTAATGTGTTTCCTCTCTATAGTTTATGCGTATCCATTTTGTATGATCTGTACAATAGTTTCTTTTTTATTTTACCATTTGTTTATGTTCCTGTTACATATAGTGTACGCTGCTGATATGAGATGCCCATTTATATGATACCGTTCTGTTTTCATACATTTATTACAATTATATTCAGTTATAGTGTTCTGCTTTTATACATTATGTTTATTGATGCTTCTCTGATTGCAGATGCGAAACGGATTCTACTCATCGTGGGTTGGAGCTTCTTTGACTTTGTCACATACGATTTAAGGATCCTTCGTTTTCTTGTTTTGTGCTAAACCTTTATCCCTAAGGTAAATCATTTGTATATGTTTTTACTGCTCTGGTTTTACACATTATGTTTGTTCATTCTTGTCTAATAATAATTTGTTGCTTCGCGTTAGGGTATATTTCTTCATATATAGCGTCCATATTTGTGTATGCTATTTACCTATGTGTTTATTTGCGCGCTATTTATAGTGGTTTTAGTTTTGTTCTTCATCTTTGCTGATGTATTTTAGCCGTGCTGTTTATATACTCTAGGCAGTTATATATACTGTTATGTAGTATTTATCTTATATACTTACTGTTTTCTCTTTTTTTTAATTCTGCTTGTTTGATCAGTGCAGGATTATTTAGGGTTTCCTCATCGTTCCTTGCCGTTTGAGGAGCGTTTGTTCTCTTGCGCTCTTTTCGTTGTTGGATGTTCACACAGTGATAGTTAAGTTTTTCTACGCTCTTGTGTACCTGATGTGCAGTTTATATTTCGGTGATAGTTAAGCTTTTCTACGCTCTTGTGTACCTGATGTGCAGTTTATATTTCGATATTGTTATAGTGTTATTGCCATTTGTATGAGGTGTTCACTTATATGCGTTATCATATAGTATTTGTATTATATTCACTCATACATATTTTATTAGCTGCCTATCATATTGTATTACATTATATGTTATAGGCCTTCTTTATTCACTTTCTACTTATTTGTTATAGATCGAAATCTATGATACCTTTCCTGTTTGATTATTGCATTAATAAAATAGCGTTCCTATTTTCCTTAGGTTTTTTAGGTTTATTTTGTTACTGTGAATCTAAGTGTTTCCTACCTTTTTGGCTTTATTATTTCATTGGTAAAACTACGTTAGTATTATATAGACTTTGTTTTTTATTCCTCTCCTTTTTAAACGTTCGTTCTTTCCTGAGTCGCTATCGCTGTTTATATGAAATAGCGATTTATATGTATTATCATGTACTACGGATGTTATGTGCAGCTATGCCTATTTTATTGGTTACCTGTTATATTCTATTAGATTATAGCTTATTAGTTTGCTTTCTTCATATCGTGTTTGCTTACTATAAATTCAAAATTTTTTCTTTTTCCTATTTCGATGTTTCATTGAACGCTACTATTTTATTGATTAGCTGTTATATTCTATTAAATTATAGGTTATTGCTTTCCTTTCTTCATCTCCTATTTGCTTAGTTGTCTGTTTCGCATTATGCTATATCTGTTTGTGTATACAGTATCTATTTGTATATGTTAGTTAGATATGTAACTGTTTCTGCCCTGTTTATGATACCTGTGGTTTTATGGTTTATCTTTATTCAGTTTTTTTTCTTGTGATGTTCATGTAGACTAGCCAGTTTTGTATGCTGTTATGTAATAGTTATCTTATGCTCTTGTTGTTTTCTCTTCTTTTTATTATGCTTGTTTTATGAATGCAGGCTTATTCAGGGTTAGCTCACTGTTCTTTACCATCTGCGCACCACTTGTTCTATTCCAGTGTTTTCGCTGCTGAACTTTCACGCGGTGATAGTTAAGTTTTCTTCGGTCTTGTCTACTTAATATACCATTTACATCTTGCTGTTATCATGGTGCTACTCATGTTTGTCAGAGCTGCTTACTTATATGTGTTATTGAGTAGTTTTTATATTATATTTGATCATACTTATTTTATTACTTAACTATTGCATTGTATTAGTCTATATGTTTTAAATCTTAGGTACCTTTCCTGTTCCATTATTCCGCTAAAATGCCGTTCCTATTTTGTACTTAGTTACTATAGCTCTTAGCCTTTCCTACCTTTTCAGCTTCATTATTTCATTTGTGAAACTTCCTTAGTATTATGTAAGCTTTATTTTTTACTCTTTTCTTTTTCTTTAGAGACTTTCCTTCTTTCCCTGATTCAGTATCGCTGTCTATATATATATATATATATATATATATATATATATATATATATATATATATATATATATATATATATATATATATATATATATATATATATATATATATATATATATATATATATATATTATGTAATAAACATTACGTTCAGGTATGGCTATTTTATTCTATTAGATTATAGATTATCACTTTCCTTTATTCATCTCCTATTTGCCTACTACAAATGTAACCGTTCCCTGTTTTGTTATTTCACTGTTTCATTTCTACATCTATCATGTCGAACCTGCTTACTTATATGTGTTATTGAGTAGTTTTTATATTATATTCGACCATACTTATTTTATTGCTTAACTATTGTAGTGTATTAGTCTATATGTTTTAAATCTTAGCTACCTTTACTCTTCCATTATTTCAAAAAAAACGCGTTCCTATTTTCTTCATTTCGTACTTAGTTACTATAGCTCTTAACCTTTCCTACCTTTTCAGTTTCATTATTTCATTTGTGAAACTTCCTTAGTATTATGTAAGCTTTATTTTTTACTCTTCTCTTTTTCTTTAGAGACTTTCCTTCTTTCCTGATTCAGTATCGTTGTCTATATATATATATATATATATATATATATATATATATATATATTATTGTGTAATAAACATTATGTTCAGGTATGGCTATTTTATTAGCTACCTATTATATTCTATTAGATTATACATTATCACTTTCCTTTCTTCATCTCCTATTTGCCTACTACAAATGTAACTCTTTCCTGTTTTCTCATTTCACTGTTTCATTTCTACATCTATTACGTAAACTATAGTTCTTACCTTTCTGCCTTTGTTTAGGAATTTCTACGCTTTCCTAATTCTGTATTTAAAATGGCGTTGCTATTTTTGCCATTCTGTAATTAGTTATTGTGCATGTCAGACTTCTCCGGTTTTTGAACTTTGTTATTTTTTGCTCTTCTGTTTTTCTTTAGCAACTTTCCTCCTTTCCTCATTGAATATCGCTATTTGTATGAAATAGCTATTTATATATATTATCATGTAGTAAGCACTATGTTCAGCTATCCCTATTTTATTAGATAGCTATTATATTCCATTAGATTATAAATTGTTGCTGTTCTTTCTTCATCTCCAATTTTCTTATTATACATGTAAATCTTTCCTGTTTTTCCATTTCACTATTTAGTTCTTACCTCTGTGCTTTTGTTTACGAATATCCATACTTTCCTGATTTTGTATTTAAAACGTCATTCCTCTTTGCGTCATTATGTATTTACCTACTGTAACTCTTAGTCCTTCATATCTTTTCAGCTTCGTTGTTTCATTGGTGAACGTGATCCCTGTTTATATGAAATAGCTATTTATATATATTATTATGTAATAAACATTATCTTCAGCTATAGCTATTTTTTTACCTACCTGCTATATTCTATTAGACTATAAATTATTACTTTACTTTCTTCATCTCCTATTTATCTTTTCTAATTGTTAGTGTTTCGTATTTTCCCATTTCACTGTTACATTTCTACACCGCCGTTGCTATTATGTAGCCTATAATTCTTACCTTTGTTTTTTTTATTTAGGAATTTGTATACTTTTGTGATTCTCTATTTAAAATAATGTTCCTATTTCCTTTATTCTGTATTAAGTTACTGTATACGTTACGCTTCTCTAGCTTTCCAGCTTCGTTATTTCGTTTGTGAAACTGCCTTAGTATTACGTAACCTTTATTTTTTTTTTGTCTCTTCTCTTTTTGTTTACAAAGTTTCTCCTTTCCTCATTCAATATCGTTGTTTCTATCAAATAGCTATTTATACATATTATCATCTAATACAAATTGTGTTCAGTTATAGCTGTTTTATTAGGTACGTATTATATTCTATTACATTACAGGCTATTACTATGCTTTATTCATGTCCTATTTGCTTATTATATATGTAAATGTTTCCTGTTTTTCTATTTCAGTATTTCATCTGTACATTGCTGCTAATATTATATAACCTATAATTCTTACCTTTGTGCTTTTGTTTAGGAGTATCCATACTTTCCTGGTTCTCTATTTAAAATGTTGTTCTTGTTTTCCTCATTATGTATTTAGTTACTATAGATTTTAGTATTTCTTATCTTTTCAGCTTTATTATCTCATCGCTGAAACTACCTTACTATTCTCTAAACTTTATTTTTTCCCTCTCCTTTTCTTTATAGACTTAACTCTTTTCCCAATTCAATGCCGTTGTTTGCATGACATACTTATTTATACATGCTATCATATAACAGATATTATATTCAGCTATAGGTATTTTATTAACTACCTATAATTCTCACTGTTGTGCATTTATTTACAAATTCCCCTATTTTCCTCACTGATGATTGCTGTCAATGTTTCCCTTGTCTACCTTTTTGATTTCGTTATTTCATTGCTCTCACTTATTGGTATTTAGTTTTATGGATCTATCACGTTCCGTTAGAACTCGTCGTGAGGAGATTCTACGTGGAAAACAACCAATTAAATCACCAATGCCCTCACTATTGACACCCCATGTTTTGGCTGATACCTTCACACCATCGTTTTCTCAATCAGGATCGCATCCATGTATGATTCCCTTAATGTCACTTACTATATAAACATCATGCTTTTCACATTTCGCAAATTGTTTTCAAGGTTTTGCTTTTCTATTGATATCTTTCTTTGGTTTCATTTATCTTCCCGCAGCGCTTATCACAGATGTTAGTATGATTCCTCGATCAAAGCGTCAACATGGTTGTTCACACGCTTTATACCCCATTTTTCTCTATTAGTTTTGGTTTATGTTGTTTTCCTGTTCATTTATTTTACTTGCTTACATAATAGGAGACCATTTTTGCCCATTGCTTAGTCCACTTGAAGCAGCTAACAATAGGAAAAAAAGAAGTTATCCAATCTGCAGCGTGCCGCTGCTAGAACAGGTGTTTTTTTTATTGTTTTGTTTTATAAACTTTCTTGTGTTTTCTGTTTTCCCTTATGTCGAAATAAAGATATTTTATCATTCGTTGGTTTATATGTATGCCTACATTTTGTTGACATTTCAGGTAGCACAATGCATTTTAGCTTAAACCCACTTAAAGAGCCAACCATTTCTTTTTCTAAGGAATATGTTTCCTTCTTAAAAGGTTTGGCCATATTGTTGAACTTACACCATTCATTCGGTGTGTTTTATACGGCTGCTGAGGCTATTTGTTCTTTCTTTTATATTGATCTTAATACCGTTTCAGCCACTTATGATAATCGATCATACTATGGTGGTCCAGATTATGAATGTAATAGATGTGCCGCTGTTTTTTGGTTCCAAGAAAGGTCTCATCATAGAAGTTCCTCTAGACATCAGCGAATTATCTACAATAGGTGTTGTCGCGGTGGTAAAGTTTCTCTTCCACCACATGAACAATACCCATATCCACTTCGAGAACTAATTGGTTTTGATAGAGGTGCACAATCAAATCAATTCATGCGTTTAATACGCCATTATAATTCTCTGTTTGCATTCACTTCGTTGGGCGTAGATGTTGATAAAACCATTAACACCGGTGAGGGCCCTTATGTTTTCCGTATAAACGGTGTTGTTCATCACCGGATTGGTTCATTAGTTCCTAAACCAGGCCGAAAACCACAGTATGCGCAGCTGTACATCTATGACACACACAATGAGGTTCACAATAGGGTATCTGTTTTTGACAAAGAAGATGACAGAAATGATGAAGCAGATGATAGTATAGTTGCTGCCCTAATTGATATGCTTAATTGCTTCAATCCATTAGTAAAACAGTTCAGAATGGCACGAGATCGCCTCTTTTGTCAAGACAATCCAGAAATTCATATTCGTCTTATCGGTTCATCTGACACACATGATGATCGGTATTCTTTACCAGCTGTGTCTGAATTAGCTGCATTAGTTGTGGGCGATCTATCTTTAGAAAATAACAGATTTGATATCATTGTTGAGAGCCATCCTGGTGAGCTAAAAGAAGTATCGCCTCTCAATCCTGCTCTGATGTCTCTTCAATATCCATTATTATTCCCGTACGGTCAGAAGGGCTACCATCTTGGTATTAAATACAGAGCCAGTGATGATGGTGCTGCTTCTGTTAGAGATGAAGTTTCAATGCTTGAGTATTACTGCTACGAGTGCCATTACCGAAAAAATGAACCAAATCCTTATACATGTTGTGGCCGCCTCTCAAATCAAATAGAGGTTGATTGCTATTCATGTATAGAAGCAAATCGTTTATCGTTTCATTTCTTCAATCAAGATATCTTGCGTTCCGACACATATCAAGGCATTTCGGACGCACTTGGTGAAGGGACATCACAAGGCAAAAATATTGGTATCAGGGTTTTGCTGCCTGCGAGCTTCACTGGTAGCCCTCGATACAATGCACTCAATTACCAAGATGCTATGGCTATCTGCCGTGAATACGGTCCTCCTGATTTATTTTCTACTTTCACATGCAATTCAAGATGGCCAGAAATTGCAGACGCACTCAAACACGAACCTGGCCAAAAATATATAGACCGTCCTGATATTGTCACTCGAGTATTTCATATGAAGCTCACTGAATACATTTCTGACATCAAGAATGGCCACACATTCGGTATTATATGAGCAGGTTAGTTTGTTGCTTTTATGTTCTGCACATTGCTTTCATTTTAGCATTCTGCTTTTCCCTCTAAGTTATGTTTCTTATATTTTACAGTTTTGTACACTATTGAGTTTCAAAAAAGAGGCCTGCCGCATGTCCATACACTTATATGGCTTGCTAACCGCACAATGGATGTATCTACTGAGTTCATAGATTCTCTTATATGTGCTGAAATTCCTGATCCAACTATTGACCCACTTGGCTATGCTCTTGTTGAAGAATTTATGATGCACGGTCCATGTGGAAATCTTAATAAAAAATGTCCATGTATGAAAAATGGGGTGTGTTCAAAACGGTATCCCAAAGAATTGAGCACAGAAACAGTCATTAATGAATCTGGTTTTCCAATATATCGTCGTCGAGATAATAATCATTCTATTATGAAAAATGGAATCAAATTGGACAATAGATGGGTTGTTCCATACAACATGAGATTACTCAAAAAATTCCAAGCTCACATTAATGTTGAATGGTGTAATAAAACAAATCTTGTCAAATATTTATTCAAATATCTTACCAAAGGACAAGATAAAGCAAGGATGGTTTTTTCTGCTGCTGACCAATCATCAGACCCAACTAATCCACAGAATAAACAAGGAATAGATGAAATCCAAAACTATATTAGATGCAGGTACTACTTCATTTATACATTAGGCTATCTTTTTCCTGACTATAACTGTTTCAGCATTCTTCTTTCCTCTTCTATATTAATAGTTTTGTATACAAACAATTTCTAGATACTTATCTTCATGTGAAGCAATTTGGCGACTATTTCAATTTGAAATACATGGCCGAATGCCTTCTGTTGAACGGCTGGCTGTTCACATGCCTGGTATGAATAGAATTATATACCATGAAGAAACTGATTTGGAGCAAATTATTGCTGATCCAGCAACTTCTAAAACTACCCTAACTGAATGGTTTGTTGCCAATCAACAATTTGAAGAGGCAAGGTCTTCTACATATTATCAATTCCCATCAAATTGGAGATGGTGTACCGATAACAGAAAGTGGATCAAAAGGAAACGTAAATCATCAAAAATTGGCCGTATATATAATGTGCACCCAAGCACCGGTGAATTATTTTATCTCAGAATGCTTTTGATGATTGTTTCTGGTGCGCAGAACTATGAAGACATTAGAACATTCAACGGTGTCCAATATCTAACCTTCAAAGAAGCTTGCAAGGCTCGTGGATTAGTTGGTGATGATACAGAGTGGTTTTTACTCTTTGATGAGGCAATTACTTGGGCCACACCATACCAGCTTAGACATCTCTTCATGGTGGTACTTTCTTTCTGCAGTGTTGTTAATCCTCAGAATCTATTTGATAAATATTGGTGTTTCCTTGCCGATGACATAGCGTATAAGATACGACAAGCACTGCAGAATCCAACATATTCAATACCAGCTACTTATTTACAGACCCAGTTGATAAATGAGCTCTTCACTACCTTCTCAAAGAATGGATTGAACTTTGCTACATACAATATAAGCAGTGAATTGGTACATGATAGTCCTGCTTCTGGTAATAGACTTGTTACCGAAGAGCTAGCATATGATAAAGTTGTTCTGTTAACACATGCTAATTCATTATATGATCAACTCAATGCTGAACAGTCTGTTATATACAGCAAAATCATAGCATGTGTTAGTCAGAAAAAGGCGGTTTTTATTTTGTATCAGGCCATGGTGGTACTGGAAAAACATTCCTTTGGAATGCTATAATAGCCACATTAAGAGCTAATGCTGAAATAGTTCTTGCTGTAGCTTCATCTGGAATTGCATCACTTTTGCTTCCAGGTGGTCGCACAGCTCATTCTCGTTTCAAGATACCTCTTGACATCAATGAAAAAACCTTATGTAACATAGCAAGAGGGACAATGCTTGCTGAACTTATTAATAAGACTTCTCTGATCCTTTGGGATGAAGCACCTATGACTCATAGACGCTGTTTTGAAGCGCTTGATAGAACATTACGTGATATTATGTCTGTTGAAGACAGTGGCTATATGAATATACCTTTCGGTGGAAAGGTCGTTGTTCTTGGTGGGGATTTCCGTCAAATTTTGCCTGTTATTGAAAACGGAACTAAGACAGAAATTATTCAGGCTTCACTTATTAAGTCATCGCTTTGGCAACACATTGAGCTACTCAAATTATCTACTAACATGAGGCTTCATAATCCAAGCCTTCCATCTGCAGAACGTGAGGCCGTTTCTATATTCGCTCAATGGGTGCTTAATATTGGAAATGGTCAAATCCCAATGATTCAAAAACCAGGAGAGATTCATCCAAGCTGGATAAGAATACCTAGTGATCTTCTTCTTCTACCAACTGATAACAATATGGATGCAATTGTCAATGCTATTTATGATTCATTCAACACCAATTATCAAAACAGCGAATATCTAGCACAGCGTGCAATTGTTTGCCCAACTAATGCTGTCGCTAACGAATTAAACAAGGTTGTTTTTGATAAGATCCCTGGTGACAGCAAAGAATATCTCAGCTTTGATTCTATCTCTCAATCTGATACTCGAATTGGTGATGCTAATCTACTGTATCCACCGGAGTTTCTAAATTCTATCACGCTCAACTGTTTTCCACATCATGCTATTTATCTCAAAATAGGTGTTCCAATAATGCTATTGAGAAATATAAATCAGTCTATGGGTCTTTGTAATGGAACACGTTTGATTATCACAAGACTTGGTGATCGACTTCTTGAAGGATGTATAATCACTGGAACCAATATTGGTCAGACTGTCTGTATTCCAAGAATTGTCCTAAATGCAACAAGTCCAAGATGGCCTTTCACACTGCAGCGACGACAGTTTCCAATTAATCTTTCGTATGCAATGACTATTAATAAAAGCCAAGGCCAGACTTTAAACAAAGTTGGGATCTATTTGCGAAACCCAGTGTTTTCGCATGGACAATTATATGTGGCATTATCCCGGGTGACATCACGATCAGGCCTAAAGATACTCATTGAAAATGAAAATGGTGTTGCCTGTAGTGAAACAAAAAATATAGTGTATAAAGAAGTCCTTGCTTGTATTTAGTGCTCTTCGTTCTTGCTATTGTTACCTCTTCTAATTCACCTCACTTAGCTAAAAAGTTTTCTTTACTCCTTATCGCCAGTAGGCAAGTCAGCTATAAAAAACACTTTTATTTAATACATCTGTGTGTCTGTGCATCACATTGTGATATATACTTCTCTGCTTCTTCAAAAATATTACACGCATACTTTGTTGCTTCTATAAACATTTGCGGTTCTCACTTTGTTTACAATTCTAATGTTTCCACATCTGCCTATATTTATTCATCCAAATTATAAATAGTCCCACCTTACTGATTATGTCGGCCGTTGCGTTTTTATCACCTTTCTACGTTTTGCTGCTTTTTGTTCTCTGCTATGGTCCACACATTACTGTACTTACTTACTTTGCCTACATTAATACCACTTTTTACACAATGCAGATCCAGTCTGGATTAAATCACTACTAATTCTTGCTCTGGTAACAATCAGCCTTCTTATATCACTCCTATACAGTATACCATTCATATTTTATTCAGGCTACACCCATGCTCATTTCATGACATTTATTCTTAAAGTACTATTTTATAGATGCTTCTTTCAATTCTCACTTTTTTGAAGCTTTTCGGCTGTTTATTTCTCTGTGTTTATTATTATAACACTTGATTTATTTCACTTTGTCTATTTGTTTCGCTCACTTTCCTTCTTGCTTTGTCTACTTTTTTATCATTGCTCTCTCCTCACCACAACATCATTCTGTGTGTAATGATCATTCTTTCTCATTTCAGAATCACTGGTTTCACTCCGTTCCGCTTAGCTTTCAGTTGCCAATCATCCGTCCTGATTACTAATCTCACATCAGTTAAGATTTCTCCACTGTTAATTAATTAACATATCATTTATATTTCATTCTTACCACAACACTCTTGTTCTTAATACTTTATTACATCCTGGTAATAAAAGCTTCTTCTTGCTTATATACTTTTTACACATGGTTATTTATACACGCTGCTTTTTTTACGCACCCCTGCTTATATAACACATCTCAAAATCTTACATATGCTTTTGTTACTCGTTTCATGTTCAATTTTGCTTACCATCTTTGCGATGCTAATTCTCTGTTTCACATCATGATCCTTCTATAGTCTTTTTTCATACGTTATCTTACCCTCCATTATAATATTCCCATTTCGTACATTATCTTAGTTAATCGTTTTCTAATAAATGTTCTTTTCTTCACTCTCTGCTATATCTATCTATACAGCATATCTATTTATGTGCATTATAATATACAAAATTATATTATCTCTATTTGTACCATTCTATTTTGTTATATTACATTATACCCAATTATATCCCTCTTCTTTCATATACTTCCTTGCTACTTTTGTTATGCTAATCACTTCTTTTAGATTATGCTACCTCTCTACATTTTTATTTCCTTCACATCCACAGCATCTTCTTTTTGCAATTATTTCCCAATCTCACTAATTCTGATCTATCATTACGTCATACTTATTTTCATATCTACTTACTCCACTCACTTTAGTTATTTCTTCATCTTCTTTTCTGCTTTACATATTATATCAAATATAATTTTTTCCATTTTTCTTTTCTTTAAAAACTTCCCTCCTTTCCTCATAGGCTATTTAGCTATTCCAAATCTTAATCTCTCATGACTTCCATATTTGATTGTTCCAAATATTACCTGTTTCCTCCTTTTGTACACCGCTCATCTATCCATCACCTATACCAAAAAACAACATACATATTACGCTCTTCCCTTATGCATATGAAAGACATAACTATTTTTCCCACTTCATATATTTCTTATGCCATTACATTATATATATACTTTCTTCCCCTTAATATCTATTTATGTTTTCCAATAACGAAACTCACACTACTTTCGTTATATCTTACACAACTGCTCTCGCAATCCACAGCGCACCATATATCCCAGTATAATACTTTTCCTGTAAATACACCATTTATAACCTACCTTCTTTTCACCATGCAGATTCCATATGGCATACACACTCTTGAATCACATAAATCAAAACTCACACAAATGGAAAATCCTTGTGCGTCTGCCACGGGTTTGGCAATTCAAAAACCCACGTGATGCAACAAGCGTATATCATTTAGATTTCATCATGCTTGATGAACAGGTACATAATACTTATCCTTTATATTCAGTCCATACAAATACTCATCCACACTTTTTCACCATGTTTATATTCACTCTGCACATATTATCACGACATCATTATTGCTGCGTTTAGCATTCTCTATACGCAATATGCTATTGCCTTTTCATAGCTAAATTACAGTCTGCCTTTTTCAAGGGAAATGTTATGGAAGGAACGGTTCCTCAAAGATGGCTTGATAAATTTACATCCTTATTAAAGGAAGGATCTATTTATGAAATCGAATACTTTGAAGTTCTTCCAGCAAAAGAGACATACAAAGCAGTAGATAGCAGTAACTTAGCTCGGTTTTCAAAATACACCAAAGTTAAGGAAATATTGCCAGAACCAGAAGGCTTTCCTGTTTATGCATATAATGCGGTCCCCTTTTCTGTATTACATGATCGTATTGGGAAAAATGCCTTGCTATCAGGTCTGCTTTCTATTACTTCAGCATAACTGTATTAGTCCCTATATATATTCACAACATCTTATCTTTTCCTCTTGTTTTTTTATCCATCATTATTTGTTAGACACTGTTGTTCTCATAATGGGCGCTTCACAAGTTATGCAAACAACAACAAAGTTAGGCCCAACTGTTAAGCGAACTGTTAACATTACTGATGGAAGGTACATATATGGTTTCCAATATCTATTCCTCTCCGTTTTCTTCTTTTTTTACAGTACATACCCATATTATTCTCATGCTAAGATAGACCTAAACACCTTCTCTTAATCTGTTTATAGCCAGTCAGCAATCATAACATTATGGGGTCATCATGCTAAGGCGTTCAATGCTGAAATGCTCCTAACCGTTTCTCAAAATGCACCGGTTGTTGCTTTGTTTGTTGGCATGCTTGTTGGTACATATTCAGGTATATCACACTTCCTTTCCTTTGTAAACACACACAGAGAAACATACATACAACATACAACACATATATAGAATATATCTGGTTTCATCCTTTCCTCACATTAATTTTTCCCTTTATTAATGTAGGTCAACTAGCGCTGCAGACCACTTCTGCATCAAAATGGTACATCAATATACCAATCCCTGACATACATGCCCTACAAAACACGTATTATTCCTACTCTATCCAAATATCTATACTGCCAGCATATACATCATACGTTTTTCTTTGCCTATTACATTTTTCTAACATCAGCTCATAATACAATATATAGAATTAGCAATCATCCACACGAAATTCAATGGCAAGAAGACGCACAGCATCATAACAATCCGATACCCACAACAGTGCGCGAATTAGTAGAGCTCATACCAAACGAGGCATTGGTAAGATAAATCTGGGCTTTATACTTCTTTATATCCTATCTTCTACATAACCTCCATACTGATTGTTTCCAAATATTATATGCACAGGGACAACGCTACAAAGTCGCTATTCTTATCACTAATTTAGTACCAGAACAATCGTGGTGGTACATAGCATGCTCTTCATGCTGGAAAAAAACTTTTCCACACGGAGATGCATACGAATGTCAAAGATGTGGCACTACAACAGCGGAACCAAGGTATAAACCTGCTGATACATACCATGTCCTTCTTACAGTTACTCATTACCTAATAAATCATCATCCTAACATACACCATCCCTTTCAAATCTTCAAACAGGTACAAAATAAACGTGTATGGTACTGATTCTGACACCACTGACCAAGACAAAGCAGTCCATGCAGAATTTATGTTTTTTGGTGACATAGCTCAGCAGCTTATCGGAAGACCTGCTATGCTTTTAGTAGCAACAACTGAGGGGCAACCACAGCAGATCCCACCTGAGATCACAGCAATTCTTGGCCGAAAATGTGAACTTATTGTTCAAATGTCAGACAGATCACTCCAAACTGATGCCCCAACATTCCATGTCCGATCGCTGACGCCTCAGCCAGATCATACTATGCTCTTATTACCAAGTAAGCAAACAACTTTATGTCCAAACCGCAAATCACAACAAAACATTCAGTATCACAAGAAATGACACGTTTTTATGCTATTCATAGGCCCATCTGTTCCAGACATCTATACACACCCAATTACTCCAACAACAAGCAATACTCCTTTACAAGTAACCAGAATTACGCCATTATAGTCTATTTTCATATGCAATCATATACAATGCACTTTATATACAATACGCTTTTGTACACATCCTTGCTCATATCTATCTATTTACATGTGTTTTGCAAGGCTGCACCGTCACCACGCTCCGAAAAAAGGCCACATGAATGTAGTACACCTCCAGACGCTGATCAGACCACTTTGTCTACAATATCGAATAAAAGGTGCTACTTTTATTGTAACTCATTACGTTCAGCCCTACTCTTCAGCCATCCAAACCATATATGCTCCAAATATATATTTTCTCCTCTTACTGCTCATATTTATTTCCAGACCAACACAAGGTGGGCAAAAAACTAAAATTGCAAAAGAACTCTTCCCTGATCCAAAAGACACTGCGCCACATTAGGTAAATCGCCTTGTACTTCTCAAAAACGGTCCCTTTTTCTATACACAAAATAATCTCTTATGACATTCTGCTGGTGCTATTCTTCTAATTTCCAGATACGAAAACTCAACCTCCAGCTCAGACCAAACAGCACATGTTTCTGCGACGCAATGCGAAAAAGTGCCTACCTTTATTGTTTCTGTCCAATGTATACAGACTGTTGGCATCTTTGCTACAACCAAAACTACTTACACCCGACGCCAATTATTTTGTTGTACACGATATGACAGAAGCAGCTATTTTGTTGTAAATAATGTCGCCAAATGTGATGTGCTGACCGCAAACCTTACCATCGCTAAATACAATCCTACTATAGTATG
Source organism: Dendrocalamus latiflorus (assembly GCA_017311315.1). Classification (NCBI taxonomy): domain Eukaryota; kingdom Viridiplantae; phylum Streptophyta; class Magnoliopsida; order Poales; family Poaceae; genus Dendrocalamus; species Dendrocalamus latiflorus. The sequence continues at coordinate 41,264,630 of CM029639.1, read as the reverse complement.
CCATATACTTACCCAGATTTACTCCATACTATCGATCTTTCAATATTCTTCTGCATGCGTCTTCTTCACAGAATTACTTTGCACTTCTTGGCGCACACCATTCTGCGCGGCGTGCCGCCGCGCACCCGCGGCTAGTTAGCATTAAACCAGGCTGCATTTTGGTTTCTTTTCTTCTACGACTGTAGGTTATGACTGCAGTTGAGATTTTTAGTTTTAATATAAACATTTATACAAATAAATTAAATATTAATAAATCGATAAACTACATAAAAAATTATCCAGCAAATGATAAGCGATAAGCGTTTCCTGTAGAAGAAGGTGGCTGAAGTACAGAGAGGTAATAATTAAGGTGATGGGTAATACACAAACCTAGGCTAGGTAGAGGGCCTAGAAACTCTGCACAGGTTGGTAGTACGGGCTAGAGAGGTTCCATAGACTACTGCCATGCGCAGCGGTACATCGCCCATCCACACCGAGCGGGATTCTCTGACGTAAGTCAGGTGACGTTGGGTCACTGACGTGTGGGCCCCACAGCTCGCGGGCCCACACGTCAGTGACCCAACGTCACCTGACGTTACGTCAGAGAATCCGCGCCCCATCCACACACACCCACAACAGCCCCTGTATCAGGGGCGGACCTAGGACTAAAATTGAGTGGGGGCATGCATATCAGCGCAGCGCTACGCATAGCTGAGAAGGCACTGCTGGCCTGCCGACTGCCTCACTGGGCCACTAGGGGCCTGATGAGTTGTGGACTGGGGGCCTATATGGATTAAATCCAGAGAGTACAAGTGATTAACGAAATTGACTGGGGGCCAAGGCCCCCACTAATTATGCTTTGAGTCCGCCCCTGCCCTGTATGATGTTGCATGTTTGGATACTGCTCCCGTTTTTTTCGATCCTGCATACTGCAAGCTTATCAGGTAGTAGTACAAATCACTGGTCGTAGGCTGAAAACGGGGAAGATAATTTTCGTCGGGAAAACTCAACGTCGGTTCAAAACACCACCCACCCAGTACACTCCGATTTTGGCTGACTCGGTTGCAATGTCAGATCCTTGCTATCAAATAGAGCCTAATGGTTCTGGCTAACTCGGATGCCTCCTTGCTATCAACGGTCAAATAAAAGTACAGTCATTTTGGCTAAGTCAAATGTCATGATGAATCCTTGCTGTCAAATAAAAACTTTGTTAGCACGCAGCGCATATATCCCTCTAATATTCTTTATAATCTTCCGTCTAGTATCTTTTCTATTTATGACTTTTCCACTACAAACAAACAACATGATTTCTTCGTCCGTTTCGAAACAGTTTATCAAGATAGTTTTTTCATAACATCTTATCAGGATTCAATTTATTCACGCAAACGCTTCCACTAAGACCAAAAGCTATAAGTACAACCATAAACCATCAACCTCAATCAAAAATAACCTACCCTGTTTCTACGGCAACAACTGCAATGCGCACCAACGAAGCGAAGATGTGGTGAACTCCGTCAAATCTCAGGGAGAAAGAGAAAAAGGAATTGAGGACAAGGAAGAAGTCATGGCTACACAACCTGGCTGTCGCCACTGCCATGGTCGGTGATTTCAGCCATATCTGAAGGGAGAGTTGGAGATGAGAGAACGAGGAAGAAAGGCGGCGGCTGAGCTTAAACCTCTGCAAAAGAAACACATCAAATCACGTCCAAACAAGAAAGTGAAAAGGAAACAAAAGGAATGCATCTACCAAGTAAGGGGTCTGTTCTTTTTCAGTATCTGGTTTTAGCTTTTGGCTTTTCTATAATAACTAGATTTTAAACGGAATGTCTTTTCAAAATGAGGTCTACTAGTTAAACATATTGTACTGATTTTATTTATATCGGTAAAAATTGCACGTGAGTTTCTGTTACTCTGTAATCTCTCGCACAAACAGCCCTAAAGTCACAAATCGCAACCAAAAACCATAAGTCTCAGCCAAAAAGAACAAGCCGAAGAGCTTGTTGTGCCATAACTAACGATTTCTTCTAAGGCATTAACACAAACACTTCTTATGCCTTGTCATTGGGAACTCATCACCCATGCCATGCATGAATGGTTTAACAGAAGAACAACAAATAACCTTTTGACGCTGGAGCAAGATGCATAATTTAGATCAACTAGGATGTCATGGGGAATGAAGAAAATACCAAAATCAGAAAAAGAAAGCACCAAGCAGCAACAACAATTGCCGCTATCTTCGCTCGGTTCGGCGGGGACAAGCACCCATAATCCTTACGAAGATGGTCTTCTCAGGCTTGAGTAGCTCGTTAGGACCACATTAGCAGCGCAAGGGAGGCTAAGGGATTGCTCTGGCTCTGGTGTCTTGGCAAGATTCGCACCGGCAGCAAGAGGTAGGCAACAGGGTATGTCAAATGGGCAGAGCACGAGCGGCTGACAGCATCTTCATCGCCTCCCAAAGCATCTCTTCTCGTGGGGAGTCGTTAGGGCTGTAAAAAAAGCTCAAGGCTCGCGAACTGTTCGAGCTTGGCTCGCTCTAGACTCGATTCGAGCTCGGCTCGAGCTTCAAACAAGTCGAATTCGAGCTTCATCTTAAGCTCGCGAGCTTTAACGAGCCGAGCTCGAATAGCTCGCGAGCTTAAGATTTTTTTTACCCTCCCCAATTCCCCACACCCCTCCCGCCTCTCCTCTCAAAATCCCCCACCCCAGTCCCCAATTCCCCAATCCCCACACCCCCGCCGCCTCCCCTCCTGCCCCCCGCGCCCCTCCTCGCCGCCCACGCCGCCGGCCGCCCCCACCCCCGTCCCCCCCACGGCCTCCGCCTGCCCCGCCGCCTCCCCCCGCCCCTCCTCGCCGCCCCCGCTCCTCCTCCTCGCCACCCCCAGGCCCCAGCCGCCACCGCCCCTCGTCGCCCCCGCCGCCTGCCACCCCCCCCACTCTGTCCCGTCCCCCTCTTCGCCCTTCTCCTCTCCCCCGCCGGCCCTCCTCGCCCCCCCCCCCCCCCGCCGCCGACCCCCTCTCCCCCCCGTCCCCTTCCTCTCCGCCGTCGCCGTCGCCCCTCCTCCCCCCCACCGGCGCCCCTCCTTGCCCCCCCGCCGGCGCCCCCCGTCCCCTTCCTCTCCCCCGCCGCCACCCCTCGTGGCCTCGTCCCCCCCCCCCCCCCCCGGCGCCCCTCCTCTTCCCCGTCGCTGCCCCTCGTGGCCTCTCCCCCGCCGCTGCCCCTCCTCCCCCCCCGGCACCCCTCCTCTCCCTCGCCGGCGCCGCCCCTCCTCGACTCGGATGGCCGGATCCGGCAACTCGGCGCCTCGGTCACGGCTCTGCAACCGCAGGTACTCCCTCCGAGACTCCCCACCGAACCTACACGAGCCGAGCTCGAGCGAGCTCGATTTTTGTCCGAGCCGAACTCGAGCCCAGCTTGAAGTTTGATGTCGATCTCAGGCTCGCTCAAGCTCGGCTCGAGTTTCTACCGAGCTCGAGCTTGCCAGGTCAAGCTCGCTCGAGCTCGGCTCGTCTACAGCCCTAGGAGTCGCCACTGCCTCTAGGAATGGGAAAAAAAGTTCGGTAGTAGGACTTGTTGATTAAATTTAAAATTATTTTAATTATTTTTGTTAATTGATTAAACATTAAAATGAGTTGATTTTAAATGAATTTGAATTTTTCTCTAGCTCAGTTCAGCTCGGCTTGTTTGCTCGTTTGTAAAAATACTTCTAAATTATACTAAAATGATATTAAATCAAACTGTGTCAATTTTGGGAAAAACTGGATAAAACAGCACTTGGTTTGATATCCACCCCTAACAACCTCCTCCTTCATATCCGGGCATGCTAGTTGCGGGGGTCACCTCTTCCGCCCGCTTTTGTGATAGTGAGCTGGTCGAGGAAGAGGGAAAGAGATATAGGGGAGAGACAGAGCAGGAGCAGTTGTAGGATTAGGGATAACCGACTAGAGAGAGTGAACAAAATGTTTTAAGATTATTTTGGCTAAATCACAATTTTTAGCAAGAATATGTTTGATAAAGAAACATTTTGCACAATTAAGGTCTAAATACTCTAGGCTTCACTAAAGCACCACAAACAATGTCAACACTAAATACACTTCTAGGTACACAATTCAATTCAATATAAAGTGGTAGAAATGTAAATGTGGAAAGTAAAGACAAAGAAATAAGCCACAATAGAGACACGCAATATTTTCTCATGGTATCGAAGACTTACCGGTCTTCATTAGTCCACGTTGAGGTAACCCAAATGGATTGGACCAACTCCACGAATTAAACCGCAAGACCTTAATTCCAATAAGGTTGTTTTTTTATGAAAAACTGTAGAAAAGACTCCTACTATGTTATATTAAATATGTAATAATGTACAAGAGAGAAGAGGGAGGAAAGGGAGAGGAAGGGAAAAAGAAGGATTAAAAGAACCTAAGCCAAGAGCAAAGCAAATGACGTGAGTCCATTTTGACTCTATTGAGGAGAAGAGAAGCCTCTAATTTCAGTCTTGCCTTCTAGTCATCTAGACTAAGCAGCTGCTGTCGAAAGATGAGCGCATTTCTAATTTTCTAAATGTGTCAAGCAGTCATGATGAACTTCTCCATGAAGAAATGCCCTGGGTGAATTGATTTTGTGATAAGAATCATTGCTGGTGTGTCCAAATCCGACATCCAGTGGATCCCAATTACATTTTAGCATTGAATAGCAAAAGACACTACTACAGAAGAGGCTATACTGGACGGCTACATCACAGACGGTTCATACGGAACCGTCTGTGATTAAACTGTCACAGATGGTTTATACTGGCAACCGTCTGTGATATTTTCACAGACGGTTATTAACACGAACGGTCTGTGATAAATGAGACATCACAGACGGTTCGTGTTAATAACCGTCTGTCACAGACGGTTTCTGTTAATAACCGTCTGTGAAAATATCACAGACGATTATTAAATGGAACCGTCTGTGAAAGTTCACAGACGGTTAGTAATACGAACCGTCTGTGGTATCGTTTAAACTATAGAATCTATAGAGACGAGAGTCAAATTCAAGGTAATTTTATTACAAAAGTGCAAAAAAAAAAGACATTCCCAGATTTGAATCTTCTGGGCTTCATATGCTTCTTCGTCGACTTCTGGAGTTGGAGGATCAGCCGCTGTGTTCTCGAATGCCGTCAAGATTGTCCTTGCCTTCTCGACTTCCTCCTCAAGCATGGGCAAATGATCATTAGCATGTTCCATAATCTGAAACAGGATGTCAAGATGCGCTTCCGCATTATCGGCCCATTATGCTTGATCGGCAAGTTTATCCAAGTGTGTCTGCACTACCGCAAGATCTTCCTCCGCTTTGCGCACATTGTAGAGAAGAACGAGGCTGAGGGCGGTTTCCCTATCCTGAGTGGCAATGAGACACCTCCGTCGACGGCGGATGATGAGGTCCAGCTGACGGATGGAAGCGAGTCGAGGAAGGAGAGCAGGGCGTGAGCGGAGGAGCTGCTCCAGACGTAAATTTTTCGCCGCCTGTGTAAGGTTGCGTCCGAACAACTCATGATGGATAGATGAGAGGAAGAAGATCAAAAGAATTTTAGATGTCATTATTGAGAAATCTAGTGATGAAGAAGATGATCAGGGAGAGCATAGTGTGTAGAAGGATTAGGGCGCGCATATATAAGCATTAACGCAGACGCTTCGTATTTCAAACCATCTCTGCTATTATGATCAGGGAGAGCATAGTGTGTAGAAGAGCAGGATTAGGGTGCGCATATTTAAGCATTAACGCAGACGCTTCGTATTTCAAACCATCTCTGCTGTTAACATCACAAACCGTTCATATTCTGATATTAATATCACAGACCGTTCGTCTGATATTAATATCACAGACCGTTATTAATACAAACCGTCTGTGATAACTGAAACATCACAGACGGCTCGTATTAAGAACCGTCTGTGATAACTGAAACATCACAGATGGGTCGTATTAATAACCGTCTGTGATAATCACATATCACCAATAATTGGCGTGTGATAATCACGTGTCACCAATAATTGGCGTATACCCAGGATTTTGATCTCACCCGTCCATTCTCTCCACATCGAATGGCAGGCAGCAGTTCCTCCCTCTGCTCGGCCCTTATAAATAACGCCTCATCTACCTTCCACCGGTACTAGTCACGCGTGAGTTCATCCACTGTGAGCATATATGGCTGTAAGTGTGGTAAGTGTGTCTTGTTCACCCGCACCGTCGTTCCATGAAGAGTTCACTAGCTTGTTATCATGTAATAGATCTAAATGTGTTATCGTGCTTGCCTCTGTATTTGCATGTTCCTCGACGATGCCGACTACTGCCGAGATGTGATGTCCACTCCGACAAACCTTCTTTTTCCTGCAAAATTCAAGGCAATTTTAAAACAAAAGTTCAAAAAAAAGACATTCCCAGATTCTTCGGTGAGCAGCCGACATAGCCGACTTCTTCGTTGAGCGACTATCCATCTGCTTCTTCCCACTTCTTTTCTTCATCTCTGGTCTCTGGATCACGTACGCCAGTAGCGATGATTCAGTTAGCTCCGCTGTGAGCTAGCGCCTCCGTCACGGCATGGCCGGCGGCTGGACAACACACTCTTGCCGTAAGTGTCGTAAGTGTGTCTTGTTCAGCCGCACGGTTGTGCCATGAAGGGTCGTTCGTTAGCTTGTTATCCTGTAATAGATCGATCTGAATGTGTTGTTGTGCTTGCCTCTGTATTTGCTTGTTCGTCCACAACGCCGACTACTGCCGTGAGCTAGCGCCTCCGTCGCTGCACAGCAGGCGGCTGGACAACACACTCTTGCCGTAAGTGTCGTAAGTGTGTCTTGTTCAGCCGCACCGTCGTGCCATGATGGGTTCGTTCTTAGCTGTAATAGATCTGAATGTGTTGTTGTGCTTACCTCTGTATTAGCTGTGATTGTTGCAAAAGATACATGGGTCATTTGGGTGGAAAGATAAACTGTTTCGTCAGGCGCATGACTGCCAATTCGAAGCATAGCATAGCATCCGAGGCACATCCGAGGCCTGCTACTGTGTCTTGAGGAATGTCACATCTGAAGACCAGCTCTTGGCGTTCCTCAAGACACAGCAGCAGGCCTCGGATGTGCCTCGGATGCTATGCTATGCTTCGAATTGGCAGTCATGCGTACAGAGTGAACTATCACAGACGGTTCTATATACGAACCGTCTGTGATACGCATAAATCACAGACGGTTGGTATTACGAACTGTCTGTGATAATGTTAGACTATTACAGACGGTTATATATTCGAACCATCTGTGATATTGTTTGTATCACAGACGGTTATTAATTTGAATCGTCTGTGATATTGTTTTGTATCACAGACGGTTAATATTAATAACCGTCGGTGATAATGCACAGACGGTTATTAATACGAACCGTCTGTGATATATAATTTTCACAGACCGTTTGTGGTTGGAACCGTCTGTGATATTCTGCGTAGTATTAATTACTTGGCGTACTTTCTTGAAGGATGTCGACACCGATCTGTCTTCATTGCGCTGCATCGATGGAGCAAGGCGGCCGACTTTAGGGAGTTGGGGGTGAAAAAAATATCACCGTCTTCTTAGTGATCTGATCAGAGGTTAGTAGTAGGGGTAATAATCATTTTTGACACCCATTTGTCACTTGTGTAGCGTAGATGGACCGAAGCTGGATGTATATTGAGAACCGTGTGAGTGAAGAGTACATTACTGGCGTGTCTGCTTTTAGAAGCGCGGCCGAGCTGGATATGTTGAAGAAGGGGATGAAATATATGTATTGCCCATGTATTGATTGTGATAATCTCAAGATGTTTAGCAACGCAGCGCAGATTGAAGCTCACTTGATTCGAAGGGGTTTCAGAAAAGGGTACAAATGTTGGACTAGTCACGGTGAAGAGAAGAGTACACAAGAAGGTAGTTATGACATAGTCGAGGGAGGCAATGATATGCCAGTTGTGGACTGTTCTTTCGATCATGAGGATAGGTCGCAGGATGACAATCTGGATCAGATGTTACGTGATGCAGAAGGGAACTATAGTGAGAGAGAGTTTGGTAAATTTGAGGGCTTGATGGAGGACTCGGAGAAACCTTTGTTCCCGGGTTGCAAGCCGCAATACACGAGGTTGTCATCAGTTCTAGAACTGCTAAAATTGAAGGCAAGCAATGGTTGGTCCGACAAGAGTTTCACGACATTATTAGGTCTCCTAGTGGACATGCTTCCAACGGGAAATGTGTTGCCGAGAACCACCTACCAAGCCAAGAAGATTCTTTGTCCATTAGAATAGAAGTAGAAAGAATACATGCATGTCGGAATGATTGTATCCTGTACCGTAAAGAGTATGCTAGCTTACATGTTTGTACGGTGTGCAAAGCATCCCGATACAAGCGTAAAAATGACTCTGATGATGGGAAGGGCATCGAGGTGAAGCAAGGACCTCCTGCTAAGGTGATGTGGTATCTTCCTGTAATCCCCCGTTTGAAGGGTTTATTTGCAAACCGCAAGGATGCAAGATTGATGCGTTGGCACTGCGAGCAGCGTAAGAAAGACGGAATGATAAGACATGTTGCTGATTCTGCCCAGTGGAGGAACATCGATAGGATGTTTGTAGATTTCGGTGTGGAACCGAGAAATATAAGGTTTGGGTTGAGTACAGATGGAATGAATCCTTTTGGTAACATGAGCAGCCGACATAGCACCTGGGCCGTGACTCTGTGCATGTACAACCTTCCTCCTTGGCTGTGTATGAAGCGGAAATATATTTTGATGTCACTACTTATCCAAGGGCCGAAGCAACCTGGCAACGATATTGATGTGTTCCTAGCCCCATTGGTGGAAGATCTTGCAATACTGTGGAATGAAGGGGTACATGTATGGGATGCGGACAAACGAGAGAACTTCACTCTACGCGCCATGTTGTTCTGCACCATTAATGATTTTTCTGCCCTTGGTAACCTGTCAGGGTTGAGTATAAAAGGAGCCAAAGCGTGTCCGCACTGCTTAGATTATACCGAGAGTGTGTGGTTGAACAACTCACGAAAAACTGTGTACATACGTCACCGTAGGTTCCTTCCAAAGTATCACCCATACCGCAAGATGAAGAAACAATTTGACGGAAAAAAGAGAGGATGACTCAGTACAAGACCTTTTAGTGGGAAAGAGGTGTATGATATGGTCAAGGATATAAATGTTGTGTTTGGAAAGGGACGTAAATTGAGGAAGAACATGTGGAAAAAGAGGTCAATATTTTGGGACTTGCCTTATTGGGAGCACTTAGAAGTTCGCAATTGCATCGATGTCATGCACGTAGAGAAGAATGTATGTGACAATTTGATTGGTCTCTTACTGAACATTCCTGATAAAACAAAGGATGGTGTTAACGCAAGGCGTGACTTGGTCGCTATGAACATCAGGACCGAGTTAGCACCGATAGAGACCGATAAAGGCCGGACGTACCTTCCCCCAGCATGCTACACTCTGTCTAAGTCCGAAAGAACTGAATTGTGCCAGTCCTTACATGGTGTGAAAGTTCCATCCGGTCACTCCACAAGCATGAAGAAACTTGTTTCCATGGAACATTTAAAATTAATTGGCATGAAGTCTCACGACTGTCATGTGCTAATGACACAAATGCTACCTGTTGCAATTAGAATTATTTTGCCGAACAATGTTCGAGTGACAATCATAAGGCTATGTTATTTCTTCAACGCAATTGCTCAGAAGGTCATTGATCCGGATGGACTAGATACTCTGCAAACCGAGTTGGTGACAACTCTATGTCATCTAGAGATGTATTTTCCTCCATCATTTTTTGATATCATGGTCCATCTCATTGTCCACCTTGTGAAAGAGATAAAAATATGCGGCCCCGTATTTCTACGTCATATGTACCCTTTCGAGAGGTACATGGGAATTCTGAAGTCCTATGTACGTAATCGATCTCGACCGGAGGGTAGCATCATCGAAGGTTATACAACAGAAGAGGTCATTGAATTCTGCATCGGCTACATGGCTCAGGTAGAGCCGATAGGTGTACCTTTATCTCGTCACGAGGGGAGGCTAGAGGGTATCGGGACTATCGGGAGGAAAGCAATAACTCCGGACCAAATACGTATGCTCAAGCCCATTTCGTGGTTTTACAACACATGACAGAAGTGACCCCATATATTGAAGAGCACAAGGACATGCTACGTCAGGAAAATGCAGGCCAGTCAGAAGTTTGGATCACGAGACAACACAACCGTCAGTTCAACGAATGGTTCAAGGCGCAATTGACTAGGAGGTCGTCAAGTGAAACACTACAATGGTTGGCAAAAGCGCCAAAATTTACAATTGTGACATGGCAAGGATACGACATTAATAGCTACACATTTTATACAACAGATCAAGATAGAAAGAGCACAGTGCAGAACTCAGGTGTCCGCATAGATGCCTATGATGCGCACGGCAGTACCGCTGGCCCAAGCTCGTACTACGGGGTTGTAGAGGAGATTTGGGAGCTTGACTACGTAATTTTCAAAATTCCTTTATTTCGGTGCCGTTGGGTCCAACTCCCACGGTGTGTAAAGGTTGACAAGTACGGCGTCACTACCGTGGACCTCGAATGTGTAGGATACAAAGACGAACCATTCGTACTCACGAGACAAGTTGTTCAAGTATTTTATGTAACCGACCCGGCAAATAAGAAGCGTCATGTAGTTCTTCAGGGAAAAAGAAGGATTGTCGGGGTTGAGAATGTTGTGGATGAGGAGGAGTACAATCAATTTGATGATTTACCACCATTCGGAGACGGCATCAGGCTCGAGAAAGGACAAGGCGATGAAGCAAGCTATATGCGTGTCGATCATCGTGAAGGGTTTTATTTAAAATGATATAGCCAAAGTGTAATAAATGATAATAGTTATGCTTGTGTTTTTCATAAATGTATGTATGTTCCATTGTAATTGTAAAATGACTAAGGAACTAAGAAATAGTTATATTTATGGTTATGCTTGCGTTTTTCATAAATGTATCAATGTTCCATACTGTAATTGTAAAATGACATAGGAACCTAACTAGCTACGGGTATTTATAGTGAACTATCACAGGCGGTTTATCAAAAAAACCGTCTGTGATAACACATCGCAGACGGTTCTATCGATATAACCGTATGTGATAATGTGGATAGCACAGACGGTTATATCTACAGAACCGTCTGTGATAATATGCATATCACAGACGGTTATACCTATAGAACCGTCTGTGATACAACTATCACAGACGGTTCGTTTAAGGAACCGTCTGTGATAGCTTATCTTTAAATACCCGCAGCTAGGTCTGTGGAGTCCGCTCTCGCGCAGCCTCTTGTCTCTACTCTGCAGCGCCCCTGCTAGCTAGGTTTTGGTCCCTCCCACCGCCGCTCCCTCCCGACGCGGCCGGTCCCTCCCGATGCCGCCGGTCCCTCCCGACGCGGCCGGTCCCTCCCGACGCCGCTCCCTCCGAGCTTCACATGTATTTTATTTCATGTGCTTCACATGTTATATGCTTCACATGTTATATGCTCATGTTATATGCTTCACATGTTATATGCTCATGTTATATGCTTCACATGTTATATGCTTCACATGTTGGAAGGCCCATATATAGCTCACTGCAGTTAGTTAATCGTTAGAACTTTGTCAAAGGGCATAAAGCAAGTGACACACTCCAGTGTATCTTGTTCAATGAACTTGATGCACTGGTTTGTGTCACTTGATTTATAGAACTTTGACAAGCTGGGACCATAGCTCACTGCAGTTAGTTTTTTCTTAGAAGAGAGATGGCGTCCACACAGTCTTCGTCGTCGTCTCACGCTCCCAAGATTGCGAAAACTAAACGTGTGTAAGATCGAGGAGGCCGACTAGAGGGGGGTGAATAGGCGGTCTAAAAATTTTCTTCAAATTAATATTAGCAATTCAAGACCTTTTCTATTTGCCTAAACCAAGTAAATTCGCCTAAGTACACCAACAATACTAACCTAAGTCAAAGTTTGCAATCCTAGGTTTACAAGCAATCAAAATAATGCTAAGTAAGTAAATTGCTTGAATGTAAAAAGAGCACAAGAAAACAAACCACAAATGACACGTTCTCTTTTTACCGTAGTGTTCGGAGACTTGCCGGTCTCCCCTAGTCCACGTTGAGGTTAGCCCAAACGAATTGGACCGGCTCCACGAATTAAGCCTTCTACCTCAAATCCACTAGTGGTAGCTCTTCCCCGCTCCGGGTAGGTGAGCTCCAACCTTCACACGCGCCGGGCCTTCTCACAAGCTTCTTTGAGAAGATCACCGGGCACGACGTCTCCCACGCCGTCTAGGAGTCGGCAAACTCCAAGAGTAACAAGCCAAGTCCCTCACTTGACTCTCACCACGTGCAACGAATGCACAAGCTCAATCCGGACACAAAGTCCTCCTCTAGATGCAACACATGCACTCTAGATCACCTCTCCTCTCTCACAAAGTGCAACACATGCACAATTGAGTGGAGAGCCTCACACTAGCTCAAAAGAGTGAAATGGAGTCCCTAGAACCTTGCCCCAACCGGCCACAATGGAGTATTTATAGCCCACACCTCAAAACTAGCCGTTGGAGACAAAAACAGGATTTTGCGGTACTACCGCTGCTACAGTACCGGTACTACCGCTCCCCACCATAACGGCTAGAAAAATAGCCGTTAGTCAGCCATTTGCGGTACTACCGCAATTATAAAATGCGGTACTACCGTTCTGCGGTAGTACCGGAAGTCGGTGCGGTACTTCCGCTTCAGCACAGACAGCACTCAGAAAAACGGTCATAACTTTTGACTCCGATGTCGGAATTGAGTGATCTTGGACTCTATGGAAAGCTTATTCAAAGGGCTACACAACCCATCTATTTGCATGATCTCAAACACATTAGATCAATGCAGAAATCAAAAGAGATTCAAAAGAGTCACTCTCATGGTCTTATGTCCAAAGGAAATAGCAATAAACAATCTTAGACCATGCCAAGGGATTATACATGATCTACAACTTTTGCAAAACACATTTGCAAACTTAGATCATGTCACAAGGAATAGGTACATGGACTTCAACCTTTTGCAAAACACATTTGCAAAGTATAGTCACATGTTACAAGGATTTGCCACATGAGCTTCAACCATTTGCAAAACACATTCGCAAATGTAAGCCTCATGCCAAGATGAGCTAGAGCAAGTGAGGTTGAGCTATCAACACATGATGAGACTCAAACTACTAGACATGACCCCTCTTAATAGTACGGCAACCTATACTAGCAATCCGGTCTTTCAACCAAACACCAAGACCGGTAAAAGACTAGGAACACATCCTTAGCCCTAGCTAGTCATACCTTTGCCTTGGGTCATCATCTCGATATGCATCAACTCATGATGCATCCTTCTCATCAACTCCATCAACACATGATGATCTTCCTTGACTTAATCAACACATGATCATGCATCAACTCATGACACATGTTCTTCTTCTTTGATAGCCTTCAACTCATGAAGCTAACTTCTTCTTGATCTTGACTTGATGATATTCAACCCATGAAGTCATCCCAAGTCATCCTCTTTTGTGGAACCTAACCTATTCATCTAACTCATGGAAACCGTTAGTCCACAAAACAATTGTCATCAATTACCAAACTTCACCATTAACACATAATGGGGGGAACTAGATTCAACAATCTTTCCTTTTTGGTAATTCATGACAATCTCAACAAATAATGAGATAATAAATTGAATATAAAATCATTTGAATTCAATGTGCGGTACTACCGCCGTTATAAACTCCGGTACTACCGCTCTCCGGTAGTTCCGCAGAGTTAATGCGGTACTACCGCTCGAGCCGAATTCCCAAAAGTCCCAAAGTTGGCGCTCTCTGGAAAAAAGGCTCCGCTTCTCCTCCGGAGCTTCCGGACTCCGGAAGTACCGCTCTATACTGCGGTACTACCGCAACCTGCGGTAGTTCCGGCGTTCAAATCGCCGGTACTTCCGATCCCGCGAAAACTCAAATGCATCCGGAGGGTGCTCTCTGGAAAGAAGGATCCGCTCGAAAACCGGATCTTCCGCTCCCCGGTACTACCGCTTCTGGGCGCGGAACTACCGCTCTCCGGTAGTTCCGACGTTCAAAACTGCGGTACTACCGCTCGTCCAGACAGAGCACAAACTTTGTTTTGAAATTGATTTTTGATGAATGCATGATCCTAGTTTGATCCCAATGTATTTCTAAAAGGAAACATGGATCAATACTAGTGAAACTCCAAAACATAGAGAGAGCTCCCCCTAAATGTGTGCATACAAATCTATATGAAGAAAAACATATGCACATATTCATTTGAACTATTTGAGGAGTTCAATCTATATTTTGGATCTAAGGAATGCATTAGCATATGAGAAAGTGATTTTGAATGCATACCTCTTTCATTTCAACTTTTCATCCAAATGAGACTAAACTATAATATACTTGAACAAACATATTAGTCTCATATATACATTTGTCATTATCACCAAAACATTATAAAAATATTTGTCATTAACATCAAAATCTCATAATGGCATTTGTCATTAACACCAAAACCAACTTAAACGGAGCTTGATCTTTCAACGTGGCCGAGGAGTATCGAAAAGGCCAGAGGGCTGAATGACCATCACGGTGGTCGCTCCGAATGGGATCCCTCTGGAACCGAAGAAAGCAGCGTCATCATTTCGGAGTACCTGCGGGATAATTGGAAGGCAACGGGTCCCCATCACCATAGCAAGCTGGAAAGATTTGACAAAGGATCACAAAAATCAGCTATGGGAGGAAATTACAAATTCGTTCGAGATCTCAGCAGAAGTACAGGGACTCGTGCAACGGCAGGCGCTCCTCGCGATGGGAAAAGCATGGAAGAATTTTAAGAGCACTCTTGTGACGAAGTACGTGTCCGAGGATGTCACGCCCTTCAGGAAGTATCCTTTCGTGTCGCCGGAAACATGGGAGACCTTTGTGCAGATGAAGACGACGACCGAATTTGAACAACAAAGTGCGACGCACAAGGCTCTCCAGGCACAAAACACGCACCCTCACAGACTTGGCACTGCTGGGTACGCGGGTAAAATCCCGCAATGGAGGATGCAGGATGAGGTCGCAATCCGATCGGAGGCCTCTCCGCAATTTGCCGAGATCGCAAACGAGCGCGCTCGAAACTGGTTAAGAGCGAGGTCATCAACCACATCTTCGGGTGTCTCTTTCAAAAACCCCGCAGATGAGGAAGTGTCCCAACGCCTGGTAAAATATGTTAAACAACATAGTTGTTAACACCTCTTGAACTTCATGGGTTCAAAAATAACATGATTAATTGCCTCTTGCAGCAATCATTGACTACCGAATCTTCTCGTGGCTCCTTTGAAGAATATAGGTAGATAGATTTACTATCACAGGCCTTGGGAAACAAGGAGCACCCAGGTCGCACATGAGGCATGGGGGTTTATGTACCTTGGAGGCACGGATTTCCATATTACTCCGAGACATATAGGAGTAGGAAGAGATCCAAGGCGTACCGCAGCGAACAAATAAAACAGGAGCTTCGTGCTCAACTTGAGGAACAACTATCTGCCTCACTTCAAGAGTAGACTGCCTCACTTCGAGGAGAGATAGATTCGTTGTGGGAAGAACTGAGATAAGTCCGCAACCAATCGCAACCCACTCCTAGTACTGCGGTACCCAGTCCCCCTCAATGTCGCAGTAGCTGCGCGTCCACACCAATTTCTGAACATAGCGACGCCCACTTACCTATTGATGACATTCAGGTAATTTACCTCTTTAGAATGGTACATAGATCTCTCTGGTGGACGCCTTAACTCATCTTGTATCGTTATGTAGGAGCCCATGCCTTGCAGCCTCAAAGTCAGGCTTGTTGGCTCTATTCTCGTTGACGCTGGGCGCGGCATGGTGTATCCATTGCTGCCAGGGACGCTGGTGCACGGTGTATAAGTAGACACCGATTTCATAAAGGTCCAGGTAGACATGATTAATGATATTTTTAAGTCCGTCCCTCTTGAGAAGCCCCCAAACGAAGAGATTAAGACATTAGGGGATGCCGTCCACACATTCATTCAGTGGCCCAAGAGGGACATCGTCCTCGACATGTCCGTGCCACAATCTTCACATCCAGTGGCCCAAGAGGGACGTCGCCCTGGACCTGGCACATCGGCTCCGGTGGCTCCACCTCCACCTCCAAATCCAGTAAAGTCTGTTGCATCGGCTCCCGCCGAGACGCCACCGAGAACATATCATAAGCGAGGCTCCAAGGCTCATGCGACGAAAATTAAGCCGCGTCCCGTGCCATGGAAGTTTATTCTAGGAGTGTCGTTGGTGCCCGAGTCACAATTACGCCAGATTGGTATGATTTGCAGTACATTGCATGCCTGGTACATGGAGAAGTCCAACATGAAGCCAAACCGGCAGAGTGCATTCACTCTGAAATATAACGAGACGCATTTCCTCCACGACTCGAGCTACATCGTCGTGACATTCGAAGATTTATTCTTACTATTCAATCTCGACGAACTCGACACCTCACTTCTACGATGCTGGACACTGTAAGTGTACTGTACAATGAAGTTCTACATTCACGTTATACAGATAAATGTCATTACTCTTTCTTTATGTATAGATACATGATCCAAGAAGTCCGGCGATTGCGACGACCGGTGGGTTTCCTCGACCCTCAATTGGTCTCCGAGCAATCTATCAATGAAGATGCATCCTTCGTGCAAGGTTACATAACGAGGGGATTGATTGCTCACACCGACAAGGAGTACGTCATGGTACCCTTCAACCAAGGGTAAGTGCTTCACTAGTTGCCACACATATGTTTCATTTGTACTTTACATGCAGCATGAACTTAGAATTAATCACTATGGCGACACACATGACTAGGCATCACTGGATTTTGCTTGTGATTGTACCAAAGTGGAGCAAGGTAATATACTTTGATTCCCTCCTTAGGAGCAACCACGACTTCAGTCGTGTGCAAGAAGTACTTAACAGGTAAACTCATTTCCTCCATACATAACTCTATTGTAATATTTCTTTTGTTTGCCATGGCCGAGGCTAAGTTTTTTGAATCACGTAGGGTGTTTGCCGATTATGTTGCCCAAGGAGGAAGACACGACAAAAAATCCAGTGACACGCTACGACACAACACGCGATTTCCGGTACCCGCTACAACACAACAATCCTATATCATACTTTGTTATAATGCCTCTAGAATTGACAATACCGATGTATGTAATTCTATTTTTGCAGTGCCACCAGCAGCTACAGGGCAACGTATGTGGATTCTACGTTTGGCGCCATATGAAGGAAATCATGGATATTAAGATCAATGATCCAGAGGTTTGTCAGGTCCTTCCAATAATTATTACTTTCTGATTATATATATGTATTTATATTACACACACATGCTAATTAATGACTTAACATTGCTCCTAGCGACAGCGGATGCACTTCGACGAAAGTGCATATGATCTTGACAATCTCGTCGAGATTCGTGCAATCATCTCCGAATTCTTGCTAGCAGAGGTCATAAATAAGAGGGGAGAGTTCCACGCCGGCAATGGTGATAATTAGATGTTGAAACATTGGATTCAACTGTACAAATCAAACAATTCCTTCAATTGAATTCATTTGTCAAATTTTGTGTAACGATTTTGATTCTATATATGTATGTGATCTGCTGGCCGTTTGTTACATTCATCTGTGTACGAATTTTTTTGTAATTTACTATGAGTTGCAATTAACTTATATCTGTCATTTATTTGTAATCTGCTTGCTTGCTTGCTTTCAGAGGGCATGGCTAGCATATCCTGAGGCTAGCCAAAAAACAGCAAATAAAATGGATGATGCACTTGGTATCACAGACGGTTCGTTGTTAAAAACTGTCTGTGATACAATATCACAGACGGTTTCAAAGAGTGACGTCTGTGGTGTGAATGATATCACAGACGGCCTTTACTACTAATCGTCTGTGATATACACAATATCACAGATGGTTAGTAATAAAAACCGTCTGTGATATTGTGTATATCACAGACGATCTTTATTACTAACCGTCTGTGATAGGCGAGTATCACAGACGGTTGTTTATAAAAAACCATCTGTGATAGTCTCGTATCACAGACGGTTTTTTACAAAAACCATCTGTGATACGAGACTATCACAGACGGTTTTTTATAAACAACCGTCTGTGATACTCGCCTATCACAGACGGTTAGTAATAAAGACCGTCCGTAATGTGAGTTATCACAGACGGCTCGGGAACCGTCTGTGATAACCACCAACTATCACTGACACCTAAACACTGACGGTTCAGGAACCGTCTGTGATGACGGTTCCGAACCGTCTGTGATAGGGTTGTCTGTAGCAGTGAGAGCACTCAAAGAAAAGGTGCGTAAGGGTCTCCACCCTGTGAGCAGCACAAAGTATGCAAAGATTATCTCCATCCACATTGAGATTCTTTCTCATTAACATTTCTTTTGTATTTAGCCGATCCATCATGAATAGCTATGCAAAAACCTTAAGCTTGGGTAGACATATGCTCTTCCAGACAAGAGAGAAGGCCGGGGAGACTCTCAATTGGCTATATTGGCGAGCATAACATTTTTTAGTAAAGGGAGTTACCCCAGATGTAGGTCCACTGATCCAAAGTATGCTGGCCAAGTGTAACTCCATTGAGTAAGTTTAGCAATTGAGAGAGTTCTTGGTAAGCTTCTTCAGACAGTGACAGGTGATATAGGGTGTGTGTGGCTCCGTTGAGTTCATGTAACTCTTGACCGAAATGTCCTAATTGATGGCAAATGAATATAGTCTCAAAAATTTTGCGCAAAGGAGGAGACCATCCCAGCAGTCCGTTTAGAACAATATATCTTGCCTATTCCCAAGTTTTCCCATTGCAATGCCTCGAAACTATGTGATACTCTTCATTATATCTTTCCACTAGAAGGATCCACATGCCTTTGATGCATGAGCAAGTTAGAGTAATATTTATGCCAAAGAAGTTGAACCCATGGAGTATCACTTCTCCCATAGAATTTACGTAGGTGTTTTAGAAGCAAGCCCTCATGTGGGACCCGAAGATTCAAGACCCCTAGGCCACCTTTGTTCTTTGATTTGCACACTTTGTCCCATGAAGCAAGGGAGCTGCAGTGAGACTGGAGGTCTCTGGATCCCCTCCAGAGATAGTGTCTCCGTGTTTTGTCAATATGATCGATTACTCCTTTTGGCATTCTAAGCATGCACATGTGGTAAATTGGCTGGAGGGAGAGGACTGCATTAACAACTATAAGCCTTCCTTCATAGGACATGAAGCTCGTTGAACTCACCAGAAGGGAAGTAGTACTCAGAGGTTACCCTTGATTGCATGGAGAAGAAGATTACCAAGGCCCGATCCCGTGTAGCTTGCACAGTGGATGGCATGAGGAGGAAGTTCGAGATCTGCCCACGGGACAAGTATGTTCATAGCCACATGAGAGGTAACCGGAAGGATGTTTGCACCATAGGCAATGCGGTAATTTGCATCTGCTACAAGCCTCAACTCCTGCACAAACCTTGCTCCCACGTATATGCTGCATGCGCTGTATTTCGCCAATCTTGTAGCATTTACATGTCGGAGTACTATGACATGTATCACATGTATGATACTTGGAATATGGAGTTCAACTCCTACAGCATGAAAGGCCACTACATGGACCTATAGCCGGGAGCATTGAAGTGGTCACTAAATGAAGCACTGCAACATCTAGGCCGTGGGAGGAACCAGTCAAGGCGCATTTGCAACAACATGGATGTGAGCCAACGTGGAGACCGGCCAAGACTAAGGAGGTGTAGGCTATGCAAAACTCCCAAGCACTCGTTTAGAAACTGCCAGAACAGACCTTCTTCCTCTGGTGCCACTTAGTTATGCAAGCGCCCTAACCTGTTGTATATGTAAGCTATTCAGTGTATTGCGCTACGTTATACTTCGGTGTGTTCGATTAAAAAAATTTGTACTATTGAGTCATGTGTTGTATTTATGGCATGTATAAGCACCTTTGATGTACTTTTCAGTTGGACCTCTAGACCTCTACATGGCTATTTAGCTTGATGTGACCACAGAAGCAATACATCTCTGTAGAGCTTTTCAGGTCGATGTGACCACACAAGCACTACACCTCCGCAGGGCTTTTCAGGTCGATGTAAGTAGGACTGTGCAATCGGTTTTTTCGGTTTAATCGATTCGGTATATACGGTAAATACGGTGTTTGTAGTTCGGTAATATACGGTATTTTTAGAAGTACGGTTCGGTATCGGTAAATCCCAATTTATTTCGGTGCGGTATCGGTAAATACCATATTTACCAAAGTTGACGCGAATTGCAAACGATATAGCGACTAGCGAGACGAGTAGGCGATAATATATATACTATTGGCAATAGAATTAGAATTTTAGAAACATTCTAATGTAGTATGGAGATTCGATGATATATGCATAAAGTAATAAAGCATAATAATTAATGATGTTCTCTGCCTATTAAAAATATTTGTCTCTTAGTCTTATTTTATTTGAATGACTTGAAGCAGAGAAACACTCATCAGTGAACATCACTTGAGCTCACAATCTCACATCTTCTCATGCAATCCTGCCAGGCAGCACGCTATGCATGTAGCCCTGTACATAGATCTACGTTGCTTTGCTGGACTCGCATACGGCATACATGTACAGGCCCTTGCGAGAATCATGGCCTCTGTGCGAGTGAGACTGAATCTCTGAGGAAGCCTTATTGCGGCCGGGCCGCACGACACCATGCGCGATGGATTTTCGGAGAAGGGCCGGGCCCATCATCCGTGGGAACAGAATACCGAAGCATCGAGTCTCCCTCCCGTGACCGCCTGCGGAGTCGCTGACTTTGATCTGTTCGGTATTTCGGTTTTTTCGGTTTTTAATCGGTTTTTCCCGAAAAAACCGAATTCCCAAAAAACCCAAAATCTAAAAACCAAACCGAATACCAAAAACCGGTCAAACCGAGTTGACCGGTTCGGTTCGGTTTTTTCGGGTCGGTTTTTTCGGTTCGGTTGAAAAATGCACAGCCCTAGATGTAACCACACAAGCGCTGCACCACTGCAGAGCTTTTCAGATCGATTTGACCACACAAGTACTGTATTGCCATTTTCTTTTTTTGCAAAAGAAAAACATATATTCATGTGTATTGTTGGTTCTTTTATGGCTAATAATCCTTATGAAGCAAATGTACAGTTCATCTCCTACATGTGATTTTGGACGTTGCATAATGCTACTTAATTGTTTGCAACTTACAATTTAGTCATTTAATTAATTTTTTGCATAAGAAAATAATAAACGATTTTTACCCTTAATCAGTACAAAAATGCGCCTTCAGAACTCTCAAGGATATTTTGAACTTTTTAACCCAGCATTGTTGCAAAGACTTTGCTGGGTTCGTATGAAGTACCGCGAGTCGAACATGTCAAAGCAGTGGTAACAACCAGTAACCATATTTGAAGATGAATGCTTGCATATGCATTGGCCTCACATACATCACACGGAAGAGTGCACAAACGACACACAAAAGGTATGGGACATAAGGTATATAAAGTCATGGTACATTCACGGTAGATGTGCCTGCCTCTAATCGTCGCACTTCCGCTCTCTCTCCTAGTTTGCCTGCAAAGAAACTCGAACATTAGATAGTAGAAAAAGAGAGAGACATGTAGTAAGTTAACCGATGAAAGCAAACAATGACGTACTTGTGGGCCTGTGCTAAAAGGGACCATCTCGGTAGACAACTTGTAGATGGCCCTAACGATCCGTTGGTCGTCTCTGACACATCTGTTCCTCTGAGAACGTGAGCCTATTGGGTGACCGTGGGTTCTGTCATAGGTTGTAGCAGGTCTCCTCACTCGGCGTTTGGCCATGCTCGTAGCAATACTGTAATACGTTTTCTAAAAATGTGTGCTGAAATATATTTTTTGTAGGAATTTTCAAATATAGCAAATGAGATCTAAAAATTATAAATTATTTTGTGAAGCCTCCGACATTGTATACTTATTTATATATTTTCCATAATTTTATCTATTTTGAATTTTGTCAAAAATTAATTTAAACATACTATTTGTAGAAAATTTATGGAAAAAAATCAAAATGAATAAAATTATGAAAAAAAAATTACACAAGCAATTACATTATGTACGAAGGTTTCACAAAAATTATAATTTTTGAAGTTTATTTACTATATTTACAAATTTCTATAAAAATATATTTAAATAGATATTTCTGAAAATATATTACAGTGCTGCTACGGTGCTCCTGCCGCACCCGGCGCCAGGGGCCGGTGCCTATCGCACCTAATGCCGGGGGCAGGTGACCAGGGGAGTGATAGTTCTGTAAATTATATTTGTTCTGCAAAAAAATATTTTTAAGGCCAAAAATACCAAAATTTGAAGAGAAGAGGATGACCATGCAAGGACACACATAGCCATGATATAGGGTTGCTGTGCATGACCGAAGCAGCCCCTGTGCAAATACTGGTGACTCTCTGTTGCTCCCTGGCCCAATAATGGTTGCCACTGCCAGATATCTAACCACTAGATTCGCTGACCTCATCGATCCTGCCCATAATTACTCGCTCCGGACACGGTCACAGGGAGTGTTTATACCGAGGCCGTTTAAATTTGTGATTTCAAGTTTATTTTTTGCTATTTTTAAATTTTGTTTTTTTCTAATTTTTAGCTTTTTTATTTTTTTACCGGTTCTTTTTTTCTTGTATTCGTTTGTATTGTCCGTAACAGGCTAATCTGTTTTTTCTATTTTTAATTTTTAAATTTAGTTATGTTAAATAAGACATCATCAGCTACAGTATAATTTTAGTCATAATCCAACTTATTTCAGTCCAACCGAGTAGCACCTAATGCGGCTGATGCTCTTTTATAGAAGATTTTTTGATTGAAAATAAATAGTAGTAATCGAAAAAAGTAGCTTTTAAAATAAGAGAGTAAACAATAGAAAAAGTAAGAGAAAGATGCATATGTAAGATGGGAGCGAGACAAGTGTGATGCATGACACGCTCGTGATCCTGCCTTATCCCTAGAGATAGATGGAAGCTAGAGAAGTGAAGAAGCCATTTTGAAAAGTCAGATATTAATATTAGTTTCTGATTTCTCTAAGTAGAAACTAAAAGCATAAACTAGTATAAACATGTCCATAGTTTTGGGCATATAACACGGTATCTAAATGTAGCTTTATCACTAATTCCTACTTAATATATTTATAAACCTAATAAAAATATAATATTATAAAAATATTTTTCAAGACAAATATACATGTATGATTTTTATGTATTCAATTTAGTTATTTAAGAAGATATTAATAGTTAAAGTTTTAAAAAATTAACTATATCTATATCCAATATATGTCAATGAACTAAGGGAGCATTAACCTTCCCAATGCTGCAGTCTTCTGTAGTCTGTAATATGTATGCCTCCGGTCTACCTTGCAATCAAAGAATTGTTTTCCATTATGGTCTCTTGGTGGACTTTGTTTTACAAATCTAACCTCTTAGTATTCTTTTTTACAGATTTGACCCAACCGTGGGCCGCCTGGTTCCCGCGCCACCCGAGCGCATGAACAGGGGCTTCCTACGCCCCAGATCGCACGAGGCTCCGACCGCGCACGTTTGATGATTGGTTGGTACTTGCTGTATACAGTATCTGGTGCACATTTAATAGTACATACCACTATACTTGTATCATTTTGCAACGGTTTTATTTATAGGAAAAAAGAGGTGGAGATTAAGATCACATTCAGTGAGAGCGTATGTTTCCTTTCCTGCAAAATTCCTACATAATACCCGTGTTCCAAAAGTGGCCCACATGCAACTTATTATATGTAGCACATGCTGCAGCACTTCCATTATTATAACCATCTAGTTTTTTCACCATGACATGGTGACAGGCTTTGCACTATACATTAGTTTCATTCTATTTTTCAATTATCAATTACTTTGGAAATGGCCAAATTAATGCCCTGCTCTGTTGGGTTGAAAAGCTGTGACTTATGGCTGAAATTGCACTGTAACGGCTGAAATTTCACTGTAGCTGAAGATAACTTATTTGGCGTAATTAAACTTAAGAAATTTTAAAATAGAAAAAATATGCTAGCTCATCACGGACAACGCAAACGAATACGAGAAAAAAGAACCGGCAAAAAAGCTAAAAAAAGCCAAAAGTTCAGAAAAGACGAAATTTATGAATAGTGAAAAATAAGCCAGAAGCTGAAGCCGAAACGAGCGGAGCCTAAATGCCTTCAAATGAATCACACTCAATCACATTCAAGAGAAATTTGACTCAATTACTCGTACGTGTGGTGTGTGTGGTGGAGGGGGGTGCAAGGCCCCGGTTCACACGCTCAAGTGGTGCGGGAACTAGGCACCCACCTCCTGTGGCACGATGGCGCGGTAGGTAGGTAGCCCCCGCCACTAGCCACGTCTGGGCCTGGCATTCCGTGCTCATCAACCTCCTGGGGGTAGGGGCGGAACCAAGCTTGGGCTAAGTGGGCTATAGCCTGAGGCCTGAAAACCAATGCCCATAGAAAATAGTGATTTAAGTGTGAAAGTCTAGGAATGAAAGTCTAAAACAGCCTAAAACCAGCTAGTCCGACCTGAGAATTAGGCTGAACCTGATTCCGCCCTTGTTTGGAGGTGTAGCAAGAGCCACTTGTCGAGCACTAGTTCACCCTGCGCTGGAAAGAGGACAAATCCGTAAAAAATGTGCCAAATGGGTCATATTTGCCAAAAAAAAAACCACCACAGGGCACAAAGAAAAAAATTCGCAATTGAATGAATAACTCAAGGAAGCATAGCAAGTACTCCTCTCCCATTTCCATTCTCCATTTCCCAAGAGTTGCTGATGCAGCATTAACATATAGACGGACAAGAGTATTGCCTTCTAGTGGTTTAATTGAGATCCTGTTCAAAACTGCTGTGATATTTAGTTTTTGTTATGACTTTTAGCTGATTGTAAGAGAGATTAAGAGAATAAAAGATACTTATATTGAGAAGTTACTCTATTTAAAACGATGACTTCTATGTACAATTTATATTCTAATTTTAAAAAACTAAAAGATAGAGACTGCTTGGAAACAGGGGCTAAGATCACCATGCGAAACAAAGATATTCAAAAACTGGTGACGCACACATGTAATTGCAATCAACGCAAGAGGCTGCTACTGCTAGTGTGGGGTTCAGTTCAGGAGCAGTACTTTTTGTCTCAAGGTACGTGCCAAGTTTGATGCTGGGAGAGCACAGCAGCTGCTGCGCACAGAGATTCCAGATCTTTTGGATGCCTTGATCATTTGCACAAAGCACACAAATGAGAATCAAGCGGACTGGTGTGTGAGGTGTATGGCCAAAAAAAAAGAAAAAGAAAAACAAGGCAGACGGCCACGATCTTATCAGCCCTAGTTTAAGGTAAAAAGTAGTCGAGTTTTCTCTCAATGTCGCCCATAGCTCCATTACCAAAAAGGATACTCCATTGGACGGGGTCCTAATATATAACTCCGCCTGCTGTTGAGGGTTCCGTCGCCGGTTGGTCTCTTCGCTCTTATCTTACTTGAATCCTGGCAAGGGCAATGACTTTAGCTTGGTTAGCAGCAGTGGACGAGTCAGTGGAAGAGCCGGTAGCTGCATGCAATTAGACAATTTCAAAATGAATTCTTAGCTCTCGAGGTAGTTAGTTTAGTGGTGAGACAACTCATAGCCCACACCCTGCTTAAAGAGGCACAAAGCAGCAGCTTTGCACGCATTGCTTCGGCCTCCTCTCGGCCCGTGAGCTACATGCTTCCATTTGCTCGAGCAAAAAGAGAAAAATTGAAGTGTGGAAGCAGCCTAGCCACAAGGAGAGGAGTAGGCAGGCAAGTGCGTGTAATGTTCTTGTCCTGGTACTTGGATTTCTTCTTTCTTTTTACACGCTGATTCTTGGATTTGATTAATTTGATAGAAACCTGACCTAATTTGTTTGTCCATGCCAGAACTGTTCGCTACATGTCTCCTGTAGAGGATGAGTGATGGCATTGGTTATTTAGGCACATGCATGAGTCATATTTATAATGCATTGTGCATTTGCTGATTTGCATTAGGCCAGTAATTAACTACTAGTAGTGACCTGTGAGGGTCCTTTTCTTCTTCTGTCGGGTTTCTTTTTAGAAAAAGTCAATATAACACCTTAAACTTTTATTCGTAGCTAACCAATCACAAGAGATAAATCTTACGAAGCTTTTATCATGTTCCTTTACACCCTTCTAACTAAGCTATATGGGCCTCAGCTCTGAATTTTGGACGTTTTTGCTCCATGGTGACATACAAATACCAACATAGCTCCTGAAATGACGCAATGCCATTTCTAACTCCCTCCTCGAGCGTGGGACTCCGACCGACTGACGCATGTGTAGTCCTATGGCGCGGACTACGCATGCGTCGGCTAGCTGAAGTCTCGCATTTGGAAAGAGGACCAGAAATGACATTGTGACGCTCCAATAGTTATGTTTGGTATTTGTGTATCACCTTGAGGCCAAAAATACCCAAAACTCCTCAGCTCTTGCGCTCTCTCATGCCATGCTCCACTATGAGCTAGGTGTGTCATTGACACTTTTGCTCTTGAAATGACGCAATGCTATTTATAGCTCCCTAAGCACCGGTCTCCGACCGACGCATGCGCAGTCCTATGCGCTGGACTGCGCACACGTCGGCTAGCTGAAGTCTCGCATTTGGAAAGAGGACCAGAAATGATATTGTGACGCTCCAATAGTTATGTTTGGTATTTGTGTATCACCTTAAGGCTAAAAATACCCAAAACTCCTCGGCTCTTGCGCTCTCTCATGCCATGCTCCACTATGAGCTAGGTGTGTCATTGACACTTTTGCTCCTGAGAGTAGGGCCCATTGGTTTTCCTGATAGTTTGTGAGAGGAGAGCCCGAGCCAAAATCTCTGACCCAGCTGCTCCCTGGTGGCTTTGGGGCTGTTTGGTTGCCTGCATCGGGGTGACTCGCACCAGCACATGCAGGGAGATGGTGTTTAGTTGTCTGTATCGGGGTGAGAGCCTGCACGAGCGGATGCAAAAAATCAACTGGAGCCAGGCTGAGGAGAAACGCGGCTGAGGACCTTCTCTACTCAGCCTGGCCACGCTCATGCAACTGCATCAGCTCATGCAGGCAACCAAACAGGCCCTTTGTTGATGTTTGCATGGTTTTTCCTTTCCTTTGTTCATTATGCCTACCTGATATGTGATAACACCTCCCTGCCCCAATTGTTTTCTTGTTCCTTGTAGACATTCTATTTGGAGGTGATCATCTTTCCATTTTAGGGTGTGCATGAGGGGCTGAAGCTTCAGAGGCTTCTTGTTTTTCTTTTCCCTCTTGTGAGTCTCAAAACTTAGTTTTTGTTTTGCTTATGTTTGCTTTGGAGGAGGCATGTGGTTTGGCGAAGGCTTATCTCTGCTTGCTCTTCTTCAAGGAACCTTTGCTTCTGTGTCCTTTTTTAGTTGCTAGTCTATTTGGTGATCAACTGCATCTAGGACTTAATTTGTTTGCACTTGTTTCACACCAGCTTGTTGTTGGTAACTTCACTACAATTTAGTTTATTGTTCACGAACCATTCAATGTGCTATGATCCATTTAGGAATGTGTTAATCCAGTTAGGCTTCATCCTTTCAAAATCGAAAAGAAGTTTTCTGAAAATGGAGGATTAATTGCGACTAATGCCTTTCTTAAGAGTTGTTAATTCAAGATTAGTAGTGTGCCCGTGCTAACGCTACGGTAAAATACAAAACAAGATAAAATTTATAAAAAATAAAACGAACAATCAGATTCATTAAGATTCACGTCTCATATATTGTATAACCAAATATTTTTGTCACATAATGAATGTCACATAAATACGTGACCGGTCGGAACCACCGAACACGCAATGCTCAAAAGCCTACGACCGATTCCCAGGTCTTGCGACTGCTTCGCGAGACCATACAACCGGTTAACAGAAGTTACGACCGTTTATCGCGTGATTTACGACCACACTGTCAGCAGTCGGAAGCCTGAAAACAAGTGCTCGACCATTTTGGCCGTGGTCGGAATGCTCTACGACTACGCTGGTCATAGTCGTAACCAAGTAGAAGGTTTGAACGCGTAGTCGGAGCATCTACAACCACGCTGTGCGATTCGGAACCCAGCCGGGCTGTTTACGACCATGTTGTGGAGTATCGGGAGCCAGCCAAGTCGTTTACGACCACGCTGTATGTCATCGAGAGTCAGCCGAAGTTCATACGACGGCTTTGACCGTGGTCGGAAGTTAGCAGTACTCCATACGACCACTTTGCCAGCAACCGGAACCAGTAAAACCTTTTCTTACTCCTCTTGGCCGTGGTCGTAGTCTATCGGGAGGCGGTACGACCACAGTAAAGCTGGTACGACTACGTTGGTCGTGGTCGAAATCGGGTAGAAGAATTGAACGAGTGGTCGGAAGGTTTTACGATCACGATGGTCATGGTCGAAAGCCATGTGCACTGTTTACGACCACTTTGGGTGAGGTCGAAGGTCACCCGAAAGGCTTATAATGGAGCTAATCAGACGATCATTAGCACCTTGAATTGAATCTTGATTCCCCATTTTTCAGTAGGAACCAGGGGGCATCGTTCAGCTCCACATCATCTTGAAATGCACACTGTTAATTAATTGAGAACTCCATGACAAACACAAGGGGAGTATAAGCATATTGAAAAATCGAAGAGGATCCAATGTCTGCAAGCAAAAATCCCCTCTGCCACGCCTGCTTGAAGTTGCATTGCTCCAGCCAAATCAGTCCTGAAGCTCATCTTTAGGGCATCCACAGTGTCTCCACATGTGCTAAGAATTGCCACATCATAGAGAAAAGATTCCCATGCATTATTAAATCAAATTAATTTTCAAAAATTGAATGAATGATAGTGAGAAAAAAGATTCACCATATACTAAATCCTCTGGGTTCTTGCCTGCATTTTTGGCTTTGTACTACTCACTGTTCTATAGTAGTAACCGTTTGTTTGGTTGCTACAATCTACCGTTTCTCGTTGGTCCATCAAAAAGTTGCACGAATCTAAAAGCAGATAGATACCTACTGGCTCAGGTTATGCTGACTGTTCTGGATTACTGTTCAAAGCTGCCAATTAAATTTATATCTTGCTCCGTATGGTAAGATCCTACGTTCTTATGATTATATGGTACCATTTCGGGCTCGATCTGACATAGGACCTTAATTATGCAGGATGTAGAAAATAATGGTCCAAGTATTTTTTTTATAATTACCATTTTCGAGGTACAATCCTACCGTCATCCTGCGATACAATGTTAGGACCTCAATACTGTAAAAAAAAAAAAGAGAGAGTAGTGCCTGAATATCCTGGAACTGAAACTGACGAATCTTGCCGCTTCTGTAACTAAGAAATAATTCAGCGTTGCTCCGTTGCCCCTAGCTAGCTAGTTCTACATGTGTTACTTCTTTGTACTTGCTACAAAATCTCTTCTTTTAGTTGCATCATTTCCCGTCGCTTTTTTAAAGATTTAACGCTTTTCCTACAACATCTTTGCAAAATGTGATAATCAAGCTTCCGAGACTTTTCTGATAGTTACAATGTCGCGTTTAACGAAACATCTCGTTCAGTCCTCCTTCTGCGACTGTACGGATTGCCAAACTCCACAAGCTCTCGTAGACACATTATTACATGTTGGACACTAACACTGGCACCGTATTGCACATTACATCACATTAATCACTGTTGTATTCCAGACTACACAAAGGATTGCAACGACACCAACCTCTCAACAAAAGTCGGCACAGATTTTGGTCAAAAAGATTTTAGGTGATCTGTGAGATCAGCAAGATCATCAACTTGCAGTTTATTAGATGGCCCACTGATAAATACAGTGTACATATGGTAGGCCATCTACAAACTGTAGGATGTATCACATATGTACGTTTCAGGTGGACTTACGGGGCTGGGCGACTACTGTGCGGCATATGGTACTTACAGGAATACATGTCTTCATGTATGACACATCTCTACTGAAGCAATTGCACAGAGAAGCACGAATGACACGCAAGAACATGAGGCCAATTTGGATTCCTTTCCCCCAAGGCAATTTACAAGCATGAATTATGTACAACGAACTCCGTGGTAGGCGAAAATGCTAAGGCCTTCGTATATTTGCGTCTGCACCTATGTGAGCATATAGTACAGAAGGACCATGTTTACTACGAGTGTACGATTCATCGGGCCTTGGTTCAAGGACCACGGGGATCTTCTCCACATGATCTCCACGCAAGACTTCCACGGTGACCTTCAACACAACGGGCATAAGTCCTTAGCATATATCACACACAACAAATTTCTTCCTTGCAAACAACAGGTGAAAGCTTACCTTTTCTCCAACTTTACACTGATCCAAGATCCGTTACAAGTCGCTTCCATTCGCTACCTTTGTACCATTCACAGAGGTAATGATATCTCCTAGAATAAGCCGACCATAGGCATCCCGTTTGGTCGATTGCAGACCCTGGCAAACAACATGACAAGAAATTTTAGCTGCTCTATTCCTGTACTGCAGGAACATGTTTAGAAAAAAGCAGTATCTGTATTATATAAAGGGACAGGATAAAAGAATTGTTCTATTAAATAGTTTCTCATAGAAGTTTAGCCTTTTGTCAAATGAATTGTTACTGCTCTGCTTGTTAAGCTGTCCTTAGTTCTAACGATGATTGAAAACACACAGGAGAACATTGGTCAACACAGGTATAATATACTGGAGTAATAACTCAAGGTATTCTCATGGTAAGTATACAAGTGTAAATTGCAGCTGAAATATAATTAGGACATGCCCAGTGTAAGAAAAATGGTGTTCTCAAATTTCTTCAAATTTCCAGGAAACACATATATAATATCTATGGGGTGTGTATAGGTATCACCCGGATGTTTTATTCCTAACAATCATCCAAATCTCGGACCGTTGGATTAGAGATCAAACGGCCTCTTATTTTTGGAGGGTGGAGATTTTTTTTAGATGGAGGAGATTGTATTTTTTAGGGGGCGGGGAGAATTCGTGACCCATCTCTAATCCAACAGACACAAATCTGGATAATAGTTAGAAAGAAAACATCCGGATGATATTTATCAATACCCATATCTATGGACAATACCGCTTTGCCAGCTGGTCCATTTGGAGGAGCATCCAAGACAAGCACTCCACTTAATCCAAGCTGATCTACAGATTGATCAGGGGCAAATTTTATTCCCAAAATAGGCCTTGTTACTTTCCCGAATTTTATAAGCTGATCCACAATACCACCAACCTGAATATGGTTGAAATACATGTTATAAGGAAGAATAAAACAGAACAGAACAAATATGAAAATATGAATTAAGTTGAGTGACATACTGTATCAACTGGAATGGAAAACCCAACCCCAGATGATGCTCCTGAAGGTGAGTATATAGCAGTATTTACACCTATCAAATTTCCAGAACTATCAAGAAGTGGGCCACCACTGTTACCAGGGTTGATAGCAGCATCGGTCTGTATCACATCCTGTATAGGACGTCCTGTTGCAGCTGAACTGATTTCTCTACGCAATCCACTTGGGGGAATCACCAGAAACAATAAAACAGAAGTGTATCAGTCAATGGTCATCAGTGTTAAGAGATAAGAATGGCAAATTAAAGATGGATACAGTCCAGTCAAATTTCTTACAGGACTGACAATGGGAGGTCTACTAACAAAATCACAGATCCCGTGAACTCATTATGCTGTAAATAACTGCAAAAAGAAAAGGCAAGGAAACTTTTAATCGACCATTTCCTGCATCTATGTGCATGAATTAGCTCAGAAGGCACATCATTCTTACAGATAGAGAAGGTTCTTCAACGAACTAAACGATCTTGGTAGGTCACCACTGAAAGAATTGAATGATAAGTCCCTGAAAGCAGCGGGGGAACATACATGAGACAAAGTGAGCGAAAGATCAGAATACTGAAAGATCTATGACTAAAATTAATTTTGAAAATTTATACAAGAACGGCAAGAAGGTTGCAAAGGAACTGCTCTAGCATCAAAATGTGTGCTTGTATTAACAAACAAAATAAGCTGGAAGATTTTTGTTGAGGAAATGTAGAACAAATTGTTTCATAAAATAAAAAACAACAAACTGCATGCACACGCAGAACATTTTCCACATGATGGCCGCAAACTACATCAGATGAGCCATTTGATGCATGTGACTGCAAGAAAACATGGATGGGCACAAATGCACAAGTAACCTGCAATGGCCCATATCCACAAATTAGTAGAGGGATACAAGCTAGGGAGCATAAATAGATATGTACTCATGTACAGCTGAAGCTTCTATTGTAGATGCATATACTAAATGCAGATGTTCTGGGCTGCAAAAATTTGCGTGTCATGCTGCACATGGCATATAGTTGCAGCTCAACGTTCAATAACATAACTCATTTATTTCGCAGAGCCGGATAGCTTTGAAAAGCAATCAAGTAATCAAGATGTGGGAAACTTACATTGCTATTAAGCTTTCCATGTTAATGAAAACATCACCGATTATTCCAGAGAATCTATTATAGCTGAAGTTCCTGCAACAAAGATTTCAGAACAATCAGTTGATTCTGCAACCAAAATTTTTAGTAGGAGGTGTTCCAATAGACAAAAATGCACTCAAAGATATTTCAGGGAGTGCAACCATGGCAATGACGGTGGTATACTCCCCTCGAACTTGTTGGCTGCTAAATTTCTGCAAGAGAACACCATACCATGGTCACATCATTCATAGTTCATAGTTAAGTATTTAACCCAATTCAAAGGGGATAGCCAAAAAGGGAAAAGAGAATGTACAAGTATTCCACACTTGGGGGCAAAGTGCGAGGGATTTCACCAGCAATGTTGTTAAAGCTAACATCCCTACCATCATCATGCAGAAAAAGGAGCAGAAACCAAACATTGAATCAAGAATGGCACAATTATGACCAGTCAACAGATTTCACAAATTTTGTAACAAGAAGCTCACAGCTCTTTCAACGAGTGGAACTTGAGCAGCTCTGGGCCAAGCCACCCGCCAACCCCGAGCCCACTAATATTTCTGCATGTGAGTAACAGAACAGCAAAATACTCAATTTAATTAATCATCCCTATAAATTGCAGGCAAAACTGATCGGTAAGGTAAGAATTAACTGAAGAATTACATAGCAACAACGGACGAGCCCTTGCAAAAGACACCGTGCCACGGTCCACGTTCACCGCCCCCACCGCAGGGGTCTCCACCCTGGAATGTCCACCCAGAAAGCTTCCGCGGCGACTTCAATGTGTGATATAATTCCCAAAGCCCTATTGCTGTGAAGTAACCAAGAACAGGAACAAAACAAACACAAGGCAGCGAACCCGTTAGAACCTACTGCTTTCAAACTTCAGAGCAGCAAGATACATACACAAACAACAGGATGGCATCACACGCAGCATTGCACAAAGGGGAGTACTTTACAAGCACACAAGCATGCAGACTCTTAATATGGCACATAAGCACCTTCATCAATGCGGCCAGGGCCAAAAGTAACACGAACACTAATCCCAAGTGTGAGCACAAACAGATAACCATCACGCAACCATAGCCAACGACCACAAACAACACGCCTGCGCGAGAATGCACAGACACAAGCACATGCGCGTGCAAGCGAGAGACAGTCGAACAAAGCAAATTGTTAACACAGCTCTCCAACTTGCTTATTGGTAGACACACGCATGTAACACTACAACAAAGGAGCAACCAAGTAAAGCATACATACATAGCCTCAGTCTTACTCATCGCATTCAGTCTGTACCAAATTCATCGGACCATTTCACCAACACATCGCACACGTATTTGCACGTGATGGACTAAACGTGGAATGCTGAGAACGTTGTAGCTGGATTATCATTAAGGGGGATGGAAGTATGGAACCACACCTGGAGACCGACGAGGATGCAGTCGCCGACGACGAGGAGGAAGTTGAGCGCGCGGAACTTGGACGATATCTTGCTGCGGTGCTTGTCGTACGCCCTGGACACGCTCCGCGGGCTCGGCACCACCAGCCGGGAGCGGCACACGCTGCATTCAACCACCCCGTTCCGCTGCATCTCCCCCGACCACCGTCGCCACAGGCCACGCCGCCGACGAGATGCCGCTCAATACCCGCGGCGCCCGAGCCCGAGGGATCCCAGAAGCATATACCTAGAGCCACCACGCCATTTCAGCCAATCAACAGCGACGCATCCGAGATGAATGGATGTACGAGCGGATCTGAGGGATGCGGCTTGGCCTCCGTACCTCGGGGAAGGCGGGGCGGGGTCGATGCGGATCTCGCAGATCTGGCGCGACCTGGGCACCGCCACGCTCGCGGCGAATCGGGCTCGGCTGCTGGGTCTAGCTCCGGGGTTCCGGAGAGTGCACGGTGGTCGGATCCGGGGAGAGGAGGGGAGGTGCGCGTGAGATGCTCGCTCCGGGATCTCGTGTTCCGGGCAGGAGTCGGGGTGGGGGGGGGGGGGGGTCTGGTGGAGAAAGGGGAGGAGGGGACGCGAAAGCAACGGAGGAGTCGGATCCGTCCCGGCGCTTGCCCTCGTCTTGCCCGCGCTTGCGACCTGAGGTTCGAACGGAGAGGAGTGGCCCCTAGGGTTTCCTGCCGCCGCGGCGGCGAGATCGTATGAAACCGGAACCCTAGATGGGGATGGTGGCGGCGGCGACCAGGAGACTGGGAGAGGAGGCGATTGGCAGCTGTAGGGCGAGAGGGCGGCAGGAGGGAGAGGCGTAGGAGCGAGGTGGCCGTGGCTGCTGCCATGGGTGGGGGAAGAAGCGGCGAAACCCTAACCGTAGAAGAGGAGGCGGCGGCGGAGCAGAGGGGTGGGGGGTGGGGGGAGGAGAAGGCGGCGGCGGAGCGGAGGAGGCGGCGACGGCGGAGGAGCGGCGGAGGAGGAGGAGGGAGGGGAGGAGGCGGCGGAGAATCTGAGGCGAGCGCACGAGTTCAGTTGGGGGAGGCAGGAGCGTGGGCGTCGGGGTGGGTGCGTGGGCGTCGGGTAGGTACCGGTTCAATGATGATGTGCATGATCCAAATAATATTGGCCTTTGGATTTTCAATAAGTAAGAGAAGAAGGGTTGAGGAGAGATCCGGACCATCCATTTGAATGAAGTTGGAACCTTTTGGTACACAAATCTGGGTGGACTTAGATTAGGCATGACTGTAGGGGTGGTTGAGGGGGTAGATTTAGCAAAGAAAATTTTGGTGAATTATAGAGTATAAGGTAGATTATACTTTCTCCATTTTTGTTCCCCCGCTTTTTTTTTTTTTTTTTGTCTCGATGAAACTTTCTAGTGTGAGGATCTTTCTAGAGCTTGTAGGGTCGATTCTAGTGGTACTGTAAACTAAAAAGAGTAGATGAAAAGGTCAAGACTCTGTTGCTCCCTGGCCCAATAATGGTTGCCACTGCCAGATATCTAACCACTAGATTCGCTGACCTCATCGATCCTGCCCATAATTACTCGCTCCGGACACGGTCACAGGGAGTGTTTATACCGAGGCCGTTTAAATTTGTGATTTCAAGTTTATTTTTTACTATTTTAAATTTTGTTTTTTTCTGGTTTTTAACTTTTTTTTATAGTTTTACCGATTCTTTTTTCTTGTATTCGTTTGTATTGTCCGTAATAGGCTAATCTTTTTTCTATTTTTAATTTTTTTAAATTTAGTTATGCTAAATAAGCCATCATCAGTTACAGTGTAATTTCAAACAGCTACAGTGTAATTTTAGTCATAATCCAACTTATTTTAGCCCAACCGAGTGGCACCTAATGCGGCTGATGCTCTTTTATGGAAGATCTTTTGATTGAAAATAAATAGTAGTAATCAAAAAAATAGCTTTTAAAATAAGAGAGTAAACAATAGAAAAAGTGAGAGAAAGATGCATATGCAAGATGGGAGCGAGACAAGTGTGATGCATGGTACGCTCGTGACCCTGCCTTATCCCTAGAGATAGATGGAAGCTAGAGAAGTGAAGAAGCCATTTTGAAAAGTCAGGTATTAATATTAGTTTCTGACTTCTCTAAGCAGAAACTAAAAGCATAAACTAGTATAAACATGTCCATAGTTTTGGGCATATGACACGTTATCTAAATGTAGCTTTGATCACTAATTCCTACTTAATATATTTATAAACCTAATAAAAATATAATATTATAAAAATATTTTTCAAGACAAATATACATTTATGATTTTTATGTATTCAATGTAGTTATTTAAGAAGATATTAATAGTTAAAGTTTTAAAAAAATTAACTATATCTATATCCAATATATGTCAATGAACTAAGGGAGCATTAACCTTCCCAATGCTGCAGTCTTCTGTAGTCTGTAATATGTACTAGCCGCATAAGCGCGGCGCACGCCGCGCTAGCTACCGTGTGGACAAAAGTAAAAGAGGCGATAATTCGCAGGGAGCTTCATAAAAAAACCAAGGACAAATATGTAATTTCGAATAAATCAAAGGGTTTTTTTGCAAAAAAGTGAGGACTTGTAAGGGCCTGTACGTAAGTAAATAAGGACCTATACGTAATTTCGAAAACCCGCGGGGCGCCATCAAAAATTTTTTTAGGAAAAAAACTTACAGGGACCTATTCGTGAGGAAAAAGGACCTTTACGTAATTTACAAAAAACCTGAGGAAAGTTGCTCGGCCGGCCGTACGCAATTTCGCTGGCCACGCGCCGGCCGGCCGAGCGTGGGGCGCCGACGTGGATAGCGCGAGGGGGCCGGAATCCCCCCGGCTATAATGAGGTTTTTTATTCACTGTGCTCACGGCAAAACTCCCAACTGTATATTGATCGACCAACAAGACGTCAGTTAAAATACCTTGATTGTTCATTTAATCCATACTACTGGTCACTTCTGTTGGATCAAACACCGGAAGTCTGGTTGCTCTAGTCAAGTAGAGCGACTGCGACAAAGACATGTAAAAATCAGCGAAACATACAAAAATACATAGTCAGTATATTCTTGCTTTGTAAGTACTACTTGTCAGCTCGGCTATATCACATAATGGTATTAGTTGGCGAAAGGTAAAAATTTAAAATGCCTTGGTATTCCCCCATTCGGAGAGGCGATAGGCGAAATTGTTTGAGATATATGATGTAACCACCATGTCATGACAAGGGGTGAACCCAACGGTGGATCAATTGAGGCTATAATCCACCCTATCATCGATCAGAACAAAGGGTTATTGTAGCCTGAAACCTCTGCTACCCCTGACCAAACCGTTGATGACTCCCTAACCTCCCCATCCATGCTAGGAACGCTACAGCAAAAAGCTTGGTGAATCTAGAGTCAAAAGACAATTGTGGAAGTGATTTAGGCCGAAATTCTCTTGCGTGGGCCGTACCAGATGTCTTAGTTGTTTTCGTGTTACCGTGATGGGTTAACTGGCCAAATCCACTACCCATCATACCACTAAAGCCATTACCCATTTACCTCAATCACTAAGCTCTCTCTTCACTATATTGAGCCCTAGCGAACCCTAACATGGCGGCCAACGTGCGAGCGTGCCGTGGCACTGGGTGGCAAGCAGGAAGCACAGTAGTGACAGAGGCACGTGGCGGTGGCAGCAAAGAAAGCAGCACCACTGGCAAACAAGTGAGCAACATAGGCCATCAAGCAGGCAGCATTGGAAATCAGCTTAGCAGCAGCGAGTAATATCATAGTATTAGTTTTTTCTCCGATAGACTTTCGTAAATTTTTGTTCTGGACCGTCACCGGTGATGATGGAAAGTCACTTTGCCTACACGTCGGCATGAACTTTTCTTTTTCTCTATGACAGGGCCGGCAAACTTTTCTGACTGATGCACAATCGCAAAGTTAGCAGCTCTACTTATTTATTTCTAATGCGCGTCGATTGAGCACTTACTCCACATAAGCACTACGGGTGATGCCTGATCAATTGTACGATCATGCTTGGTGCTGCGCCGAAAGATGCTAACTACACTAAAATCTAAATTGATTGATTGCTAATGTGGAGTTGGGATTGAAGCCACGGTTGTTGAAGGAGACCTTGACCTGGACATGGCTTAGCTCCAGAGGCAAGGTCTTGCCCCAGCCCAACAGTGGGCCCATGAATAGGGGTGATGTCAGTGATGTTTGGCCTACGAGCTGACGCCATCGTTTTGAAGGTAAGCACGTGATGTCAGCAAGGCCCAGTACAGTAGTACAGTAGCTTTTCATGGAAACATCATTGCAATAATAGATTTTTTTTTGATATGGCAATAATAGATTTTTGATTCCAGAGCAAGCCATTTTGCTTCACACAAAATCGGGTGGGATGTGTGCGCAAGAAAGTCAGGAAAATATTTATGAAAATTTTGTACAAACGTGTGTTGACACACAGGCCCGTGAACACCACATGTAGTCGTCGAGTCATATGAAAACAAAGCATTATTTGGACCCTTAAAACAAGCAATAGTTGTTCGTTGGAGGAAGTAACAAGATTGGTTCAGTCCCCTAACTTTTAGTTTCTAGTTCAATATTTCTTAATTTTATTTTTTTATTTTTTTAGATTTTTAGGATTTTTTGTTTTTTCTGTATTCATTTGTGTTATTTGAGATCGATTAATCTGTTTTTTTATTTTTTTAAAAAAATAATTATATTAAAAAACTGTGCAAAATAAGCCGAACTAAACACAGCTTAAATAGTTATAGCTTCTGTTGAAGCTAAATCCGAAGCCAAAAAGAGTAGTCCGGTCAAAAAGCTTCTTATTCACAACACAAAAGAAATTATGCATGATACACAGTAGACGAACAAATAAAGAAAGAAATCCTAGCCGGGCTGCAGCTAAAGCTGTAAAACACCGTCAGGGTTAATTAAGCAGTCGGTAATGAATAAAGCAATGATACATTGAACATGCATGACGAACAATACAAAGTAGTAATTAAACACTCCATTTTATGTCTGGTACATTGATTAATCAATGGAATACTCTTCCTACAAGTAACAAATCAATCTCACCTGTCCACACAACGAAGAAAGGGAGGGGCATCTGCTTCTGCTAGTACAGTAGTGTAGAGTAATAATAAGCATACCGAGGATTAAGTGCTGGAGGAGCACTAGTGGAGGAGGAGTGGGGGGTAAGCACCGGCCAGTGAGATCACCGCCCAACCGCACACTCAGGTAAGGTAGGGTTTGGTTCATGGATGAGGTGGATGGGATGGTCTCATCCAGCTTGGGGCGCGCGCGTGACGTCGCCTGGTGGGTGTAGACGTGCAGTGCCGTACGCTACGCGGGGGGGCGCGCTGAGCGCGGGGTGGCCGGCGCCGGCGCGGCTGGGGCGTCGGGCTCCGGCTCGGCGTTCAGGTCGAGGCCCTGCCGCGGCGGCGTGGCGTTCTCGGCGACGCGCTCGTCGGGCGGCGGTGCCGGGACCGGCGCGGGTGGAGCTGCTGGTGCGAAG
Organism: Dendrocalamus latiflorus; assembly: GCA_017311315.1. NCBI lineage: Eukaryota > Viridiplantae > Streptophyta > Magnoliopsida > Poales > Poaceae > Dendrocalamus > Dendrocalamus latiflorus. The sequence continues at coordinate 41,225,064 of CM029639.1, read as the reverse complement.
TCCTCCAAGGAGAAGCTTGGCCGCCACGCCGGCGCGCGCGGGGGAGGGCGGGCGCCGGAGTAGAGGCGGCGGGAGGCGTCGCGCATGCGGCGGAGGATGGCGTAGAACTCCTCGACCTCGGCGTCGGAGACCTCGTCAACGGCGGCGTCGATGTCAGTGGCGGGGCGCTTGCGCTTGGCGGTGGCGGTGGGCGCGTCCATGGTCACAGCGGGCGGGGAGGAGCGGGCATAGGTGTCCGTCTGGTGGGTGGGTGTGTGTGTGTGTGCAAGCGTGGTGATCTCGACTCGCGAAGTGTTTTGAGAGAAAAGAAAAGGCTTGGTTTATATGGCGCGCCACAAGGGAAGACAAGAAGAGCTCTCGTGTCGTGTGGACTGTGGACTATATGTAAAGTTGCAGGAAACCGAACATTCTGAACTCAAAAAAGCATGAAACTTTAGGTTACATGACTTCTCTACGTCTCTCTCTCTCGGCTCTTGGATGGTTTGATTTTCGACGCTGTGAAATTGCGTACGACATTTCAAGATAAGTTCCCAGTATATTGTTATAAGCGTCGTCCCAAAAAAAAGTAGGCACTTGCTCCGTGCTGATTTCAGCTTAAACCTTTTAGCTTTTGGCTTTTTTACTGTTGGAGTTTTTTTTATATTGTAACTATTGGTAACTTTTACAGTATAATAAAATTTTAAAAAAATTAAAAATAGAAAAATAGATTATCTTATCACGGACAATGCAAAGGAATACGAAAAAAGCCCCACAAAAAAAATCAGAAAAAGGTGAAATTAAGAATTTAAAAATTGAAACCAATTGAGCAAGGCAAAATCTAAGCTTCAAATTTGTAGTTTATGTTTTTAGGCTTTGCATCCTACATGTTTAGCCAAAAATATGGCTTTGAAGCCCAACAAACTGAATCCGGCCGGTCAAACACGGCCTAATACTCCTAGGAAGCATTAGATTTCAAGGTATATGTCACACTTGTTACTGTACCTTTCTCTATAAAAAAGTGAGGATGAGAAGAAAAGCGGTCACACTTGTCACGTTTTGACTTTTGAGGATGGCGTAAACCGCAGTTCTGGTCTTAATTTACAGGTTTGAAGGGTTTAATGTTAACAAGATCAGTAAAGGGTATCTGAGATAGAAAATTTGTGGTTTCCTCGAAAAAAAGAAGGAAAAATTTGTGGTCCAACCTGTCTGAACAGAATAACAACCCGGTGAAGAAAAGATTCAATATCCTGCAATTTCTGTCATGCATGCACAGCCTTTTAATTTATTGATCAGTACATTAAATCTCCTAACTTTGGAGTCGCATTTTTGAATGCGCCATACAACCACTCCTGGCCTTTTTTTTTCTTTCGTTGAGAACATTTTGCTTTGTTCGTCCAGCGGTAGAAAAGAAAGAAAATGACAACGCAGAGTGCTACAACTTTCATTCCCAGCCGTCGAGCAGCCAGCATCTTGCTATTCTGGCTATGTAAGAATTTATTCCACCTTTTCCATGGTAAAAAAAAAGAAAGATCAATTATTTGCCACGCTAAACATTGCCACTTTATGAAATGTCGTACCAAAGATCGTCCTCATATTCACTGAATTGCCATCCTGTTCACTAAAATAGTTAGCTTTTGCCACGGAATCGGTATTATGCCATTATTTTTGTTTCTAAACCGGAAACACCCAATGTGAAATGTCAGAAATGCCACTGAACTCACATTTAAGCATTCCTAAAAGCTGCTGCCATTTTCGGAAGCTGACAAGACATAACAGAGCATTTTCTTCCGGCTGACGCAATTCCATCTCTCTTACTTACACACTAGCCGCATAAGCGCGGAGCACGCCGCGCTAGCTACCGTGTGGACAAAAGTAAAAGAGGCGATAATTCGCAGGGAGCTTCATAAAAAAACCAAGGACAAATATGTAATTTCGAATAAATCAAAGGGTTTTTTTGCAAAAAAGTGAGGACTTGTAAGGGCCTGTACGTAAGTAAATAAGGACCTATACGTAATTTCGAAAACCCGCGGGGCGCCATCAAAAATTTTTTTAGGAAAAAAACTTACAGGGACCTATTCGTGAGGAAAAAGGACCTTTACGTAATTTACAAAAAACCTGAGGAAAGTTGCTCGGCCGGCCGTACGCAATTTCGCTGGCCACGCGCCGGCCGGCCGAGCGTGGGGCGCCGACGTGGATAGCGCGAGGGGGCCGGAATCCCCCCGGCTATAATGAGGTTTTTTATGCCTCCGGTCTACCTTGCAATCAAAGAATTGTTTTCCATTATGGTCTCTTGGTGGACTTTGTTTTACAAATCTAACCTCTTAGTATTCTTTTTTACAGATTTGACCCAACCGTGGGCCGCCTGGTTCCCGCGCCACCGGAGCGCATGAACCGGGGCTTCCTACGCCCCAGATCGCACGAGGCTCCGACCGCGCACGTTTGATGATTGGTTGGTACTTGCTGTATACAGTATCTGGTGCACATTTAATAGTACATACCATTATACTTGTGTCATTTTGCAACGGTTTTCTTTATAGGAAAAAAGAGGTGGAGATTAAGATCACATTCAGTGAGAGCGTATGTTTCCTTTTCCTGCAAAATTCCTAAGTAATACCCGTGTTCCAAAAGTGGCCCACATGCAACTTATTATATGTAGCACATGCTGCAGCACTTCCATTATTATAACCATCTAGTTTTTTTTTTCACCGAAATTTGACTCCAAGTATTCGTACGCGTGGTGTGTGTATGTGTATGAGGGGGGGGCAAGGCCCCAGTTCACACGCTCAAGTGGCATGGGAACTAGGCACCCACCTCCTGTGGCACGATGGCGCGGTAGGTAGCCCCCGCCACTGGCCACGTCTGGGCCTAGCGTTTCGTGCTCATCAACCTCCTACGCGCTGAGGTACCGCACTTTGGGGGCAGGGGCGAAACCAAGCCTCAAGCTAAGTGGATTATAGCCTGAGACCTGAAAACCAATGCCTATAGAAAATAGTGATTTAGGTGTGAAAATCTAGGAACGAAAACCTAAGATAGCATAAAACCAGCGGGCCTAGCCTGAGGCTTAGGCTGAACCTGATTTTGCCCCTGTTTGGAGGCGTAGGGAGAGCCACTTGTCGAGCGCTAGTTCACCCTGTGCTTGAAAGAGGACAAATCCGTAACAAAAATGTGCCAAATGGGTCATATTTGCAAAAAAAAAAACCACCACAGGGCACAAAGAAAAATTGCCTTTAGTGGTTTAATTGAGGTCCTGTTCGAAACTACTGTGATATTTAGTTTTTGGTTATGGCTTTTAGTTAATTGTAAGAGAGATAAAGAAAATAAAAGATACTTATATTGAGAAGCTACTCTACTTAAAACGATGACTTCTATGTACAATTTATATTGGAAAAATTGCTCCCCTGCCCCAAAGTTTAATGGCGTTTGCTCATTTGCCCCATGATGTCTCACTGACATGCGGGTCCAGGGCCCACATGTCAGTGAGATATCATGGGGCAAATGAGCAAACACCATTAAATTTTGGGGCACATGAGCAAATCCCCCATTTATATTCTAATTTTTAAAAACTAAAAGATAGAGACTGCTTGGAAACAGGGGCTAAGGTCACCATGCGAAACAAAGATATTCAAAAGCTGGTGATGCACACATGTAATCTAAACCCCCCAATACCCCGCGGGATTCCTGGACGCGCGCGAGGCCACGTCGCCCCCTGCGCTCGGCCGGCCGGCGCGTGTCCAGCGGGTTTTGCGTACGGCCGGCCGAGGCACTTTCCTCCGATTTTTTGATAATTACGTAAATATCCTTTTTTCTCGCGAAAAGGTCCCTGCAAGTTTTTTCTTCAAAAAAATTTTTTGGATGGCGCCCGAGGGTTCCCAAAATTACGTATAGGTCCTTATTTACTTACGTACGGGTCCTTACAGGGCCTCGATTTTTACAAAAAAAACCTTTGATTTTTCCGAAATTACGCATCTGCCCTTGATTTTTTTTACGAAACTCCCTGCGAATTATCGTCTCTTTCACTTCGGTCCACACGGTGGCTGGCGTGGCGTGGCGCCGCGCCTACGTAGCTAGTTGCAATTAACGCAAGAGGCTGCTACTGCTAGTGTGGGGTTCAGTTCATGAGCAGTACTTTTTGTCTCAAGGTGTGTGGCAAGTTTGATGCTGGGAGAGCACAGCCTGCCAGCACAGCAGCTGCTGCGCACAGAGATCCCAGATCCTTTGGATGCCTTGATCATTTGCACAAAGCACACAAATGAAAATCAAGCTGACTGGTGTGTGAGGTGTATGGCAAAAAAAAACAAAGCAGACAAATATGTTGGAGAGAGAGAGAGAGAGAGAGAGGGGCGTCCTTCAAAAGCCTGCACAAAGAGTAGTGCCCAAAATTACCCCACTACTTTCACATACACTGTTCTCACAATGCCTATCTTCCTCCCTGTTATCTAGTGTTAGCTCAAAGTTTTAGCATGCATCTGATTGACATGCAGAAATGCAGCTAGGCCTAGCCCACACCCTGCTGAAAGAGGCATAAAGCAGCAGCAGCTTTGCACGCATTGCTTCGGCCTCCTCTTGGCCCGTGAGCTACATGCTTGCATTTGCTCAAGCAAAAAGAGAAAATTGAAGTGTGGAATCAGCCTAGCCACAAGGAGAGGAGTAGGCAGGCAAGTGTGTGTAATGTTCTTGTCCTGGTACTTGGATTTCTTCTCTTTTTACACGCTAATTCTTGGATTTGATTAATTTGATAGAAACCTAACCTAATTTGTTTCTCTATGCCATAACTGTTCGCTACATATCTTGATAGCACTAGGGGTCCCGATCTTTCGATGAGAGTGGTAGATTTGATTGGGGAAGGAGATGACGTTGACGACCCGACTACAACCATCCAAGGACGTTGCGCCTTAGCGATCGATACACCAACTCCAGATATTGTACGTGACCTTGTCGGCGCACGATCAACCTAACCACGAGGGTTCTTGTTCCTGCAAGCAATCGAAGAACAAGCAAGAACAAGATGAACAGCAACTCAATTGCAAATAACGATGTAAGATTCAATCGAAAACAGGAAAACGGTGGGGTTCCGAAGACAAGTATTCGGGCGGTCTAGCCGACACGCGCGAGTACAAGGCAAAGCAGCAAAAGCTAACTTAGTCTAAACAAAACCCAAACCCTAGAAGAGGGTGCGGCTATCTATTTAAGGGTCACGAAAGGTGGAGGGTCGGCCAAAACACAAAGAAGCCGAATAGGACTCAAATTACAAGGCCCAAGGCCCACTTTGACTCGGACTGGAAAAGCGATGTGAATTGTTTTGCAGTTTCTGGTCGACTCGGATAAAATTTGGAGGTGAGGCTGGATCCATCTGAAAGTAGACTTCAAGAGCTTTCCAACGAGTACTCACGGGCCCCGAGAAACCTTCTGGATCAAAAGTTACGGCCGTTTGAAGTAGGCGCTGTCAACAAGGCCGAATCCGAGTCAAACACGTGAACAGGACTTGGTTTGCGCTTGACGGTTCCACTTCTATACTTGAGCTCATGTGGTTCTTCCCCATGGTTCCTAAGGACAATTAAATCATCACAAGAATTAAGTAGTATTCCATTCTTTGAAACATTTGTATGCAAACTTAGTAACGCATTCACCTGATGGTTAAGTTGACGTGCTCGCGCTCTAGTCATTGGTCCTTGTATCATAGTTTCAGTTTGATATGGAGTCGGCATGGTTGTATGCATGGAAAGGATGTCCTCATCATATCTCCTGTAGAGGATGAGTGATGACATTGGTTATTTAGGCACATGCATGAGTCATATTTTATAATGCATTGTGCAATTGCATTAGGCCAGTAATTTACTACTAGTAGTGACCTGTGAGGGTCCTTTTCTTCTTCTGTCGGGTTCCTTTTTAGAAAAAGTTAATATAACACCTTAAGCTTTTATTCGTAGCAGACCAATCACAAGAGATAAATCTTATGAAGCTTTTATCATCTTCCTTTACACCCTTCTAACTAAGCTATATGGCCTCAGCTCTGAATTTTAGACGTTTTTGGCTCCATGGTGATATAGCTCCCGTAACGCCCCCGAAGCAACGTAATGCCATTTCTGGCTCCCTTCCTAAAGGTGGGACGGATTTCAACCGACTGACACATGCACAGTCCTACGTCTTGGCACCGTAGCACTCGAGTCATACAACCTGGGAGCGCATGACCTCAAGTCATGCGGTGAGTCATGCGGTCCAAGAGCGCATAACTCGGAGCACATGACTTCGGAGTGCATGACGTAGTGGCCGGAGTTGGCAAAATCATGTGCTCCCAACCACATGACTCGAGGTCATGCGCTTTCGAACCGTAGGACTCAGGTGTTGTGGTGCTGGGGCGTGGGACTGCGCACGCTTCAGTCAGCTAGAGTCTCGTATTCGGGAAGAGGGCTAGAAATAGCATTGCGAGTCAGCATGGGGCCAAAAATAGCCAAAACTCCTCAGCTCTTGCGCTCTCTCATGCCATGCTCCACTATGAGCTAGGTGTATCATTGACACTTACGCTCCTGAGAGTAGGGCCCATTTGTTTTTCTGATAGTTTGTGAGAGGAGAGCCCAAGCTAAATCTCTGACCCAGCTGCTCCCTGGTGGCTTTGTTGATGTTTGCATGGTTTTTCCTTTCCTTTGTTCATTAGGCCTACCTGATATGTGATAACACCTCCCTGCCCCAATTGTTTTCTTGTTCCTTGTAGACATTCTATTTGGAGGTGATCATCTTTCCATTTTAGGGTGTGCATGAGGGGCTGAAGCTTCAGAGGCTTCTTGTTTTTTCCCTCTTGTGAGTCTCAAAACTTAGTTCTTGTGTTGATTGTTATGAATAGCGCTTGTATTCAATATGAGGCCAATGGGCCGGTATATATACACAAAGTACAGGTGGTAAATATGCAAAGAACCCCTCATAACAATGGGGAATAACAAACTATACATATATCTCTAACACCCCCCTCAAACTCATGGTGGATCAACAACACTGAGTTTGGAGAGGTAGAAGCTGTGCTGTGCGCGAGTCTGGGCCTTCGTGAAGAAATCCGCTATTTGAATCTCCGAAGGCACATACTGAAGAGTAATCACCTGATCATGCACACAAGACCTCATGAAAGAAGCATCAACACCAATATGCTTGGTGAGCTCATGCTTCACAGGATCACGAGCAATACTGATAGCACCTGTACTGTCTGACAAGAGAGGGGTCGGTGTAGTGACAGAAACATCAAAATTCTCAAGTAACCACCGTAGCCAAGTAATCTCTGCTGTCAAGAGAGCCATGGCTCGCAACTCAGCCTCTGCACTCGAACGGGACACTGCAGTCTGTTTCTTCGTCTTCCAGGCAATAAGAGAACCCCCAAGAAAAACACAGTAAGCAGAGATAGACCGGCGATCAGAGGGATCGCTGGCCCAAGTAGCATCCGAATATGCCTGAAGTTGTAACGAGCTGGAACGTGGAAAGAAGAGACGGCGAGAGATAGTCCCGCGAAGGTATCGCAAAACTCGAAGAAGGTGGCTGTAGTGGACCTGAGTGGGAGCTGAAACAAACTGACTCAGAATATGAACTGGATAAGTGATATCCGGACGAGTAACAGCAAGGTAGACAAGACTCCCAACAAGATGACGATAGCGAGTCGGATCAGAAAGAGGCTCGCCATCAGAGAGTCGGAGATGAACATTGAGCTCCATGGGAGTCTCAGCAGTACGCTGATCAGTGAGAGAGGCGCGATCAAGAAGATCCTGAATGTATTTCTCTTGGGACATAAAGAAACCATCTGGAGTGGAAGTAACCTCAATCCCAAGGAAGTAACAAAGAGGACCAAGATCCGACATAAGGAACTGCTCACTAAGACGAGCCTTGACAAAGGCAATGTACTCAGAATCATCTCCCGTAATGATCATATCATCAACATACAGAAGAAGAAGAGTCCGACCACGAGACGAAGTGTGGACAAAGAGCGCAGGATCATGATCACTAGCTGAAAAGCCAGCAGCAGTGACCACAGAGGAGAAACGCTCAAACCAAGCACGAGGGGCTTGCTTAAGGCCATAGAGAGAGCGACGAACGCGACAGACCATGCCCTCAGGAACAGAATACCCAGGTGGCGGATGCATGTAGACCTCCTCACGCAACTCGCCATTAAGAAAGGCATTCTTGACATCAAGCTGAGAAACAGACCAGTGGCGAACAGACGCCACCGAAAGAAGAGTGCGAACAGTGGTCATGTGGGCCACAGGAGCAAAAGTCTCGTCGTAATCAACACCATACTCCTGCTGGAAGCCACGAGCAACAAGACGCGCCTTATAGCGCTCAAGAGAGCCATCAGAGCGAGTCTTAATCTTATAGACCCACTTACACGTGATGGGATGAGAATGAGATGGAAAAGGAACAAGATCCCAAGTACCAGTACGCTCGAGGGCAGCAATCTCCTCGGCCATGGCAAGCTGCCACTCAGGATGAGTAACAGCATCCCGGTAGGAGACAGGCTCACGAGTAGCTGTGCCAGCAAAGGCAAAACGGGCAGGAAGCCGAATCGACTGGCGATCGCGGAGAGCGTAGCGAGGAGAAGATGACCCATCAGGGGAAGATGGGGCATCAGAAGAAGATGGAACATCAGGAGAAGATGGCTCATCTGGAAGATCCTCAATAAGGGGAAAAGGTACTGTAGTGGGAGGAGCCTGGGGAGTCGTAGGAGGCGACACAGGCGGCGACAACGACGGAGAGGCCACAGGGGGAATATGTGGAGACTCAGTGGGACAGGTGGACGAGGGCAAAACAGATATAGATGTATCTGGAAAGGTCAAGAAAGACAGAGACTCCACAGAGGAAGCCGAAGTAGAGGCAGGACGTGGGTAGAATGGACGAGACTCGTCGAAAGTCACATCCCGAGAAACCCGTATCCGACGACCAACAGGATCCCAGCACCGATAGCCCTTGTGCTCGGCACTGTATTCCAGAAAGACACACTCAACAGACTGAGCGGTCAGTTTGGTGCGTTCTCGAGGGGCGAGGAGAACGTAGCAAACGCAGCCAAACAGATGAAGGGCAGAGTAGTCAGGAAGACGACCACAGAGACGCTCAACAGGGATCGCACCCTGAAGAGCAGAAGAGGGCTGGATGTTGACGAGATAGGTGGCGGTGGAAACAGCCTCGGCCCAAAAGTGAGGTGGAATAGAGGCGGCGATCATCAGAGCACGAGTAGTCTCAAGGAGGTGACGATGCTTGCGCTCAGCGACACCATTCTGAGCATGAGCACCAGGACAAGAGAACTGAGCGAGAGTGCCTTGCTCAGCAAGGAAGTCGCGCAGGTGACGAGAGAGATACTCGCCAGCAGAATCAGCACGAAAGACACGAATAGGAGTGGAGAACTGTGTGTGAATCATAGTGGCAAATTGTTTATAGATAGGCAAGGCCTCACTACGAGAAGACATGAAATATATCCAAGTGTGGCGAGAGAAATCATCTATAAAATGATATAATAACGATGACCCCCTTTCGAAACGAAGGGAGCCGGACCCCAAACATCTGAATGAACAAGATCAAAAGGACGTTGAGACACAGACTTACTATGAGGATAAGGAAGCTGAATATGTTTACCTAACTTACAGCCCTGACAATCTAAAGACACGTCTCCTGAGACAGACCCCAGAAGACCACGACGAACTAAGGACGACAGACGGGATCCACACAGATGGCCAAGACGGTGATGCCACTGCTGGAAAGAGCCGGTAGACGAAGTGGCAGAAGCAGAGAGACTGGCGGCGATGGTGGCAGCGGAAGGAAGGTGAAGCCAGTCAAGCTCCCAGAGACGCTGTGAGTCACGGTGCCGAGGGCCAGAACCAACCAGAGCTCCCGTGTGGCGATCCTGAACACAACAAGAGTCAGAGTCAAGAATGACCCGATAACCAAGGTCAGTAATCTGCCCAGCAGAAAGAAGCTGCATGGTAAGGCGAGGAACATGAGCAACAGAAGGAACATGAAAGGATGAGTTGCTAAGAGATCCTCGACCAGAGACAGAAAGAGATGTACCATCAGCAGTAAGAACACTGACAGGAGAATCAAGAGGTGTAATAGAAGACAGAGTGGAAGGATCAGGAGTCATGTGAAAGGATGCTCTAGAATCAAGAATCCACGGGGAGGTACCTGACTGTGTAGGAGGTGGTTTCTCAGTGCCCGAAATGTCAGTAGCAGAACCTGCAGAACCTGTCGAAGGAGAACCTGAAGAGGCAAGCAGGCGTCGAAGTCTGGCTATCTCCTGCTCGGTGAGAGAAACTGCTGAAGAAGTCGATGCAGACGTCGTCGTAGAAGCACTAGTGCCAGTAGAAGAACGGCGTGAAAGATGCCGCTTCTTCTTATAGCACTGGGACTCAATGTGGCCGTCCTTGTCGCAGTAGGAACAGTGAGGACGGCCACCTCCAGACGGAGGACGGCCACTACCACCTGTGGTAGCCGCTGGAGGAGGCAGTGTAGCAGGTGGACGAGCGGCGAGCACAGAGGGGAGTGGCATCAGACCAACACCACTCAGACGAGTCTCCTCCGCGCGTATCTCGGTAAGAGCCTCCAGGAGAGTGACACGAGGGTGGCGTGCAAGGAGCTGGGCACGCCTTTGCTCGAACTCAGGACGAAGGCGAGTAAGGAACTCGTAAACCCGCTGAAACTCCAGGTCAGTACGTACATCCAGGCAGCACGGACAGGTACGACAGCCAGCAGTGCGAAGTGAGTCCAACTGACGCCAGACAGCAGAACTCTGAGCGTAAAAAGCGTCAACAGTAGCATCACTCTGCTGAAGAGAGTGCTCCTGGCGGACCACGGACAGGTACAGGGCATCACCAGAGGGCTCGTAGCGCTAACGAAGATGAGTCCACATCTGGAAAGCCGAAGGGAGTCCCACAACCTCAGAAGAAAACTGAGGCTGGACACTGGCGATGAAGACAGCAGCAGCCCGAGCGTCGTCATCGTACCACTGAGTGTAGACGGTCAGACGATCCTTGTAGGAATCCAGAGCCTCCTGGTAGGCAGAGGCAGCTTCATCATCAGCAGCAGCCTTATCGGCTGTCGGGGGCAATGCAACAGGCGTAGGCTCCGTCGGAGGAATAGGGCAAGGCGGGCAGGTGACATCGCCAGAGAGGACGCCCCAGAGACGAAGACCACGCATGTGAATGCGCATGTGACGACGCGCGGAGAAGAGTCGGCGGCGGCGACGACGACGCGCGGAGGAGTTGGCGGGGCCGACGGGGGAGTCGGCGGGGCCGACGGCGACGGGCTCGAGCGGAGCCAACGGCGGCGGCGGCGAGGTGACAAGCGAGGCGACGGGAAAACCCTAGGTACGCTCTGATACCATGTTATGAATAGCGCTTGTATTCAATATGAGGCCAATGGGCCGGTATATATACACAAAGTACAGGTGGTAAATATGCAAAGAACCCCTCATAACAATGGGGAATAACAAACTATACATATATCTCTAACATTGATTATGTTTGCTTTGGAGGAGGCATGTGGTTTGGCGAAGGCTTATCTCTGCTTGCTCTTCTTCAAGGAACCTTTGCTTCGGTGTCCTTTTTTTTAGTTGCTAGTCTATTTGGTGATCAACTGCATCTAGGACTTAATTTGTTGGGAAAATTTCTCTCATGCCACAAACTTAAGCACCATCCTCTCATTTGCCATATAGTTAAATGACTTTGTTATTATGCCACAAACTTGAGTATTTTGCCCTTTGTTTTGCCATTTTCTCCATTTAAAATTTTATTTTGACCCTTTTGCCCCCGGCCCCACCCCAGGCCTACTCAGGACGAGCTCCTCGCCGCCCTCTCTGCCTCCTCCCAGCCGCAGCCCCCCGTCCTCTCCCACGCGGTTGGCTCGCCTCGCCGCCTCCTCCGCCGCCGGTTGGCTCCGCCCTCTCCGCCTCCTCCGCCGCCGGTTGGCTCCGCTCTCTCCGCCTCCTCCCCCGTCCTCTCCCTCGCCTTCCTCTCCAAGCTCCTCGACGCCGTCCTCTCCTCCGACGCCGCCTTCCGCAACATCCTCGCCATCGGCCCCGTCGCCGCGGCGCTGTCAGCGGAGTTATTGAGCCGGCCGCTGGCTTCACTGGCTTGTCCCGGCCGTGAGGAGGGCGGAGCCAACCGGCGGCGGATGGGGCACGGAGGCGCGGCAGCGCCGGCCAAAACGGGTCACATGACCCGGCGCGCGCCTCGGGGCGGGAGGAGACGGCCGGATTAGGCCTGGCGGCGCCCGGCAATGAGCACGGCGACGGCCGAGACAGGGGAAAAGGGACCCGATTGCTCGTTGAGAGAGCAACCTCGGGGGGTCTTGAGCCTACCTTGGGCCCGGGCGGCTGCTGGAGTGGAGCCGGGTGAGCTAGCGGCGGGGAAGGGCTCGGCGGCGAGGAAGAAGGTGGCGGCGGTTCGCTGGGGAGGGAGGCGGGGTCCGGCGATATGGGGGTGGTGATTGCGGGGTCCGGGCAATGCTCCATGCGCGGGGAATCGGCCCAAGACGCAGCGCTTCCCGGAGAAGACCCGGCGCCGGTGTTGGGGAAGAAACAGCCTCGCCGGCGGCCTGCACTGGGACCATAGAGGGCGGAGCCAACCGGCGGCGGAGGAGGCGGAGAGGGCGGAGCCAACCGGCGGCGGAGGAGGCGGCGAGGCGAGCCAACCGCGCGGGAGAGGACGAGGGACTGCGGCTGGGAGGAGGCGGAGAGGGCGGCGAGGAGCTCGTCCTGAGCAGGCCTGGGGTGGGGCCGGGGGCAAAAGGGTCAAAATAAAATTTTAAATGGAGAAAATGGCAAAACAAAGGGTAAAATACTCAAGTTTGTGGCATAATAACAAAGTCATTTAACTATGTGGTAAATGAGAGGATGGTGCTTAAGTTTGTGGCATGAGAGCAATTTTCCCTAATTTGTTTGCACTTGTTTCACACCAGCTTGTTGTTGGTAACTTCACTACAATTTAGTTTATTGTTCACGAACCATTCAATGTGCTATGATCCATTTAGGAATGTGTTGAATACAGTTAGGCTTCATCCTACATGAACATGTCTATATACTACCTTTCAGAATCGAAAAGAAGTAAGTTATCTGAAAATGGAGGATTAATTGTGACTAATGCCTTTCTTAAGAGTTGTTAATTCAAGATTATACTTTCTCCATTTTTGTTCCCCCTTTTTTTTTTGTCTCGATGAAACTTTCTAGTGTGAGGATCTTTCTAGAGCTTGTACGGTTGATTATAGTGGTACTGTAAACTAAAAAGAGTAGATGAAAAGATCAGACTTTGATCTGAGGGTACCTAGCACAGCCTGATCCTGTAGTATTTATTATCTATCCGTCAAAAATCTTGTGAAGAACAGTGTGTCCAATGGTCTGATTCGTGTTGCTGTGTCTAGGCTTGCTTAAATTGCTTCCCAGGCTGCAATGAGCGGTAATCCATCGTTTTCGCATTTCGGGGTGGACACCGTGAACGGCTACTTCATGGCGAACAGCAGCGGCATGCTCGGCGCCGACGTGCCGCCGTTCCATCCTAGCATGCCGGCGCCTGATCATGGCGGCTTCGGCCTCGGCTTCTGCTTCGGTGACGCGGCGGCAGGGGGTGCTACGGCGGCGGCGGCGGACATCGGCGCGCAGTTCGCGGCGAACAACCTGATGCTCGCCTCTCTGGCAAGCCAGCTCTTCGCGCCCGCTCCGGCCCCGCACGGCGGCCACCTCGCCGCAAGGATGCCGCCGGAGGAGGAGATGAACGGCGGCTATGACGCCGCCAGCTGTGACGGCTCCGGCCCGGCGAGACTCCTGTGCCCCGGCCAGTCGGATGCTCATGCCATGACTGTCTGGTCGTCGTCCAAGAAGCCGTACTGCGACTGGAGCAACGCCGACGGATCAAGAACCGAATCCGTCCATGGGTCGTATCACCTCGCAGGACCGCCCGAGGCGGCGGGCTTCCACTACCCGCTCACCGCCGGCCACACCGCCGCGGCGCCGAGCGAGCTTTCGCTGAGCCTCTGCTCCAAGTCCTCTTCGGACAGCATGGTGAACACCGCCAACCATTGCTCGTCGGAGGCAAGCCACTCCGATCTGACCCACATATGCAGAGTGGAATCCGAGCTGCCGCAAGTGTATTGTCCGCAAGCGCGCTCCAGGCCGGCGCATTTCGCCGTGGTGGTGGCGCGCTCGCGGTACGCGGCCGTGGCGCAGCAGGTGCTCAACGACGTCGTCGGCCGCGTGCTGTTTGGCGTCGCGGAGGCCGCCGACGACTCGGCCAGCCGCGTCGACAGCGGCACGAGGCCGTCGCTGCAGGCGTCGAGCTGTTCGGCTAGCGCGCCGTCCGCGGTGAGCTCCAACAACCAGCTCATGAGCTCCCCTGAGGAGCACCCGTACGGCGGCGACGCCGGTGCGAGGTGGGGCGAGGCCAACAGGGCCAGGAGCGAGCTCCTCAAGATGCTTCAGCTGGTAAGCGTCTACACGAATCTCAAGGCATTCTGAAACAAATTTCAGAGAATTTTTCATGTGACACCAGACTATTATGTATGTGCATTACAGTGATTAGTTTGATCTTTGATGATTTGCAGATGGATCAGAAGTACAACCAATGCTTGGATGAGATCCAGAGCACGACGGGGAAATTCAACGGCCTCATGCAGTCAGGCAGCGGCAACGGCAGCATCTACGCGCCGTTCGCGCACCGCGCGGTGTCGGCGATGTACCGCGGCCTGAGGCGGCGGATCACCGGCGAGATCATGGTGGCGGCGACGAGCAGGCCTAGTCTCGGGGAGTCGTCGGTGACCGCGGCGGCGGGGGGCGAGAGGGAGCGGAGCTGGGAGTCGGCGTTCATACAGAAGCACTCGGCGGTGCAGCAGCTGCGGTGCGGCGAGCAGCAGTGCTGGCGCCCACAGCGCGGCCTACCGGAGAAGTCCGTCGCCGTGCTCAAGGCTTGGATGTTCGAGAACTTCCTCCGCCCGTAAGTTCGCCGATCGATCGAAGCCATGGATGGCCGTTCACAGAGGACGGCGATCTTGCTTGCACTTCATTGAGTAACGCGCTTATGAAACGGCGCTGTTCATCATCTTCAGATTGATGTTTTGTTCAGGTATCCCAAGGACAGCGAGAAGGACATGCTGGCTGCAAGAAGCGGCCTCAGCAGGAACCAGGTACAATTAGCTCATTTTTAAGCGAAAGTGGATTGATTTGCCTCTAGGAATTTCTGATAAAAGGAAAGAAAACTGGACGATCGTAAAGCGGATGTGACTACTGAAGCGACGTACAAATTGACCGTCGAGCATATTCGCTTCAGGATCTGTGCAGTCTTCTTGTCGGAGGGCGCACAATTATACGTTTTAGCGAAACGTTTCATTTGTGATCCTGAGTGATTTCGCGCTGTCAGGTGTCGAACTGGTTCATAAACGCCCGAGTTCGTCTGTGGAAACCGATGATCGAGGAGATGTACGAGGAGCTGAAGAGGAGGTCGGGTGGAGGAGGGGAAGGTCCGGCAATGGAGCAACTGAGCAGCCAAGATGTTGTCGGTTAGAACATGCCCCGTGGTACCCGCATAGCTGCTGCCTAAAATTTGCGCTGCGCGTCGAGAGCTTTTGTTGTACCGTTCAGCTCTGGCCATTGCTCTGTTTATGCTTGTAACTTTGGTTTCGTATATATAGTTGCCAGTGCAGTGATTGCATTCTGCAGATACATTATGAGCGTGCCGTTGAGGTGCATACATAATGTTGAATTCAGTTGAGTTGAGCATGTTGTCATAATCTCTATTATTAAAAAGAGGAAGTTGTAAATGGTACGCTCTTTCCTTTCCACTCCCTCCTGCCGATATGTGGGCCATCCCCACCCCCGATCCCTCCTGCCGATATGTGGGCCATCCCCACCCCCGACTGCCATCATCTCGTCATCTCCTTGACTCCTCTTCAACCCACCTAGGCCTCCCCCACCTTCCCGATTGCCGCCGCCCTACCCTCCTCTCCCACCATCCCCTCTACCATCGAGTCCTCGCCTGAACGCATAGGTAGACACACTGCATCGCCTTCCTCTCCCTCTCCTTGCTCGCGCTCGCCCAATCCCTAACCCTATAGTCCGCCACCACCGCTCGCCTCACACGACAACCTCCATCCCCACCCCACCTCCCTCGCTGTCTCCTCCTCGGTCGCCTCCATCGCCATCCGCTACGGTTCACTCCCGACCCCCTCCTCATCTTCGAAGAAATCGCTGGCACTGCCTCCAACTTCTCCACGCTAGCATCCTTGGAAATCTTGCAGGTGTCTGCCCTACCCTTTTTTGTCTCAATCCCCATCCTTTCCTTCCCCTCTTGATCTTTTCGTTCCCCTCTCTTTCCTTCCACATCTCCATCCCAACTCACTTCTCTTCTCTCGGCAACGGCATTCGCCACGTCGTCCTCTAGTTCATTCGCTCTACATCCGTCAGTGTCCGCTTCCGTCAGGAAAACGTCGCTGGGGTCAAGCTCCCTAAATTAACCTACTTCATCGACCCCGTTGCTACCTCTATAGGCCCCTCCAACGTGTCCCCGAGCCTCACCGAGCTCGCCCGTGGAGGCCAGTAGGTTGCCACCTGCCATGCCACGCACATCAGGGCCATCGAGGTGCTCGTGGAGCTCGCCTCACTCCAGACCTCCTTCCTCACGCTCGATGAGGCCATCAAGACCACCAATCATCGCGTCAACACACTGGAGAATGTTGTGAAGCCGAGGCTGGAGAATACCATAAGCTACATCAAGGGGAAGTTGGATGAGCTTGAGCGCGAGGACTTCTTCAGGCTCAAGAAGATCCAGGGCTACAAGAAGAGTGTGACACCCCCGGCCCATGTGTGTGTGCACATGAATTTCTGGGTTAGTCCCACATTGCTAGCTTACCTTAAGAAGCACTTACATATAAGCCTAAGAGTTTCAATGGTAGCACCCCCGGTTAACCGTTTTGCGCGAAGCGAGGATGAAAGTGCAAGCGGGTTGCTACGTGTGTGTGGCCTATCCAGAATGTGGTTAGGTCTAAGCCGGTTTGGACCCTAGGGCGTTACAAATGGTATCAAAGCCGACTCTCGCGGTTACATGGGCGCGTGCGGGCCAAGGGCGTGGGCATATGGTGCATGGCGCGTGTGGGCCCGGAGTGGACACACGGCATGGCATATATGCTGGCACTGAACGCATGGATATGTGCCAAGAGAGGAGATCCTTATCATTTACCTCAGTGTGGGTATGTTTTTCCGACGAGGACGTCGGGTCCTTTGAGGGGGGTGTGTGTGACACCCCGGCCCATGTTGGCCCATGTGTGTGTGCACATGAATCTCTGGGTTAGTCCCACCTTGCTAGCTTACCTTAAGAAGCACTTACATATAAGCATAGGAGTTTCAATGGTAGCACCCCCGGTCAACCGTTTTGCGCGAAGCGAGGATGAAAGTGCAAGCGGGTTGCTACGTGTGCGTGGCCTATCCAGAATGTAGTTAGGTCTGAGCCGGTTTGGACCCTAGGGCGTTACAAATGGTATCAGAGCCGACTCTCGCGGTTACATAGGCGCGTGCGGGTCAAGGGCGTGGGCATATGGTGCATGATGCGTGTGGGCCCGGAGTGGACACACGGCATGGCATATATGCTGGCACTGAACACATGGATATGTGCCAAGAGGGGAGATCCTTATCATTTGCCTCTGTGTGGGTATGTTTTTCCAACGAGGACGTCGGGTCCTTTGAGGGGGGTGTATGTGACACCCCGGCCCATGTTGGCCCATGTGTGTGTGCACATGAATTTCTGGGTTAGTCCCACCTTGCTAGCTTACCTTAAGAAGCACTTACATATAAGCCTAGGAGTTTCAATGGTAGCACCCCCGGTTAACCGTTTTGTGCGAAGCGAGAACGAAAGTGTAAGCGGGTTGCTACGTGTGTGTGGCCTATCCAGAATGTGGTTAGGTCTGAGCCGGTTTGGACCCTAGGGCATTACAAAGAGGGAGATCGAGCGGCAGATGGCCATGGCCAAGCAATTCACAGAGGAGGTCATGCTCAAGAGGCCAACCTTGGTGGGGCCGTGACCAACCTACTGGTTGCCAACAGCGAGTAGGACGACGACATCATCTTCTGATCATCTTTGGTTGTCCAACCATTCAATCGGTGCATTGCATTGATTCCTTGTGCTGTTATTATCAATCTGGGATAAGATGAGTTCACTTTCGTTGAGATTGTTTCTTCCATATAGAATGCTGCTTTAGTTCATTTTGTTGCAATATCAATCAAGAATTGCAGTTTTTGTGCACACTTGTTCCTAGGTGGACGCAAATTAGGTCATATGTAAAGGATGTTGACAAATGTTCCTACTTGTGATACTTGATAGTTGATATGAACTATAGAGTAGCTGTTGATTCACTTAAACAAATATATGGGAATCACAAGTGCATGATTGGATATTTTTCTCTTGTTACATGATTATAATTCACCCTCGCACTATTTACAAAGAAAATTTTCAAATTGCAAATTTATGCTTAGGAGCTTAGTCAAACAATTCTTTACTCCAAGGTTCTAGTGTGCCAACAAGATTTGATGAGCTTTATGATTTATTCATATCATGTAGCTGTATGATTAACTATGCAAGGAAGATCA
The DNA here is from genome assembly GCA_017311315.1 of Dendrocalamus latiflorus. Taxonomy (NCBI): domain Eukaryota; kingdom Viridiplantae; phylum Streptophyta; class Magnoliopsida; order Poales; family Poaceae; genus Dendrocalamus; species Dendrocalamus latiflorus. Next base: position 41,206,502 of record CM029639.1, on the reverse strand, counting down.
TGTTTTGTTTGTTTTTTTTGAATTAACTCAATGTTTCTTCTTAACATGTAATTTTATTTGATTTCACCTCTTTTTTCTTCTTTCTGTAGAGTTTATGCAAGCTGATGGAATCCATATCTAGGTACAGATCTCTGATGCATGTAATTTCTCTGCCTTTGAACTTTCCTCAATGTACTTTTTATTTATAGATTTTTATACATCTAGTTATATTTTATTCCTCTCTAAGCACAGATAGTTTGTATGTTTGCCTTGATGGCACCTTCAAATGTTCAGTCTCTTAGGGATTTACCTAGACCGAGATAACTACTTATTTTGTGCCTTCTTTTGCTATACAAGTGTTGTAGAATTCGTAGGTACCGAGTTCTTCCATTGCGATTGTGATATATGGGATGTCCTCTTTGTGTATTTTGATTTTAGTGTTCGATTGTATAATTTGCTGCCATCTTTGTATATAGGATAACGAGAAACTTAGATATTTTTTTAAAAAAAACTTATAGAGATATAGAACATGCCCTCACCTCCATGTGCTATTTTTAAAAAAAATTGAAAACTTCTAAGTTTTATTTTCATATAATTTTCATCGAATACGTCACTAAGCCATCCCAATTACTTGTATAATTCCCATATACTACATTTGCATCTTTTTTTCGTCCAAGGTGTTTTAGCCATGATAGAGCTAAGATCTCAAAGACCAAAATTAACTTACCCATGCAAGTACATGATACCAGAATTACTACCATGGCTATCAGTTAGCATTTTCTAATTAAACATTTTTGCATATTGATGACAATTCCTCAATTTTTTTGTGTGAAATATTCAATTATTCTTGTGAATTTTGATATGAGGTGTCCAATTTTGTGTGCGCGTCAAAGATATGCACTTGTAGTTTCTCACATTCAACAAATCATATGCATCATATTACTTTAGCTATGGTATGAATGGGTAGGATGAAAGTAATTGGCCCCTAACACCCAATGCATAAGGAGATGATGTCCAGCAAGGAAGCAAAGCTATGTGCTATTGTGTTTTGCTCAGTTGTGTTGTTTTCTTGCAATTTCTAACCAATTATGCTTCCATCCACTGTGTGCTTACAAAGACTCCTCTTGTGCTTGTCACAGGATTACTTTTTTTACTAACACCTACAAGAGGATGATGATCGAGTGAAGTTCTGCTACTTTCTAAATAATTCATCTATGCTCCTTTCTGAACAACCCATCTACTCTTAGTACAAATTGTATACCAAAAGGGTTAACTGTGCAATGTACACTTTCCGAAATTTGGGCAAACATCATTATGAGGGATCATTTTGTTGCTTTGGAAAAAAACCACCATTCTGTCATCTTTGTTCATATGTATGTTTGTATGTATCCTGCTAAATCCTGAAACCATATATCTCTTTGTGTATGGACATATAAGTGTAGGGTGAAAGCAAAACAATGTATGTGTGGGGAATAACAATCAACTTTGTGATTTGGAATACCGTCGTCAGTTGTGGAACCAGCACTTACCTAATTCGGGCTTGGACCCATGATCTTCTTCTCCTGTTTATTTTCAAGGGATATCAACTTCAGGCATGCGCAATCTGAAACTTTTTTTACCTCCAATTTTTGCTTTCACTATGTTTTTATTTGGTTATGCATAACAGCATTTGAGGTCACACTTCAAGTAGATTTACTTTGAGGTTATATTGTCACCTTTGTTCTAAATTATTAACATTGTGCGTTCAAGATAGAGGCAAAAAATATTCATAGTATTTATCCTATTTGAGAGAGAGAGAGCGTGTGTGTGTGTGATTGCTTTGATTACTTGCCTATTTGATACTAAACACTAAAGTTGTACTGCACTTACAAACAATTTAAAGGGTTTGCTCCATTATATATTTATTCCGGTGAGATAATTGGTCTGATATAATGTAGGCTCATTATAAGGATGCTGACACTAAGGGCATGAATTGTTAAGGAAAATAATGGCTTGGCCGGTGTGTTAAATCATTAATTATAGATATCTAGATAGCATCCAATAAGACAACAAATTACATCTAGAAAAACATGAAGCCCTCCTGCTAGCTATATATATAACTTATGAACTACAACACCCTAACCATGAAACTAATGCATGCTATATTAAAACATGCCTTAGAAAAGTTTGATCCTTATAATCTGTGAATGTACATGTCTTTAAACTGTCTATTATTTGGTTTTTGAAGGAAAACTCTGTACTTCAGTTCAACACATAGAGATTAGTTATTTGAGAAAGTTTAGCCTTTTGACGATACATGCAAAATTGATCCATGGATATTTATTTTGGTCACAGAAACGTGTGGGCCTTCAATGTTGTTATCATTGGCTACTTTTTTTTTCATTATTGGTATCATTGCTTTGGAGAGCTTTTCTACATATGTAAAGCACTTATGCTTTTGTTAGGGGAAGCCATGGATCAAACGGTGCAATCCTTCTTTTGCAGGTGTTGTGACTTGCTCGTTGTGGAAAAGATATGGCGATACAAGAGAATAATGATCATCAATCCATGACAAACTAAAGACTACGAACTATCATCAACACCAATCACAAATATCAATGTATACCAAATGCAAGTCTTGACTGTTCATAAAAATAGGCTGGACTCTGACAATTCATAAAAAGAGGCTGGACTTGTATAATGCAAACTTGGTATGATACTAATAATAATATTTTCTTGCTAAGTTTGCATCATTCATGATGACAACTTGACAAATATTGTTTTATAGGTGTGCTATTTGGGTAGAACGACTAAAGAATGGACTCCAGATGTTAGAATTTGTTTTTCCTACCATAGCTTTAGTTCTACAATAAAGGAGTGGATATTAAGGTGTCCTTTATCTCCTCCTCATCCTATCATTTATTTCTCGGTTGCCACCACTAAACAAGGTGTCGTTGGGTCAGGCATGCATGGCGAAGGGTGTAGCATAGGTGGAGTATGACAACAGAGGTGCAATGATGGCCACAGTAGGGTCTCAGCCGGGCATGAGGGTAGAGCCATGTGTGTAGCAGACATACGATGCAGGCGGAGCAGAGCTTGTCCAAGCGATAGCTTGACCAAGGATGTGGTGTAGTCCAAGTTTGGTGATAATGGCACTGCATACTGAGGTAATGCATATTTTTTTTAATTCATTGCAACACGCGGACATTGAACTAGTTCTAATAAATTTGGAGCCTGATTCTTGCTAGATTCAAAGCTAATCCCAGACAACTTATTAGAACGAACACACATTTTGAGACTGAAGTATAAAAGTTTCAATACATAACAACATAGGCATCAATCAATAATTCATTCACGGAGTGATATTTGAAAGACTTGTGTGCTCAAAGTACAAACATGCTACTGCTCTAGATTGGACTATGTGCATTGCAGTACTGTACTACAGTGTGCTACTTCTTGAACCCTAGCTTAGCTACTATCTGGTTGCGCCATTTCTTGTTCCAGGATTTCATCCAAGGCTTACCACATGAGTTGTTCGGCCCAAGCAGTGGTGTCTTCACGCAAGTTGTGATGTGTGACATGACATTTCAGGGAGGCAAATAAATAAATAAATAAAAGCAGGGATTATCAGCACTAGCACTGGCTGCAAGTGTCGTGCTGCCATCACCAGCTAATCTTACTCTTACCAACTAAATAAATACTCGTTTAATATGTACACAAACCTTAGGTCCCATAAGACTCCACTAATCAGTCACACCCCACTACGATAAAATGTAAACTGAAGACGAGCTAGTCTTACAAAAACCGTCGCCAACACACCAGAATTTCTTTCGGATCCCTACAAAAATCGAATCGTTTCCTGCAGATTTTCTACTAAACTTCTGTGAAATTTGTATGTTCCAAACAAGCCATTATATTTCGTAGGCATTCTACTACTAGCTTGCGTTGTCTTGGTATCGAAGATCTGTATTAATTTGGGGATGGATGCACACTCACAAGTGGAAATTCAAGATCAATGGGTACGATGCCATTGCCAGGTGTGAGCTGACTGCTCACGGGGGGAGGCAGGCAGGAGAGGAGCATCGTTGTGCATACATGGTCCAAATCCAATGAGAGGATGATGCTGATGATATGAATTTGATTGTACGCGTCAGGTCAGTCGTGGAGATGGACGTATCCTCAGCATCACATACTCCATGTCCGTTCCTGGCTATTCATTTCTTCTTCGTCATCAAATCACTAGGCTACATCGTTTTGGCTTCAGCTTTTAATTTTCGGTTTATTTTTTATTATTTATAAATTTCGTTTTTTCTGAACTTTTGGCTTTTTATTGAGCTTTTTTGCCGGTTCTTTTTTCCGTATTTGTTTGTATTATATATAATGAGCTAACATATTTTTTAAATTTTTTAAATTTAATTATGCTAAATAAGTCTCTGTCAGCTACAGTGTTTTTTCGGCCAGCTACAATACTTTTCAGCCATAAGCCACAAAAAAGCCCAAATGAGCACCACTGGGTATCACTACTACAGAAATCCACATTACAGACGGTTCAGAAACGTCATCACAGACGGTTTTCAGAACCGTCTGAAATTATGGGTCAGTGATAATCCAAGTTATCACAGACGGTTTTTGAACCGTCTGTGATTATGCGATATCACAGGCGGTTTGTCATTAAAAACCGTCTGTGATTATCCGATATCACAGACGGTTTTGTACTAAAAACCGTCTGTGATTATCCGATATCACAGACGGTTTTTTAAAAAAAACCGTCTGTGATATCGGATAATCACAGACGGTTTTTAGTACAAAACCGTCTGTGATATCGGATAATCACAGACGGTTTTTAATGACAAACCGCCTGTGATATCGCATAATCACAGACGGTTTTTAATGAAAAACCGTCTGTGATACTCCTCCCCCCCCAGCAGAATCTATTTCTGTTTATAGCTAGCCTCAGGAAATGCTAGCCATACCCTCTGAAACAAGCAGATAATCACAGACATAAACATATACAACTCACACATCTCATTTCATTTCAGATACATTTCACATCTCAATTCATTTCACAGACATAAAACATCCAATTGACAACGCATTTCATTTCACAAACATAAAGCATCCATTTCGCAAATCAATTCATTGAGTTGAAATAAAATATCCATTAACAAATACACAATTGTAAAAGATCTACACTGTATTTGCACTTAGAATTACAATAAAAAATCATTCTGGGCAGTGGAACTCTCCATCTGATCTTACGACTTTTGACCACAAAAACCAAATGAGCTCTCCTCGAATTTTTGCAAAATCCGGCTGTGTCAATGCAGATGTAGAGATGGACGCAGCCTGTCGATAGGAATATCAACGCGCGCATATATAAAACTGACATGTATGAAATAAATGTGGTAAGATTGACAAACCTTAGAATTAGTGATCTTGGTGGAATCGAGGAGTAGTCTCATATGGTGGCACATGTAGTATCCACATGTGTTGCCCGGCTCCTGCTGGTGGCACTGCAAAAAATATAATGTGTTAAATCAAGTGTCATTACTACTATGTGTTGTATATGATTAATTAATGTGTAGCTAGCGAATACCCGAAACTTGCGATCATGTTTCAAGGCCTTGGCCCCTGTCGTCGAGTCACGTGTTTGTTGAACGTATGTGGCGAACGACCTTCGTTATTCGAAAAAGTTAGATTAGTTATTCGGAAGGAAAGAAAGAGTACAATGTACAATGTACGTACCTATCGAGTATTCGGGCGATAGCTGTGTACTTGAATTTGTTCTTACTTAGAGAATCAAGGTATATAGCCTTGTTCCATTTTGGTATAATTACAATTAAAATCCAATGAAAATTCTCATTGTATGGCATAAAAACAAATTCCTTATCTTGGTGAGCCAGCAGTGCTTTTGTAATATAGTCCTCGACGAAGGATGCATTCTCGATGATGGTATCAATGGCGACCAAGCGTGGGTCCAGGAAACCAATTTGTGATTTCGATGATCTAGCTTCGATCAGCATGAATCTATATATAACATAGGAAAGCAACAAATTGTGACATATATCGGTATTACGTGAACAGAGACTTTGATTGTACAGACTTACAGCGTCCAGCATCGAACGAGTGAGGCGTAGAGAGCGTTGACCGTGAAAAGATGAAATATATCGTCAAAGGTCACCGTGAAGACACAGTCCTGAGCTTCGTGCAAGAAATGTTCCGGCTTGAATTTGATAGCTATACCTGAGCGCCGTTCTGCCTCTGGCTTATTGGACACTTCCATATACCAAAGGTGGAATCTTTGGCAACCAAGTCCTAGTTTTTGGAGCTCTTCCTGGACTACCATCGGCTGAGCTAGCACGAATTTGCGGGCCAATGGCATGGACGGGAATTCGTCATCATCCTTCGTCTTTGATTTGCCCTGGCCACTGCCTCGATTGTGGGTCGACTTTATGCTAGTCGACTGTAATGGTATAGACGGTGCAAGTTGCTCTGGCGAGAATAGCACTCGTGGAGATAGCACCGGTGCAGGTAGCTGTGGTTCGCACTGCCCGTGTGGAGATGGCACCAGTGCAAGTTGCTGTGGTTCGTACTGCACTTCTGGTCCTGCCACCGGTGAAGAAGCCTCCAGGGAGATGTCGGTTTTGGGCCACTGGATGAATGTTCCAATGGCCTGTCCTAGATTCACGATCTCATCGTTGGGGGGCTTCGGTAGCGGGACCACCTCAAAATTGGCATACACACCATCCACATTAACTTTTGCGAAGCCTGGCGCTAAAGCTTGACCGTGCACCATGGCCCCGATACCAGACGAATATGCCTGGCCCCAAGCAGCGTACAAGGGAATGGAGCCATATCTCACTTGGAGCCTGCATGTCGTAGGCTCCTACATAACGATACAAAATTAGCTACTCGAATAGGCCTACCAATGGAGCAAGCATTCGAGAGGTAATAATTATTACCAGGATGTCGTCCACAAGAAATTTGGACTGGGTTTGCGTCGGATTGGACGCGCAGCTACTCGGATGGTTGTGCGGGCTAGCTAGCACAGGAGCGGCGGTGGCGGCCTGCTGACTTTCTGTCTGTTTCCGCACCTCATCTCTGATTATATCAGCCATCGAACCCAGTATCTCCTCTTTAAGAGATGCCTTGAGCTCTTCTCGTAGCTGTGCGTCACGCTCGGCTTTGTTTCTCTTCCTGCGCCGATACATGTCGGAGTCATCTTGGAAACCATGTTTCCAAGGAACGTAAAGCCCAAGGCCTCTCGTACGGCCCGGGTGCTCCTTGTTTCCCAGGGCCATGGAGAGCATATCATTCTCCCTTGTTCCCTGGAATGATCCCAGGGTAGATTGAAAACTCGGCTCTTCCTGCAAGAGCACGACATGTCATTTCAATACGTACGAAGTTGTGGAGTAATTACAAGCTACGTAGTTCGATCGATATCTTACCAGGCGCTCGGTCACTTGATGGTCTGAAGGGTTTCGAAAGGTGATGTCCCCTGATGTCATTCTAGATGACCTTGCTCTAATCCAATTTCGAGCGCGGTCGTCTGGGATATTGGAAAACGGCGGGGCGATGTCCTGTGCAGCTGCCAGCTCATCCTCCTTCATCCACTGCGCGATTTTACCCGCATACCCAGCTGTGCCAAGTCTGTGAGGGTGTGTATTTTTTGCCTAGAGGGCCTTGTGCGCCACACTTGTACTTTTGAAATCTTCGGTCGTTTTCATCGCCTTGAACTCTTCCCATTGTGGTTCCAGGAATGGGTATGTATGAACAGGCGTTTCGTCCGTCTCCACGTATTTCTTGACAAGCGTGCTCTTGAAGTTCTTCCATGCTTTGCACGCCACTTTGTAGGTTTGTTGTTGCACAGCGTCCAGGTGTTCTTCTGGGAACTCGAACGATGCCAAAATTTCGGTCCACAGCTCACGTTTCCGAGTGTCAGGCACGTTCTTCCACGAATTGTATGTGATCTCAATTCGCTCTCGTGCAACTACTCCGACCATGGTTCGGAATGCGTTTACTGCTTTTCGAGGAAGGATAGGGACCCCAGATGCATTCACCGCTGTGATGATCTGTCGGCCCTCAGGCTTCTTTGATAACCCTCTTCCTTGGCGTCTTGATGTTGGAGCGGACGCCTCCGGCGATGATGTTGAAGAATGCGCGGGTGACATGTTGCTCATTTTGTGGGTCTATTAAGATAAGATGAGAAAGTAATCATATTGAATTGCAAGACAAGAGAGGAGTAGAGGGGAGGGGGAGAAGGGAGGGGGTGATATGGACATAGAGAGGGGGTGATGTGCCTAACTGAATCATCGCTACTGACGTACGTGATCCAGAGACCAGAGATGAAGAGAAGGAGTGGAAAGAAGCAGATGCATAGTCGCTCACCGAAGAAGTCGGCTATATCGGCTGCTCACCGAAGAATCTGGGAATTTATTTTTTTTTTGAACTTCTGTACTAAAATTTCCTTGAATTTTGTAATACTATTACTACAAGGTCTCTAAACAAAGTACATATCCTAGCACCTACTTTAGTTGCTAAAACTATAAACCAAATAGCAAAGTCCCTAAACAAAGGTCTATGAAGCAAATGACACAAACTGTGTATCCGGTTCATTGAACGGGAACACTATAGTATGTCACTTGCTTCATTTGCTGTTTTTTGTCTAGATACATGGAGCATTTGGGTGGAAAGATCAACTGTTTCGTCAGGCGCATGACTGCCAATTCGAAGCATAGCATAGCATCCGAGGCACATCCGAGGCCTGCTGCTGTGTCTTGAGGAATGCCAAGAGCTGGTATTCAGATGGGTTATGAGAATAAGATTCATAATTTATAGTTTGAGGAATGCCACATCTGAAGACTAGCTCTTGGGATTCCTCAAGACACAGCTGCAGGCCTTGGATGTGCCTCGGATGTTACGCTATGCTTCAAATTGGCAGTCATGAGCCTGACGACACAATGTATTTCTTTCCACCCAAATGGTCAATGTATCTTTTGCAATAGTCGCAAGATTTCTTTATCCAGATACACTAGAAAGAGATCAGGAGAGGAGTAGAGGGAAGGGGGAGAAGGGAGGAGAGGAGTAGAGGGAAAGGGGACTCAAATGATTTCAAACTATATACTATGTACTATATACTATATACTATATACTATATACTAACACAACAAGCAATATGTACCAATGTAAACTAAGCAACTGCAGTAAACAATGTACCAATGTAGTATGTACCAAATAGCAAACTAATTAAGCTACTGCAGTAGACAATGTATCAATGTAATATGTACCAAGCATCAACCCTAAACACTAACAGTAAACATGAAGCATCAACCCTAAATATGTACTAAGCAACTAACCATAACAGTATGAAGCATCAAGCATCAACCCTAAACACTAACAGTAAGCATGAAGAATCAACCCTAAATATGTACTAAGCAACTAACCATAACAGTATGAAGCATCAAGCATCAACCCTAAACACTAATAGTAAGCATGAAGCTCGGGGAGGGATTTGATGACCTTACGGTTTTGGTGACCTTAGGGACGCTGGAGGAGGAGGCAGCGGCGACGGAGGAGGAGGAGGCGGCGACACGACGGAGGAGGAGGAGGCGACGGGCTCGGGGAGGCGACGGAGGAGGAGGAGGCGGCGACGCAGGAGGAGGCGGCGGCGACGGAGGGGGAGGAGGCGACGGGCTCGGGGAGGCGACGGAGGAGGAGGAGGCGGCGACGCAGGAGGAGGCGGCGGCGACGGAGGGGGAGGAGGCGACGGGCTCGGGGAGGCGGCGACGGAGGAGGAGGAGGCTGCGGCGACGTCTTCGTCCGGGGAGGCGACGGCGACGACGGGCTCGGGATTTAGAATTAATCGAATAACTGCAGCGCACACGGAAAACCCTAGCGAGAGGGTATATGTAGGACGATTATCACAGACGGTTCTAAACTTAGAACCGTCTGTGATAACATATCACAGACGTTTTTGAGTTAAAAACCGTCTGTGATAGTTTATTATCACAGACGGTTCTAAACTTAGAACCGTCTGTGATATGTTATCACAGACGGTTCTAAATTTAGAACCGTCTGTGATAAGCCTTTGCCGGCTGTTGCAATTAAGACCACCAATAACTACACAGCTGCATTCATATCAACTACCAAACAGCTGCATTCATATACAACACCAACCAGCTGCATTCACACAGTGTATTTCTTGATACATTTTGTCATTCTCAAATACATCACACTTTTTCACATATACATCTCAAAATTGACTACATCACACATTTCCACATATACATCTCAAAATTGACTACATCACACATTTCCACATATACATCTCAAAATTGACTACATCACACATTTCCACATATACATCTCAAAATTGACTACATCACACATTTCCACATATACATCTCAAAATTGACTACATCACACATTTCCACATATACATCTCAAAATTGACTACATCACACATTTTCACATATACATCTCAAAATTGACTACATCACACATTTCCACATATACATCTCAAAATTGACTACATCACACATTTCCACATATACATCTCAAAATTGACTACATCACACATTTTCACATATACATCTCAAAATTGACTACATCACACATTTTCACATATACATACTCTTTACGGTAGAGGTTACAGTCGTTCGGGCATGCATGTATTCTTTCTACTTCCATTCCCAACGGACAAAGAACCTTCTTGGCTTTATACGTGGTTTTAGGCAACTCATTTCCCTCCGGAAGCATGTCCGCTAAAAGACCTAGCAGCGCCGTGAAACTCTTGTCGGACCAACCGTTGCTTGCCTTCAATTTCAACAGTTCAAGCACGCCCGACAACCTCGTGTACTTGCAGCCCATGTACAAAGGTTTCTCTGAGTCCTCCATCAAGCCACGGAATTTAACATACTCTCTCTCATCATAGTTCTCTTCTACATCGCGAAGCATCTGATCCAGATTATCATCGTGCAACCTATCCGAATCCGAGCCACAATCGACATCAGCCGGCGGCATGTCATTCACTTCACCTGCGATGTCATCCGGGGGCATATCATTCACTTCACCGGCGATGTCATCCGGCGGCATATGATCATTCACTTCGCCATGACTGGTCCAACACGTATAATCCTTTTTGAAACCCCTCCGAATTAAGTGCGCTTCAATTTGCCCTCGGTTCTTAAACATCTTCAAATTCTCGCAGTCAATGCATGGACAGCACATATATTCCACCCCCTTATTCAACATATCCTCCTCGGCGGCTCTTATAAAAGCAGAAACACCATTAATGTACTCTTCACTCACACGGCTCGCGGCATACATCCAACTTCGGTCCTACGTTACGTACATATATAACAACTTAGTATTAAAATCTAGAATAACTAATTATAACTACATATATACCGACCACATTTATTATATTGAGACTTAATTTCCTAGCTCAATTCATATTACAAACACAATAGCTATTATATAACCAACAATTTTGCAAATTAATTAACCATCTTCAATAACCACTCATGGATTATACTTACACCTAAATTGTAATGCAATTAAAAATAAATAAATTTCATTACTAACCATATCTACAGCAACCAGGAAAGTCTGAATCTTAATTCAAAGCTCAATCTCTGCCTGTTCCCACCAAATTAACTGGCCTGAAATCGCTCTAGCTTCCTCCCGAGTGAAAAAGTGCGCAGCAGTGGCTAGATCTGGATCGAAATGAAGACAATAAATTATCACAGACGGTTTTTAACTAAAAAGCAGCGCAATAAATGCCGTAGTCATTATCACAGACGGTTTTTAACTAAAAACCGTCTGTGATAATAAATTATCACAGACGGTTTTTTATAAAAAACCGTCTGTGATAAGCTTCATACCAGAACGCTTCGCGCGTGTTCGATGCCAGAACGCTTCGTGTTTCGATCGTCTAATTAACGTCTCTCGATCATTATACGAAGCGTCTATATCATTAATGTTTGGGTATACGAACCGTTTGTGCTAAAGGTTAAATATGCGCTCCTAATCTAGGTCTCTTCTACGTACGTACAATACAATATACAATACAACATGGCTTCTACTACTGTTCTTGTGATCATCTCCTTCCTCTCATCTGTTCATCACGAATTGTTCGGCCGGAACCTTACACAGGCGGCCAGCAATTTGCATCTGGAGCAGCTTCTCCGCACCCGCCCTGCTCTCCTTCCCCGACTTTCTTGCATCCGTCAGCTTGACCTGATCCTCCGCCGTCGACGGAGGCGTCTCGCTGCCGCTCAAGAAAGGGAAACAGCCCTCACCCTGGTTCTTCTCCACAATGTGCGCAATGCGGAAGAAGCTCTACACGCATTGCAGAGACTGATGGATAGCCTTGTCGATCAAGGAGAAACGGCAGATTCTGAGGAATCTTTTCATGCTATCCTGTACAACATTATGGATGTTGCTGATCATTTGCCCAGGCTGCACGAGGAAGTGCTGAGGACAAGGGCAATCTTAACGGCGTTCGAGAATTTAGCGGTTGATCCTCCAAGTCCCCAAGTTGAAGAAGAAGCTTACGAAGCCCAAAAGAATACAATCTGGGAAACTCTTTACCTGTGCGACTTTTGTAATAAATTTGCCTCTAATTAAAATTAATAAATTTGCCTTAAATTTGTGACCTCTTCTCTCAGTAGTTCTGTAGTTAAGTTATTAGAAGCAATGTGTACTTATATATTAACCTCTGATCTAGATTATGACAGACAAAGGGACATCACAGCCGGTTCTTGTGAAAAACCGTCTGTGAACATTCCCAGACGGTTCTTAACAACAACCGGCTGTGATAGTCGACACAACACAGACGGTTTTTAATAAAAACCGTCTGTGATATTCCAGTATCACAGACGGTTCATCAGTAAGAACCGTCTGTGATACTCCTTTTTCCCACCACAAATACCACAGACGGCCTTCAAATTAAAACCGTCTGTAATAGTTTACATTACTGACGGTTTCACAAAACCGTCTGTGATTTGCCGTCTACAGACTGTGCAGCTGAACAAGACACACTTACGGCAAGAGTGTGTTGGTAGTAGTCGGCGTTGTGGAGGAACAAGAAATACAGACACAAGCATAACAACACATTCAGATCTATTACAGGATAACAAGCTAACGAGCCCTTCATGGCACGACGGTGCGGTTGAACAAGACACAGTACTTACGACACTTACAGCAAGAGTGTGTTGTCCAACCACCTGCCGTTCCGCGATGGAGGCGCTAGCTCATAGCGGAGGGGAGATGCATGAAGGAAGCACAACAACACATTCAGATCGATCTATTACAGAATAACAAGCTAACGAACCCTTCATGGCACAACGGTGCGACTGAACAAGACACACTTACGACATTTACGGCAAGAGTGTGTTGTCCAGCCGCCCGCTGTGCCGTGACGGAGGCGCTAGCTCACAGCGGAGGGGAAGCTAGCTAGTGGATGAACTCACGCGTGACTAGTACCACTGGAAAGGTCGATGGGGTTATTAATAAGGGCTGAGTAGTGGGTGAAACTGTTGCCTGCCATTCGATGTGGAGAGAACGGACGGTCGAGATAGAAATCCTGGGTATTCGCCAATTATTGGTGACATGTGATTTTTAGAGACGGTTATTAACACGAACCGTCTGTGTTGTCCAGATTATCACAGACGGTTCGTATTAAGAATCGTCTGTGAAAGTTCATAGACGGTTTTTAATACAAACCGTCTGTGATGTTTCAATTATCACAGACGGTTCGTGTTAATAACCGTCTGTGAAAATATCACAGACGGTTGCGAGTATAAACCGTCTGTGAAAGTTTAATCACAGACGGTTCCGTATAAACCGTCTGTAATGTAGCGTCCAGTATAGCCTCTTTTGTAGTAGTGTATGTGATAAATCTAGGAGTGCATATATCCTATGGGATTAATGTCTTTCTGTAGCCTGTCTGCTAGACACAAGTGATATTTGTTTGAAGCCCTCGTAAAATTTAGATGTGAAAGGCACTACATAGCAATTTGGAATCTTCATTAAGATCACGTTTGTATAAGTGCATGTTTGGAATACAGAATAGAAAATATAGTAATAGTTGAAAATATAGGAATATAAGAGGAATGCATATGCAAAACAAAGGATTAAAAAACATAGAAAATTTTTAGAAATAGGTGTTTGAAACGCGGGAATGGAAAGAACACCAAAGTGAATAATAATCTCGTTTACTTGAACTAATTAAGCACTATTTATTTTATTTGTAACTCACTAACAATTAATAATCTCGTTTACTTGAACTAATTAAACACTATTTATTTTATTTGTAACTCACTAACAATTACCCCATACGGACTCTTGCCATCCACTCCTTTGTTCCTTCCTGGTCCCCAATTGTTCTTAAGGCCTTTTCTCTCTCTGTCTCTCCCGCTTGCTCTCTCTACTCTATGGGCGACACCAGTGGAGCAGCAGTGGTTTCAATGGTTATGTAGATTCAAATGGAGAGGCCACAACTCGACGACGAGGAGCCTAGCACAGGTGGCAATGGGTGGCACCGACGGTGGAAATCGCGATAACAACTCCGGGCTTCGATTTGGTTCGTTATTTTTGGAATCAGTTAGAAGCTTTTGCAAGTGGCATTATAAGAACTCTATTGCTCCAGTCGTAGGAAATTTGCCTTTGAGCTTAGACCTCTTTTTTGATTTCATTCATGTGAAAGTACATGTTAGGGAAACTTTACTAAGGAATTTGTTCTTTGTTCCAAATGGTCACTGTGCCTTCCATTCCAATGTTTTATGATTCCAACGTTTTTCTTCCAAAATTCCTCCAATTTAAACGGGACCTAACTTTTTTTTTTGCAATTCCTATGAAAATTTAACTGTCTCACGTGGAAATTTCGCGTCTGTAACACGGCCTCTTAGGTTGAAACAGGAATGTATGGAGACACCCTGCACGCAATACACACACGCGGCCACGCTGACGCCGGAGAGGCGAGGAGCCGCTGCTACTCCATTTGCTGCTGGTACAGGCGCATCTGGATTTCTGATGGCACAATCATACGTCAGGCCCAATTTTTAGCTGCTGTCTGCCACATGACGTTACAACTGCTGCGTCTCAGCTGGAAATTTGGACACTGTTGGACCCATAGCCCACTGAAATTCCATTTTTGGCCCCCCAAAGCAAAAAATTCCAAAAATAGACCCCATTTGAGCGCGCGTTTACGGGAGGGAGACACGTGGGCAGTGTTCATCCGGTCGTGCGGTCAGCGACCGCACGACCGGCCTGGCGCCGCGCCCGAGCGCGCGATCACGCGCCGAGCGCGCGACCGCCTCGCGCCAGCGCGCGACCGGCCCGCCCAGCGCGCGTCCGCCCCGCGCAGCGCGCGTCTGCCTCGCCCCACCGCGCGACCGGCCCGGCCAGCGCGCGACCGGCCCGGCCAGCGCGCGACCGCCCCGCCCAGCGCGTGTCTTGACGCCCGACCGCGCGAATCTTTGCCATTCGCGTCCCGTCCTTTCGGCCAAAATGAAAAAACACTGGGAATTTTTCTTGTACCCGGCCGCACACGCGTCAGGAGCCCAAAAACGGCCCCCCTCAGGAGCACACGCGCATGCAGACTTAAAAGAGCAAGGAGAGGGAAGAAATACTTGGCCAGCCAGGAAGCTCAAGCACAGCTGAAACGAAGCCAGAGCGAGAGAGTGAGGATGCGAAGGAAAGTGACGAGTGAAAACCCGTAGATTTGAGTTGTGTTTGTTCGAAATCTGCGGTTTTTGCAAATACAAAAGTTGTAGATCGTCCCGTGTGCTTCAAGAAGAGGTAAGTCTTGTGCCCCCGAAACTAAAATTTTATGTATGTGATTAGTCCATAATTAGTCGATTAGCACAAACCATCGTTTGGTAATGTTATTTTATGTGAATGTGTGATACGCGATGTCAATATTTGGTACGTTATGTATTTGTAGGTAATCTTTATGTGAACATATGTATTATAAGTCAATGTATCATACAGTGTGTATGTGTAGGTAAAAATCCACATATGATGCATGCTTTATTGTAGTGTAGATAATGTTGTATTTTATGTTGAAGTTACGTATTGTAATGTAGTTAGTTTTTGCTGAAGAAAAGAGAGGAGCGAAAGCCGGAAGAGTTGAATTGTTTTCGTTTGGAATCAGTGGACTTGGCAAGTAGAAAAGTTGTAGATCGTCTCGTGAGCATCAACAAGAGGTAAGTTTTGTGCCCATGCAACTATAATTTTATGTATGTCATTAGGCCTGAATTAACGAAACCATCTTGTGTTACTGTTATTTTATGTCAATATTTTATACGCTATGTATGTATAGCAAATCTTGCATATGTTTAGCATGATGTATTGTAGTGTATATAGGGTTTCATTTTTTTGTGAACATACGTACTGTAAAGTAGTTTCAGTTAGGTGGAAAATATGAAGTTGTAGTGTGTAGACGTTGAGAAAACACATATTTATGTTAGATTAAAATAAATTTGGTAGATTAGAAATAATGGAGGGTGAAAGGTACAGAAGTGGTAACTGAGCAAAGTAACAGGTATGGTGTGGGGAGGAGCAGGTGAGGACTGTGCAGTAAGTTTGCAAGTGGGGAAGATCTTGGTCTGCGTGCTAGTGCACTTGTTGGCTGTACTGTATCGTATAGAATCGAGGTGGTGGAAGGAGAAAGAAATCAGAAATGGCATGGCACCCGCCACCACCTCTACTCTACTCTAGGCCAGCATCTTTTCGCTTTGAACTTATCCCAAAATAAAAATAAACGGATACCTTTTGAAGTGAATTTTTCGAATGGTTTACAGACTTCAAATCTATATACGCTGTTTATGTCGTTTGCTGCGTCTCGAAAAATGTTGACCGTAGTTATTTGTAGTGTTTATGTCGTTTTCTATCTATATAGCACTAGAAATTTACATAGACATTTACTTTTTCAGAAATATTTGCTGCGTCCAAATGTCGTTTGCTACATAGACTGTTTATGTCCATAGTTAGAAAAGATTGTAGTTTAAATAATGCGTATGTGTTGAAAAAGTAAATATTTATGTTGGAGCATTTGTAGGTGGTAAATTTGTAGTAGTTAGATTAGAGACAATTTGTATAATTAGTATGCTTAGTGAATGACCGTAGTATGAAGGTCATTTGATGGAAAAAAATGATAAGTATATTTAATTTGATGTATGGTACAATTAGAAAGTGAAATAGTTACAAAAAAATCGTAGATTTAGAAATACAAAACATATAATAATCGAAACTGTTAATTACATGATACGATTGTTACATGCCGTGTACTAAAATGGTTGATTATGCACTTATGTTAGGTATGCAATGGCTGGCATTGAACAATTGATGGTGTTTTATGGGAGTGGTCTCGTACGTGATGGGCCGTATGGGGCG
Source organism: Dendrocalamus latiflorus (assembly GCA_017311315.1). Taxonomy (NCBI): domain Eukaryota; kingdom Viridiplantae; phylum Streptophyta; class Magnoliopsida; order Poales; family Poaceae; genus Dendrocalamus; species Dendrocalamus latiflorus. The sequence continues at coordinate 41,189,144 of CM029639.1, read as the reverse complement.
GACCTGTCAAATTGCGAGCGGACCGTGATCCGGGCACCCGGTCTGAGCGCCATGAGCTTGTCTGAGCTACGGAGGTGTGTCCGTTCAGCGTTCGATCGACAGACCGCAAGGAAGAAGTTACGGATCGAGGCAGTCTATGCCTCAATGGTGGACGACGGAAGGGGGAGCATATGGCAACTTCTGAAGGTGACCAATGACGCCTCATGGGCGAACTACATGGAGGTCGTGCGCAACCCTGATGCTGCGATATATGGGAGGCCAATGGTGTATGTCGAGTTCGTGGAGAGGGCAGAATCATCAGGCATGGTTGGTTCAGACGCCGCTGGTGGAGATGAAGTGGCCGGCGGTCATGAAGACCCTTCTGCGGGAGAACATGTGGGCGAGGAAGTGGGTGATGAAGACGACAGGAGGCGTGCGCAGAATTTCCAGCCCAACGAAGGTGTGCACGACAGGTGGTGGGCCGCCCGTATTGACTGTCATGAGTATCTTGGGGACCGGGTGGAAGAAGAGGACAGCGAGGAGGATGAGGAGGTTGACACAGGCAGCTCTGGAGAGGACGAGGATGGCGAAGGTGCAACTGGAGGGGTGGTAGGTCGTGTTGTGACCATGGACGGTGCGTATGTGTCGTCCAGACTGGACGACATCGCAGCGGCAGCCCTAGTTCTGCCACAGGCGGAGGAGGGAGAATGGGGGTTCAGCGAGGGCGCACTCTTTCTGGGGCAGTGCTTCCGTAATAAGAGTGCTGTCCAGCAGGCTATTGCTAGACATGCCGTCAACATAAGCCGGACGTATCGGGTCCACAAGTCAAAGCCGGACACGTACGTTGTGAAGTGTGTGGACGGGTCATGTGGTGGCAAAGTCCGTGCACAACGGTACAAGGGCGTTGGCACGGAGTTCCGGATAACGGTGCTGCAAGATCACAGTTGCGAGCTTGCGGGGCCAGTACATAGACACCGCAACATGACATCACGTTATGTTGCGGAGGTGGTCACGCACCTCGTCCAGGCGGATGTGTCAATTACCCCGAAGGTTCTGATGGCAGCAGTAGCGAACGAGGCGGGCTACGAAGTGAGCTACAAGAAGGTGTGGCGGGCGAAGCGAAAGGTGCTGCACGGTATGTATGGGACGTACGAGGAGGCGTACAGATAGCTGGCTTTGGTTTCTTTGCAATTTGAAGAATGCCGTAGTGCAAGACAGGCCCGAAGTGTGCCTTATCTCCGACCGCAATGCAGGCTTGATGTCTGCGTTGCGAACGTTGCAGGATGGGACGCAGGCCCCCGTCCCGTGGACTGATGTGAAGAACCGCTGGTGCATGAGGCATATTGCAGCGAACTTCCACAGAAGGTTCCGTAGCAAGGACCTCATGAAGATGTTCAAGAAGCTATGCATGCAGAACCAGAGGCGGAAGTTCGACGCCTTGCGGAGGCAGCTCGATCAGGAGGCTACGAAGCATGTGCATGCAGCAGCAGGGGCCGTGGAGGGGGGCTCCACAAGAGTCGGGGTATTCTCACAATGGGTTCAGTCCAATGCACCTGACTTGGAAATGTGGTCTTTGTTGCACGACACCGGTGGGGCGAGGTATGGGATCATGACAACCAACATGTCCGAGGTTTACAATGGTGTATTGAAGGGCGTCAGATCCCTGCCGATCACGGCAATTGTGGCCGAGACCTGGAACCGTACCGTCGGGTACTTTGTGAATAGAGCCAGGATGGCGCAGAAGCACGTTGAGGAAAACAAGCAATACTCTGAGGTCATGCAGGCCTTCATGGACAGGAAGATGGAGAAGGCTCGAACTCACATTGCTCAGCCCATTGATGGCTTAAGGAGGAAGTTTGAGGTCCGCCTAAGGCAGAAGTATGTCATGGGTCAAATTAGAGGGGAGCGCAAGCAGGTATGCACGATTGGTGATGAAGCATCTTGCAGCTGCAACAAGCCCCAGCTTCTGCACAAGCCATGCTCCCATGTGTACGCGGCATGCGCTGTATGGAACCAGGCGTCGACACAGTACATCTCCAAGTACTACGACATGCAGCACTTGTATGCAACCTGGAGTGCAGAGTTCCATTCCTACGGGGTAGACATGCACTACAGGGAATTATGGCCGGGGGAGATAAAGTGGGTGCCCAACGATGCACTGAAGCATGTCGGGCGTGGAAGACGACAAAGCCGTCGCATCCGCAACGACATGGATGAGAGCCAGCGAGGGGATCGTGTTCGGCGCCCGAAGTGTAGGCTATGCAAGACCTTTGGCCACTCCCTCAGTCAGTGCCCAAACAGGCCGGCATCAAGCAACGCTCCGTAGTACCAACCACAATCCATATGTAATGTGTTATTCAGGAGGTGTACGCTTAATTGTTGGCTCGATGGTGTAGCTATGTATTGCACATTACCATGTTATGTATATTTTCGCACATTCCATATGTTTCCTTGTCGTGTGGGTCATATTGGTGTGCACATTTTACGTATGTTTTTGTACATTCCGTACGTTTCCCTGTCATAACATTTGTTGTGAGTTATGTTGTTATTTGTTGCACATTTTGTTGTAATGTACACTAACTTGTTATCCTTCTTTGGCAGGACATGGCGTTCGAGCTGCTAGAGCCCCGTTGGGACGAGCACCACCGATGCCATGTGTGGTTGTCGGCACCCGCACAGGGGCCTCCTTGCTTCGTCCTTAGGGGCCCCCGAGAGAACTGGCGTCTCGACCCTCGGTACATCCCACTACTACGGGACACCGGTCTGCTGCCCATTGCCCGCATGTTGGATCTACCGCATGGGTTCCAGTACGATGCGCCACTGTTGTCAGCTCTCGTTGATCGATGGAGGCCGGAGACTCACACCTTCCACTTCCGGTGGGGGGAGATGACGGTTACGCTGCAGGACGTCACGATGATTACAGGTCTACCCCTCCGTGGTGCTGCTTTGGTGCCACCCCCGAAGGAAGCAGATTGGAAGGTCCGTCTGGGTCACCGGTTCGGTCATGCGATCCGAGACAACGCAGCTGGGGTGCCACATGGATGGCTTCGTCGCTTCATGACCTGTCCTGCAGACGCAGATGAGGTCGCGGTGCGGACGCACTTCGTTGCATACCTGCTATATCTGTTCGGGTACGTCTTGTTCCCTAGCACGACTGGAGACTCCGTGCAGCCTAGCTACATACCGCTAGCGGAGTCCTTGGCGGATGGCTGGCCTGGTCAGCAGCCACAGTATAGCTGGGGATCAGCAGTCCTTAGCTCCACATACCGAGGCTTGTGTGACGCCTCGCAGCGTACCGCGGCCAGCGAGCCGATCCTAGCCGCCTGCTACCTTCTCCTTCAGTTGTGGTCATGGGAACACTTACCCGTTGGCAGGCCTGACTTTGGTCGTCGTGTGCACCCTTATGACCTCATCCCGCAGTTGTATGGTGGTGACGACCCCATTGATGCGCCCACAATGGGTACACGTTGGACGCATGGTCAGTTGAGGTGGGCCAGGGATAGACCGAGACGTGCGTACTCGGATTTCCACCAGAGGTTCGAGCTTCTGGCGTTTGCCGACGTAGACTGGTGGCCATGGTCTCCACAGTTAATTGCGAACACGGCCCCCCACGGGTTGTCATACCAGTGCGGGCGAGATCAGAGGTACTGGATGACGACCTGCCACTTGGTGTTCGCGCACTGCGTCGAGCCGTACAGCCCACACCGAGTCATGAGACAGTTCGGGCTGTACCAGCATGTCCCTCCCATGCCAGGACGCCCTCTTGCGGAGGAGTACCACCGGTATGTCAGTACACCCCACATTTAATTACTGCATTAGTGTCAATGTCAGTACCGTACTGATTGTGTAATGTCTCAATGGGCTTGCAGGCAATCGAGGAGAGGGCGAGCGACCGAAGACTGGAGAGTCACACAGCGGACGTGGACAGACATGTGGTCTGACCATGCGCATACGATGGTTGTGGATGAGACACGGCCGTACGACCCTGACGACCCCGCGCCGTACAGGGCATACCTTGACTGGTACGCTGCACGCACCCGCTGTAGGCTTACTACAGGGGAGCCACCACAGCCTCCACCTCATGCTGTTCACGGGGCGGCTATACAGGAAGGTCCAGACCGTCATCTAGCGGCACGGGTCGACGAGGCGGTACGAGAGTACTGTGTCATTACGCAATGCAGGATTACATTTGAACTGACTGTGTGTTTCACTGCAGGTGGACCGGATACATCGTATCGACATCGAGGCTAATGAGGCTATACGACATAGGAAGTCCAATACCGAATCTCGGTGGGTAAGCTATATGCGCAGCATCAGCGAAATGGCAAGGGGTACGATACGGGGCTTGAGTTGTGGTCGCCGAGATGACGTTGTTGCTACACGCGGTGGCGGACGTGGGCAGGGACCACCACCTCCCTCCGCGCCTCCGTCAGCACCAGGATCAGCACGGCCATCCTCGGCCTCCACGCGCTTCGGCCCAGCGGTTCGACAATTGGCAACTATTTGTTTGTGCAATGAGTGGCATTTATGTCTAACCACATCTTTATCTTGCAGCAATTGCGCCAGGATAGCACGCTGCTACGGAGGGCGACGTCATCACGGAGGTCGACATCGCCGCACGAACCAGAGGGGCCGTCCGAGAGTCGGCAAAGCTACGGTCGCTCGGCCTCCACGCGCTTCGGCCCGGCGGTTCGACAATTCGCAACTATCTGTTCATGCACTCATTTACCATTAATGTCTAACGACATGTTCGTCTTGCAGCAATTGCGACGGGATAGCACGTCGCAACGGGCATCGTCATCACGGAGGGCGACGGACGAGCGACCGCGCTCTCCAGGACGACGGGGGCCCACTCCAGACAGCGGCGGTGACTCGCCGGACGAACCAGAGGGGCAGATGCCCTCGTATCTCCCGGGACAGGTGCAGACCAACCTATATGACCCGGACAGGTGGGTTGTGCCGACCTATCAAGGCATGACATCGCACGAGTACATGGGGGACTTCCCGTCGACATCCTCATTTCAGCAGCCACATACCCCGGTATGCACTAAACGTGTGTATTTCATTATGAACAATTTTCGTACTTTCCATTGTCTAATTCAGTTGTACCATCTAAGCAGGACGTAGGCACCTCCTCCGACTGGGTGAGCTCTATGCTTTATGACCAGCCGGGGCAACTGTCCACAGAGTTGTACCCACCGCCGCCTCGGCCACACCCCTCGCACTACGATCTTCGCGATGCACCCCGCTCCCCTAGTAGGTTCACCTTCTCAGAGGATCATATGCACCGTACGAGGCGGCGACGACGAGATGATGAATGAATTTTTTAAATTGTGCTTTTGTAATATTTGTGATGTTTTTCAAGTGCTTGATGGTTTGATGTTCAAAGATGGTTTCCAGTATAAAAAGGTTGCTCTAAGTTCTTTGATTTAGTACGGCGTACAACCAACTGAGAGATGACAACACGGGGTAGCGGGGATGACAAAAGAGGTCAGCTTTGCTCAGTGGGATGACAAAAGATGCCAGCTTTGGGCAGGGACAGTACTAAAGAGGGCAGCTGTGCTCAGTGACAAGACAACAAGAGGTCAGCTTTGCTCAGTGGGATGACAAAAGATGCCAGCTTTGGGCAGTGACATGACAAAACAGGGGCCTTTTTTCAGTGATATCGCAGCACTCCCATCTTTACTCACTGCTACGACCACGCAGACCATCTTTACACGTACGAGTAGAGACAAAACGGCCCCTATAAATTGGTATGCATTCCATTTCCCAGCGAACATTGCACATCCAAACCCCATACTACATCGCGCTTCCCTCACCCAACCGGGATGGACAAAGGCAAGAAGAAGCAATGGGACAAGATGGTGAAGGATTGGGAGGAGACCCGTGACATAGCACGGTCAGCTGCAGCCCGCGATGCCGCCCGCGATGAGAAAATAAGGGCGATACAGGCCCGGGTAGAACAAGCCCATCGTGCTACGATGAAAGGTCCCCCCCCAGAGCGCCCGCGTAGCAACAACCCCATCCCGGACGTCCCCACCGAGCGTTCGCCACAACTACCACCTGAGGGGGAGACACCTCCCCTTTGTTGGTGCGGGGACGTGTGCAAGTTCTTCAAGTCTAAGCACCGCATCAGTCTAGGTATGCGGTACTGGGGTTGCGCAAACTACTCCGGTGACTACCCCAACCGCCGTTTTGACACCGCAACCTATCGGCAGCCGGTAACGACCACATGCACCATTTTCCCCTACCTTTTCTCCTTCACAACACGCACTAACAATATCTCTCTTTTATTTACAGTCTCCGGAGCCCCTATGTGCCTACCGCAAATGGATCGATCTTGAGATCCACCCTCAGGACCAATGGACCCTCGACTTCGAGGAGTGGAATGTCACAAAGGAGAAGGAGTTGCTGGAGGAGGAGCGCCGCAAGCACGAGCACACCCTGCGTATACAGCGCGAGACGCAAGCTCATCTTGAAGCGTGCACGCGTAGGGAGCGGGAGGCTCGCGAGATGGAGCGCGAGAGAAAGAGGGAAATTGCGGCTAAGGCAAAAGAGGCCGCGGAGGAGTTCAACGCCGAGCGGGCAAGGAAGGGAAAGTGGCCCCGGTCCACACAGTAGGTCGTACGAGCAGTTGGGTGGGTTAGTCGCAATCATGCTATATGTTATGCATGTAATAAAAATCTACGCGGCATGTTACTCCCAACTGTATTATGAAGTTTAATATCTCGTATTTTCGCATTCCATGATTCACGTAGCACCTCATTTAACAATATTAACATAGCGGTCCTCACCTTCAAAATATCACTTACCACTTTATGTATGGACCGTTCTACGGTCAATCTTTCCTAAAAAAAATTTACCAAAAGTTTTTATGCATCTACAACTTACAATGAACATAATCTTTTATTACAACTTTATCTGATTTTTATCCAGTTTATAACTACAAAATTGCCAAAACTGAAAACAATCACGGAGATTGCAAACCCTAAAAACAGACCAAACCCTAAAATTCACTTACCACTTTATGTATCGACCGTTCTACGGTCAATCGTTCCTAAAAAAATTTACCAAATATTTTTATGCATCTACAACTTACATTGAACATAAACTTCTATTGCAACTTTATCTGATTTTTACGCAGTTCGTTTATAACTACAAAATTAACAAAACATACAAACATCACTTACCACTTTATATATCGATCGTTCTACGCACAATCGTTCCTAAAAAAATTTTACCCAAATTTTTTATGCATCTACAACATATAATCAACATAAACTTGTTTTACAATTTTTGCAAATTTTTTTCTGATTCACAACTACAAAATTAACAAAACTTATAATCATACGTGTTCAATATCACTTTCCTTCATTTCCTTCAATTGTTCATATCACATTTGTGCTCAAAAAATTTTTCTTTAAATTACTTCCAATAAAACAACATACCATGATCGAAATTTGTTATTGTCAGTTCAACACATTTTTCACGGTCAGCAATATATGAAAATCACAAATACGCTAATCGTTACTTCACACACATTTCTTTCGTAATCTACGAAACAGTATTTTAAATTTTCAAATTTGCACAAAAAATTACAAAAGCAGTACAGTGGACTCCACTTCAAATTCATATTTTTCCACTCATTTTATATATACAAATAAATTTTTTAAATAATAACTTTATATATGTATAAATATATATACACAGTCAATACAAATTTTGTCGGTCGGCTGCACAGGACGCGCGGTCGGGCGTCAAGACGCGCGCTCGGGCGGGGCAGCGGGCAAACGCGCGCTCGCGGTGGCAGACGCGCGCTCGGGCGGGGCGGGACGCGCGCTCGGGCGAGGGACGCGCGCTGGCGGGGCGGTCGCGCGCTCCAGCGCCGCGCCAGGGCGGTCGTGCGGTCCCCGACCGCACGACCGGGCGACGTGGCGGCAGCGGAGCGACGCGCGGTGAGGAGGGGTATAGATTTGGAATTTATTTCAGAAGGGGGCCAAAAATGGAAATTGAATTGTTTAGGGGTCCAACAGTGTCCAAATCTCTCTCAGCTGTACTACTCGAGCTTTCAGACTGTTACAATGGCGTCAGTATCACAGGCACACGTTACATCACATCAGAGCCTCACGCTACAGTGGCTACTCTAAAAAAAAGTCCAGGGCTACTGGCTAGGCCACTGCTACTTGTGGAAGGCCTTTTTCTTGGTTCGGTTATTTTAGCTTTAGTTTCTGATTACTAATTTATTTTTTACTATTTATAAATTTTGTTATTTTTTTAACTTTTGGTTTTTTGAGCTTTTTTATCGGTTCTTTTTCTCTGTATTCGTTCACGTTGTCCGTAATGAGCTAACATATTTTTTCTATTTTTAAATTTTTTAAATTTAATTACGCTAAATAAGTCATCTCCAGGTACAGTAAAATTTCAGCCGTTACAGTGCAATTTCAACTATAAGTCACAACTTTTCAGCCCAACCGAGCAGGGCCATTGCAAGCCTAGTATTTGGAGATACAAAAAACACGCTATTGGGCCAAATTACGCCTAGGCTGATGAGACCAGCTCAAATCTAAAGCCAGCCGAAGCTTGATCTATTGCTTGAATCAGATAATAGGAATATTACCTTTTTGCGCTTCCTAAGGAAAAAACGGCGTTGAACAAGCGATGCTACAGCTGTTACGTATATGATTATATGGCCAACTTTACCATAAATAAGATTAGGTAAAATATAGGTTGTGTTATTCATATTGGCGCTTCCTAAGAAGAAAAAACGATGCTGAACAAGCGATGCTTCAGCTGTTACGTATATGACTATATGGCCAACTTTACCATAAATAAGATTTGGTAAAATCTTTGATGATGAGGTGTCAAATAGTTTAAGAAGAGAGGGAAAGTAGTGTCTTGCATAAGATATTGGGCCTGTTCTTTTCGGCTGCGGCTTATGGTTTTTGGCTGAAAATTTTGAATTTTGGCTGTTTACGGTACAGATTACGGAGAGACAGATACTCACTTGCGATTTTGGCTGGTACAGATATTGGGCTTTTAACGTGTAGATCGTTTAACTTGTGGACCCCGTCTTGAGAAATATTCCGTTTGAAAGTTAGGTACTGTATCAAAAGTCAAAAGCCATCAACTTTTGAGGTAAAGAACAGGCCCATTGCTTGAGCACACCAAGCAAGAAGACATAGCTAAAACATGTATTGGAGAGAAGGATTGTGTCTATCCTATTAAATCTATGGCATAGGTGAGGGAGGAGAGGGGAGAGACAAAGGTGGGAAAAGGTATAGATCTAAACTAATAAACCACCAGTTTAAATTATCCTACATCCACCCAACAATTACCTACTCGACAGTCATGACCTTAACTACATCCACACCACAATAAACACCCAGAAATACACTATTCTAAGAGCAACTCCAGCAGTAGCCCTCAAAACATGGCCCCTACTTTTTATTTGAGGGCTCTCCCTACTTTTGAGGGCTCTGTTTTTTGGGCTGCACTCCAGCAGGAGCCCTCAAAACAGGACCCCCAAATTCATTCTTAGAGGGGATGACACATAGGACCCACTCCTAGGGGTCTGGAGGGAGCCCCTATTTTTGAGGGCCGAGGAGCAAAAAACTCACTCCAGCAGGGCCCCTACTTGAGCACTCAAAAGTAGGGGCTCCCTCCAGACCCCCAGGAATGAGGGCTCGAGGGAGAGATTTGAGGGCCCCCTACTTTTGAGGGCTCAAGTAGGGGCCCTGTTGGAGTGAGTTTTTTTGCCCCTCGGCCCTCAAAAGTAGGATGAGGGCTCAAGTAGGGGCCCTGCTGGAGATGCTCTAAAAACGTGCGCACCAAATTAACTCTCCTCCATTCTCTCTCCTTACTCAACCATATCCGACGGTCATTCTTCAATGGATCTGCAGTACCCCTTCCGTGTCCCGCTCTCCTCTGCAGTCCTCCGCAGTCCGCTACGCATGGGCCTCCTCCGCAGTCCCGCTCTCCTCTCTCTGATCCCCCCCACTCGCGCGTGGGCCTCCTCCGCCCTCGCTCCTCCTCCGCCTCCGTATCCCCTGCTCCTCCTCCTCCCCCGCTCAGCCGCCGCCTCCTCCTCCCCCCACCCTGCGCCGCCACCGCCTCCTCCTCCCCACCCCACCCTGCGCCGCGTCTCCCCAGTCCCCACGTTCTCCACCACTCCTCCTCCCTCGCGTCCTCCCCCCACCCCGCACCGCCGCGCGCTCGCCTCCTCCCCCACCCCGCACCGCCGCCGCCTCCTCCTCCCCCTACCTCTCCGCTGCGCCGCCTCCTCCTCCTCCCTCCTCCGTCGCTCCGCCCTCGCCTCCTTCTCACCCCGCGCCGCCGCCGCCGCCTCCTCCCCCCGCTCCTCCGCTCCGCTACCGCCTCCTCCCACCCTCCGCGCCGCCGCCGCCTCCTCGTCCCCACCCCGCGCCGCCGCCGCCTCCTCCTCCCCCGTTCCTCCTCCACCGCCCGCGCCGAGGTCTCGGGAGGCGGCGAGATCTGGCCGCGCCTGCGCCGAGGTGAGGTGAGCCCACTCCCCCGATCTCACGCGGATTTTGGCCGGATTTGGGCAGGATGTAAGAATGATGTGGTGTTCCGTTTGTTAGGGTTTTGTACCGGGATGTCGTCGTCAGGGAAGATGGAGGGGCCGTCGGCGCCGGCGCTGCGGCGCGACCCGTACGAGGTGCTCTGCGTGCCCAGGGACTCCTCCGACCAGGAGATCAAGTCCGCCTACCGCAAGCTCGCGCTCAAGTCCGTGCTGCCCCCCTTCTCTCTCATTTCGTTCTTGTTCACGCTGTTTAGATTGTGCTATTTGGAAGGGAAAGATGGTAGCGTAGTAGAGTGCGTTGCCTGGCTTCATTTGTTATGGGCGGAGTTGTATGGTTTTTGTATGCCAATGCTGTCACGATGGTAGAGACGTACTGATGAGTTTATACTAAGATTCTTTGTACTTGGAGATGGCCAATTTGGTCATCATCGACTAGGCAAGTTAGCATGTCCGCTATGGTGTTGCTCAATGCAGTAGGGGGGAAATTCCATTCTCTTACAATCACTATACTCTTTTTATCCAGCTGTTAGCAGTGCTGAAGTTTATATCGATGTGTAAATGACTACTCATGTCATGTGTAATTCACTACTATAATGTAGTTTCTGCCGCTTCTTCTTTATAAGAAAACTGCAGGATACATAGCAACTGCAATGTTTTCAAGGCAATGCATAGAATTGTGTTCAGAACCATACATTGCATAGAATTCAATAGTGGCACTCTTACTTTATTGTGTCGAATAAGGTCTGCATTGTTGCAGAGATATCTCTTTTTATCCAATTTGCAGAGTCGTGTAAGGAAAGGGAAAATGAGCGAGGAGAGATATGAGAAGGCTATCTCTCTTGTCACAGGTGTCCTTGATTATGAAAGGTTCAAAGACGTGGACTTAGTTATTGAGGCAAGTCACTATCCTTATTCATGGACCAAAATTATAATTGCTCGTTTGGTCAGCCCATTTACCCTAACTCTGTTTTTTTATCAAATTGCAGGCTGTTATCGAGAATGTGAAGTTGAAGCAGCAAATATTTGCTGACTTGGAGAAGTACTGTCCTTCCCATTGTGTCCTTGCTACTAACACATCTACAATTGATCTTAATCTAATTGGAGAGAAAACAAAGTCCCAAGACCGTATTGTCGGTGCACACTTCTTTAGGTAATGCAGCGTATATTGATGCAGAACAATGCTTTAGCTGCATGATATTTTACTCATTGATTGCACTTTGCAGTCCTGCACATGTAATGCCACTTCTGGAAATAGTTCATACCCAGCACACCTCACCTCAAGTTGTTGTTGACTTGCTGGATGTTGGGAAGAAGATTAAGAAGACACCAATAGTGGTTGGTAACTGTACTGGTTTTGCAGTCAACAGGATGTTCTTTCCTTACACTCAGTCAGCGCTCCTGTTTGTTGATCATGGTATGGATGTTTACAAGATTGATCGTGCATGTACCAAATTTGGAATGCCCATGGGTCCATTCAGGTCAGATAAGAGAATTTTTTATTGTTTTCCTGAATATATAAGTTCCTGCAGCATCGTTAATGTTTCATATGATGGTGTTTGAGCGGCGTCAGATGGTACTTAATCAAGCTGCCCCTTTTTCTTTTATGTGTATGCAGACTGGCAGATCTTGTTGGTTTTGGTGTTGCTGTGGCCACTGGTATGCAGTACCTTGAGAACTTCCCGGAGAGGGTCTACAAGTCAATGTTAATTCCTCTTATGATGGAGGACAAAAGGGCAGGTAAAACTAACCAAACAACAGTCATATCATGTCTATTTGTTCTTTTGCAGCTCATGTTTTTACTGGTTTCCGAAAATGTGTTACCACGATGTACCAATCTCTGACACAGGTGAGGCCACTCGGAAGGGGTTTTACAAGTATGAGGACAAGAGGAAGGCAACTCCTGATCCTGAAATTATGACATATGTTGAAAAATCTAGGAGCATGGCAGGAGTCACACCAGACCCTGAGGTTTGGTTTGATCTTTTCGACGTTATGCTATTCTCTTTATGTGCTTCCCTAGAGAAATCTGCGTTTTTTTTCTTTCTGAAAAGCATGTGTAGCAATAGAATGACTTGGTGTTGTGGTTGGTGTATGGTACATTTGTTTTTGTAGTCTGTTCTTAGGATTCTAGCAGTTGACAAGAGGGCATTAGTGTATGATATCTCAAAATATGGTGCTATTAACTTTATATAATTATGCTACTGTTTATATTTGAAATATGAATGACAGTTGTGGAAGCGAAACAAAGGTTTCGAAACAATCTGTAGTATCAAGTATCTACTAAATATTACAACTCCCTGGACTAGATTAGCTGATATAAGGGCACCTTTTTTATGTTAAATGGATGTTTACAATGGTTAAAACATCCTAACTAAATTGATTAGATTCTTGTAGAGGTAAATGTTATGTTTCATTATTTCTTGAAAAACGGGTAAGTTGGCCTCTAACGTTAAAACGTTTTGTACAATTGTTCCAGTTGATGAAGCTAAGCGAGAAGGACATAGTTGAGATGGTGTTCTTCCCAGTCATAAATGAACCCTTTTCTCTTTTTTTAGTTAAATTTTAATGGAGTGTTTTCAATTTGAGAGATGGGATGTTTTTTGAGAACGCGCAAAAGATCTTGCATGTCGTTTCATTATAAAGAGCAGGATATACCAGTTATAGTTCTTCTAAGTCCGAGTCAAACAGGCATACTCATTGTCCATTTGAATAAGGAGAATACAAATAGTTCTTCTAAGTCCGAGTCAAACAGGCATACTCATTGTCCATTTGAATAAGGAGAATACAAAGCTTGGGATGATAACAAAGGTTTCTTGTATTTGCCATCCATTTTGCATCTCCACCATTTTGTATGCTTTTACTTTTTTAGACACTGTTAGCCTATTACCACGAAATTAAGAGCTCGATTCTTTTACTTTATTATGATAAATACTTTATTCTAGGAAAATTAAAATACATAAATACTTTTATTTTTCCCACTGTTTCATGGTAGCACATCACACTTTTTTTTTGCGTGATGAAATCATTAATCATTCGACAGAAGAAATCGTTAAGATGGTTTCTACTATGACAATTAGTTATATATGTGGGCATAGAAATGGTCTGTTCATATTAGGTTAGAAAAACATGCTCTTTATGAGCTAATTCCATGGCAGTAATGATTTGTGGGCATTTCTTGCAAGATTTTAAATTTCACTATTCTGTAATGCCACATGATTCTTCTGTGAATTATGAGCTCTCTCCATGAACGCAACTTAAATGTGCCATTTTAAATACTGTTGGCCCATTACACCCAGCTTAATACTGAATCAGTTTGTTATTTGCATGATGTTTTTGGAAGCAGTGTTGATGAAGTCCTATTGTAGAATGATCTTGTTTGTAGTTCCTATTGTATTTAACAGGTATCACCCGGACAAGAATGCTAGCAATCCAGAAGCGTCAGAGCTCTTCAAAGAAGTTGCATATTCATATAGTATCTTGTTAGATCCTGAGAAACGGAGGCAGTATGATACTTCTGGTTTCGAGGTGTGTTCTCTTGTTGAATCTGCTAGACTAATTTCAACTAGCATTTCTTTGTCTTGTATATTTTGTTATCATTACAATGCTTGTGCATTCCGTCAACTTTTCTGTTCAATAAGGAGTTTTATTAAATACTCTCTAGATGCAAAAATACCTGTTTGGTTACTGTATTTTAATCTCCAGTATGTCAAAGTGGTTACATTTTACTGAAGTCAAGATTGTTCTTTAAATGCACTCCACCATATCTCTACCCCTATAAACCACCAGTTAAAATTATCCTACATCCACCTAACAATTACCTGCTCCACAGTCATGACCTTAACTACGTCCACACCACAATATGCACCCAGAAATACACCATCCTAAAAACGTCTGCACCAGATTAACTCTCCTCCATTCTCTCTCCTTACTCAACCATATCCGACGGTCATCCTTCAATGGATCTGCAGTACCCCTCCCGCGTCCCTGACACTCGCCTCGCATGCATGCAGGTCGGCGACGGTTCGTGTCCTCGATCGTCTCCTGCAAACCTTTCATCTCCCACACGTAGCCCATTCCAGTCCACCATACCGATGCTCCCGTCGCCACCGCCGGCGCCGCCGGCGATATCGCTGGCGCGGCTGCACAAGTTGGTGACTTCGCAGCAGGATCTGCTTCTCGCGCTCGAGCTCGTCGCCGTCACCTCCCCGACCACCATGCCGCACCCGGCCACCTTCCACGCGCTCCTCCTCCGCCTGTCCGCCGCCGTGACCACCTCCCCCACACGCTCGCCCTCATCCACCACCTCCCGTCCCCGCCCTCCCCGCACCTCCTCCCGATGCTCCTCTCCGTCCTCCGCCTCCATCGCCCGCCTCACCTCTTCCTATCCACCTTCACCTCCCTCTTCGTCCACGGCCCAAGCCCCTTGCCGCTGCATCCCCAGCTTCTTCTCCGTCTCCTCTCCGCCCTCTCCTCCACCACCTCATACTTCCCGTCCGCGCTCCACCTTCTCGGCCTCGTCTCGTCCCGCCTCCTCCTCCCCGCCCCGCTCGTCCTCGCCTCCCACAACCTCCTCATCGACGCCGCCGCCCGCTCCGGCCACCTAGCCGTGTCGCTCTCCCTCTTCCATCGCCTCCGCGCCCTGCACGTATCCCCCGCTACCGCACCCTGACGCAGTCACTCTGCCGCCGTGGCCAGGTCCGTACTACCGCTACCCTGCTCGACGAAATGCTGTACAGAGGGATCCCCGCCGACCCGCTGGCATACACCACTGTGCTGAATGCCCTCTGACGCAAGAAGCAGCTCCGAGAGGCCTACCGCCTGCTCTGCCTCATGCGAGGCCGTGGGGTCCCACCCGACATTGTGCATTACAACACGGTCATTGTCGGAATGTGCCGTGAGGGGCGGCCACTGGATGCCTGCAAGGTGGTTGGGGATATGGCGGAGAGCGGGTGCACCCCAAATGTGGTGACATATTCAACGGTGGTGAATGGGCTGTGTGTGAGTGGGTTATATGATAAGGCGGAGGCATACCTTGAAGATATGGTGGGGAAAGGGCTTGTACCGCATTTCTCAGTGTTCCATTCAGTGATTAAGGGGTGTTGTGCAGTTGAGAAGGTAGAGGAGGCTGCACGGATCGTGCATCAGATGGTTGATCTCGGGATGGCTACACATGTCAAGACATGGAATTCAGTTATCAGGGGTCTTTGTAATGAAGAGGACAATGTAGATGCTGTTTTGTTGCAAATGATGATAGGAAGGCCACGTGGCTCAAATATGGTCTCAAGGAATACCTGGTGATGATGCCATAGGTCTGAGATGGAAGAAGTAATCAATTGGAGTGCTTTACTTCTGAGATGCAAGAGGTAAACAATTGGAGTGCTTTGATATAAACAATCAGTTTTCAGATATGGAATGCACTGTCAGTTTCCCGCTAAATTGCAGCTATTGGAGGAGTGAGAGCATTGTCTGGTTAACTGGTTTATCTTGCTGGTCTGGGAATATTTGTTTAACTTCAATTAAGGTGTGTCATCTCCCGTTAAACCACAATATGAATCATAGGACAGACAAAACTGACTAACTATGTAGTGCACTTGAGTTCTAGCACGATCTTATACTCCGAAAATGTTTTCAAACTTGTTTTGCTAGGGACTGTCATCAGGTCAGTAGTTGAAACTTTTGTTTGAATCAGTTCAAACAGTAATTTGCAAAGGTAAGTATTTCGAATCCAATTGCAATATAAAGCAGGGTCTGGTCGCCTTTTCTCCAAAAAAAAAATCCAATCTACCATTTACTTTCTTCCTGTACCACAGTATTTATGTTTTTCGGTGTCTAATCTTCTTATACTCGGATAAAGCTTTTGGTGCATCTGGGTTTGAGACATCTGGGTTTTTTCAGATATCAATTCTCAATGACTTTATAGCAACTAGACAGTTTTGGCAATAGGAAGCCCAACTGCCCAAGCATATGCATATCCCATAGATGCAGTAAGATGCCTTATGGGTGAAATTCCAACTGCTGATAAAGTAAAGGCTCATCTTATTATCAGAAAGAAACAGCTACCACAGTTGCAGCAGAATCAATGAATGAAATGGTAGTGCAGCCCAAATATATGATGTCTCTGTCTCGGAATTACAAACAGTAAACTTTTAAATTGTGTTCATGTCTTCATAATCCAAACGTAACATTAAATGTTGTGTAGTTGGGCTTGTGAACCCAAATATATGCTGTTTCCATAATTACATAGGGTGAAATTTTGCTTTGCATTCAGGATTCAAGTATAAGAAAAAACATAAATTGCTGTCTGAAATTGTGGCTTATGAACCCAGATGTATGCCGTTCCTGTACATAGGGCAAACTTTTTCGTTATATACAGGTACAGGATCCATGTATAAGACCTGGCATAAATCGTTGTTTGGATGTGGGGCTTATGATTCTGCTGATATTTGTGTAGGGAAGAATTACATATGCACTTGACTTTTTGCTTAAAATGCTTACTACAGCTCTTGTTGATTGCAGCCCCAGTTGCTTGCAGCAATCAAGTTTATAGCACACTTGGTTAATCAGGTGGTTGCGCATGAGCTTGTGGCACTGGAGCTTCTTACAGTACTTCTTGAGAATCCAACTGATGATAGTGTTGAGGTGTGCACAGCTTGGTTCTTATGTACTTTCCATATTGTGAAGAACTTATACATGTCATCTCTGAACTTATGTTGCTTATAAGCACCAAAACTATTGTGTATAAAGACGTCCTCGACTGGTGAAAAGGTGGTAATATTGTCCTAAATGACTATTTCTTTTTTTCTTAATAAATCTGCAGCTAAATTTAAACTGAATCAAGTAGCAGCTACACAGGCCTTTAAGTTATAATGTGCTTCTGCCTATTCTTATAAATTTGGAATCTCATATCTCATAAAATTTTAGGATGCATTTTCTTTTTGCAATGGTGGTTTCAACGTTCTAATAACTTCATCCATTCGGTTGCAGGATTTGGTCCCCATCCTGATTTGGAGGATTGGAGTGGATGAAGTCTTTTGTATCAAACCATCTTCCTTCTACTAATATGCTTCTGGCTGCACTGGGTTAGACTGCTGTCATCATTGGATGCTGCCCTGAGTTGCACGTATTATGTGGAAGCACCATATCATACACATGTGGTCATCTATATTTCAGCGTTCATTGACTTGTAACTGAACTTTTGCCATTTGGATGTCTTCGTTTGGTTGATTTCGTGTGCATCCCTAAAATGCCGCCGTGGCGTTAGCACGGGCACTATACTAGTTATTTATTAGGCTTATTGTTTGACACTATGTATTAAAAAAAGTTATACCTACAGTTGTTTTTAAAAGGTGTGGAGGTCATAAACATAGCAAAACAATGTCTTGCATTAGAAATGCCCTAAGATATGACTATTATTGCAGTACGACACGACGGCATGCATCAATGCATGTATTTGCACGCTGGGTTCACGAGATTTGCAGGCCAATCGCTCGTCAAAGATGATGATGTACTCCTAATTGGATATGTTCTTTTTGGCTTCAGTTATAGTTTTTAGCTGTAGCTTAATTATGTTTATTAGGCTGTTCGTGATAGATATTATGGAATAACAGAAACTCGCGTGCGATTTTAACCAATATAAATAAAGTGGCTACAATGTTCACTACAATTAATTTGTAAACCTCGTTTTAAAAAGCATTTCGTTTAAAAACTAATTACTATAGAAAATTTGAAAAATAACTTTAGCTGAAAGGGGATGCCCATTAATTAATCTGCAGGGTGGGTTGGAGCAATTAAGGCTGGGTTAGTCACGTTGTTAGCAGCCAGCGGACACAAAGTGGGCAACAAGGACCCAACCTTTTCCAAAGATTCATGCGATTCCTTTGAGCATGTAACGCCCCCGTTTCCAGGGGCGCGTACGGACACGGCATTCTGCAACTACTCACGCATGAACAGTTATAGAATGTCGCGCAAGAGTATACCATTGCATGCTTACAACAAAAGTCCAGCATATATTTCACATAAGGATTAACATCCATTTTCTGCAGCGGGGCGTGCAAGCCCAAAGTATACTTACATCACAAAAACTCCAGAATCCGCTTGAGTGCGGCCAAGACCTAAAGCCACGAGTCCTCGACAACGAAACAAACTTCAGGGGCGTCCTTGACGGAGAAACCTTCACCTTTGACTTGATCCTCTAAAGAGTGGATTAAGCAAGCCGTGAGCCAAACAACCGGCTCAGCAAGTCCCAAAGGGACCCTAACTTATTACATGCACGGAACAACAAAGGAGGGGCATATATTTGGTTTATTAACTTTGAATGGATGCAGTTTTATTTGCAATCGTTTTGATAAAATGGACCCAAAACTACTTCTCAAGATCTCAGGGGTTTTTCATGAAAATTCAATTAACCAACTAAACAAGTTAAAGCGTGTACAAAACTACTTAAGCTTTGCTGATGGAATCACCCAAGTGACACAGCTCCAATAACCGGGAGCACGGCGTATTCGAATACCATTTATTTGACTCTGCAGAGTTTGCTCAGCTTTTACCCACACGATCCCTTAACTCCCGCGACAGAGTTAAGAAAGCCAGGTCTTTTCACTGCTCAACTCTTTATATAGGCTCTACCCGGTAGAATTCACTCGGGTCTGGATCCCACACACACACACACACTCACGCACACCCACACAAGAGAAAACAGTGTCCGCTTCGAGTGAACTCTACCGTTGTTAGGCACCCATAGCGCGGCTCACCTAACCTCACTGCTAAACCTCCTGTAGAGTTTCAATCGAGTTGAGCAGCTACTAGACAAGTGTTGACAAGTCAACTCCTGTGGTTGAGCGATTACTGTGGCATTTGCTCAGCGTAAGGGTTTCAGTCCTTATATTTTCACATGGTCCGCAACCTCGCCAGGCCCGCGACCCAACCTAAGGTAAGCGGTGGGCGTAGTCCGTCTCGCGGTTTCCCACTCACCCTTACCCTACTCCAAACCTAGGGTAAAAGATTGGCGAGGACCGCCTTGCGGTTTCCACTCCCCCTTACCCTACCTTGTGCACGCCGGCACTCTCCGCTCTAAGATACGGTGTCCCATACCACCCTACCTTAGAGTCGGGTTTTCCAAATTCTATTGGCCCCACAGCCACCACCTTATTAGTGTAACACTTTGCATGATAATAATATCCTACAATTATCTAGATTAACAGATAATTATTTCTAGGGTTACAAAGGCATGGCAACAAATTTAACATGGCATTTGTCGGTGGTAGGATTAACTACATAACAAGTCATCCTAAACATTTTATTTTATTTTCGAACTAACGTTTCACAATTAGCATAATGCAAATAACATAATAACATAATTAAATAGCATGGGGTACGACATGATCAAAGGATTTGAGACTTGCCGGCAATTTGGACGAACTCGGCTAGCTTGAACGTAGAAGCACCGGGGTCCTGAGTCTGCTCCTGGGCTTCCGGGATCTCCGATACTAGCGCAAACAATTTAAATAAGTAAATCCGGCTTGCAACTAAACAAGCGAGGAAAAATAATCTAATTAAAAAGAAATAAAATGCATAAACACTCCAAATGGATTTTAGGAATTTTTCTAGGATGAATCTGTGGAAAAGGATTTCACCAGAGGGTCTGGAATAATATTTGGAGCAAAGTGGTGAAATTTGGGAATTTTCTGTGATTTTCTGGGATTTATTTGAGTTTTCTGGAATATTAGAAATTAATAAATCGCTGGAAAATCGAGTGAACAGTGCTAGGCCGGCCCAAAGCCACAGCGCAGCCCAGCACTGTGCAGCCCGCGCGGCCGAACGGCCGGCGCGGCCCGCAAGCGCGCGCGCACTCGGGCGACGGAACGGGCCGGGGAAGCGGCCCACGCTCGCGCGCGCCCACGCAGTCTGGATGCGCGACGCGTGGAGCAGGCGGACGGGGGAGATCCAGCGAAGCGGGCGGATGGGATGCGGTGGTGGGAAGATCGGACGGCTGAGATTCAAGGGGCGGGTGAAACGGTACGGGGAAGTGGATGGCGGAGATCAGAAGGCTTTAGGGGAATCCGACGACGGGGAGATGGCCACGTCGTCGTCGTCTTCCTCCGGCCGGGCGTGAGCAGCAGCGGGACGGAGGTGGCGGGGCAGAGGTGCTCCGGTGACGTCGACGGCTCCCAAGGGCAGAGAGGGGTACCGCCGGGTAGGGCTTGACTTGGGGAGCCCATTTCGGGTAGTTAGCATCTGCGGGGACCAAAGGGGAGAGAGGGAGGGAGAAAGGGATGGCTCGGGGATTTCGCGGTGGAGAGGGTCACCGGCGGCGAGATGGTCTAATCGGCCGTGGTTACACCATCAAGGGGTCCAAGTGCTCACATTGACGGCGGAGGTGGGAGCTGGGGAGCTGCGGAGTGAGCTGGCCACGGAGAGGGTGCGGCGGCCGGGAAGGGTCGTCGGCGCCGGTGCAGTACAGAGCTCCACCTGGCCAGAGGCAAACGCAAAAATGGTTAGCACACCGCGGAGGTGCTCTGGCCGAAAGCAATTGCAGAAAGGAGAAGAGAAGAGGGAGTTTGGCTCTCGGGGGCCACCGGCACAGGGGAGGCTGGCGGCGGAGCTACGGGCGGCGGGAGCTCAATCGGGTGCTCGGGGAGGTGGCTGGGAGTGGCAGGAGGGGAATGGGGTGCTTGGGAAGCTCAGGAATCAAAGGAATGAAGGGGGGAGCCGATGGGGCTTTTATACCCGCACGGGGGGGGGGGGAGGCGATCCTTCGGGGAGAAGCCACCGGCGGGGCTCCGGGCCGGCACTGATGGACGGGGCGGTCAAGGGCGTTAAAGCCAGCACAGTGGGGGGGGCGGGGGTGACGCGAGGCGCTGTGCAGAGGAGTGGCGACGCGACGGGAGCAGGTGTGTCGCGGCCGGGGCGAGGGCGCGTCCGCGCGCGAGGGGGAGGGAAGACGGCGGCTGCCAGGTGGGGCCGGCGCTGAGGCGGGCGACGTGGCGCGAGGGCGTCCACTCGCTCGGACAGCGGCTGTTGGGACGGCGGAGGCGGTCCGAGGCCGGGGTGGCGCGGGGACAGGCGCGCGCGCAGGCGCCGGGGCGGGGCGGCGTGGCGCAGCGTGCAGCGCACGCGCGTGCGCGCGGAGAAGACGGGGCAAGGGCGCGGCGCCTGCGGGAGAGGGAGGACGGGGGAGAGGGAGGACGGGGAGGCGCCGAGGTGAGGGGAGAGGCGGAAAGGGGAGGCGGCGCCAACGGATGGCGCGGGCGAGGGGCGCGCGAGAGAAGAGAAGGCGGAAAGGGAGGGGGTGCGCCAGGCAAGGGAGAAAGCGGAATGGCCCAAAAAGGAAAGCGCATTCCGGCGGAACTTTCCCGAAAAGGAAAGTTTCAGAAATCACTCAAAAAAAATGCAGCAAAAATTGAGAAATTTTTTTTTTGAATTTTTCAGGGCTTTTCAACCTACCCCCCTTAAAAGAATCTCGACCCCGAGATTAACTTGGTCCAGGGAGTAAGTTGGGGAAATCTCGCTGCAAATCTGACTCTCGTTCCCAAGTTGACTCTTCAGGTGTATGATTCTTCCATTGTACTCTGCAAAACCTGACATTCTTGTTTCTGAGCTGCCTCTATGTCGTTTCAAGTATTTGTAGTGGTTCTTCAGCATATGTGCAATCATCTTGCAATTCAATATCTGACAGTGGCACTTCATCTGTTGGTTGGCGTAGGCACTTCCAAAGCTGGGATACGTGGAACACGTTGTGAATTCTGGATAAGTTAGGCGGAAGCTGCACTTGATAAGCTACTTCCCCAACTCTTCCAATTATCTGAAACGGTCCCACATATCTTGGTGCTAATTTGCCCTTGACTTGAAATCTCTTGACTATTTTGAATGGGGTGACTTTGATGTAGACATAGTCTCCAACTTCGAAACTCAAGTCTTTCCTGCGATTATCTGCATAGTTCTTCTGTCGGTCTTGTGCCATCTTCAGTCTGTCCCTGACAATTCTGACATGTGCTTCTGCATCTTGAGCAATCTGGGGACCAATGAGTTGTCGTTCTCCTGTCTCTGTCCAATTCAATGGAGTCCTGCATTTTCTGCCATAGAGGGCTTCAAACGGTGCCATTTGGATGCTGGCTTGATAGTTGTTGTTATATGAGAACTGAGCAAATGGTAAGTAGGTGTTCCATGCTGCACCATATACGATTGCACAAGCTCTCAACATATCCTCTAATATCTGATTTGTCCTTTCTGTCTGTCCATCTGTCTGGGGATGATAGGCTGAACTGAAGTTCAAATCGGTGCCCATAGCTTCATGCAATTTTTCCCAGAACTTGGATGTAAATTGTGCTCCTCTGTCTGACACAATCTTCTTCGGAACTCCTTGTAGTGTCACAATTCTGGTTAAATACAACTCGGCGAGTTTATCCTTCCCATAGGTTTGCTTGATCGGGAGGAAATGAGCCACCTAGATCAATCTATCAACAGTGACCCAGATAGCATCATATCCCTCACGAGTCTCGGGAAGTCCAGTGATGAAGTCCAAACTAATGCTATCCCATTTCCATTCAGGAATTGGCAAAGGCTGCAACAGTCCCGATGGTTTTTGGTGGTCTATCTTGATCTGCTGGTAATCATCACATTTAGCCACATACTCTGCCACTTCTTTCTTCAAGTCTTGGTATATCTTTGTGCCTCCTAGATGGATTGAAAATTGAGATGAATGGGCTTTGGGTAGAATCAACTCTCTTAACTCCTTCTTGTCGGGTATGCAATAGCGGCCACGGAAAGTAAGGGTTCCATGTTCGTCTATCGTATACTCTGATGAATCTCCTTCTTGAATTTCCTTTTTCGGTTTTTGAATCTCTGCATCTTCATCTTAGGCTGCTTTAATCTGATCTGTCAATAGCAGTTGAATCTCTAATGCTGTTTCTTCACCCTGTTCTGTGATTACCAAGTTCAGCTGTGATATATCTCTCTGCAACTCTGGTGGGTACTCTGACCGACTGACTTTGCTTTGACGAGCTTTGCGGCTAAGGGCATCGGCAACTACATTTGCCCTGGCCCGGGTGATATTGAAGCTCAATATCATAATCCTTTATTAATTCTGGCCATCTTCGCTGTTTCATGTTCAACTCTGGCTGTGTGAACAAGTACTTCAAGCTCTTGTGACCTGAGAATACCTCGCAACGATTCCCTAGCAGGTAGTGCCGCCAAATTTTGAGAGCATGCACCACGGCTGCTAGTTCCAAGTCGTGTGTGGGGTAATTCTCTTCATGCGGCTTCAACTGTCTGGAGGCATAGGCAACAACTTTTCCGTCTTGCCTAAGCACGCAACCCAAACCTTGCTTTGAGGCATCGCAGTAAATCTGAAACTCCTTCTCTGGATTGGGTAAAATCAACACTGGTGTGGTTGTCAACTTGGTCTTCAACATTTGAAAACTTTCCTCGCATGCGTCAGTCCATGTGAATGGTTTGTCTTTCTTCAGAAGTTGAGTGAGTGGACGAGAAATCTTGGAGAGTCCTTCTATGAATCGGCGATAATAGCCCGCCAATCCAAGAAAGCTCCTCACTCCTGTCACTGTCTTAGGCTGGTTCCATTCCCTGACTGCGGCGATCTTTTTCGGATCAATCTTGACTCCATATTCTGATATAATGTGTCCCAAGAAAGCAACTTTTCTTCAGTCAAAATCTGCATTTGTCGAACTTGGCATACAGCTGATGCCCTCTCAATCTGGTCAATGCCATGCACAAATGCTCCTTGTGCTCTTCTTCACTCTTGGACTATATCAGAATATCGTCAATGAAGACTATCACGAATCGGTCCAGTTGGTCCATATGCACCAGATTCATAAGGTTCATGAAATAGGCTGGCGCATTGGTTGAACCCAAAAGGGCACGACCGTGAACTGAAATAATCCGTATCTGGTGATGAAGCTGTCTTCTCTTGATCTTGCTCTCGGATCTGGAGCTGATGATAACCCGAGCGCAAGTCGATCTTGAAAAGTACTTTAGCACCCTTGAGCTGATCAAACAGGTCATCAATTCTGGGCAAAGGGTATTTGTTTTTGATTGTAACTGCATTCAGACCTCTGTATTCATCACACATTCTTAGCTCACCATTCTTCTTCTTCATAAATACAACTGGTGCCGACCCAGGTGAAACACTGGATCGAATGAGTTCTTTTTCTCGTACTTCATCTAACTGTCTCTTGAGCTCTTTTAATTCACTAACTGACATTTTGCACTGATACTTGGCAATCGGCTTTGTGCCTGGAATCAACTCTATGGCAAGTTCTACTTGTCGGTCAGGGGTCTGTCTGGTAATTCTTCCGGAAACACATCAGGGTATTCTCGTACTATTGGCGTTTGATTTGGTGTAACTGCTAGCATGTTGATCATGTGCTTTCTTACATCCTTCAATACTTCTCGTTTTTTTACCACTTTCTGGCCTTCAAGGATTGATCAATGATATTATTTTGATCTCACAATTTATCTTGCCTTTGTTCTTGGCTAGCCAGTTCATGCCCAAAATGGCATTTAACCCTTGCATATCTGGCTGCAGCAAATCTGCTTTAACCTCTCCTAGATTGACTTGTACCTGTACATCATCCTTGCGTGTGTGGTGAAGGTTCCCATCTGGATGAATTATGTCGTACCAAGGTTGGATAGGATTGGGCCTGCTGGAATTAACTCTATTACAACATAACCATCACACCCATTTCACCTTACACAAATGGTTTTCATACACCTTCATAATTTTGCCACAAGTCTTAGTTTAAAGTAATTTACAAACATCCATTCAGTTCTAGCTTACAAAAGGATAATCAAAAGTACATCATCTCATTTCTTATTCTGCATAGCTCATATTCTCTTGTCTATCTGCTGGTTTTGGGCTTGGAGTTTAGCTGCTTCTGATGACAAACTCCTCCTTGGACATTGATGCTTGTAGTGTCCAAACTCTCCACAATGAAAACATGCATCTGTCCTTCGTGGACAGCTGCTAGTAATATGCTTGCCACCGCAGGTGAGGCACTTAATGGCGAGTGGTGAGGGAGTGGCATACTGCTGAGACTGTCCGGACTGGGTCTTCGGTATCGTCACAAACTGATGGAAGGGTTGGGTTCGTAAAGAGGGTGATCCCGTGGTCTTGCTCTGCTGAGCATTGTGTGAAGACTGAGACTTGTGCGCTGCTTCACGCTCTCTGTAATCCTCCATTCTGGTCCTCTTAGGGTAAGATTCATCTTCTTCCATCGGTGGCAGGCGGGATGATGATGTCTGCGTCTTTGCTTGCTCTTTAGCTTCTTCTTTGGGTAAGGACTTCAGTGGGCATTGGTCACGATAATGCCCATCCTGTTCGCAGTGAAAACAAGCCGTTGGTGATGGAGGTGAAGGTTTCTTTCGTTTCATAACTTTCATGTAACCTGGTCTTTCTTCTATCTGTAGAGCTCGATCAACCAGGCTCAATAGGTTTGAAAACTTCATGGTTTGAAGGCGTTGTCTCATATTGGGTTGTAGACCTTTCATAAAGTACTCCATCCTTTTAGCTTCAGTGTTAGTCTCCTCTTGAGCAAATTGGGATAGTTGATGAAATTGTTGTAGATATTCTGTGATGGAGTTCTCTCCTTGTTGAAGATTAAGGAAATCCTGATATCTTCTTGTGACAACCTCAGGCGAAATGCAGGCTTCACGAAATCTCTTCACAAAGCCTTCCCATGAGATATCTTCCTTATTTGGGTGCATCCACTCGATGGCATTCCACCAAGTGATTGCGGACTCGGACAACTGATAGGTGGCAAAGAGAACCTTCTCTTTATTTGTACACTGGATAGTATTCATTCTTCGCTCAATATCCTGTAACCAGTTATCTGCATTCAGTGGTTCTGTTGCTGAGGGGAATTTAGGTGGTTGAGTTTGCAGGAAGGCTATAAACTTCAGTGCAGTTGCGCTTGATGCTGTCACTGACTCTTCGGGTGTCACTTTGACAATGAACTGTGGCAGTGATTCTCCTGGCTGTTCTGACATCTGGGCTTGATCTGTGGCAGGTGCACCCTGCCCGTTGGTCTGACCACTCTGCTGCGCTGGATCCATCTGCCAATTGGGAATTTTGATATCAGCTTTGCAGCGACTTTGGAGAACAGGAGTAGATAAGTAAGACATCGAATTTTCAAGGTAAGTATAGGATGAAAAAGGTAAGAACGAGAGCGAAAGGGGACAGGAGAAAGCTTTGAACTGAGAGGGATTACTGATAATTAAGCAAACGACATACAAGGATAAGGAACATAGATTTACAATATGCAAGTGGTACACAAACCACTTAGGGTTCATGATTGCACTTGCTTTACATTACAAAAATACTGCTACTACTCAGGGTCAGTCTAGTCTAGCGAACAACGGCTACTCCTCCAGCTGCCGAGAAACGAAATTTTGAAGCTAGACCAGAGAAGCAGTAAACATTTTGCAAAGACAAAACTTAAGCAGAAGTAAACTAAGATAGATAAGGTAGCAGCAAGAGAGGAAAAGACAGCAATAATACTTATATTTTTCGTAAATCCTTTTTATGGCTTAAATTAAGTTTTGCGATAAAATCGCTTCCTAGTTTGCCTTAGGTCTCAACCTACGGTCAAAGAGCCTGCTCTGATACCACTTCTTGTAACGCCCCCGTTTCCAGGGGCGCGTACGGACACGGCATTCTGCAACTACTCACGCATGAACAGTTATAGAATGTCGCGCAAGAGTATACCATTGCATGCTTACAACAAAAGTCCAGCATATATTTCACATAAGGATTAACATCCATTTTCTGCAGCGGGGCGTGCAAGCCCAAAGTATACTTACATCACAAAAACTCCAGAATCCGCTTGAGCGCGGCCAAGACCTAAAGCCACGAGTCCTCGACAACGAAACAAACTTCAGGGGCGTCCTTGACGGAGAAACCTTCACCTTTGACTTGATCCTCTAAAGAGTGGATTAAGCAAGCCGTGAGCCAAACAACCGGCTCAGCAAGTCCCAAAGGGACCCTAACTTATTACATGCACGGAACAACAAAGGAGGGGCATATATTTGGTTTATTAACTTTGAATGGATGCAGTTTTATTTGCAATCGTTTTGATAAAATGGACCCAAAACTACTTCTCAAGATCTCAGGGGTTTTTCATGAAAATTCAATTAACCAACTAAACAAGTTAAAGCGTGTACAAAACTACTTAAGCTTTGCTGATGGAATCACCCAAGTGACACAGCTCCAATAACCGGGAGCACGGCGTATTCGAATACCATTTATTTGACTCTGCAGAGTTTGCTCAGCTTTTACCCACACGATCCCTTAACTCCCGCGACAGAGTTAAGAAAGCCAGGTCTTTTCACTGCTCAACTCTTTATATAGGCTCTACCCGGTAGAATTCACTCGGGTCTGGATCCCACACACACACACACACTCACGCACACCCACACAAGAGAAAACAGTGTCCGCTTCGAGTGAACTCTACCGTTGTTAGGCACCCATAGCGCGGCTCACCTAACCTCACTGCTAAACCTCCTGTAGAGTTTCAATCGAGTTGAGCAGCTACTAGACAAGTGTTGACAAGTCAACTCCTGTGGTTGAGCGATTACTGTGGCATTTGCTCAGCGTAAGGGTTTCAGTCCTTATATTTTCACATGGTCCGCAACCTCGCCAGGCCCGCGACCCAACCTAAGGTAAGCGGTGGGCGTAGTCCGTCTCGCGGTTTCCCACTCACCCTTACCCTACTCCAAACCTAGGGTAAAAGATTGGCGAGGACCGCCTTGCGGTTTCCACTCCCCCTTACCCTACCTTGTGCACGCCGGCACTCTCCGCTCTAAGATACGGTGTCCCATACCACCCTACCTTAGAGTCGGGTTTTCCAAATTCTATTGGCCCCACAGCCACCACCTTATTAGTGTAACACTTTGCATGATAATAATATCCTACAATTATCTAGATTAACAGATAATTATTTCTAGGGTTACAAAGGCATGGCAACAAATTTAACATGGCATTTGTCGGTGGTAGGATTAACTACATAACAAGTCATCCTAAACATTTTATTTTATTTTCGAACTAACGTTTCACAATTAGCATAATGCAAATAACATAATAACATAATTAAATAGCATGGGGTACGACATGATCAAAGGATTTGAGACTTGCCGGCAATTTGGACGAACTCGGCTAGCTTGAACGTAGAAGCACCGGGGTCCTGAGTCTGCTCCTGGGCTTCCGGGATCTCCGATACTAGCGCAAACAATTTAAATAAGTAAATCCGGCTTGCAACTAAACAAGCGAGGAAAAATAATCTAATTAAAAAGAAATAAAATGCATAAACACTCCAAATGGATTTTAGGAATTTTTCTAGGATGAATCTGTGGAAAAGGATTTCACCAGAGGGTCTGGAATAATATTTGGAGCAAAGTGGTGAAATTTGGGAATTTTCTGTGATTTTCTGGGATTTATTTGAGTTTTCTGGAATATTAGAAATTAATAAATCGCTGGAAAATCGAGTGAACAGTGCTAGGCCGGCCCAAAGCCACAGCGCAGCCCAGCACTGTGCAGCCCGCGCGGCCGAACGGCCGGCGCGGCCCGCAAGCGCGCGCGCACTCGGGCGACGGAACGGGCCGGGGAAGCGGCCCACGCTCGCGCGCGCCCACGCAGTCTGGATGCGCGACGCGTGGAGCAGGCGGACGGGGGAGATCCAGCGAAGCGGGCGGATGGGATGCGGTGGTGGGAAGATCGGACGGCTGAGATTCAAGGGGCGGGTGAAACGGTACGGGGAAGTGGATGGCGGAGATCAGAAGGCTTTAGGGGAATCCGACGACGGGGAGATGGCCACGTCGTCGTCGTCTTCCTCCGGCCGGGCGTGAGCAGCAGCGGGACGGAGGTGGCGGGGCAGAGGTGCTCCGGTGACGTCGACGGCTCCCAAGGGCAGAGAGGGGTACCGCCGGGTAGGGCTTGACTTGGGGAGCCCATTTCGGGTAGTTAGCATCTGCGGGGACCAAAGGGGAGAGAGGGAGGGAGAAAGGGATGGCTCGGGGATTTCGCGGTGGAGAGGGTCACCGGCGGCGAGATGGTCTAATCGGCCGTGGTTACACCATCAAGGGGTCCAAGTGCTCACATTGACGGCGGAGGTGGGAGCTGGGGAGCTGCGGAGTGAGCTGGCCACGGAGAGGGTGCGGCGGCCGGGAAGGGTCGTCGGCGCCGGTGCAGTACAGAGCTCCACCTGGCCAGAGGCAAACGCAAAAATGGTTAGCACACCGCGGAGGTGCTCTGGCCGAAAGCAATTGCAGAAAGGAGAAGAGAAGAGGGAGTTTGGCTCTCGGGGGCCACCGGCACAGGGGAGGCTGGCGGCGGAGCTACGGGCGGCGGGAGCTCAATCGGGTGCTCGGGGAGGTGGCTGGGAGTGGCAGGAGGGGAATGGGGTGCTTGGGAAGCTCAGGAATCAAAGGAATGAAGGGGGGAGCCGATGGGGCTTTTATACCCGCACGGGGGGGGGGGAGGCGATCCTTCGGGGAGAAGCCACCGGCGGGGCTCCGGGCCGGCACTGATGGACGGGGCGGTCAAGGGCGTTAAAGCCAGCACAGTGGAGGGGGCGGGGGTGACGCGAGGCGCTGTGCAGAGGAGTGGCGACGCGACGGGAGCAGGTGTGTAACATCCTGATTTTCAGAGCCTTTTTGAAGTTTTTAAAATAAAATTCACCATTTGGATTTTTCTGGAATTAATTAAAGCTTAATTGGAATTTTATTAAATTAAAAGGATTTAATATGAATAATCCAAACATGAACATTTGCCAAAAATATTTTATTTGAGTTCCCTGAGCCTCAAGAGTTTTTCTGGCATTTTATGTGATTTTTTTCTGGAGTTATTTGTTTTTTTTCTAGAGCTCAAAATGATTTAATTGAATTTCTGGAAAAAGAAAAAGAAAAACCAGTCGGTTGAGCCGCAACCGCTTCCGCCCCGCCGCGTGTCAGCCATCCAGAACCCCGCCCCGCATCGCAGCCGCCTGCTTTTGGCAAGTCGTACTCGTATGCGAGTGGGACTCTCAGGTCGTATTCCACCCGGACTCGTACTCGTGGCCGACCAGAACACCTCTACGACCGGGTATAAAAGAGCCGAACCCCTGGTGTCTCCCTCGTCCCAAGTCAAGCCTCGCCTCCGAGTTGAGCCGCTGGGGTCGTGCGCGTAGCCGCTGCCTTGGTCGTGCCGGAGCCCGAGATCGTGTCGTCCTCGCCGTCGTTCTGCCGTCGCCGGTGAGTCCCGCAGCCATCCGTGTGTCGTAGATCCGTGTGGTCGTAAGGTTCTACGACTACGTTGTAGAGCCTTAGTCGTAAGTCATAAAGCCACCGGTAAGTTCGATCATGTGGTTGTAAACGACTTCATGGTCGTAAGTCTGCCTGAGTAGTCGTAGCCGCTGTGAAGTCGTAGCCGCCCGTGTGGCCGTAGTCGTGGATTGTTCGGTGTGGTCGAAGTAGTAGGTTCGACTACGTAGTCGTAATCTCGACTGAGTGATCGTAGTCATGTGCTCGACTACGTGGTCGTAAGTCTGC
The DNA here is from genome assembly GCA_017311315.1 of Dendrocalamus latiflorus. Lineage (NCBI taxonomy): Eukaryota > Viridiplantae > Streptophyta > Magnoliopsida > Poales > Poaceae > Dendrocalamus > Dendrocalamus latiflorus. The sequence continues at coordinate 41,158,093 of CM029639.1, read as the reverse complement.
CTAAGTGGTCGTAATCGGCTTCGTAGTCTTAGTTTGGTTTGTGGTTGTAGTCGTAAAGTTCTTCGTGGTCGTAAATTTCTCTGCGTGGTCGTAGGGATCCTTTGTGGTCGTAACGACTACCTGTCTGTCTCTTTTTCTCTGAATTAAAACTTCCCAGAGCCCGTTCTCCTTCGTCCTAGCTCCGATTGACCCGATTCTTTTTCCTAAATTCATATAAAATTGAGCTCTATCTTTTGGTTCAAGTTTGAGAATTTTTGGAGTTCATTTTAATTTTATTTGATTTTATTTTTGTGTTTCGATTTGCGTTCTCTCTCGTTAGATCACGCGTTCGAAGGAGCGGAAGTTGGATTTGAAGATCAAGAGCCGTCAACTGAGCAAGGCCAAGGCAAGTCGTGTCCTTTGATCATGTTGAACCCAGTTTGCAATCTATTATTTAAATATTTTGTTTTAAATTACATTGCATCGCTACTTTTATACAAACCTTGTAATTGGTAGTTATCACCTCAATTGAGTAATTCCCTCCTTGTTAAATTTGAATGCCATGATGCCATTGTCACCATAGGTTGGGAAACTTAGTAGTGATGCTATGTTACGATCACATTTGGGATGGCACGATTAGAATGCTTAATCATGCTTTTAGTAGCGTTGGGTCTATCATCACATGTGTTAATTAATCTTGACTTAATGATATATTGGAACGTGGTGGTCAGCCACAGTTATAAAATTTGATTGCCATGACATGGGTAGTGTCATTGGTGTTGGTTATGCATAATGGTTTTCACGCGGGCGAATGATCGTGCAGTAAAGGGGGTGCAGGTTGCACATTGGGATGTGGATGTTTCGCCGGGGTGACATTTAAGGACTTAACTTTGTGCGCCATTGATCTGAGCTTTACCGTGCAAACCACATGTCTAGTATGGGATAGACCTGGCATAATAATTTGTGAAGTCTCAACTTTGGTTTCACTACCGATGTTGTTGTGGCGCAAGAGGGGGCAATTACCGACTAGGGGGTTACCCTACTCGACGGCGAAACCTTAGCGAGTGGGATCGGGTTGAGATAGATCATTGTAAAAGCCTTGTTGTGATTATCTTTAATGTGAGGATTATCACATCGTGTGGGTACAGTTGTGCAACCTCTGCAGAGTGTAAAACTATTCGAATAGCCGTGTCCTCGGTCATGGACAATGCTCGGTGATTTCACACGAGGCATAGTTATTTCTAAACAGTTTTGGACAGTGGGTGGTTAATTCACTGTTGGTTGGGAGGTCCTTAAGTGGTTGGTTTAGCTTATGGATGGGAGATCCATAAGTGGTTACTTCAATTCCTTTGATTATTGTTTATTATTGATTTACTTCAAATGCGCCTTCAATCTAATTAGTGTATTTTCAAATGCTGTTTTATGCAAATTAACCTTTCAGCCATCCATTGGTAAGCCTTGCATATTATATTGCATCCATTTGTTACAAACGGCTTGCTGAGTACCAATGTACTCACGGCTTTATGCCCCTGTTGCTCAGTTGAGGAGGAGGAGTATCACCAGCAGGAGGTTCCAGAAGGAGAGTACTTCGACGTCTTCGCGGATTAGGCTTCGTTCTCCACTCGATAGCCTGTGGGCGTGTCGATTGGCTGCTGCGCTTTCTTTTGGATTTCCGCTGCTAGTTTCTTTTAAGCTTTCCGGCTAATAATTGTAAGCTTGGCCATAAGGTCATACTCTGATGATTATTAATATAATTTGGATTTTCCTTAGAATATCGTGGGGTGGATGATATTTATCTTTGTTTACACTGTGTGCACTAGCGTGATCCTGGACTAGTGCAGAATACACAGGAGAGTCCGGATTTGCATATTCGGGTCTCTACAAGGTGTGTCGCGGCCGGGGCGAGGGCGCGTCCGCGCGCGAGGGGGAGGGAAGACGGCGACTGCCAGGTGGGGCCGGCGCTGAGGCGGGCGACGTGGCGCGAGGGCGTCCACTCGCTCGGACAGCGGCTGTCGGGACGACGGAGGCGGTCCGAGGCCGGGGTGGCGCGGGGACAGGCGCGCGCGCAGGCGCCGGGGCGGGGCGGCGTGGCGCAGCGCGCAGCGCACGCGCGTGCGCGAGGAGAAGACGGGGCAAGGGCGCGGCGCCTGCGGGAGAGGGAGGACGGGGAGGCGCCGAGGTGAGGGGAGAGGCGGAAAGGGGAGGCGGCGCCAACGGATGGCGCGGGCAAGGGGCGCGCGAGAGAAGAGAAGGCGGAAAGGGAGGGGGGGGCGCCAGGCAAGGGAGAAAGCGGAATGGCCCAAAAAGGAAAGCGCATTCCGGCGGAACTTTCCCGAAAAGGAAAGTTTCAGAAATCACTCAAAAAAATGCAGCAAAAATTGAGAAATTTTTTTTTGAATTTTTCAGGGCTTTTCAGAGCACGTACGGGATCCATAACCCATGCATGTACGTGTGTATGTATGGGACTACGTATGCTTGAATTGAGCTATTTTTCTATACCTATCTATTATATTATTAAAATGATAGAAAAATCATCATGTTCGTTATCAAAAAAAATCGCCACGATCATTATCAAGGGATAGAAATTTTCACATTAACCAGATAAGAAAAAAAAGAAAGATCTATACCATTTATTTTAGAGGGTCCAGAATATAACAATCTAGGTTAATCAGATTTATAGTACAACTATTGCAATTGTATAAGAAATACAACTCTATTTTTAATCATAAGCATTGGAGTTCTATATCAAATACAAGTCTATTTTTAAATAAAAGCATATGTATTTTAGAAGTCGTGCAGTTGCGTGGGAAATTCGGTTAGTTAGATTAAAGCGATAGAAAAGAAGCCACCACGTTCTCTCTAAGGGGCTAGAAATTCCTATACTAATAGGAGGAAAAAATAGAAAAGCCTATACTGTTTATTTTGGTGGGTCCAGATGATAGCCTACGAATTAATCAGATTTATAGTGCAACTATTACAGTTGTATAATAAATACAACTCTATTAACACAATGCTTCAACACAAAACATAATAAGAAAAATATGGTAAAATATAAACAATGTAACATAGAGGAGATATAATTTGAGTACCTAAATAATGAAGATTTTCTTTCATCCTAGGTCGCCACTTTTTCATCAATAATAGGATAAGAACCAGAACCTACAAAGACAACAATGGAACAAATTGTGAATCTGTAGACTTGGTTATGAATTGGTTGGGGGGATCATTATTTGAGCATTCAGAATCACAGCCTGCAAAGTTTACACCGACAAAAATACTTGCAATTCTAAAAGGCAAACCATTTAAAACAATTAACAGATGTAGCAAACCATTTAAATCAATTCTAGGCACTTTCAGCATATTCCTATGAGCAAGCAGCATGCTTCAGTATAGTTTCAGGGATTTCAAAACAAAGAGCATCATCTCCCAAGGTGCAAAACGAAAAATGTCACAATAGAGAGCATCAATGGGGACTGTCTGGGAAGTGACTATCCTATTCTTGGATGAAACAGTTGACCACCTCATGGTATTTTGCCCTAAGCTAAATCATTTGTTCCATTTGACATATGGAGTGTGCATCATGCTTCTTGAGTGTTGCAGTTAAGAGAGAACTTACCTTCGATATTATGGGTTTTTAGTACAATGGTTTTTCATGATTAACAAAGTTCATTAAGAAAATTTTGAGAAGTATTTTGTGCAACAATATCATGAACACTTGAACAGGCAGCCTCAAACCATGGCATTCAGTACTCAACAGTTAGCACATGGCATTCAGTATTTAATATTTCAACACTAGTCCACCATCAATCCATCATGAACACTTGAACAATCGAACAGGCAGCCTCAAAACCCTCAATTCGCATCCTCAATTCCTCAAAATATTTGCTGATACGCACACAAAATCTAAGAAAAAGGGGGGATTTTGACCAGTCGATTGGGGACGAGTGGAGCTATGGAGGGGAGGGTCGTCGAGCGGTAGTAGACAGGCAGTAGTAGTCATAGCCGGCTCCCGACTGCCCGGTTGCACACGTCGGTGGGCTATCACTGGTCTCACTGACGCTAGAGGGAGGCCACTCAAACGCGGTGACATGGGACGGCGGGAGGGAGGCGGGCCAGGTGGCAGCCTTGGAGGCTGGGAGCCAGCACTGGCGAGAGGTAGCGGCGACGTAGGGGAGCAGTGGCGCTAGGGTTTGCAACTTCACGTGGCGGCTTGGGGGAAAGAGAGGTGAAGAAGGTGGTTGGCCTGGGCAGATTGTGGGTGCTAGGGTTCGTGACTTGACGATGCCGGTTCAGTTCGCGACTTCCCATTGTGGGCTAGGCCACTAATGCCGCCTTGGGCTGGGCTGCGATGCCTTGGGCTGGGCTATGACGCCTCAGGCTGAGCCACTAAACAGTGCATTTCTCTAGCCCATTTAAAAACATTTTTGCACTGCTAATTTTGTTGGGCCTCGGGCTATAGCCTACATAGTCCGAGGCCCAGTTCCGCCCCTGATCTTGTTTCAATCTCAAAAGTCTAAACCGCGACATGGATTTCTATGATCCATAGATAGAATAGGCTCATGAGACCTTGAGCAAAGTGTGTACAAAGTTTCACGGGATTTGGATCATCGGATCAAAAGATATTGGATTTTTGGATTCACAAAAGTACCAATTTTCCTATTTATTTGCCTAAAATAACTGTCTGTGATAGTCGAGTATCGCAGATGGTTTTTCTGAAAAACCGTATGTATTGTAAGTTATCATAGATGGCGTGGGAGGCGTTTGTGATAACCACCTATTATCACTGACACATAAACACAGACGGTTCAGGAGCCGTCTGTGATGACGGTTCCGAATCGTCTGTGATAACACTGTCTGTAGCAGTGATAAGAAAAGGGAGAAAGGAGGAGCACACTGCCAACGGCCAATGTCGTGGCCATCGGCGTCAGGGAGGTGGGATCTGATCAATCCCCATCTCCCTCTCAAGCTAGTGAACAGAAGGAGCTAGAGGCTCTTTATCCTCTCCCCTCTCTCAATGACAAGTGGGCCCCCGCTTTCTCATTTTTAATCTGTAAATCTAAATAGAAAATTCCCAAATGCGCTCAGCATCAACAGTTACTTGGGTCGAGCCATTTGATCGATTTGATGAGGGGGCAAATCTATCCATATGAAAATACAATTGCAAATGTACGGCTTGTATTAAGGAGAAAATAGCCCGTAATTCTCTCAGATGACGGTGGCATATTTTGAGGCGGTAACTCAGTGATAGCATATCTCTAAAATAGGCAATAGGTAGTGGCATATATCAAATCCCCCCTTTTTTGGGGATATCATTCCTTTCCAAGGTAATCTTTGAGGGACGTGCCGTATATTGCTGGGAAAAATACAGGGTGTCTTTTAGGGGCACTTCCAATGTATCTTACATCAGCAATGTCTATAACATTAATTAGCTTGCCAAATAGGATTGATACTGAAGTGGAGAGAGGATCAAAGAAGAGAGAAGTAGTGTCTCATGCAAGACACTCTTTAGGCACAAAATCCATCAGACAAGAAACAACAAAAAGCTACATTGAAAGGAGATTAGTATCTATCTATAATAATTATTGCATTGAAAGGAGATTACAGATTTATTGTTTGGGTTCACCGATAGAAACTTTATACTGAAGTTATAGTGCCTATTATAGTGTCTATATACCGTGAAATATAAACATTGTTATGTAAGTGAGAATGCCTTTAGAAAATTTCCTATTTATTTTTGTCAGGCCGATCGTTACACCGGCTCCGGAGTCTGGCCTTTTCTCTCCTGGTGAGTCCACGACTCGGCGCGTGCCTCCTCTCCCCCCCGTTCTTCTGCCCGTGCGGCGGCACTCACCACCACCACCTCGCTCGCCTACTCCTCTTCCGGAACCCGGAGGTCGTCTCCTCGGCCTCCTCCTCCGCCGAGCCACGCGCTGTTGGAGATCCACTCCTTCCTCTTCGTCGCGTGGTATGCCCTAACTCGTCCTCTTCTTCCTCCTCCTCTGATCCGACTAGGCTCCGACCAGCCCTCCAGTGGCGTCGCCACCGTCTCGCGCAAAGCTGCGCTGCCGACCGTCCTGGTAGTCCTCCGGCTGCACCCTCCGCCTCGTAGAATCCCTAAATTGCGCCAACCCTCAAAACCCTGACCCAGCCGGCCCCAGGCTCTGCCACCTTCTTGCCCTTCTACGTCTCTATCCGTCGACGAGACGACGACTCAACGAACCCCATCTGCCTCTTGCTGAAATCCTCAAGTTTTTCAGTTTGAATTGTCGAGGAATTGTTTTCCCAGCTAACAATTCCACGTTTCAACCAAACGGGCGAAATGAAATCGCAGACCATTTTTAAAAAAAAAATTCGAGTAGAGTTGGCATTGAAGCTTCGATCCTGCAGACCAATTCTGATTTTGAGATCCAAACAGACCTTAAGGACAATTGCTTTCCTGTATGTATATGAAATATTCTTAGCCATTTAATATTTGATATTGTAATATGGGTGATTTGTTCTACTAAATTGTGTTTACAAGTCCAGTACTTTTGGAAGTTTGTGCAATCAGTGTGATTATCAATAGACCAAGTTCACTTTCCATTGGTTGAACGGTTGCCATTCGAAGCCTAAAAAGAATATGTGTGTCACTAGCAGTATTACTCGCTTGCAACAAAACTTGGTCAAAAAACAAAACCAAAAAACATTAGGAGAGAGTAAGAGAATGTTTACTAAGAGACTGTAAGCCATTTGCTAAAAAAAGTTGCAACTGAATTCTAGTCTTGATTCCATAAAGAAATTAACAGTACCGAAGAGAGTGCTTGTAAGATTCCATATTATAGATTTGCTGGCAACTTCAACAACATTGGTACATATTGTATTAATGTCAATAAGCAAGAGTAAATTGTCCTAAGAATTATTTGTATACTATAGCCATGTAGTACATGCTCCAATGTCATAGTGGCCTCGAGAAAGTAAAACTCTGGATATGTTATGCTCTTTCACATTCATCACAAATTACGGGCCTGTTCTTTCTGGCTGTGGTTTTTGGCTGAATTTTTTGAATTTTGGCTATTTGCAACAGAGATTACTAAAAGAGAGATACTCGCATACTATTTTGGTCAGTACAGATGAGTTTTTAATGTGTACTACAATTAACTTGTAAATCCCATTTTTAAAAAATATTCCATTTGTAAGTTAGGTATTGTAGCAAAAGTAAAAAACCGCCCACAAAAGTCGGAAAGAATAGGCCCGTGCATGCAGTTATTGATACCCGTCTTTCTTGCCTTGTGCATCCTGAACAACATTTCTTATCAATTATCATTAAATCTTTGCCAGGGATAGGTAACTGTAAATAAATGATGAAATTGCTTGTCTATTTTGTTTTTACATGTTTATTGCTAAGCAACTATGAGTATGTGATGCATACAGAAATTGAAGTCCTCTGTGTTCTCGACCCGGTTCATGACATTTTCTTCTGTGTGTTGGTTTGTGAAACTTTTGAGGTTTAATGATTTGCAAAGGCTTGTGTCCTATTCCTTTAGATGATATCCTCGTTGTCCATATACACATTTTTTGATATTCGTAATTTTGGGATCTTTTTTTTAATGTATTTGATTCAGTAATCAGTTGGATGATATAAGCTTGGCTTATGATGCTCATCTGTCAGGCTGTCAGCTAATTTCTTAATTTCTTTTATATTTCCTCCCTGTTTTTTAGGTCACCAGGTTACAGATGAATCAGGAGGCCTCTGGTTTGTTATGTGTTGGCATGCATGAAACTGATGGGGCCGAAGAGTCGCATGCTACTGAATGTCCTAAAGTGAATCAGGATTCTTCCCATGAAACAGCTAAATTTGATGCAGTAGTGGCAACTTCGGCAATGTACAGTGATCATAGCAATGCCAATTCTTGCTTAGATGAATATCAACATATAGGGATGATGGCAGGAATTCAGCCTGTGGAGGAAATTAGATTTGGCAGTACGCAACACTTTGAGCTTCCGTCACAAGTATGCATATTTTTAATACTCATCTGTTTATGCAATTACTTATCCCCTTTCTATTTAATGCAATTATTTTTAATTGTTTATTGTTTGTCTTCTGTCAGGGAATAATACCTGATTCTGAGGAAGAAAGCTTGTCATCTAGCCCTGAAACTTCATCTACCACTAATTACGATATGCCTGGTAATATAGTCAACCTTTTGTCATAGCTTATGTTTTTACTTTGTAGTTTGTACTGTGTGGCATGCTGGTAATCATTGTTGAGCAATTTCAGATTACATGGAGCAAAATTTGCAGCATATTTACACTGCTTTGGACGAAATGGTATGTCTCCTTATATTAAATTGTAATTTAATTGTTGAACACTTGGAATGGTGGATATTATTGCATTCAGCTTTTAGTTCTTCAGCAAGCTTGAGGCAACTGCATCGGTAGGCGGTAGCAACACATAATTTTTAGCAGTTAGACTAGAAATTTGGATAAAATGGTTTATCGCAAACTGATGCCATAGCAGTAGAATTTTTATATGTTCAGTTACAGCTTTGGCCTACTAACATGATACAAGTGGTGTCGTGTAGTATGTTCTGCTTGCAAAAGACACTAGTTGTTAAACTTCAATTGAACTATCTGAATTGTTGAAATGGATTGAATCTATGTGCTGCTGTCTCTTTATAGTCTTTATTATTTCTTATTTATTTGCTATTTATAGGTTGACAAAGAAGGGCCGGTTATGCTTAATCCTGAGTTTGTAATGTGTGACTCAACTTTGCATCTTGAGCCTCACTTAACTTTCTCATCACACGGGTTCAAGATTGAATATTTGGATTGGGGCTCATGTGAAGATGATGAGATGATATGTCTATATTGGGAAATTTCTGACATCATTTGCATTGCATGTAAATGGACTCAGAGCGTAAGCAGTTTTCATTATTTTATAGTTACCTTTCCTCTTTATTTTTGATGGTTTAATATCATTTTACTGTTCTAATCAGGTTGGATCTGCCTTGATAACTCTCCTTGTTGGATCTGGTGCAGAAACCAGAAATTCAGGTAATTACATTGGGCATTGTGAGCTAAATGTTTTCATATTCATATGGAACATGTGGTCAAGATATTGTATTCCAGATTTAATACGCTTTCCCTGTGTTCCAATGTTAAATGAGATCTAGTGCTCATGTATGAAGCATGATGCATGTAACGTAGGAAATAGAGTTGTGTTTTTTTTATTAGGCTTATTTTGATGCGGATTTAGATTTTTAGTTTTGCATGCATCTTTTTTTTCCTGAAAAATGTAAACAATATTAACCAAACTACACTTGGATTTGGTTTGGTTGGTTGGTTGATTCGGCTTCCATGTTTTATGTAAGTATACAACAATCCTCAAGGAGTTAGTAGGGTTCAATATTAATTTTCTTCTGTGTCTTTGGTAGAAAATGTATGTGTCAGGACTTATGTTCTCTATAATCATGAAATAGTATGATTGTAAAAATAGTACAATAGTTTTACTGCACAAACGCTTGATTTTGTAAGCATAATAGTTTTAAATGTTTTATGCTTATGAGGTGGTTAAGGGGTAATTTGGTGTATTCAGTTTCTTCTATTTTCCCCCTTCTCATTCAACTATTTGGTTTGCCTAAGATATGGCTTTAGGAAAATGTAAACCGAACCTAATATCGAGAACCAATAACCTGAATTTCAGGTTGAGATCTTGTTTCAGTTGCATGTAGCTAAACTAATACTATTTAGTTTTATCTAAAAAATTATAATTTGGTCACAAATGCATGTATGAATGAATGAACAAGTACACGAATTTTTAAATGAATAATACCTCTGCTGCTTGCTTGTGACAAAATAATTTGCTTGTCTTTTTGATATTCTACAGGTTCTGTTAGAGTAAAATTTTGTCTTACTGATCTGCAATGGCCAAGGAAACAACAAAAGATTTGGCATCTTGCATCAAGATACCAAGAAATATGGAACAATATTCCATCGTAAGCTTTGAGCTGTTTTGCTTTATGTCTGCACTGCTTTTTCATATGAGTTGATTTCAGTGAATCTAATTTCTGGCAACAACATAGAAATGCTAATAGTTTCATACCAATGCATCATTAAGTTATCCGTATTCATTTTTGTTATTTTCGTCACCTATGGAGCCATAGATTGCAAGGCTAATGCTGACATTAGACCATGTAAATTGGGGTGTTCGTATTAGGTACAGAACAAATATTGGTCATACCAAGTCTCTGCTCTTACTTTTGAACTATTTCGATTGATTTCGATTGAGTTCGGGTATTGCTCAGATTTGATAAGTGATAATTACCAGATATGGAGAATGATCGGATTTTGCTTAACACTGATGGAACGGCAGTATCTACCAGAGTTTACTGATAATTTAAAAGTTTATTTACATAGTAGATAATAAAACTATTACCTTTTTAAATCACTATATGAAACAATTAAATTAAGTTGTGTTCTTTTATTCAAGGATTTGCTGGACTAGGCATGCTGCAAACTCTGGTAAGATGGATAATTTGAATTTGGGTTTGGTTTATGGATATATTATCATATGGGTTCTGGGTTTGGATATGGATATCAAGTCTCAAACTTGGGCATAGATTTTGACAGAGTAAATATTATTTTAAATTTGAGGGAAAATTCTTATCCCGTCCACTCTATGCCGTATTCCGTAGCTGATTAACTTTGGTGTATCTATATCTGTTTACACTCTTAATGTGAAGTTTGCTCCATGTTACAAAATACAAGTACAACTTTTAGTTGTGTTGTTATTATTACTTCTGTAACACCAATCTTGCATGACTGCATGTATCTGTCAGAGATGATTTTGCGTTGGAGAATTGGAGCATCGAACCCAGTTTGTTTTTCCCTAAGCAATACTTTTCTGAGTAAGTATGATACACTTATGTAATTTATTCTTAATCTGCTCCTGTTTTTCCCCCTCTAATTTATTCTTAATATGTTCCTGTTTTTCCCCCTCTTTATGAACAATCTGAACATCTAGAAACATTTTATGCTACACTACATTCAGCTTTGGTGGTCATAGGAAATATGTCTTTCTTGTGAATAATTCCCATCATATTTTATCCATTTTACTAGTTTCACCTTCCAACACCTAATTTTCTTTATAATGTCTGAAATTGGTTTTAGGTTATACTCCCTGTAAAGCAAATGTGTCTGTATTTTCTGCTTGTGGTACTAAACCTGAAGCATCTATGTACTCAGAGGCTATAGTTGATTTTGCACCTTTGCGCTGTTTATGTTTAACACTTGTTCTGTTATTTGTTTTCATTGTTTCAGCACTGGGGACTTTGAAGATGTTATCTATCCTAAAGGAGAGCCTGATGCTGTTTCAATTAGCAAAAGAGATGTTGAGCTGCTACTACCTGAAACATTTGTCAACGATACAATAATTGACTTTTATATCAAGTAGGTTGAACCTTTTGTATGCCTGTCTGCATAAAGAATCCTTTATCTTATAGCATTAGTTGTTAAATGATGCTGTCCTGTTACATTTTTGTGCTATTGCAATATTTTTAGATCTGATCACCTGTGTTCGCTAGATACATATGTAATTTTGTTATCTAAAGTTGATTATGATGGGAGTTGTTTTTTGGTGTTGAAGGTTCCTACTTACAATGCAATTACTTGCTATATAATCATATGGTACTAGAAAATTGAACTTTTGAGTGTCTCAAGATTTTTTACTTTAATCAAAGTATTGAAAATACTCACAGCCTTATATTCATGAAGACTAATTAAATGCTTGACCTCAAAACATTAGACTATGTCTCTACTACTTGGTGTTGCATGTGTGGGAAAGCATTGTTTTTCAAATATTTTGACGCGGAAATTTCTTTGGATTCCTACAAGAATTGAACAGGAATGCATTGTTTTTCAAATATTTTGACGCGGAAATTTCTTTGGATTCCTACAAGAATTGAACAGCTTCCTGTAAAATTCTTGCAAAATCCCTGTAAAGTAGGGGTGAATTGCTCCGTACCACCACAAAAATCACTTGAGTAGGAAAGTACAATCGATGTGTCATTAACATGTGGCCCTAGACCTCATTTGTCGGCCTCACATTCGATGGTATTTTCCATTTGCGATGGTACCTAAAATTCACATGCGTTACAATGTGTAGATTATAATTTGGTTTAATTACCTAAAATTTTTAAGTGGAGCATGTCTTTCATAATTAGCTTTTTTATATATTTTTATTAGCCATACAATGGAAAAGCATTACTTTCCCTTTTAATGGAAATGAATGCAAGTTTATATTGGGGTGTGTCCAAAAATAATTTGGTTTACAGTTTCACACCAAAATAGTTACCGATGAAGTTCACATGGGAATGCAAAAACTACTTTGCAATGTTACCACAGTTTAGTTGACGGTTCTGCAAATCTAGTAGTTCGTTGAAGCATTATAACATTACCTTTCATTTTTGTGACCCGTGAGCAGTAGTGATATTTAAGTCATCTAATCTTAAATTCTTAATGTGGCATGTTGCTTTGTTATCCCTCATTTCCCCTGTTTCCTTTTTTATTTTTCACAATCCTGCAACTTTCAATAGAACTTGCTTGAAACAATCTCTTTAACTTAAAGGTGTCATGAACCGGGGTAAACACCACCAGGAAGATGGCCGGATGGCGTCGGCGTAGAACGAGAGGGAGAGAGACTAGATGTTTAGGCGAGGAAGACAATGATAATTCTCTGCTTGATTACAATAGCATGCGGTAGCCCCCTTATATAGATGGCTCCCCCTAACAGATGGAATCTAATCCCAATCATATCTCTAACAGATATAGTAACTAATATTATATCTCTAACTATATCTCTAATACAAGGAAACCAATCTCTAACTCAAATAGAAACCAATCTCTAATTCCTAATAATACCCCAACTAGGCCTTGGGCCCAAGGCCCACACCCCTGACACTACACCCCTCTCGGACATGCAGCTCGTCCTCGAGCTGCTAGACGGCGGCCAACGTCAATGGATGACCTCTGATGCCGGTGTAGAAGACGAACGATGGCGGGGTCCTGTAGCGGATGGAGACGAGCGGCCAAATCCACGCGGAACAAGGCTAGACGAAGAGTAACGCCTTTAGGAATATAATACCTGCAAAATTAGCTTTTTTCTGATTTTTTTTTGCGCCTTAACCGGTCGGTTTTAAAACCGACCGACACCCACGAGCCCACGGCGTATCAATCGAAACTCGAAGGAGCGGCTGGGGTGGCGGTTCCGGGCGTCCCCACGGCGGCCGGCGGCGGTGAACGAGCGACGGCCGGTGCGTACCGGCGGCCCACGGCGGCGGCGATTCTCGGGCTAGACGGCCCGGCCAGCGGAGCAACGGCGGCTCGGCGGAGGCGGACCGGGCGGCGGCGGCTCGGCGGAGGCGGACCGAGCGGCGGCGGCTCAGGCGGATGCGGCCCAGGCGGCGGCGTCTGCATGGGCGGAGACGGCCCGGCGACTGCAACCCAGGTGGCGGCGGCTCGGGCGGAGCGGGTCGGGGGGCCGAGCGGATGCGGCGGAAGCTGCAGATGGAGGCGGCGGCTCGGGCTGGGGCGGCCCGGGCGGCGGTGGCTGCGAACGGAGGCAGCGATGTTGGAAGCGGCGAATCGGCGGCAGAGGACGCCGGATCCGGTGGCGGAGGTGTCCCGGTCGGCATCGGCGGGCGGCGGCTACGGCCCGGCGGAGACAGACCGCGCGGCGGCGGCGGCTGGAGACGGCTCGGCCGACGGCGGCAAAGAGCGGTGGCCGGTGCGGACCGGAGAGCGGCTGACTGCAGCGGTGGCTCGAGCGAAGGCGGACCCGGCGACGGCGGTTCCGGCGGCGCAGTGGAACGGCTCGGGAGAACGAGACGACCTGGCGGCTTCGGGAAGCGGCAGCTGGTGGAGCAACTGCCTGGCGGCGACGGCGACCGAGGACGGCGGCGCCGACGAAGATGGCTGCAAACCCTAAACTCCCGGTTTGACCGCCGTTTTCCTCCCGGTCTGTTCGACCTTCTCCTGATTCGTCCGCTGAGTCTTCTTCATCGGCAGAGGCAAAGGACCAGCTGTCGGGGGAGACGGGAAGGTTGGCGCTTTTGCCGTGACCGGTGATCTCGGCGACGGGGGTGAGGTCGGTCTTATCCTCCTCGTCGTTTGCAGCCGGCAAGTCGATGGGGGCGAGGGCAGCCTCGTCCTCCTCTGCTCTGCGAGCAGCCTCTTGTTGCTTCTTCTCTCGATCCTTCAAGATCTTCTCGAAGAAGGCATGTATGTTAAAGAAGTCGTTCGCCGCCTCTTTGTCGTAACTAGCCATCTTAGTAGCGCTCGCTTTTATTATGGCTATTGACTCGGCAAGGGGACGAGGTGTTGGAACCATGGTAGCAGAAGTCGTGGGAAGGGATCGACTGCTCTGATACCAAGTTGTCATGAACCGGGGTAAACACCACCAGGAAGATGGCCGGATGGCGTCGGCGTAGAACGAGAGGGAGAGAGACTAGATGTTTAGGCGAGGAAGACTATGATAATTCTCTGCTTGATTACAATAGCATGCGGTAGCCCCCTTATATAGATGGCTCCCCCTAACAGATGGAATCTAATCCCAATCATATCTCTAACAGATATAGTAACTAATATTATATCTCTAACTATATCTCTAATACAAGGAAACCAATCTCTAATTCCTAATAATACCCCAACTAGGCCTTGGGCCCAAGGCCCACACCCCTGACAAAAGGAGACTTATGTCACATGGAGATAGATAACTAGGAAACATAGAAATAGGAAGAAGATAACCAGGCAGCTTATCTCTAATCCTCTATTAACCGAAATCCCTACTGTACCGTGCATGATCAGTGCATGTGAACAGTAATTGCTGCGCATGGCACATACTGGAGCAGCTTTGTTTTCATGTGTAAGTCAAGAAAAACCAGATATTTTGGGGGAACAAATTTGAACCTTCAAACTTTGTTATGAGTGAAGGAATAAGTCTTGTGTCCATAGGTAAGATAAGGACACTCTGAATAAGTATAGTGGTAGATGGTTAGTTCTGCTTAGAGCCTTGC
The DNA here is from genome assembly GCA_017311315.1 of Dendrocalamus latiflorus. Classification (NCBI taxonomy): domain Eukaryota; kingdom Viridiplantae; phylum Streptophyta; class Magnoliopsida; order Poales; family Poaceae; genus Dendrocalamus; species Dendrocalamus latiflorus. The sequence goes on along the minus strand of CM029639.1, from coordinate 41,143,064 downwards.
TTTAATATCTTCAGCTTTTGCTTTAGTATCTTCAGTTTGCTTTAGCATCTTATCTTTACTTTCAGTTTTGCTTTTAGTTGTAATCTGACCACTTTGGTCTATAAATATGTACTTGGTTATGCCTTAAGGGCTAAGAGTAATACAGCAAAAGAATATTGCTCCCATACCTGTGTCAAAACTGACAATTGGTATCAGAGCCTTGCTCTTCCCCCTTCCCTAACCTGTGGCGCCATGTCCCGTTCTTCCCACGCCTCACTGACCTCCAGCCGGCGCAGAGCCAACGCCAGCGACGCTGCAGACGCGGACGCGCGCGAGGCACGCATCGCCGCAGCAGAGGCAGCGGCTCAGCAGGCGGCTGAGACAGCCAGGCAGGCTGCAGCCGCGGCTCAGACCGCAGCGGCTGTTGCCACCACCCTGCGCGCGGAGGTGGAGAACGACGCCGGCCGACCCTGTGTCTCGCGGAGCCCTCACAGGCACCACCGCGTTTCGCTGTCGCCAGAGCGTCGCCGTGGGCGCGGAGGCAGACGTGGATCACCAGCAGCCATCCAGACCGTCATCAAGGAGTCAGGCGGAGGAACGCCATGGCCCATGCTCACCAAAACCAACTACAATGAGTGGAGTTTGGTGATGAAGGTGAAGATGCAGGCGAGGGGGATGTGGGATGCGGTGCGGGACGAGGATGTCGACTTCAACGACGACCGAAGGGCGTTGGAGGCCATCCTCGCTGCCGTCCCGCCTGAGATGGCGCCCACCCTCGCGAACAAGGAGACCGCCAAGGATGCTTGGGACGCCATCGCCGCGGCGCGCATCGGAAAGGACCGCGCCCGCCGAGCCACACAACAGAAGCTGCGTCAGGAGTGGGACCGCCTTGCGTTTCGCCCCGGTGAGGACATCGACGACTTTGCTCTCCGCCTCACCGGCCTGATGCAGCAGCTAACTCGGCACGGCGATGAAGACATCGACGAGGAGAAGGCAGTTGAGAAGTTCCTTCACGTTGTCCCTAAGAAGTATACGCAGGTTGCTCTGTCGATTGAGACACTCTTGGATCTCTCCGAGCTGTCCATCGAGGAGGTGATCGGGCGTCTCAAGGCTGTTGACGGCCGCGACGAACAACCACCCGCAGAGCCGGTCACCATCGGTGGCAAGCTTCTCTACACGGAGGAGCAGTGGCTTGCCCGCCAGAAGGAGCGGAAGGAGGAGGCCTCAGGTTCGGGCAGCAACCGCCGTCGGAGACCGCGGAACAAGGAGAAGGCGCCCCGAGGACGTGGCGGCGCTGACGCTGGAGCTGCCGGCAACCGAAAGGCCAACCGGGACGATGCCTGCTTCAACTGTGGCAAGACCGGCCATTGGGCCAGGGATTGTCGGCAGGCACGGCGTGGCGGCCAAGCGCATGTCACGCAAGCAGAGGAGGATGAACCGGCTCTGTTTCTTGTTCACGGAAACATTGAGCCACGGTCAAAAACAGAGGAAGTCAAGGAAGGTCCGACCGTATTCCCTCCCGCATCGTCTGCCGCCGTGCTCCTCCACCTCGACGAGCCGCGAGCACATGTCTTCCTCGGCAACGGGTCCAGCGACGACAAGATCGACGGTTGGTACCTCGACACTGGCGCCACGCACCACATGACTGGTCGGCAGGAATTCTTCTCCGACTTGGACATGGAAGTACGTGGCTCAGTCAAGTTCGGAGATGCCTTTGCCGTGGAGATCAAGGGCGTCGGCTCCGTCGTCTTCACGGCCAAGACCGGAGAACACCGACTCCTCACCGGCGTCTACTTCATCCCTGCCCTGAGGAACTCCATCATCAGTCTGGGGCAGTTGGATGAGAACGGCTCGCGAGTGGAGATTGACCACGGGGTGCTGCGCATTTGGGACCGCTGTCATCGTCTCCTCGCCAAGGTGAACAGAGGAAACAACCGCCTGTATGTTCTTCACGTGAAGGTGGCGCAGCCCCTCTGTCTCGCAGCCCGCCGCGACGACGAGGCCTGGCGTTGGCATGAGCGCTTTGGGCACCTCAACTTTGAGGCCCTGAAGCGGCTCAGCGCCGGCGAGATGGTGCGGGGAATGCCGCACGTCGAACACGTGGAGCAGCTCTGCGACACCTGCGTGGTGACCAAGCAGAGGCGTCGGCCGTTCCCGCATCAAGCCAACTATCGAGCCAAGGAAAGGTTGGAGCTCGTACACGGCGACCTATGCGGTCCGATCACGCCGGCGACTCCCGGAGGCAGGCGCTTCTTCTTGCTCCTCGTCGACGATATGTCCCGGTTCATGTGGGCAGTGTTGCTCGACACCAAAGCTGCTGCGGCGGAAGCCATCCGGCACATTCAGGCCGCAGCGGAGGAGTGCGGTCGCAGGCTTCGGGTTCTGCGCACGTACAACGGCGGCGAATTCACGGCGGCCGAATTCGCGGCGTACTGTGCCGACGAAGGGATCCAACGCCACTACTCCGCGCCCTACACCCCGCAGCAAAATGGAGTCGTCGAGCGCCGCAATCAGACGGTGGTGGCCATGGCACGCGCCCTCCTCAAGCAGCGAGCAATGCCGGCGATCTACTGGGGTGAAGCGGTGATGACCGCTGTGCATTTGCTCAACCGCTCGCCCACCAAGAGCCTCGACGGCAAGACGCCCTACGAGGCCTGGCACGGGCGCAAACCGGCAGTCAGCTACCTCCGCACGTTTGGCTGCCTGGCGTTCGTGAAAGAGCTCAACCACGTCGGCAAACTCGACGATCAGAGTACGCCGGGGCTATGCCGACGGTGCCAAGGCATACCGCATCCTCGACCCGGCTACGCAGCGTGTGCGTGTGGCCCGCGACGTCGTGTTCGACGAAGGGCGAGGATGGGTGTGGACCAAGACGGCGGACAATGGTTCGTCAGAGGCACTCAGCAACTTCATCGTCGACTACATCTGCATTCAGGGAGCTAGGGGAGCAAGCGGGTCAACTCCATCACCGAGTCCGTCTGTCCCCGCCCCGAGTGCACCACCTGCTTCAGTCGGTGTTTCACCTCTGGCAATGTCGGCCACGCAGCAACCATCCACGCCAGCGGCCACGCCCCAAGCATCGCCAACTCCTACCTCTACACAGCGAGCACCGCTCAGTGGAGTTCGCCACGCCGCCGACGCAAGATGAGGAACGCGTCGACGCTGCACATGAAGGTGAACCTCTGCGCTACCGCACCGTCGACAACATCCTGGGCGATCAAACCGTCCCGGGGCTGGCGCAGCGCGACTTCGAGGCAGAGCTTCACCTGATCCACGACGGCGAGCCCTGCTCATTCGCTGAAGCGGAAAGCGATGCGGCCTGGCGCGAAGCAATGCGGCAGGAGATGGATGCGGTCGAGCGGAACCGGACTTGGGAGCTGACCGATCTTCCTGCCGGCCGCCGCGCCATCACACTCAAGTGGGTGTTTAAACTTAAGAAGGATGAGGCTGGGGCGGTGGTCAAGCACAAGGCGCGGCTGGTGGCACGGGGCTTCGTCCAGCAAGGAGTGGATTTCGACGACGCATTTGCGCCCATCACGCGAATGGAATCTGTTTGCGTCCTCCTCGCGCTAGCAGCTCAAAAGGGATGGCGCGTCGACCACATGGATGTGAAGTCGGCCTTTCTGAACGGCGACTTAAGGGAGGAGGTCTATGTCCGTCAGCCGCCGGGATTCATCGCCGCCGGCCAAGAGAACAAGGTTCTGCGCCTCCGCAAGGCTCTCTATGGCCTGCGCCAGGCGCCGCGAGCTTGGAATGCCAAGCTGGACGCGACTCTCAGGTCAATGGGGTTCCAGCAGAGCACCCATGAGGCATCAGTCTACCGGCGAGGCCGGGGAGGCTCAACTCTGCTTGTCGGCGTCTACGTAGATGACCTGGTGATCACCGGCGCCAAGGAAGAAGAGATGGAGGTCTTCAAGACAGAGATGAAAGGTGTTTTTCAAATGAGTGATTTGGGGCCGCTTTGTTTCTACCTGGGAATTGAGGTACTCCAGGATGACTCCGGCATCTCCCTCCGACAAACTGCCTACGCTCAGCGCGTCGTCGAGCTCGGAGGGCTCACGGGCTGCAATCCAGCCCACACTCCAATGGAGGAGAGGCTGAAATTGAGCACGGAGAGCACGGCGGAAGAGGTGGACGCCACGCAGTACCGGCGAATTGTCGGGAGTCTGCGTTACCTCATCCACACGCGGCCGGACTTGGCATTCGCCGTCGGCTATGTCAACCGCTTCATGCAGCGGCCGACGACAGAGCATCAACAGGCCGTAAAAAGGATTCTACGCTATGTTGCGGGGACTTCTGATTACGGTCTGCACTACCCACGGTGTCCCGGCGCGGCGCATTTCATTGGCTACAGCGACAGCGACCACGCCGGTGACATTGACACGGGCAAGAGCACGAGTGGGAATCTGTTCTTCCTCGGCAAATGCCTGATCAGCTGGAAATCAGTCAAGCAGCAGGTAGTGGCGCTCTCCAGCTGTGAGGCTGAGTACATCGCAGCCACATCTGCCGCCACTCAAGCTCTCTGGCTAGCTCAGTTGCTGGGCGACCTACTGGGAAGAGAAGCTGAGGCAGTGGAGCTACGAGTGGACAGCAAGTCTGCCCTCGCCCTGGCAAAGAACCCGGTCTTTCATGAGCGCAGCAAACACATCCGGGTGAGATATCACTTCATCAGGGATTGCTTGGACGAGGGAAGCATTAGAACCAACTATGTCAACACTCAAGAACAACTCGCGGATTTTCTAACCAAGTCACTTGGGCGAGTTAAGTACCAAGAGCTGCGCGCCAAGATAGGGATGGTTCAAATCACCCAAAGGGACGCCACACAAGACTTAGGGGGAGAATTGAAGGAATAAGTCTTGTGTCCATAGGTAAGATAAGGACACTCTGAATAAGTATAGTGGTAGATGGTTAGTTCTGCTTAGAGCCTTGCTTTAATATCTTCAGCTTTTGCTTTAGTATCTTCAGTTTGCTTTAGCATCTTATCTTTACTTTCAGTTTTGCTTTCAGTTGTAATCTGACCACTTTGGTCTATAAGTATGTACTTGGTTATGCCTTAAGGGCTAAGAGTAATACATCAAAAGAAAATTGCTCCCATACCTGTGTCAAAACTGACAATGAGTGCCATATAATTTTCAATGTCAAATATCATAGTTTGTTGGTTCTGAAGGAAACATGCAATGTTTCAATTTCATTAACGATTTAAAAAGCATGAGAGATGAATCTGTGTTTCTGATGTATTAGATGCATTTGAATAGTAGCAAGAGAAATAGGTTCGCTTTTTTATTATTTGACTGTTAACTTTACATTTTTTCGTGTAGAATGGTTTCTAGTTGTATTAAATATTGAAATTACAAATAATCTTTAGTTTCTCATCTGCAGATACTTGAGCACAAGAATTGAACCCACTGAGATGCGCAGGTACCACTTTTTTAATAGCTTCTTTTTTCGCAAGCTGGCAGATCTTGACAAAGATCAAGGGAGAGTTCCAGAAGGTAGAGCGGCTTTCTTACGTGTTCGCAAGTGGACCCGCAAAATAAACCTATTTGAGAAGGATATTCTGTTTATTCCAGTGAACTTCAAGTAAGAAACTTGAGACAATGAAAATTTATGTTTGTACACTGATAATCCTTGTGCACTATTAATTGTGTCTGCATTGCAGCTTGCATTGGAGCTTAATTGTTATTTGTTATCCTGGAGAAGTGGAGACATTTGAAGGCATGAACATAAATTGAAATTCATACTTTCGATTTTTTTCGAGTAGTACTTTTACTTCCCTGTTATTTTGCTTCAGATGGTGACACAAAGATCTCTGCTAAAGTTCCATGTATATTACACATGGATTCTCTTAAGGGAAGTCATAGTGGACTGAAAGACATAATTCAAAGGTAAATCTATTTCCGAAATTTACCACTTTTGTGCAAAAGAGATGTCGTTTTAGAATGCGTGCTATCAATTGTAAAACTTTGACCACTAATATACACAGAAGTATTGAGATTTGTCACATTAAAACGATTAGATTTCTTATCAAAAGTATTTTCATATAATTATATTATTTGTAATTTTTGTTATCATATAATTAGAAAAGAAGTAATGTCAAAGGTATGTATTGGAGACCATGTCAATGTTTGAAACGACATCTATTTTGGAACGGAGGAGTAATGGAAATGATAACTATCGTTGACTTTGTTGCATTCTATTAAGGATAACTATCATTGACTTTGTTGCATTCTACTATTCCTATTTGTCATATCAATTCAGAATCACACTTTGTGGTCAATATCTAGTGCATATGATCATTTGTTGTATTTGATTCTTTCTGGCGCAGTTATTTATGGGAAGAGTGGAAGGAAAGGCATCCTGAATCAGCATCAGATAATTCAGACAAGTTCTTAAACTTGAGATTTGTCTCCCTTGAGGTTTGTGCATATTAACTTTCAGTATCAATTCCATATGCCTCGGCAAAACTAGTCTAGAGTACTTTTAATGTTTGATTTGCATTTCTCCCTAATATTAGTTTTGAGGACCATTTGATTTCAGTATAGTGAAATGCTTGGATGCGAATTTAGGTTTAATGGTTCAAGAGGGCAAGCACTCAAAGAAAGGTTATCCCTTGTGGGTGATCCATAAGCACAAACAGCAATGGTGTTAGAATTGTGTTTCCACTCATCAGTACGAAGGAGAATTGAGAGGATTAAGATTGGTAACCCCTGTGGATATTTATGGAAATGAATTAAGCCAAATTGAGAGTATTAAGATTGGTAACCCTGTGGATATTTATGGAAATAATTCAGTCAAAAGTCTTAACTGCATAAAAAGGTCAAGATGTAAAATTATTGAGAAAATCCTCTCATCTGTAGGCCTGTATGGTTTGAAGCTAACATTTGCCAATATTTGATTGCTGAAAATCATGCATTGTTGACCAGATTTGCCATGTATTTGGTGACTTTAGTCTATTGCCCAAGTTTTGTCAAGATTCTGTTCACATTTGGATCCTAGTTCATCATCTTGCCAAATCTTTCCCAATTTGTGGGCAACCAAATCGATGATTAAATTTCTGCCCAAATTGTGGTGAATTTTGGTACAATTAAAACAGCCCCTAAACATCTAATAAGCAATAAATTATGCTACTAGGTTTTAGGCCCTGTTTTGTCTGAAATTGCAGTCCAGAGAATGCTTGACTAATAGGAAATCAGCAGCCGTTAACAGTATCTATTATTACTCACAAGTAGTTGGCCTTTTGCTAGCTCAGTTAGCCAGTCCAACATATTCTTGTTCTCGGAAAATACTTCAAAGTGGTCAAGGCTTTGAATGCCTTCATTGATGATATGACTCATAAGGCTACACATGTATATCACATAAATTCCTACAACAAATAACTAATTGTTTATATTGCATTTTTTATTTGAAAAACATAAAATAGAAAACATTGTATATTCATTGAGGCCTACACATAGCACTGCATAATAGGTTTGTCAATCTCAGAATCAGTTGCCTACAAACTATTTTAGATTTTTTTTCCCAAAACGCGTAGTGTGGTTCTAACTCTACATCCGCAGCATGCTATTTTCTTTAAGCTGAATACTGTTGTTAGGTTTGAAGTATACTCTTGTTTTGTTGACCTTAAGGAGGTTTCATTCCTAGTCTACACCACTTGTTTAGGATAATAGGCTTTGTTGTTGTATTTATTTCTCTATATGATCTGTATTACCTTTTTTCTCCTTTATGCATGGCATCAAGGCATGGATGGTTTGCATTGTAGCTTGTGGGATTCATATGAAGCTGGTCTGGGTTTGACACGTGTCTAGAATTGTAGTCTAACTTAAGGCTGTCAGAATCGTGATCCTGAATCGGATAGGATCGCATTCTAGGATCGAATCGTAGAATCTAAGATCCTACCTGATTCTACCAGAAACATATATTTTTTTCCAATTTACCGTGTATTTCAAGAGTGATACGAGTGTTTATTTGGTCATTTGGCATCTAATTTGATTAATAAATGTATCTTATTCACGATTAGGATCATGGTTTACACTCTTATGTCATTGAGAGTTACGACTAGAAGAGTGATGTTATCAATATTGTAATAATCTGATCATTTTACATAAAAAAAGTAAAATAAATAGATAATTAAATTAATTTTTATTATTCCAAACCTCCGAATCTTAATGTCTAAACTATTAACTACTTAGTACTTAATATACAACTTGAATTGAGAGATAAAACACAACCAAACACTTAAGTTTTCATAATCTTGGATGATACGTGATTCTACATGATTCTACCATGCTTCTATTGCGATTCTATGACTAGGATCACATTCTACCACGATTCTACCATGTACAACTCAAGGTGCGATTTTAGTCAGATTGGTTTCGTTGGATCATAGAATCGTACGATTCTACGAGTATAATCGCAATTTTAACAACCTTGGTCTAACTTAACTACTGAAGTCATTTCACATTTATGTGGCAATTGTTCAAAACCTCATATATTCATTGATACTATCCTTCTCCAGATCAATTTAAGTTTGGACAAGGACATTATATGTTGTGCACTTTTGCTTATGTGTAGAAAGCATTGGAACAATGACATTTGATGTTGTGCGCTGTTTGCTTATCTGTAGAAAGCATTCTATGTTGTGCACTTTGTTTTTTTGGAGAAAATCACTGCCACAATTGCCACACCTTTTTTTTTTTGCTATGAATGTGACCAAGGCCAAATTTTCGTTTGGCAGTCATGAGCATTGCATAGGTAACTTTTATTTGGTAAATCATGGCAATGTACCAAACAAGCCCTTTTACATGAATGCCAATCAACAGCTAACTTTTTCGTAGCTTTCATGTAATATTTTGAATTGTAATCTAGTTGTGTTCTATTTGTGTCCCAGCTCCCTCAACAAGATAATTCATTTGATTGCGGCTTGTTCTTACTCCATTATGTGGAACTCTTTTTGATGGATGCTCCCAGTGGCTTCAACCCATTGAAGATCGATGTATTTTCTAGCTTTGTGAGTTCTAAAATTTTAATTAATTTTCCTAGTTGTTTAATGACATTATGTTGTTTCTCTGCCATTTTCATTGTAAATGTGTTACTTGTTTGGTCTTGGACCATAATGCTGCCACCTTTGAATCCTGAACATCGTCAGCACCCTGTGAATTGTTTTTCTGCTTTGTAGTTCTTGTTTATTTTTTCCCTTTGAATGCCAAAAATTTTGTTATAGTGGAATCCATGCAGTGACTCGATATCTTAGTACTTAATCTCTGATGAAAAACTATTATAAATGATTTTATTTAGGCTCTAGTTTATATGTGCGTAGTTAAAATTTGTCTGGTAGATTTATTGATTAAATTAGAGAAAATTGCACCACACCCAGCCCTACTTTCTCAAGATTGCAAATTCGCACTTGTATTTTTGCTTTATTCAGTTCACCACCTGTACTTTTGAGTTGGTGTGAATTGCCACCTGACTACCTGTACTTTACTATTAAATTAATTCATCACAACATTGTCGAAGAGCTTAAAAATGTTTCCCTTCTATCATATAGTCATTTTTTTAATAAGAGGTATATTTCCCTTATTTTTCATGCTTGATGTATTTTGCAGCTTAGTGAGGATTGGTTTCCACCTGCTGAAGCTTCTCTGAAGCGTTCATTGATACGAAAGTTAATCCATGGGCTGGTGACAGAACCTTCTCAAAATTATCCAAAACTAACCTTCAGTAATGAGCAGCTTGATGAAAGGCATCAAAGAAGTGAAGATGCTGAGCGAGAACCAGCTAGAGAGTTCCTCACTCAGAGGTGCTCTGCTGGTGAACCTGATTCAGTTTGCACAATTCTTGGAACACAGCAACCATCCACATCCATCTGCTTAAATGATTCTGATGAAAAGGGGGTACCTGCTTCAGCATGCATTTTGGAGACTGGAAGGGTTTCAATGGTAGCTGTACAGAATCTACAGGAGTTGGGGGTATATTCTTAGCTAACGGCTTATACTTTTGTGTTTCAGTAGACTGGTAGTTATTTACTTTTGTTGTTGCTTGTTTACTAATATCATGCTGTTAATGTTTGTCCTCAAATTATTTTTTGGCAGATGTGTCCACCAGACAAGGATACTGTCGTTTGCTTGTCAAGCCAGGATGAGAAAAATGAGCCACCTCTTGCAGACACTGATAATCAACTTGATCTGAGATCATGTGCCCCAGAAGATGCTGAAGTGCTCAAGGGATCAGGTTGTGTGGTTAAAGATAAGTATACTCATGAGGAATCGTTGCTGGATTCTTTGGATAATAACTGGAAAATACCCAGCCAAGCAGAAGTTGAGGTGCATGATACTATGGATTCCATGTCTTGCTCAATCTCTGATAATGCCAAGTTGGCGGTGGCCTGCCAGGAACATTCTTTGGAAAGAAACACAATCGTTGAGGATGAGCGCTGTGGAGCTTCTCAAGATATGCATTTGTCCATGATGCTTGATTCCAGAAAAGATGATGTTGGACCTGATCCAGAGAGGACTACAGGTGAAGCTGAGGATGGCAGATGCAATCTTTCTGAAGATACGGATTCTGTCACGATAGGTGATATAAACAAAGATGTTGCTGAGCATTCTTTAGAAATGAATATTGTCGAAGCTGAGGACACGAAACGTGAAGATAGTGTTGTGGATCCTATCATGGTAGAAGATGCTATCAAAGATAACCTGAAGGAAACTAGCACAACCGTGGATGTGATCAATGATAGCGAGCAGTATGTTTCATCTGAGTTGAAAGAGGGAAACAATGACAATGGTATGACCACTGGTAGTACAGTTTTCTCTGAGTTGAAAGAGGGAAATACTTTCAATGTTTTGGCAGGTGGCAGTACAAATGGAACCAATGAAACTCATGCAGATGGTGAGGATGCTTACGTTAACTTAGTGACAGGTCAGGCAGCTCCTTGTGAAGACGATACGGATTTTGTCACGATAGGTGATATAAACAAAGATGTTGCTGAGCATTCTTTAGAAAGGAATATTGTCGAAGGTGAGGACACGAAACGTGAAGATAGTGTTGTGGATCCTATCACGGTAGAAGATGCTATCAAAGATAACCTGAAGGAAACTAGCACAACTGTGGATGAGATCAATGATAGCGAGCAGTATGTTTCATCTGAGTTGAAAGAGGGAAACAATGACAATGGTATGACCACTGGTAGTACAGTTTTCTCTGAGTTGAAAGAGGGAAACACTTTCAATGTTATGGCAGGTGGCAGTACAAATGGAACCAATGAAACTCACGCAGATGGTGAGGATGCTTACGTTAACTTAGTAACAGGTCAGGCAGTTCCTTGTGAAGATGACACAACTTGCCCTGATGCTGTGATGCCCCTCGTAGATGGTACCTGCAGCGCAAAGAATGAAACAATTTTGGAGAACACAACTTCTGATGCTAAAAGGCCTTTGCCTGATAGCACCTGCGAAGCGGAGGATATAGTAGTTTCTGATGACCAGTGCTTGCAGAAAGATGTTCAGGGTACTGACACAAAAATAGAGCGGCACTACAAGCGGCGGAAGGTTGTGCCCTCTGAAGTAGATAAACGACACACGAGGAACTCCTCGAGAGCACCATCTTTAGATTAGATTGGGCTGGTGTAGGGACTAGTTTTTGCTGATGTTATATAAATTCCTTTTCATTGCCTTTATGCATTATTGTTACTTGTCTGTACTAGGTGACCTCCGTTGACATCTAAGGTTTCAACAAACCTCGTCACCTATATGAAATCCTGATGGCTAGCTGCCTGCTTGACCTAGTTTCATTTTGTATCTGCCTGAATTTAGATGTGAAATGTGTTGTGTATGATCTACGTTCTGATATATTATTGTGCCCTTTTTTGTTAGCTGTACTACTACTTTTTGATCTTACCTGTAATCTTCGCCACTTTGGTCGGGGTAGGCCTTGAAGACTGGTGTCTCTTGTCTCAGATAAGTAGTAGTATTGACTAGATGCACTCTAGAATTGTTTTGCAAGGAGAATTTCCATGGCAATGCGTTATTCGATCACAATAGCCAAAAGCAATATATGCAAGGTTATTAAGGTTTCCCCGCGGTCGGCGGTGGACGCCGTGGTCCATTGCCCAGTTTCTGCTGAGTTAGATGAAGTTGAGTGACACTCAGTGTGTTGTGGTGGCCGCCTAGGCACGTGGAAGGGGGGAGGAGGAGGAGGGTTGTGTACTCATGGGGGTATCCTGACCCGAGTACAACCTCTAGCAGCCGTCTTTTTTTTAGGGTTTCACCATGAGGCATCCTTCCTCTGCCGGCATCGATTTGCAGCGTCCTCTTGCCACTAGTGACGAACTGCTGCCTCCTCCAGCCATTGATCTGCAGCCTCTGCCTCTTCCCGTCGTAGGCTCCTCTCTCCAGCGGTCCAGCCTACTGTCGCTGCCACCGATCTGTAGCCTCCGCCTCTTGTCACTGGCTTCCCTCTCCAACGATCGTAGCTCAGGTGATCTCCTCCCTCCTTTCTTGATTTCTCCTCTGCGGGTGGCTCCTGTGCCCTGCTTTCTTCTTTGCTTTCTTGATTTCTTATGCGGCTGGCTCCTCTGCTCAGGTGGTGGAGTGATGGACTGATCGAGTGCTGGTGGTACTGGTCTCCTTCTCCTCTGCTTTCTTCTTGATTTCTTCTGCGGCCCGCCGCCGGCTCCTGACTCCTCCATTACGGACAGCCGGTGGTCTCCAACAGAACTCTGTTTTCTTCTGCGGCACTTGCGCCATACTACTTTCTTGTATCTTTAGAATTTCTAGTGAAAGAAATGTGTTGTGCAGTAAAGCAATTTGTTGTGCTTGTTCACTTCTTCCATACTACCGTGAGCCATTTTGTGCAAATGTATGTCAGTATGTGTATGTGACTGTGAGCCTCTAGGGCAGGCTATAGCCATGAGTCATTTTGTGCACCACGTTAGGATTTGCCATGAGCCATGACTCATGTCAATGTGCAAATGTATGTGAGCCTGTAGTACTATAGAGTTAAACATATTATGCCTTAACTTCTTTGTTAAAATCTACGATTTTGGCAATGCGATTTTGTGCAAATGTGCTTACGGCTTGTGCTCTGTGTGCTTACAGAGTAACATATGCCGTCTACACAAGCAGGGGGAGGACGGTGAGAGTGAGACTTATGATCCATCCAAGGATCCGAAGAGAAAGGCCAAGTCGAAGGACCCAAGATGGAAATAGCATTTTGGCCAATTGAAGACAAAGATTTGGTGGAATGTACCCTTTGTGGGAGGCGTGTGCACTCGGGCATCAAGAGGCTAAAGCAACATCGCATTGGGGGCTTTAGGGATATTGTGAAATGCCCTCAAACCACTGCTTAGATAATGAGAGATGCAAAAATGGATGAGTAAGACCACTCAAAAGGTGCCAGTCACCATTGAAGAAGAGAGTAGAGGTGAGGAGGATAGTGCTGATGAAGTCCAGGAGGTGTAGCAAGAGGCATCCTCCAAGGCCTCATGTCCATCTCCGGTAACGACAAAGATGACTCCAAACTCTGAGACAGCCTCCAAAAGGAAGACTGTAGCTGCTACCTTATTCAAGAAGCCAGGGCCACCAAAGCAAGCTAAAATCCCTGCAATGCTATTGAAATCCCCAACAGAAGTAGTAAGACTAAAGCATACCCCAGGGGTTAACCAAATCAGCATGTATAGGAGTGGAAAGAGCAAGGAAGAAAGACATACGGTGATCAAGTACATCGCTAAGTTCTTTTATGAGAACGGCATTCAATTCAATGCCGCAAACTCGAGGAGCTATGAGGAGATGGTTGAAGCAATTGGGTGGTATGGGCATGGATTGAAGCCAGCTAGTTATCATGAGTTGAGGGTTCCATTGCTAGAAGAGGAAAAGATGGAAATTAGCCAGTTGAGGGTTAAGTATGAGTTGTTTTGGAAAAACTATGGTTGCTCACTAATGTCAGATGCATGGTTAGATAAGAGGGGAAGACACTTGATCAATTTCCTTGTCAATAGTCCAAATGGAACTTTCTTCTTGGGGTTAGTGGATGTATCACATGAGATTTATGATGCTAACCATTTGGCCAACTTAAGAAAAAAATGAATGAGATTGGTGCTGAGAATGTTGTTCAAGTAGTCACTGACAATGGGGCTAACTACGAGATGGTGAGAAGGATTCCAATGGAGAGATTCATTAGTCTATATTTGACCCCATGTGATGCCCATTGTTTGGATCTTATACTTGAGGGCATTGGAAGTAAGGTATGTGATAACATTCATCTATAGGCATTTGCAACCTCTTTCTACACTTTACAAAGTATGTATAGGCATAGAGATGCTTTGAGAAACTCTTTGTTACTGAGGATTGGTGTAGGTCTAAATTAGGAAAAACACAAATGTGAAAGAATATATCCGATATTGTGCTCTCCACAGCATTCTGGAATGTTATGGAAGATTGCATAAGAGCAACACACCCCATTCTTATTGTGTTGAGGCTTGTTGATGGTGATGAGAAGCCCGCAATGGCGGAGTTTACGGTTGCTATGGATCATGGAGAGATTGTTGGAGAGGATCATGGAGATTATTGACCGTCGATAGGAGAATCAAATAGAGCAAAACTTGCATGGGGCTGCATTGTTTTTGAATCCACAAAGGTTTTTTAATATCTTGGAAAGTGATGGTGATCGCGCAACAATCATAAGGAATACTTTAATCGAGTGATGATGAAAATGTTTAGTGGTGATGAACAATTGCTCTCCAAAATTGATGTCCTAGCCGTTGTCTTTGAGCAAACTCGTGGTAGCTTCAATACCACACTTGCCAGAATGCAAAGGAAAAAAAGAAGAGTCCTTGTGAGTCCTCAAACTTTAATAGTTTATGATTCAATTAGTTTTTTACTCTATTCTTAATCTTTCTAATATGGGGTTTTATGTTCCACACTTTACCTTTTAGTGGATTGGTGAAAATCAAACAGTGGCCTGGCTATTCCATTACAAAAATCAAAAAGTTGTGAAGCGCATTACACTTTACTTTTTAGTGGATTAGTGAAAATCAAACAGTGGCCTAGCTATCCCATTACAAAAAGTTGCGAAACGCATTGTTGTTTTTTGTTGTTCCTCATCCGGTTGTGAATGCAATTGGAGTACATTTGAATTTGTGAATACAATTTATGCTACTATGTTGCATGATTATTTAATTTTCTATCATGTAAGGTATTACTTTTATTTATTACTACGGTCTAACTATCACCATAGTGGGCGCCTAGTCGACTAGACGTCCAGGCGCTCTGGGCTAGCCGTGACTCGCCGAAGCGCCGTGACAACCTTGAATATATGTTTTTATTGGATCACAATAGCCTAACAAAGCCTCACAAAAGTTTCCTAAAAAGCATAACATATATCTGAAAGCTTTGCTTTTCGTATACAAGGATATATCAAGTTTTGAACTATACTAAGAAAAAAGACGCAAGAGCTCCTTTTGGATTTTCATCAGGTATATCTTGAGCGCTTGTCACGTTCCTGCAAAGGAGAAGGTAATTCTCATCATATGATTGTTACAGCGTGAAGCTATGGCATTATCAGCGTAGCGCGGATCAAGAATATAATAATTAGTTTTCTTATTATTTAGATTTATTCTATATATTAAAGATAAATTTTCATCATATAATTGTTATAGCGTGAAGCTATGGCATTGTCAGCGTAGCGCGGATCAAGAATTAATAATTAGTTTTCTTATTATTTAGATTTATTCTATATATTAAAGATAAACTTTCTATTATTAAGATTAATTTTTTTTAATATGAGGATATATTTCTTAAAGATAAGTCTAACTATCTCTATAAATAGGATATCCTTGTATTATAAAAATGCAATGAATAAACAAAGTTCATAGTCTCTCTCCCTCTTCTTCAACTAAGTCTCCGAGTCTTAGCGGCGGCATGGCCGGTTGTTCAAAGGCGAGTGCTCTACCCTCGGTCGGATCCGTATTCAACCACCGACCATATCAATGATCCTGCAGTAAGGAAGATTAAGTTTTCCTAGAGCAGCACCAGAAGAATTCACTCTAGCCTTTCAAGATGAACATGGAAACAGCTAGCAGCACATGCACGAACTCAATAGCGAGCTTTGATCAATTAATTAAGGTTGTAAACGATCTCAACCATGGAGACCTATTTTAGCGTTCTAACAATACATATACATGTAAAGAAGTTCAACTTTGTTTATGTGATGCAACAGTCATCAGTCTGAATTAAAATGCACCTTAAGGTCCTCGATAGCTACCTTTCTGATCGCTTTCCATAGATCATTGGCTTCCGTGCTGCTTACTTCTAAATCGACCTTGAATAGGCTTCAAACAAGGAATTTGGTAAGACCAACATAGTCAAGAACAAGAGATGGTGTTTTGAATCAGAACATAGTGGAAATAAATTGAGCACAGTTTAGATGACTAACATGGATAAGTTGTCAAATTGACAGGTAAACAATAATAATAACTGAGAAAGGATCCTTGTTTCAGGAACTCGTGCTATTAAATAGAGTTATCTTCTCTTATTATAATGTTCACTTGGTCTGCACTGTCTGAAACATTTAACCCTAGCGAAGCCAGTACGACATGCAATTCAGCATGGTTTTGGTGACAGATGAACAAACAGGGGAAAAATTACCTGCAATATAGTGCCTATTGCCATGATCCATCATCCTGAAGCCTGAAACACTGCAACTAGCTAAGCAAGGAGGCGCATATTATATATACCTTTTTATATACTGAGCCTGTATCTCCTGGCAATGTCCATGACGAGCGACCAGTACCAAGCTCCCGCTGCTGCCCTGCGGTTCACCTCGTCTGAACACCACAGGAACTCCACCCCGTTCATGTCCATGCCGGCCGCCCTCCGTATCTCGATCATGTACCGGCCGTAGGCCCGGATCTTCGCCGGATCGCCGGCCATCTTGCCGTCCATCTGCGCCGACCGGTCGGCCATCCAGACCTTCACCTTGCAGCCGGCCATGACCATCTTGTTGACGCTGACCGTCCTTGTGATGTCCTGCAACAAGATTCCAAGCCAAGAACACATACCAAGAATGCAACGCATCCATCCATCACCGCAGGCCGAAGCTGACCAGTTCGTGCACGCGTGGTGGCGCATGTACCTCGGCGATGTGCATCTCCGGGAACATGGCCCTCGAGCTGAGGTCTCTCTTGATGCAGGGGGAGGGGTCGAACCACTCGTAGCAGACGGGGGCGGCCGTCCTCACCAGCAGCCGCCGGAGCTCGCCGTCATCGCCGCCACACCTCTCAGTGGCGACGCCCGTCAGCGGGGAGGGCCTCTCCTTCGCGCTCATCGCCGCAGCCAACGCGCCGGAAGCCATGAGGCGCAGTGTCCCCTGAACGTAGCGACAAGAAGCATACGGAAGTGCAGGATGCGGACACGGAGACGGGCTGCAGGTTTTAACGCCCGATGATTGATTTAAAACCGTCCATCACTTTGATCGGACGGTCCGAAACGCGCACCGCCGCCGCCAGCCCGCTACAGTAATGGCTCCCCTACAGCTGATATAATCGTCCAGATTGAATTTAATTGGCATAATAGTCACATATTGGAACCCCTATGTATCTATGATGAAGGTAATTGGCGTCTCAAAACTAGGGTGGAACTAGGGTGGAAACCTATGAGATATGATAATAGTCTCAAATACGAATACAAATTCATATTTTTAAAACGAATATAAATACAAATTTGAAAAGCTAGTGCACACAGTTAAACAGAAATGAATACATCACCAGCAACGCTTTATTACAATATTAAAGAGTACATACCGAAAAGTCTCATTATTACAATTGAGGTTTCAAGACCTCGCACACACGAAACACAGCGGAAGCAAAAGATAAACTCGATGAAGACCCATCAATACGCCACAGGCAATTGACTGGGGAAGCGCAACCTAGAACTCCTGGAATCCTTCGTCGAATCCACCCGCGAAGAAGTCGTAGTCGCCTTCTTGAGCTTCGTACTCCTCTGGTTATTATTTTTGAGTGTAGCATGTGAGTACATAAAGTACTCCGCAAGTCTTGGGAAAAATGCAATAGATGCAAGGCTTGACAAAAGAAGGTTATATGGTTCTTTTGCATAAAGCAACATTTTCATTCAATTACTTCTAATTATTTTCGAAGGCATCACTTTAATAAAGTAAATGTTTTAGCAGAAACTATCATTAATTTTCTAGTGAAGGTTCCATCTACCAACACTAGCTAACCAATTACAATTGGTTAAGTTTAAAACTGCGGGCTCCATCCACCCTCTCTGGCTCCAACCGCCAGGATAACCTTTCGAGAGTTCCCTCCACTCTCGGAATACAAAACTTTAATTTTGAAACAAAAACCAAAAATCTACCATGTGAATGCATTCCTTGCCCGCCCTTGACCGTAGGCACGGCTATTCGAATAGTTTTACATTCTGCAGAGGTTGTACAACTTTACCCACAAGAGATAAATTATCCTAAAAGTCAACACGCTTCCTTTGGCATGAGACCCAGATAAAATATCACAAAGCCTTTACCTTACTCTAATCTAGCTAGATACCACCCGCTGAGGTTTCACCGCAGGTAGGCTAACTGCCCGAACTGAAGCCCTCTCTTGCGCCATATGAGTACAGTAAATCCCTGTCCCTCACTGTGAATAACTAGTCCATTCCTAGCACCCACTTTCCACTGGTGGCACCTAAACTAGACTATCATAAGTTAGTCAGCTAGGTCGTACCCATATAGACTTGTGGTTGTACGGTTAATGCTCAGTCTGGACAAACACAAGCGTCGGTCCTTAGTTGACTAGGGTGGAACATACACTTTACAAGATCTCGTGCTTCCTGCGCCAATCCAAACCAACCATCCACGCTAATCTAAACCAATTTCTACATTTCATTTTATTTTAAAAGAACAGTGGCAACTCCAATTACCACTAAATTTATAAAAACAAGTGTATTACAATAAATCATAATTTCTCATTTGCAAGATTTATGAGGTATTCAATAGCATGGCTAAGCATTGTTCTACCATTCTAATACCAACAATTTAATATATAACTCTCATTAATGAGTCAAAGGAATTTCTAGGGTTGCAAAGGTACATGACAATCAACTTCAAGTGAGGGCATAACAAGGTTGGATTAACTATTACCTTAAGATTTTAACTAATGTTTTATGTAAATAGCAATGCACATAATTTAAAATAATTAAAACATTTCAAAATCATAGGTTCAAAATGATCAAAGGAGACTTGCCTTCTTGAGTGCTGACTGGTTCTTCTTGCTGCGACTCGACGAAATCCTCAGCGACGGCGGAATCTACGCGCGAGAAGACAGACAAACAAAACAAAGAAATTCAAACAAAAAATCGAAATAAAATCCAAAAATTATAAAATATATACTGGGAGATAGATTATGATTTTAGAAGAATTTAGAAATTTGAATCACTGGATTCGGAGATCGGACGAGGGAGAACGAGCGATTGGAAGTTTGATCGGTTTGGAAATTCCAGAAAATGCAAAACGAGGGAATATTCTCTGGAATCTTATTTTGGCTGATTTATGGGATATTTTGGAGTGTATGACACGTGGGGCCCGGTTGTCAATGGCTAACAAAAATTTTGGCCAAGCCCAAACCGAAAATTGCCTTGCCCTGGAATTGAACTCACAACCTCATGCAAGCATGCACTAACATGCCTGCACTAGTCAAGTGGCCACTTGTTGTTTCTTGACAAAAAAACAACAACAATACCAAATAAACAAAGAGGAGCAATATTAGAGAAGGGAACACAGGGAGGCACACGGGGGCGCGCACGGCCGGCGGCCGGAGGCGGGGCGGGGGTAGAGAAGGTGGCGGGGCACCTTCCCACGGCGGTGGCTTTTTGTTGGGGCGGCGGCAAGGCGACGGGACGGCGGCCGGGACGGCGGCAAGTGGCGGCGGGGTGGCGGCCGAATGGGAGGGGAAGGGCGGCGGGTGTGAGAGGCCGAAATGGGGAGGGAGCCGGTGCATGGGGAAGGTTTTTATAGGTGGAGAGAGACGAAACGGCCGCGGCTTTAGAGGGGAATTAAAGAGAGAAGGTGGCCGGCCGTGGATGAGGAGTGATGAGAGGGTTTAAACGCACGCTTAAACGGGAATTAAAGTGGTAGTAACGGCCGGGATTAAAAGCTTTTAATTGTCATCCATGGTGGAAGAGAGAGAGAGTGGGAGGAGGAAGAAGGAGAGGTTGAAGAAAGTTATGACATGTGGGGTCCATATGTCATAGGGAGAGAGAAGAAGTGAAGGGGTACGGGCCGTCGGATTTGCGACACGTGGCAAGTGGATGTTTCATGGCTCTTAGATGTTATGAAGGGGTAAGTGATCTTGTGTGGCTAGGATTAAAACGTGGAGAGAGATTGATTTAATCTGGGAGCGACACTTGGCGGGCTAGGAATAATTTGATTTTTTTATTTTTGGAAAAGATTTAAGAAAATACTAGAAACTTTATAAATACTTCAACAAATAATATTTAATGTCTACAAATTCCAGAAAAATCATAAAATATTCTTGGAATTATTTTAGACTTAGTAAAAATATTTTTAATTTCAGATTTTACTTTAATAATTTTATAAATTACTTTTTAGCTTTGAAAATTGATTTTAAATTTCAGAAAATTCTCAAATATTATTTAAAAATTTAGGAAAGGCTAGGAAAAAATATAATAAACTCTTTTTGGCTTTAATAAAATATTTAAAATACATTTTCTTGCTTTACATTTTGAAATAAAATCCAGAAAATCAAATAAAAGCCAAGTAAAATCCAATTACTTCAAAATAGTTAATTTGAATTTAAATTTTTTCATAAAGCCAAATTTTAGGATGTTACAAATATTCTCAAATACAGATACAAATATTCTCGAATACGAATACGCATATTTTCAAATACGGATTTTCTCAGATACGAATATCGGATAAAACAGATTCCTAACGGTTTTACCGATTTTTCACCGGTTTTTAACCAGTTACCGGTTTTAAACCACCTTGATACGAATATTCTCGAATACAAATACGAACATTTTCGAATACGGATTTTGCTTACTACATTCGTGTTTGCTCAGATACGAATATCGGATAAAACGAATTACCCGTTACCGTTTTCTACCCTACTCAAAACACACTATAGTGCTACATTTTTAGTGACCAGAGTACAGAGGAACAGCACATAATGATGAACTGGGGCACAAACGCACAAGGTAATCCACAGAATCGGATCAGATGCAGAGGGTTCTTGATGGAGCTCTTCCTACCCCAAATTACGACACCGCATCATAGGTCACATGGGTACAAGGAACATTCCCATCATTTATTCCACTTCAAATTGGGAGCAAACTGGATCCACTAGTCTAGCAGGCAAAAGCTCTCTAGTCTTTTATTACACAGCGAGGTTAGGTTCAAAATAGCTTAAAACTGAAAACTGCCGGTTTGTTGCATAACACCTTCCATGGATGGAACAGGAGAAGAGTTCTCACCACTCCCATCAACCTCGGCCAGGGCGATTGGAGAATGGGTTCAGCTTCTCATCTTTACAGCTCCGGATCAGGTCGACTTGTCAATCTTTCCAATGGTGTTTTGTCTTGCGTTTCGTAGAATTGTTTTATCAGCAGTGATGAAGAAGCCAGCAACACAGGCTGTCAAATAAAATGGAAAATTGTTTTAAAGGTCTCTTCCGCTCAATTTTGTGTTGCATATGCATGATAAATAAGAAATGATCGCCTTTTGAAATACAGATAGTCAACAATGTTTGACAGTTACTTGTCAATGTAAACAAGTACAATGGCACTTTCTATTGTAAGAACCTTTGCCAGCAAATGCTACTAAGCTCATTGGAATGGCTGAGATCATTCAGCGCCATCGACAGATATGAATCAATAAAAAATTGCTGAGGCTGCAGTGATTTGAAATGTGCACTTTAAAACTAGGGAATAATTAGTACAAACGGAAAAAAAAAGTAAGGTGGAAATTGATACTTGTTCAAGTACTTCACTTGTCAAGCTGAGTTTGAATCCATCAAGAGACAGCCGGGCAGCCAGCCTTTGATAACCAATAGCCTCCAGACATATAGAACAAACATGTTGTGTTTATTGTCAACTCCAAGTAGAAGGATGCATGCTGCATCTTGGTCTGGACTAAAGTATGTGCTTGTTACCCTAAAATCTGATGAACCTATTCCAAGTGAAACGTCGTTTCACAGATTTCCTTAATTAGAGGTATATCTGCTTGTCACTTGTCAGCATAAGTTAATGACATATAGCCAATGGAATATCCTCACAAAGTCATGCCAAAGAAAAAAGTTTAACACAAGAACAAGGGTTAAATCTTTCCTTTCATGGAATGCTTTCTGCTGACCAAGAATGTCATGTTCTACATCTACATGACATGTTACATTTCTCAATATTTGGTGAATCATTCTATAAGAATATAAAGTTGATCCAATCCAGGGTAGATAATTATAAACACAAACAGGAAACAGTATTACAACAATAATTGTCGGATAGAAAAGGACAAAGAATTGGAAAGATGATTAGCGAACCAGAGCTGCATAAGGGCATAAATCGGTGAAAAAATTAACAAAGAAAAGGTGTATATATAGAGTCTTGCAAATTACTGAAGGGTAGCAATGTCTGTGGGCCAGGTAGTACAAGATGTTACCCGAGTATCATATAACGAATGGCCTCGCAGGTAACTAAGTAAGGGGATAATAAGATATTGTTGCAGGTGAAAAACAAGATGGAAAAAGACCAAACTAAGACTTTCTTAGTAGAAGACCTTGAGCCGAAGTGATACAGATTCATTTGTGGCATTTTCACTTTTTGATATTTGAAGTCCCCGTTCATTTTACCCGAAACCTGATAGCTAAGTGTCAGTGTAATACAATCAACCCTTAGCTAAATAGGTTGTCTAGTTGTTTCCATTTATAAAGGTGAAAAATTCTTGCATGTCCTAGGAAATAAGCACCAGTTTGTGTTATTTACATATTTCCATAGTGTAGCTCTATCTTCTAAAACAGAGAAAGTACTCTTCACCAAACGAGATTTGTAATTCAGTGACCCACTGAAAAAGTCACAAAACTCCATTAAATTTAGCCCACTGTTCAAGCTACCAGCAAAACAAGTTCCACGTGATGTTGCCACTATATGACAGAAGGCTTCAGTCATACAACTACATTAGATCAGCAACGATGGTTTTTCCGTAGTATAGTACCTGCCGATATGATGAGTGCTTGTGCGGTGTAGTTGAGATTAGCCTTAGCCCATGGAAGGACACGGCAGCCAACCAACTGCACCAGAACAAATTTTACCAGGAGTCAGAATATATGCATGCAAGCAAACGATTCAATCATTTCATGTTCCAATAAATGGCCAAAATCGAACTAGATGTTAAATAGTCCATGATAGCCATTAGAACTTCATTTGTCATTCTAAAGCCTTAAAATGAAATACAGAAACTTGATAAAGTTGACTATATATCAAATGGTGCGGATACCGAAATGGTACTAAACATTTCCCCAAGGTAATCGCATAACCAGCATAGATATGAATATTGTAGGGAGAAGTTGCACATAAACTACATTCTATTGCAAGTGGAGAAACAACTACGCACCGTGGGAACCGCAACCACAGTACCAGAAATTGCGGCGTTCTTCATTCCCAACAGGACGGCCTCTGCGACAAGAAAACGCAAGAAATTAACAACACAGGCAGAAAGCGCATAATCGGAACTCAGAAGCTATTACCGGATCCCTTATAAACCTTACATTGCCTCTTACACGCCACCGTCTAACAACTTCACAAGCGGATTACGTTAAAGACATGAGAAAGGGGGACATAGTAAATTAACAAGCAACAACATTTCTCGAGAGCCGCAACCTTACAACCGCCGAAAAAGAGGAGAAGAAAAGGCAACGCATCGGCGGATCAGATAACCTCATCAAGAAAGCATCTTCCGCTCCGCAACGAGGTCCCAAAAATCTCACGCCATCCACCACACCCCGACAGGCTAGAAGAACGCAACAAGGCATCTCGACTGACACGAGCCCCATTTCCACCTCCCATGCGCAAGAACAAGAAACCTATCGGTTTCCCGATGGCCGGTGGGGGAGCCGGAACGGGAGAGGGTTTTGGTGTGGTTACCTCGGACGGCGGCGTCAGATTGGTCCTCCTTGGGGGACCGGATCGGGAAGTTCCTGGCGGCCATGGCTTCTTCCTCCCTCCGTCCTCCTCTGCTAGCCCCCAGGCTCTTCCGGTTCTACACTTGTACTGCCGCTAGTTTTCGATTGGCGAGGTTGGTGAGCGAGCGCGACTTCTTCTTTCCGCTTGGTGCGGCGTTGCTTGCTTGCGAGTGGGAAGGGAAGGGCGGGCTCTGGGTTGGTTGTGTTGGTAGCCGCCGCCGCCGCCGCCGCTGGCAAGGAGGAGGAGAGAAAACTCGCAATTATTCTGCCTTGGCCCAACGTGCTGGCCCAACAAAGCACAAATGATACTGAGCCCGCCGTAAACATAATGTCATAATCTAGTCTATTATGGCCTGTTCATTTTTTAATATCCATACTATTTTATTATATATATTTTAAATTTTATGTAGCCAATTTTATTTAGTATTTTAATATATTTTCTAAGATTTTTTTATATTTTTAAAACTTTTAGACCGAAAGATGCTAGACGAGTCAAAATGGACTAGCTATGCTACTTTACTTAGGCGCTGTTTGGATCCCATGGTCTAAAGTTTAGTTGTCTAAAGTTTTGGACTAAACTTTAGTTGGCTAAACTTTAGCCACTAAACTTTAGTCGAAGGTCCTGTTTGGATCCTGTACTAATGGATAGGACTAAAGTTTTAAAAAGACCATACTACCTCTCCTCGTTTCGTGTGTCAGCCATTAAATGGGAGGTGAGAGACCAACATGCATGGGTAAACACGTCTTTGTGCCTAAGAACCCAAAACTTTAGACCACTTTAGTTCACTTTGGTGGACTAATGGTCTAAAGTGTTTTTTAGGGGTTAGCTAAAGTTTAGATCTAACTTTAGACAACCTGTTTGAAGACTTTAGACTTAAACTTTAGTAACTAAACTTTAGATGGAGGGATCCAAATAGGACCTTAGCCGTCGGGCTAAATAGGCTTGTGTGGTACGATACGGTATGGCTTCTCATTCAGCCACCTTCTCAATTCATGGGTCAATACTCAATACGGCATGACACATTTAGATTGACAGACTAAATGGACCATGCAATGTCGTGTCCGTGCCGGACCGGCCGTTGGAACCCGACTAGCGTGCGCACGCGCGTGCACGAACCCAGCCAGTCAGCCACCCACGCACCCACCCATCCTTACCCTGATTCCCTTCTCCGCGCCTAGGGTTCCTCTTCCGCCGCCGCCGCCGCTCCGGGTAGCTCCGCTACGCTCTTCGCACGAGGGATTCGTCCCGTCGGGATTTGGGGGGCAGTTCGCGGTGGGATTTAGCAGGGTAGGGTTCCATCCAGGGGTTTGCTTGGAGCAGCATCGCGTGATTGATTGGACGAGCGAATCGACCTGCGATAGAATGCCGTGGGGGTAGGAGCTGGCTGCCGTTTGCTTGATTTCGAGAGAGAGGCGCCTCCATTCTGCCGTGATTCGGTCGGGATTTCGTGTTTTTAAGACGGATCGGTGGTGCTTAGGGCTTTAGCTGCTTAGGTTAGGCGCTAAGCTGTAGCTGCTTGGTTGCTTTGCGCACGTGTAGGGTTTGGGTCCGAGCGATTCGATGGCGGGATCCGTAGGCACGGGGGGCAGGGGGGCGGCTTCTTGGCCGTCCCCGAAGCGGTACAGCGGTGCGGATCCGCCGTTATCTCTGGCCGGGCCGACCGTGGCCGATCTCCAGAAGACGGCCGAGCTGGAGAAGGTTATCTCCATTGTTGAATTGCTTGTGTTTTGCCACTTTGCTGACATGACTGGGCTCCATAGTGATGATGATGCCTTTTTTTTTTGTGTTGCTGGGAACTTGATTGCAGTTCTTGGTTGACGCGGGCCTTTATGAGGGGGAGGAGGAGTCCGCCAAACGGGAGGAGGTGCTACGGGAGATTGATCGGGTAATTCCTTGCTTCCTGTCTTGCTTGCTATAAATACCTACCAGTTACATATTTCAAATAATGGGTGGCTTCTTTTGGCTGATGGCTTATGGATTATGGCTTAAATATTTGAATTCTGGCTGTTCGTGAGAGGCAATGTGCAGAGGGAAATAGTCACATGCGATGTTTGCCGGTATAGCTGAACTCAATATACTTTTTACTACAATTTTCCTATTGATGCCTTGAAAAAACGCACCGTTTAAAAGCTAGTTACTGTAGACAGTACAAACATAAGCCAATTTTAAGCCCAAAAGAACTCAGCCAATATGAATGTTTGGAAGTAAGCTTAGAAGGGGGCAATATAATATACTTACTGGTTGGGATTTTGTATACGGTATTGCCGGGCTCTTTCTGTGGTAGCATGGGTACTTGAGCTTGTGTGGTTGCTGTTTCAGCATTTTTTAATCGAAAAGATTTGCTGTGCATAACCATGTTTATAATTATGATCTGCCAATTGCTAATGCTTCCTCTGGGCACTATATTCGCTAGATTTTTGGTGTGGAATATGTCTTTTCACTACTTGCACATGGGAATGTATATTAACTTCGTTTCTGTTTCTTTTTTCTTTTTCTTTTTTGAAATATTCGTCCTTTTTTGTTGTGTTTTATCAGGTCTTTTTCCACGCCTGCAGTTTACTGTAACCTGTACCTTTTATTGAGTTTGCAGATAGTCAAGGAATGGGTGAAGCAGTTAACTAGTCAGAAAGGATATGCTGAGCAAATGGTTGAACAAGCAAATGCAGTCCTTTTCACTTTTGGGTCTTACCGATTGGGGGTAACCGCTTTTTTCTTCTTTTATTACTTACACTTTGTCCCTTTCCAGGCCAATGAAATTGCACAATTCATTGATCTTCCTGCTATATCTTATCAATGTATATCAAGGTAAAATTTTTGCTTTTTAGCCCAAAATTTGAAAGTTTTTTACATATGGACCCCTGGAGAAAAGTTTTGCAAAAATGGACCCTTCTCTCGGCGCCAAAGAATATGGCGCCCAGGGTACATGGCACGGCGCCATATGCTTTGGCGCCGTGAATTGACACGTCGGCAAGGTTATCACGGCGATAAGGCGAGGCGAGGCGTCAGACTACCTTCACACCTTTTAGGCGAGTATGGCGTGCGGCGAGGCGACGCCATACTCACATCCTAACCTTTTATAGCAGCAAATTTATTGAACATATAGTGTAATGTTATAAATAATATAGTGTAATGTTATAAATATAACAGATAATGATGGGTACTGAAACATGTATTAAACAGGTAAATAACTGAAACATGTATTATTGGTTGCATTACTGGATTGCTAGGAAGTACTAACCGTAATATAAACACGTCTGTCGCCCGTCGGTGGCCATCAATCGCACTCGCCACTCTCTCTCTCGCCGGTCGCTCCCTCGCTCAAGCGCTCCTCGCTCGCTCTTCATTTCTCGGCAGCACCGCCGCCGGCCTCTCTCGCTCGCTCCCTCCCTCGGCTGCTCCCTCCCTCGGTCTCCCTTGCTCCTCCCTCCCTCAATCCCTCCCTCGCCATCCTCCGCCCTTGTGGGGCCATCCGGCCTTAACGGCGCGGCGGTGGGGAGGCGAATGGGGAGGGGGACTGGGCCACTGGGGAGACGGAGAGGGCGAAGGGGAGGGGAGGCCAAGGGGGAGGGGGAAGCGGAGAAGGCGAAGGGGAGGGGAGGCGGAGAAGATGGCGGATAAGCACGAGCGGAGGCCGAAGAGAAGACAACAAGCACACAACGAAGGGGAGGAGCCGAGGAAGGGAGGTGGAACGCACCTGGGCGAGGCAGCGAGGCGGTGTTTACCGGCGACGGCGAGGCAGAATCTAGCAAGTCGGCGGCGGCCCCGTGTGCGCGCGCGAAGAAACCCTAGCTCACTGGCCCGGAGGGTGGCGGCGTGGAGGCTCGGAGGGAGGCGGCGGCGTGGAGGCCCGGAGGGAGGCGGCGACGTGGAGGCCCGGGGAGGCGGCGGCGTGGCCTGGAGATCGCCCGTCGCCCCTTCGCGAAGCCCTTCGCCGAGACGCCGAATGCTTCGCCCTCGCCCGTATCGGGTATCCCCTTATGCGCCCCCCCCCCCCTCACTTTTTCTCCCGCGCTCGCTCCCGCCCTCCCTCCATTTTCCCGCCTGGCACAGGGGTATGGCGCGCGCCTTGCGTTCGCGACGCGCCGTCGCGGCCATGGCGACGACTAGGCGACGCCTTCCCTCCCGAGGCGGACGCCATACGTATCCGTGGCGAGGCGACAGCCGTGGCGGCAGCTCCAGACCGCTCCGACGCCAAAGCGTCGCTTTGGCGACGCCAAGGCGACGCCTTAACAACAAGAGCCAGGGTGGCATACCACGACGCCAAGTCCTACGGCGCCGTGATATGCACCTACGGCGCTAAAGGCCGTGGCGCCGTGTTCTGACTTAGCCAGTCAAACGTGGTCGCCGTGCCTTGCTGCAAGTCCACCTATCGCGGCGCCAAACATGCGAGCGCCGTATGTAGCTATCACGGCGCCATACCCTTTGGCGTCGAGATGTGTATATACGGCGCCAGGGTGTTTGACGCCTTTAGCGCCGTAAATGTATATCACGGCGCCGTGGGCCTTGGCGCCGTGCTATGCCACCCTGGCTCTGACGTGTCAATTCACGGCGCCAAAGCATATGGCGCGGTGCCATGTACCCTGGGCGCCATATTCTTTGGCGCCGAGAGAATGGTCCATTTTTGCAAAACTTTTCTCCAGGGGTCCATATGTAAAAAAACTTTCAAATTTTGGGCTAAAAAGCAAAAATTTTACTATATCAAGCACCACCAAATCAATATCACCTAAAAATTGCCAGTGTCCTTAATCCCCATGATTTATTTCTGCACTTTTATCTCTCCTTTTATCCAATAGTGGAACTGTTGGAAGTGCTGTTGTTGCAGAGACTTGGTTTTGTGTTTTGTTCTAGTAGAAGAACTAGTAACTGCTTTCAAGTTCTGTACTTTTTATTGAATTGTTGATTAAGTGATATACCAGAATCAAACAATCACTTAGGATTTTCATTGAGACAAGAATTGAGTAGAATGAATTTGGAGGTGACGAGGTGTGTTGGTGTCTGCATTATGGGTTGTTTTAGTACATTTTAAAATCTGGTACTGGAACAGACACTGCTTGGTTGATGGTAGGTTCTTCACTGCAAGAAAACCTGATAGCTGGCAATTCCTGGTTTCCAAAGAAGATTGATATAGTTGATGAGATTTAAGGTTTTCCATCTTTTTTGAACAGTATTATGAAATATTGTATTTAAGTGCAATAATAATCTCATAACTTTCTGAGAATAATTTCCAATCATGTGTAGCAATGGCAGAAACCTAATGCATTCTACTATGGGAAAATTTCTCTCATAGCACTACATTTTTCGGATTTTGCAAACATACCACTCAAATTTCCCATCTTGCTCAAATAGCACTCAATAATGGACAAAGTTTGCCTCAATAGCTCTGTGGACATTTTTGCCCCTATCTCCCCTCCCTCGCTTTCTCCCTTCGTCTTCTTCGCCCCGGCCTGGACGCCGCCCATGGAGATCCCCGCTGCTGCCATACACAACCTCTAATCCTCCCTCCTTGAGTCCTTGGAAATCCCCTCATCCCCCCTCCATGTGCTGTAGGTCATCTCCGTTCCCAACTCCACTAACTGATTAACCAAGCTCCCAAGTTCTCCTACTCCCCCAGCTCCCTCACCATGAATTTGGGGAGGTGAACAGGGAGGAATGGTGGCAGCATGGTCTGCTTCTGGGCAACAGGGAAGGAGAGCATGACTGCATGAGAGGGAGAATAGAGTGATGAACAGATGAGAAGGTGGGAGGGTCAAAATCGTCCAAAATGTTAGATACTGCTATTTCAGCAAGATGGAATGTTTGCAAAGTCAGAAAAAGGACTGCTAGAGCAATTTTCCCTCTTATTAAACTGCCAAAATCTAGATTGGTGAATTTCTGTTTATCAGTGGTAGCTGACAGGACTGTTCCAGTACTTTCTGTGCAGTAAGTCTGTTCGTGCGCCTTCCAAAATAACACAACAGTATTTTATGTAATACAATAAAAATATGCTTTGCTATATTTTGTGTTCTTTTACGAACTATTTTTGTTAAGCTGTTGTTATTATTATTTCTTTCGTAGTAAATACCTTCCTAGTACGTCAGTTTTCTGCTGTGTGCGTTGAAATAACTCCTTTGTTAGGTCCATGGGCCTGGAGCAGATATTGATACCCTGTGTGTTGGTCCTTCATACGTGAACCGAGAGGTGAAATATCCTTTTTGTTACTATGAACTACATGACTCCTTGTGACGGATGCTAATATTACTATTTCTGCAGGAGGATTTCTTTGTCACACTACATGGCATATTAGCAGAAATGGAAGAAGTGACTGAACTGCAACCTGTACCTGATGCGCATGTACCTGTTATGAAATTTAAGTTTCGTGGGATACCAATTGACCTTCTCTATGCCAGTGTATCTCTTTCAGTGATACCAGCAGTAAGTTTGTATTTCACAGAATATTTTGTGTGTGTTGTCAAATGCTTCTGTTACACTTGTAATTCTATTATTGTTTGATAAATACCTGCATACCAAGTATACTGTGCGCTTGAGATGGTGTTTTTGACTGCTCAAGCCTATGTTCTGTAGTTCCCTTCCCCACTTTTATGGCCTTTAATGATCGCACAGCACAATTAGTTTTGGGCTATTATAAAAAGACCTGCTATTTTTAAATTGTTATATCACCTAAAATAGTGAAGTGTTGATCATGTAAGGCTGCTATTGTAAAAGTTGCATTGAAGGAGATGTATAACGCTTACTTTAACTTAAATGGCAGTCATTTGGTAACAGTCGAGGTGATGAGAAAGGCAGATTGTGCAGCCTCTGAATGCAACAGTTCAACAGTTTATTTGTCCAAGTCCTTTTTTGTGCTGTTGCGCCTGTAAACGCTATAGATAAATTGACACATGCTTAACACTTTAACTTGATCTCTCTCTCTCACGAGCGTGCACACACAATGTTGTTAAAAGTACATTAATTCTTAATTAATTGCTGCAGGATTTTGACATCTCTCAAGGATCGGTGCTTTGTAATGTTGATGAAGCAACTGTTCGAAGTCTTAATGGGTGCAGGGTGGCAGACCAGATCCTTCGACTTGTTCCAAATGCTGAGGTTATTTAACTAAGGAATCATAATCTTTTTTTTCTCTTATATGGTTCCACCATGTTAGTATAATAAAATATATGCTTTGTAGAGCTTCTGGACAACGCTCAGATGTTTGAAGTACTGGGCAAAGAGAAGGGGTGTTTATTCTAATGTAAGCCTAGTTTTATCATCTGTGATCCATTTAAATTTGTGTTTGTGATTGGGACAAAACACCATCATCAAAAGAAAAGAGCTTATATTTACAAACGAACCATGATGATATTCAATGGTTTTTCTTGTTAGGTTACTGGTTTTCTTGGGGGTGTTAACTGGGCCCTCTTGGTTGCTCGTGTCTGCCAACTCTATCCTAATGCTGTGCCAAGTATGCTGGTTTCAAGATTCTTCAGAGTTTTTACGCAGTGGCAGTGGCCGAATCCAGTGATGCTTTGTGCCATTGAGAATGATGACCTTGGTTTTTCTGTATGGGATCCACGCAAAAATCCTCGTGATAGATCCCATGTTATGCCCATCATTACTCCAGCCTACCCATGCATGAACTCTAGTTACAATGTTTCAACTAGCACATTGAGGGTTATCATGGAGCAATTTCAGTTTGGCAATAAAATTTGTCAGGTATGCAATATTTATGCCTTAGAAGTTTACATCTCAGAGCTAGCGTTCTGGATATGGCCTCATCACCTATCTTTGATGCAGGAAATTGACCTTAATAAGGCCAATTGGACTGCTTTGTTTGAGCCTTTCCAATTTTTTGAGGCATATACAAAATATCTAGTGGTCGACATTGTTGCGGATGATGATGATGATCTTCGTCTTTGGAAGGGATGGATTGAATCTCGATTGAGACAGCTGACTTTAAAGGTTACTGTACTGTTTTATTTCTTTATTGCTCCTCAGCATGACTCTTAACTGCAGTTACTATTTGTGATCATATATTTGAAACATACATTAAAAGCAGCTTTATGTTAGATAAAAAGGGTGTACCCAGTGCCGAAGCTCCCCACACTATGTGGGGTCTGGGGAAGGGGACTTTCTAGAATATTTTTTTACTTATGCCAATTTATCTTTCTGAAATGCAGATTGAGCGGGATACTAAAGGAATGCTGCAATGTCATCCTTACCCATGTGAGTATGCAGATCCTTCAATACAGTGTGCACATTGTGCCTTCTATATGGGCTTATCAAGGAAAGAGGGGATGAAAATACGTGGTCAACAATTTGATATCCGTGGAACAGTAGATGAGTTTATGCATGAAATCGGAATGTATACATTGTGGAAATCCGGGATGGATCTAGCTGTTACCCATGTCCGTAAAAAGCAGATCCCCTCTTACGTATTTGAACAGGGTTACAAGAAACCTTGTCCACTAATGCATGCAGAGCAGCAAGATCAGTCTGATAAAAATGACACTGAAGATGGCACAGTAACTGAATCTCTGGAAGTTCAGCTTAAGAGAAAGCGTGATTCTGATGGAGTTGGTCATGTCGAATCATGTAAATCTGTTAAAAGGGCTTCGGTAAGCCCATCTTGTGAGGAAACTCCACCTCAATATGGAAACAGTGCCAGTGAAATCGTATGTGACAGCACAGTCAAAATAGTTTCCAGTGCTGTTTGCAGTGGCCTTCAGACTTGTATGTTGCATGATGATGTCCATTTAGAACCAATGAATTGCTCTAGTTCACCACATGGATCTGAGGAGTCTTCAGCATCAGGTTCCAGCTGTGCGGCAGTGGGAACAGTTGGTTTGCTTGAAACTGGCAATCCAGGCAGCTTAACATGTGTGGCTGAGAAGGATGAAACAAACCTAGATGGAATTGAAACCTTGGCAAGCAGCAATTGTGCTGAGTTTCTGGAGAGGGCAGAAGTGCTCACTGGGAAGGTCATTGCTGAGAATGTACACTTGAGTGGGAATGAAGTGAATTTGAATTGACCTTCCAGACAGAGGTTTTGCTTCCTATACATTCTTTCCATCCAAATTAAGATTATATTTAGATATGCTCTGGGTTAGGGTTGCTGAACAATGTGATTGAAGTGGTTTGTAAAGATCATGCAGGTGTGAAATTGGATGCGCCCCAGAGGCCAGAAAGCGTAGTTTAGGGATGTCTTGTACTAAGAATCCTACTTGCCTTCATCTATAATGCTCTATTTTGTTTATGATTTACTGTTTCGTCCCTATATCTTTATTACAGGACTGTCATGCTTGAGTGGAGGAGAGTGGAAATAGAATTACTGCTGACTGCTGGATGGAATCATAGGTTTCATGCTTGTGGTCGGTAAGTTGGTTGGCTCACGAAGCTTGCTTTTGACACAGATGTTGCAACAAGGGGACTCTCGATGAAGGAAGCTGGTGCCAAAATATTCAAGGAGCTACGTGCGGGGGCAACAATCCATCTCTGTCGCTTTTGTGACGGAGAGAACCATATGCGGAACATGACTGGCTGCAAATCTTCAAATTTGTCGGTTTAAGCAAGGTTTTAGGAGTTGTACCGTTTATGGGTGAAAGTGGTTACGTCTCGGTGTATAGTAGTGGCAGGAATGCCCTGACTTACCCAGGTCTAGGCAGTCAAGATAGTTTTGTAACCCTTAGTTATTTATATCTCCTGTGTACACTATAGTTTCCAACTTTCTTCATAATGTATTCCTTCACAATGGTTTTGTAACCCTTAGTTATTTTTCCAACTTTTTTCATAATGTATTCCTTCATTGTCATCCCAAGTTCATGCTTCCTGGATCAACTGTTGATGTTGACATATCCGAAGCATAGTGCTTCGTGAAATACTTGTCAAAGTCAGCAGATTGATAAATTTCGGTTGAGTTTTGCGTAAAAGTGAACCGCCCTGGACAAATTGGCACTCCTGGCAATTTGAATTGTGCGTATCTACCTAACTTATATAAACTTAAATAAGTTCATTTTACCCTTTGTACTTTGCTAAAAGTACATTTTACACACAGCTACAAACCGGTTAATTAACAGCGGATCAATTTACATGGCTATTTTGATGATGTGGTCCGATCGGGAAAAAACCGCTGGGCTTTATTCATCCGGTCAGGTCCGGTGGATCGCTTGAGCAATTGGCTCGCTTTAACCCTCTATGGACCGGGCTGACCCAGGCTCCTCTCACGCGCTAAGAGAGAAACTTTTAACTTCCGCCAGCCCTCGAACCTGGGGGGCTGAGACATCCCAGTCTCGACTGAAAGATTAGTTACCCTAGCCTAGGGGTGGAAAACGGTAACCGATAATTCGTTTTATCCGATATTCGTATCCGAGAAAACGTGAATGTGGTAAACAAAAATCCGTATTCGAAAATGTTCGTATTCGTATTCGAGGATATTCGTATCCGTATTTGAGAATATTCGTATTCGCATTCGTATTCGAGAATATTCGTATTCGTATTCGTATTCGTATTCGAGAATATTCGTATTCGTATTCTTATTCGAGAACATTCGTATTCGTATTCGTATTCGTATTCGAGAATATTCGTATTCGTATTCGTATTCGAGAACATTCGTATTCGCATTCGTATTCGTATTTGTATGGCTCGCCAATCGCCAATTCGCCGTGGCGCAATGGCACAGGCGCACCGCGCACAGCCGCATTGGCGGGCATAAAGGCGCCAAGGCGGGAGTCACGCGCGGGATGCCAAAAACAAAGGCTAATGTCATTTTAGAGAGTCACACGCGGGCAATAAAGAACCACCTTTTTTCGTAAACTGCATTGTACATTTTAGAGATCCGTTTGGCCATCGTTGACCGAGCGTGAGTCTGGCGACTGGCGTGGCGAGTTGGCGACTGCCTTGCGACGGCGAGTGGCGAGTACCGAGCGTCCGAGCGGCGAGCGGCGAGCGAGAGCGAAGTTAGCCGAACTCCTCAGTCCTCACTCCACTCCGTGTCTCCGTCACAGCGTCAAGAGCCAAGAGCGGAAGAGCCAAGACCTCAACTAGTACTGGTACGCTCCTCATTTCGCTCAAGTGCTCAACTAGTACTCAAGACTCAACTCCTCAACTCCTAATTTCCAGATTTCCTCAACTAGTACTCTAGACTCAAGAGCTGCTTATATTGAGTTTAACAAATGGAAATGTTTCCATGGTTTTGATTTTTTTGTATGGTTATTTTTTTTTTGTAGATTTTCGAAGTTGGTGATGTAGTGGCATTGGATGGGTCACCCGATGTTAATGCCTCTAATAATCGTCGACTTGCGGCTTTGTACTGTAATAGCCATTCTGGATCTGAGGTAATACCCAAGGAAAAACATTATATATGTGTGATATTTACAGAGCTGCTTTCTGGGCCTAATCTTATTATTGTGAATTGTCCAGGAAATTATGGGTTTGGTGGATAGGATTGTCAAAGTTGTGAGAGCTCCACCCATCCAATTTGGCAAGGATTATTATGTCCCTACACATGTAAGCATATAAAGTTCTCTATGCATTTAAGCAATACTGATGTCTTGTGTCCTATAGGAACCTGATCATATAAGGATAGTTACTCCCCTGACTGCTATATGAATAACATGTGTGGCTGTTATATTGCAGATAGAGGACGAGCAATCAACCACATATACTGTGGATGACACACTTCTGTCTTCAGGTTTTTGGAAAGTTCCAAATATTGATTCTTTCATATGCTGGGATCGGCTTAATTGCAAAAACAATGGAGATGCTGCTGCTATCATTTGTTCGTCCATTAGTACAGTTAGAATGGAAGCTTACTTCTTATCAGGAAAGCATGATTACAAATGTTGTTTTTGTTGGAGTGCTGATAGGAGCTTACTCTTGGGTTGTGGTTTTAGACAACTGCGGAAGGAGGCAGGCCCATTTTTTACTTCTGTCATGTATTTTTTTTTGTACAAATTACACATGACCATTTCCTCTCTCGGTGATGTTTATCGTAAGGTTACCAAAATTGCTTCCCAAACTGGTGTTCATGGGACAGCTGATACTGATTCCATGTTGTAGCTGGTTACCAGCAGTAACCTGTTCAGAACTGGCAAAGGTCTCATGTAGTAGCCAAGTTTTGACATTCCTATGTTAGTTTCGAAAAGAAAAAAAAGTCAACCATTCTCAAAATTTCTGTTCATGAAATAGTTATTTCCAATGATATGTTTTTTGTTCTACATCCTAGAATAATTACAGATGGGGAAAAATAGGCTATTATTTTAAGTTAATGCAAACATTACCTGATTTTATTCTTCTTGTTTACAGCATACAAGCTCTTACATTCTATTCCATTTAAATTTTATAGGAGGGGATTTCTCTTTACTGCCATTGTAACGAGTGGAGCTGGATTCCTGAGTGCTTTTGCTCCTAACTATATGCCGTTGATTTCAGTAAGATTTTTAGTTGGTATTGGTTTGGGAGGAGGACCTCTGCTTGGATCTTGGTTCTTGGAATTTGTTCCTGCTCCAACTACAGGAACTTGGATGGTAGTATTTCAGCATTTTTGACTGTTGGCTGAGCCTGAGTTCTTTCCCAAAAGGCAATGCAAAATTGTTATGAGTAATGGGAAGCAGATTGGCTACTTAGGAATTGTCCACGCTGAGGTACTTCTTTTGTCTTATTCCATCATTCTTATCTGAACTTCTTGAATTTCTGAGGACTAGAACATCAAATTTGTTTCTATAAAATATAAGCAGCTATCCAGTTCTGATCGAAGAGCTTCACCTATATGGTTGACTTGTGTTTTTTTTTGTAATTGTATAGTCGGTACGGATTCTAGTAAGCGTTGATAGATATAATTGCTACCGTGTAGGGCCTGTAGGCTACATGTGCGAATAAACAATGGTGCCAGAAATATGAACTGTGGAAATCATATTTTGAGAAAATTTCAAATGCCAAAATTTGAATTTAAAACCGCTAATCAGAAAAACCGGTCGATTACGACATTCGTAGGAGGATATTCGTATTCGACCGAATTAAGCATATATCCGATTCGAATTCGTATTCGTTACGACATTCGATTCGTATTCGTATTCGAGAATGTTCGAATTCGTATCCGTATCCGTTTTAAAAACATGAATCTGTATTCGTATTTGAGACTATTCGACCGTATCCGATCCGTTTCCATCCCTACCCTAGCCAACCAGACCTAGCAGTGAGTTGTGCTATTTTGTTAAAAAATCATGTCTAGATTTTACTTTTAACTAGTAAGGTGTTATCAAATATGATCTTAAATCGGACAATGAATGAACATCAATTTTATCTTATATAATCAAGTACCTGTAGGTTGCAATGGAATCCAAACTCTCGCACTACAAAGTAAGGCTTTGGCTCAACATTATATGGATTTTAGACATTTTGCACATGCAGCTGGGTCTATGACTTGAAATTTTAATTATTGTGTTATCAAGCAAGATAGAAAAACCTCATATCAAAAAGAAAAAAGAGAGAGAAATCTATAGCAGAACCGCTACTTGAATTGGATTGAAACAAACAAAGATAATGCCATCTGTTTTGCTTCAAGAACAGTAGTTTTTTTAGACAAAGGGTTCCCTATTTATACTGAAAGTGAATATAAAGACCCTGTTCTAAACAACTTCTGGCTTCAGGAACATGTCAGCAACGAATGCATTCATGGTCGCAATGTCAGTGTGCAGGGCCACCTTCATATATGTTGATGATACTATCGTCACCGGCTCATCATCCTCGGCGGTGCAGATTCTTCTTTGAGCTCTTCAACATGACTTTGCCCTCAAGGATCTCGGTGACCTCCATTTTTCCTTGGCATTGAGGTGACGAAAACTGCTGATGGCATTCTTCTCTCACAGTCCAAGTATGTGGCTGATCTTCTTCGTCGTGTTGGCATGACGGCTTGCAAAGGGGCTTCTACCCCTATGTCTAATACCGAGAAGCTTTCTCTCTCCCTTGGGGAACCCCTCGGTCCAGAAGAGGTGACCAAGTACAGAAGCACAGTGGGTGCTCTACAGTATCTCGTCCTCACTTGCCTTGGCATAGCTTACTCTGTCAATAAGGTGTGCCAGTTCATGCATTCTCCTAACAGCGTGCATTGGACGGCGGTGAAGCGGATACTTTGATATCTCAATCACACTACAGCAACTGGTATGCAAATTCACAGGTCTCCTTCCACCTTGGTGAGTGTTTTCTCAGATGCCGGTTGGGTAGGATGTTCGGGTGATTGGAAGTCTATAGGTGGCTTTACTGTGTTGTTTTGGATCCAGCTTGATCTCATGGAGTGCGCGCAAACAAGCAATTGTTTCTCGTTCAAGCACCGACGCAGAATATAAAGCTCTTGTTAATGCTAAGGCAGAAATTGTTTGGGTGCAGTCTGTCCTTGGCGAGCTTGGCGTGTTTCAATCTCGAACAACATGCTTGTGGTGTGATAACCTCGACGCTACGTACCTCTCTACAAATCCTGTCTTCCATGCTCGGACGAAGCACATTGAGGTAAAACTTTCACTTTGTATGGGAGCGAGTCATGCGCAAGGTCCTTGACATTCGATTTATTCCTTCCCAAGATCAAGTGGCAGATGGTTTTACCAAACCACTGTCAGTATGGCAACAAGAGAAATTCCGACCCAATCTCAATCTTCATCAGTTGTGATTAGGGGTGAAAACGGATCGGATAGTTTCCAACTGATCTGGATGAAAACGAATACATATTGTGTCAGATCGGATATTCTTTGGATAATTCTCGGATCGGAAACAAATATGGATTTTTTTGTCAGAAACGAATACGAATATAGTAGGCCTAATATCCGGTGAATACGAATACGAATACAGATTATCCAGATAATACAGATCTAGATATCTGAGATTTCAGCCCAACATTGCCCAGCCCAAGTCAGCCTCTCTCATCTCCCCTGCCACCAGCCCACTAGTAAATATTAATGTTTATTAAAAATAAATTTAGTATTATCGGTAGATTAAAATTTGTACCGATTAAATTGATGTACTGTCGTTTAAATTATTTTGATGCAAATTTAAATTCTTAATTAATTTATTAGTTACATGTAATGGTAGAAATCCATTAAACATTACTTAGGACTTTAAAAAAATTAACTGTCATTTGAAGATTTAAAATCTATACAATGGTATGACTATTGTGGATAAAAGTACTTATGCTTGTTTAGATTTCATTAATGTTTTGACAAGATAAACTATTTATGTGTTTTCATTGATTTTGGATATATAGTTTAAGGGATTTTCATGTTCCGATAAATATTCGTGACCATATTCGTTTCGATTCGTATTCGCTCCGTATCTATATTCGATATTATTCGTATTTGTATTTGTATCCGAGGTATTCGTATCCGTATCCGAGAAAAAAATAAAAACAAATATGGTAGAGACATTGTCCGTCTGTATTTGATCCGTTTGCATCCTTAGTTGTGATTGAGGGGAGCTGTTAACGAATACCATAAATAGGCTCAATTGTATTAAAAGCATATTATTGGTAACAACCAATTCGTATCCTGTATGTATAGGAATCCGTCACCTGTAACAACTGTATGTTGAATATATAAGGAGACGTTGCGCTGCCGCATAAGGTGTACTAGCCATAACTAATTTCTCTCTTTCTCGATTGATAGGGTGGTGGTTGGATGGCAGATAAACCACCATTGCTATCAATTCCTACAGATTTGAGAAGAGCACATGTAGTCCAATCACACCAGTCACCAGCGTGCGACCTCGAGCTCGCATGTCAGTCAGATACCGTCCTAACTCCGAACAATTTGTTCGCACGCGCGCGTAGGCATGCTTGTTTATTCCCAGGTTCAATCCCTTTCTTCTCCCGTTTTCGAATTTTGGACGCTTTTGACACTGTTGCTACTGTAAATTCCAAAAATAGCGTCAGTGGAAACACAATTCCAAATATAGCACCCAGACGACCGCACGACTAACATGGTGCTGACATGTGGCATTGGTGTGGCCGGAGAGCGCACGACACCGAAGTGGTGCGGTCCCCGACTGCACCACTTGCCGGCCGTCACGTCAGGGAGGTGGTGCGGCCCCAGGGTGCACGACACCGCAAATGGTGCGGCCCCCGGGCGCACCACTCGGCTGATCACGCGGTAGCCGACCACACCATTTCGTTCACATCCCATCACCGCCGAAAGCAGAAAGCAATTCACTCATTTCGCCCGCCCGTGCTGCTGCATGCAAGATTCCCCCGCCTGTGCTGCATTTCTTTATTTCCTGCATGCAATGTGTCTATGTGTGAGAGCCGGCCCCTACTCCGAGCGCTGTGTATCTCGCGATAAAAGGAAGAGCCTGCGTTTGGAAGGCTTCAATCTTTTTGCATTTGCGCTAGACAGAGAAGCAGCAAGCAAGAGAGGGCGGAAGAGAGGGAGCTGATAATGAAGGCAAGAAGAGCGGAAAACACAGCATTTGGAGTAATTTTGGAAGGGATCTGAAGTTTTTGCAAGTGAGAAAGTTGTAAATCGTCTCGTGAGTTTCAAGAAAAGGTAAATATCATCTCCATGTGTCTGTAATTTAATCATAGTGATTACCCTGTAATTAGCATAAACGTTCTGTAAACATTCTCCATATGTCTATATTTTATGTAATTATCGTGTTGTATTTTATATTTTATGTGAAGAAATTATGTGTTGTTGTTGTCCACTGTAACATTAAATGGTTGTAGTTGTTTGTGGTTGTAGTGTATTGCATTTATTTGAAAAAATGTTTGTAGTTGTAGCGTATTGTATTTTATATTTTATGTGAAGAATTTTTGTACTGCTGTTGTGAACCGTAACCTAAAAATATGTTAACTGGATTGTAACTAGATTTCAATGATGTCATTGTGAAGCACACTGCTAGTCGGAAGGGCCACTTGCGTAGGTACTGTTTGTATTAATATTTAGTCATTCTTGTAGCCAAAATCACCGAAGGATATTAGATCTTGGTATGCATGTTTGTGAGAGCTTGCTTCCATAAATGAAAGATTAGGAAAAAATGCGGTTATTTCATTTACATAAGAATTGATAAGTTAAAAATGATGAGAAATGAGTAGTTGGATTGGTGAATTAAGTAGAACAATAATTTATTTAACACAGAAATTAGCGAGTTAATTTGATTTATGTAGGAATTTGACTGGGCACTCCGTAAATGAGGTAAAAATTAGATTTACAAATAAAAAAGTACCATTCATATTTGTATGGTATAGGTAGAACAACGAAATTGAGATCAAAATATTACGGTTGTATCTGGTAGGCGGTACCTACGTACTGTATGATGGTACACTTGTTGCATGTTATATATACTAAGAGGATTCAGTATGGACTTATGTTAGGTACGCCATGGGTGACATCCAAGACTTGTTCGTGTTCTATGGAAATGGTCTCGTACGCGACAGACCGTACAGGGCAGACATGTCTAATTGTGACCGGACCGTGATCCGGGCACGTAATATGAACACCATGAGCCTGTCGGAGCTACGGAGATACGTGCGTTCCGCATTCGATCGGGACACCGTAAGGAACAAATTACGGATCGAGGCAGTGTATGCTGTAGGTACTGCAGGGGAGATAGTGTGGCAACTTATAAAGATGACGAGTGACGCTTCATGGGCAAACTACATGGACGTCGTGTGCAACCCAGATGCATTGATATATGCCAGGCCAATGGTGTATGTTCAATTCGTGGAGAGGACAGAATCATCCGCTATGGGTGGCTCTGGTGGTGCTGGCAGAGATGTAGAGTCTGCATTACTCTCCGGCGGTCATGAAGATGCTGGTGAAAGAGGAGTCAATGAGTTAATGGGAGATGGAGACCTACAGAGGCGCGTGGAGAATTTTCAGCCTAATGAAGGTGCAGAGAGGTGGTGGGCCGCGCGTGTTGACTGTCACGAGTACCTTGCTAACCAGGTGGAGGAAGTGGAAAGCGAGGAGGAGGATGTGGAATCAGCCAGTTCAGGAGAGGAGGAAGAAGGGGAACCTACAGCGGGAGGTGTGTTAGGTGGTGTTGTAACCACGGAGGGTGCGTACATGCCGTCCAGATTGGACGACATCGCAGACGAATCCCTAGTTCTGCCACGGGCGGAGGAGGCAGAGTGGGGATTCAATGAAGGCACACTCGTTGTAGGGCAGAGCTTCCGTAACAAGAGTGCTGCATAGCAAGCTATTGCCACATACGCCGTCAACATCAGCCGGATATATCGGGTGCACAGGTCCAACCCTGACACCTACATTGTGAAGTGTGTCGACGGCCCCTGCCCTGGCAAGGTCTGTGTGGGGGGGGCAGCCTCACGCACAAAGACCACAGAATAAGAAGGCATCAGGCAATGACGACACGAAACAACACATACATTGCACGTACATGAAATGTAGCAAGTAGTACAACCATCAACACACCAACGAACACAACAATTAAAATACAACACAACCATACACCTCGTTGCCTATATGCCAAACGAGCCTCGTGGCACCTAACTAGAGAAATGCTGAGGGGGCCGCCTCGGACGTGGCTGGCCGTCGTGGTAGTGGCACGCACATATGCAACTAGGGTTCGCACAGCAACATGTGGGATCATACGAGCTTCCTATGTTCATGACCTCCTCGTTGCCCCTCTCGCGTTGCATCTGTTGGCGGAGGTCATTGTTCTCCTCACTGAGAGTCTCGATTCGGTCCTCCAACTCCAATATTCGATCCCATAATGTATCCACATAACGGACAATATACCGTTCATGAGGAGGATCGATCCAGCGGGAGAAGTCGCATTTCGCCATCTGCAGGAAATAACGGTAAACATGGAGGGTCCATAAGCAATA
Organism: Dendrocalamus latiflorus; assembly: GCA_017311315.1. Taxonomy (NCBI): domain Eukaryota; kingdom Viridiplantae; phylum Streptophyta; class Magnoliopsida; order Poales; family Poaceae; genus Dendrocalamus; species Dendrocalamus latiflorus. Next base: position 41,100,086 of record CM029639.1, on the reverse strand, counting down.
ACAAAAATTATACTATTAGTAATATGTACCCCAGAGCGTGGGCATCGGAAGAAACGTCGCCCGCCATCGAACGGGCCATCCAGGACCTGCACGACCGCGTAATCATTATGTCTGCATTTCGACCACGCCGGTTGAGCACGCCGACTTGGTATCAAGCGGTAATGTGGACCGAAGATCTCCCTCCTTTCGAACGGAAGGTCTTCCTTCGGTGACCCAAATCCGAATGGTCCCTCGGGTTCCGACATGGTATGTTTCACCACGAAAGACAAGGTACTTCTTTGTTCGATTTATAGGGTTCTCTGCGTACAATGTCATGGGACCCCAACCGTGCTTTTATACCAAACGAGAGAGATTACTGCAGTGACCAAAAATGAGAAAGACGACAGCTTTCCGCAGTGAGATGACAAAAGATGCCAGCTTTGCGCAGTGATATGACAAAACGGGGCAGCTTTGCTCAGTGACATGACCAAAGAGGCCAGCTTTGCGCAGTGACATGACAAAACTGAGCAGTTTTGCTCAGTGACATGACCAAAGATGCCAGCTTTGCGCAGTGAAATGACAAATGCGGCCAGCTTTGCGCAGTAACATGACAACACAGGGTCAGCTTTGCTCAGAGAGATGACAACACGGGGCAGCTTTGCTCAGAGAGATGACAGCACGGGGTAGTTTTGCTCAATCACATAGCATGACGACGCAACCTTTTCGCAGTGATACGGCAGAACGCCCAGCTTTACTCGTTTGAATAGAGAGAAAATGGACCCTATAAATTGGTGTGCATTCCATTTCGCAGGCCACACTGCACTTCCAAACCCCACACTGCACTCGTTGGAGTAGAGACAAAAGATGCCAGCTTTGCGCAGTGACATGACCAAACGGGGCAGCTTTGCTCAATGAGATGACAAAACATGCCAGCTTTGCGCAGTGACATGACAAAACGGGGCAGCTTTGCTCAGTGAGATGACAAAACATGCCAGTTTTGCGCAGTGACATGACAAAACGGGGCAGCTTTGATCAGTGAGATGACATAAGATGCAGCTTTGCGCAGTGACATGACAAAACGGGGCAGCTTTGCTCAGTGAGATGACAAAACATGCCAGCTTTGCGCATTGACATGACAAAACGGGGCAGCTTTGCTCAGTGAGATGACTAAAGATGTCAGCTTTGCGCACTGACATAACAAAACGGGGCAGCTTTGCTCAGTGAGATGACTAAAGATGTCAGCTTTGCGCACTAACATGACAAAACGGGGCAGCTTTGCTCAGTGAGATGACATAAGATGCAGCTTTGCGCAGTGACATGACAAAACGGGGCAACTTTGCTCAGTGAGATGACAAAAGATGCAGCTTTGCTCAGTGAGATGACCACGCGGACAAGCTTTACACGTACGATTAGAGACAAAATGAACCCTATAAATTGGTGTGCATTCCATTTCGCAGCGAACATTGCACATCCAAACCCCATACTACACCGCGCTTCCCTCACCCCACCGGAATGAAAAAAACCAGAAGAAGCAATGGGACAAGATGGTGAAGGAATGGGAGGAGACCCGTGACCTAGCACGGTCAGCTGTCGCCCGCGATGCCGCCCGCGATAAGAAAATAAGGGCTATACAGGCTCGGGTAGAACAAGCCCATTGTGCTACGAGGTCAGCTCCACCCAAAGAGCGGCCGCGTAGCAACAACCCCATCCCGAGCGTCCCCACCGAGCGTTCGCCGCAACTCCCACCTGAGGGGGATACACCCCCCTTTGTTGGTGCGGGGACACGTGTAAGTTCTTCAAGTCCAAGAAACGTATATCAGCCTAGGTATACGTTACTGGGGTTGCGCAAACTACTCCAGTGACTACCCCAACCGCCGTTTTGATACCGCAACCTATCGGCAGCCGGTAACGACCACATGCACCATTTTCCCCTACCTTTTCTCTTTCACAGCACACACTAACAATCTATCCCCTGTATTTACAGTCTCCGGAGCCCCTGTGTGGCTACCGCAAATGGATCGATCTTGAGATCCACCCTGTGGACCAATGGACCCTCAACTTCGAGGAGTGGAATGTCACACGGGAGAAGGAGTTGCTGGAGGCGGAGCGCCGCAAGAACGAGCACACCCTACGTATACAACGTGAGACGCAAGCTCATCTTGAAGCGTGCACGCGTAGGGAACGGGAGGCTCGCGAGATGGAGCGCGAGAGAAAGAGGGAAATAGCGGCTAAGGCAAAAGAGGCCGCGGAGGAGTTCAACGCCGAGCGGGCAAGGAAGGGAAAGTGGCCCCGGTCCACACAGTTGGTCGTACGAGCAGTTGGGTGGGTTTAGTCGCATATCATGCTATATGTTATGCATGTCATAAAAATGTACGCGGCATATTAAGCCCAACTGTATTATGAAGTTTATTTGTATTCAGCTAAGCTTATTATCTCGTCTTTTCGCATTCAATGAATCCCACGTGTTCAATATCACTTTCCTTTCTTTCGTCCAATTGTTTCTATCACAGTTGTCCTAAAAAAAATTCATTGAATTTCTTCCAATAAAACAACATAACATGATCGAAAAATGTTATTGCCAGTTCAACATATTTTTCACGGTCTGCAATGTACGAAAATCACAAATACACTAATCGTTACTTCACACAAAATTCGTTCGTACTCTGTTGGACCGAAATGGTGACAGCGGGGGGGGGGGGGGGGGGTTGAATGGTGCCTTCAAAAACTGCCCCAAGTATCCACACAACCCTACTTCTCCAAAAGCCACTGAGCTATGAAGTCTCAGGTTGGAAAGCTTACTAGAAGGCCAACCCCAGTCAAGAGCTTACCCGAACCGACAAAAGAAAGCGAATAGTGAATACTGTGGAGTTGCTGCGGAAGGACTCGCATAGCCAGAATTCCGAGTAACTAAGATTCTCTGGTCTTTTGGTCCTCAAACTTGAGGCAATGGAAGAATCCAACCTTTGGAAGAGAAAATATCAAGAAAATCCAAAGTCTTAGCTACGGTCGGCTAGAGCAACATGGTCGAACTCAAAACAGAGGACTTGAGGCGCACGACCATTTAGTAGAGAGAACTTCTCTGATTCGACTCCTGCTCTCGGGTATGAACTGGCCAAGTGGCCTTGAGACTGATTCCCAGTTCTGAGCAAATCGAAGCACACCAAGACGAATGCAGACTCACGAAGAAGAGAAGAACGAAACGGATAGCAAGAAGAACAAGCTCTCAAAACAGATCGCAAACACAACAATCACAACATCTCTTAACGACAGAAATCAACTTGAGGAAGAGAGATGAATGATTGATCATGGAGGTTTGTACAGCCACTCCATCAGAGGTACACGAGCAACCGTGCTCTACCCAGAGACAACTCACACAAATAGAGACGAAAAATTCAGAGTGACTAGCGAACAACCTCGTCGAGCATCCGAGCTCTACCCTCTCTATTTATAGCTTTCTGCTACCGGGGGGAGAACCCGTTAACCCCCACCTAACACCGGGTTTTACCACTCACTTTACCCACTAGCGAGAACAAGCTTCCAGTGCTTTGCCCGTTAGCGCCAACAACTCCTATGCATTGGCAGAGACACAGCTTCCCTTTGCAGCTTTTCGTATTTCTCCAAAATGCCACTCCGTTGCCTTCCCGGAAGCTTCCTCCTGCCTTGCCGATCACACTTGCAACCACCTCACAGACCTCGTCGTCTTTGGCATCTCCCGGCCGCTCACGATCTCAGCACCCCCGTGCCTAGTCTCGACCATCCATGCCTCACCACGACTAGTCTCAAAGTCCTGCAAACCATCACAGACAAGCAAACATTCATATCACCGCACAACACAAGGGTAACAACCAATTGCATCGAAAAGAAAACTCAACCTACACTCCACACAGTCGTACATACATTACAACCGGCCGAAATCACTTAAACAATAATGCACAAGGTATACGACCACCTCATAAGACTTTACGACCAATTCCCAGCTGATACGACCGCTTCTGGAAGCCATACGACCAGACAACAGAAGCTACGACTTTCAACCTAAGTCTATAACGTGATCGAATGGGTTTCCGACCACAACCGACCGCGCTACGACTTCACCCGAGCACTTCCGACCGCTTCCTGCGATAACGTGGTCGTAGGCCATGACTACTCAACGTGGTCGTAACTTCGAGCGCCGACTTTCGACCGCTGCGGTTGTAGCTCCGACTAACGACTTCCAACCACGACCAATGTAGTCGTAAGTGCGCTCGACCACGACCAGAGTGGTCGTAAATGACACAACATGGTCGTAAACTGCGAACCAAGTTTCCGACCACGACCAACATGGTCGTAGCAGCGTTCAACCATGGCCAACATGGTCGTAAGGCGCCGACTCCTCAATGTGATCGTTCACTCAAGCGCCGACTTCTGACCGCAGCAAAACCAGACGTGATAGCTCCTAGTGATTTCCGACCACGGTCAGAGAGCTACGACAACAGTCAAAACCGGTCGTACGCCTTCTTGAAGACCTACAACCACAGTAGAAGAGCTACGACTTTGCAGAAAACACTCAAATCAAACTCAAACTTTCAAAATTAACCGTCAATCACTCATCACAAACATGGGGCATGTCCACATGGTCTCTCATACTCTACCAACCAAAATTCTTAATTTTCATAATTGCAAAAAAATTTACACTAGCAGTAAACTCCACTCCACATCAAATACATATTTTTTTCAAACAACATTAACAACGTACCAAAATATTTCAAAAAAAAAACAATCTACAAAAATAATTCCTACATGTATCATCTGCAATACATAACGATTTTCAAAATATATTTCATATTTTAAAGCATCTCCTATTCTATATTATAAATTTGAAGCACACTCTAAAAAAATATATTATACGTGTATGCATAACATTTACGTAACTATGTAATTAAAAGAAAAAATAAAACTTATATTTTGCGCAAAACCCTAACCTTAATCCGGCGCAAACCCTAAAAAGAGGCCGAGCGAGTAGTGTGGTGGGGTAGCGCGTGATCAGCCGAGTGGTGCGCCCAAGGGCCGCACCATTTGCGGTGTCGTGCGCCCTGGGGCCGCACCACCTCCCTGACGTGACGGCCGGCCGAGTGGTGCGGTCGGGGACCGCACCACTTCGGTGTCGTGCGCTCCCCAGCCGCACCAATGCCACGTGTCAGCACCCTGTTAGTCGTGCGGTCATCTGGGGGCTATATTTGGAATTGTGTTTCCACCGGCGCTATTTTTGGAATTTACAGTAGCAACAGTGCCAAAAGCGTCCAAAATTCCCCGTTTTCTTGTTAGCAACTAACTCGATCATGTGCGCGAGTCCACATCAAGCAAGCAAAGACTTTTCCTATTTTTTAAGCTATGAGTGATGACTTTTAACTATATCTGATGACTTTTAGCTGTTCTTTTCGAGACAGTAGCAGAGACGTTGACGTGAAAAAAGCACGTCGATAGGCTTGAAAAGCTATTAAAAAAGCTAATTCGAAAAACCGTTTAAAGAAACTGTTTTATTTGATCCCCACGGACGGTTCCCTTTCCTTTCTCCGGATCGAGCTTTGCGGCGAGGCTTTAGCTTCGGATCGAGCTCCGTCTCCGTCTCGGACTCGTATGACGACGCGTCCGCGCTTCCCCGACAAATAAATACGACGAGCTCCCCTCACAAACCACAGCCATCTCGATCTCGATCGCTCTACACTACGTGAGTCCCAAGCAATCTAATCCGCACGGAGAAAAAGACCCCGGCCGCCGCACGTTCTTGATCCCAAGCGAGCGATCATGGACGAGGCGACCTTGTTCGATATCTATGGTCTGCAGGACACGCTCGATGCCGAGAACGCGGCGTTCCTCGCGCTTTATGCGGCACGCGGGCCGATCACGCATCGCGCTGCCAAGAACACAGGGCGGCGGCAGATCAAGAACCACGGACGGCTCAAGTACCCGTCGAGATGTCGTTCGGCTCTGGCTTCCCAGCCCTGCTGGAGGCGCCGGCGCTGGGTGGAGGGGAGATCGTTGCTCTGTCTGGACCGCATCCACATGACTCCCCTCCCGTCGTTCCGACCGGCGACGACGACTCTGCGTGGCCTGGTGACCACGTGGCGGCCGAGGATTTCGTCGAGCTTTTGTCCGAGGTAGCAGACAGCTCCGACTTTCCTGACGACTCTACGGCCTACGGGGAGTGCGGCATATCGCCGGATGCGGCGGCACAAGTTCCTGGAGATCAGATGGCGTTGAAGGATTTCTTCGAGCTCTTGTCCGATGCACCAGATCGCTTCAAAGTGGGAGGCACCGAGGTGCACGGCGTGGTGATACTAGGGCCGATCCGTCAAGAATCCGACACCCGGCAGCGCTCTTTCCTCAGGCTCTGAAGGAGTTCTGCGAGCGGATACGTGATGATTCCAACGAGAAAGCCGCCTTGCAGAAGCTTCAAGACCTGGCTTTCTGCGCGCCCGCGGCCACTCACCGTCGTCAACCCGCCGGGAAGCACGACAGAACGTACAAGATCATACTAGAGTATCAACAACAGTTGGAAACTAAATCGCCGACGATGCAGTGAACTTCTCAAGTAGCAGACCAGCAATAATCATCCTTTGAAGAACAGCTATACTAATGCCGGATCACAGGCAACAAAGCAAGCATCAGAGTTTCATCCAGGGGCAGAGCCACACCCCGAACAGGGTAGACTTCAACCTGGGATGCTAAAAAATATATAGTATACAACCCGGGTAAATTCAGTCCAGCCTGGGTAATATTTTCATAGTCTAGTCCAGATAATATAGATCATTCTAACACTGAGCCTGGGGCGTAGCTAAATCCTGACTCCGCCACTGATTTCATCCGCAATAGGATAGATAGGATGCATAAATGTAGAGCTGATTTGGCTGAACATTTACATATGGTCATGTCAAATTGCACAAACGTATCACCTATCAGAAGTGTCTTGGGGAGAAACATGTTACATAAGTGTTAGATTTAATCTTGACTTAGAGTCCTAGTCGCAGTTGAGTTTGTTTTTGTGTGTAATTCGAGTTGAAGTGTTGTCCAATTCGAAGTCCTAATACGTGTGTTAGTAGGAGTTATTAGCATATAAATTGAGAGGCTTGTAACCAGTTTATGCAATGCAATTTATGGGAGAAATAAAGTAGAAATCAAGGGCTAAATTCGTAACAATTGGTATCAGAGCCAAACCTTGATTTCTTTTGCTGCTGCCCCCGGGAGATCTCTGCTCCCGGGGCGGCCACCGCTGCTCACGCCGCCACCGGCCTTAGAGGCAGCCATCGCTGCTCGCGCTGCCGGGAAGCCTGCCTGCAGGAGGCGCCAGACACCGCCGCAGCTGCAGAAGGAGGAACCGGCGCCGACAGCTGAGCCGAAGGGGGAGCGACCGAGGCGCACATTCTCCGGTAGTTGCCATGCTGTGGGCCGCGGCAGAGAAGGCCGCCGCCGCCACTGCAAAAGGAGGAACCGGCGCCGGAGGTCGAGCCAAAGGAGGAGGTGCAGTCGCCGACGCCATCGCCACCGAGTAGATCCACCCGGATCTGGCCGCTTTCGCCGTCGCCGAGCACGGATCCGTCGAGGCCGCCGCCGCCACGGAGCAGCACGCGCAGGAGGCGCCACCGAGTGACCGGCAGCTAGAGGCGCGACGCCTGGAGCGGAGGCCGGCGCCGAGGAAGAAGTCAGCGGCCGAGCGCGAGAGGTGTGGACAGCGACGACTGCTGCGTGGCGCGGTAGGAGGCGAAGGCGTGGAGCCGCGGCCGCGGGGGAGGGGCGCACTGGGCGATGCGCGACGACGGCGCCGACGAGGAAGATGCGGAGCTGCGGCGTGGAGGAGGCGGCACCCGTGGAGACGCCGCCACAGGAGCTTCTTGCACATAGTGAAGATATGCGGTCAAGGACTCGGTGTGGGTTTGGGCTGCAGGGAAGCCGAGCCGGTCTAACGCAAAGAAAGAAGGCAGGGAATCCGAGCTGGTCTAAGGCAAAGTTTTTACCTGCTCTTCTTCGGTAAAGTTTGTTATGTGCGCCGTCCCCGAATCGAATGCAGTCAGCAGCGCCAATAAAAGCCTTCAGAGACAGGCACCCAAACACAGAGCAGCAAGAGCAACAGCGCAAAGGTTCAAGGAAAAAGAGAAAAAGAAAAACAACAGTTTTTTCTCTGTTTCTCTCGGTTCAAGAGACTTCAAGGTAGCCCGAGTTTTTTGATCCGTGCTCAAGATCATGTCACGTACACCGGGAAGCGTTGTCACCGGCGACGAGGCATCATCCGGTATGATGGCGAAGGAGAGTTCCGCTATCTCGCTGTATTATCCGATGCTTACGACGAACAATTATGCAGCATGGGCAATCAAGATGAAGGTGTACATGAAGGCTCAAGGAGTGTGGGATGCGATTGAGAATGGCAACGTCGATATGCATAAAGATCAGATGGCATTGGCGGCCATCTATCAGGGCATCCCAGAGGAGACGCTCTTCCTACTGGCCGAAAAGGAGACGGCCAAAGCCGCGTGGGAGGCGTTGAAAGCGATGCATCTTGGCACAGATCGTGTGAAGGAAGCAAAGGTATAAACCCTCAAGATCGAGTTCGAGGTGCTACGTATGAAGGAAACGGAGTCGATCAATGACTTCGTCGTCCGGTTGACGGGCATCGTCAACAAGATACGGGCCCTTGGCGAGAAGGTGGAAGAGTTGTATGTGGTAAAGAAATTCCTTCGTGCTATTCCCTTACAATTTCTCCAGATTGCTTCAGCCATAGAGCAATTTGGAGAACTAAAGACAATGACCATGGAGAAGGTCATCGGTCGTCTTAAGGCGTATGAGGAACGCATCCACGATAATGGAAACAAAGGTGAAGGACAGCTCTTGTTGACTCGCGCTGAGTGGGAGGCCCAATCATCGAAGCGTGAAGGCAAGAACACTTCCAGGGGTGATGGCCAAGGCCGTAAAGGTCAGAGGTTTGATAAGGCAAAAGTGAGGTGTTATAACTATAATGATTATGGACACTTTGCTTCAGAATGTCAAAAGCCGAAGTCGAAGAAAGCGTTTGTTGCCGAAGCGCTCAGCGAAGATGAAGTGCTCTGATGATCAGTTGAGTCAGGGGCGTCGAGAAGATGTGTCTCCGTCCAAACTCAAGTAAGGTTGAAAGAAGTTAGAAAGTCAAGATTAAATGGGAGATTGTTAGATTTAATCTTGACTTAGAGTTCTAGTCGCAGTTGAATTTGTTTTCGTGTGTAATTCGAGTTGAAGTGTTGTCCAATTCGAAGTCCTAATACATGTGTTAGTAGGAGTTATTAGCATATAAATTGAGAGGCTTGTAACCAGTTTATGCAATGCAATTTATAGGAGAAATAAAGTAGAAATCAAGGGCTAAATTCGTAACACATAAGAACAAGAAAACCCAAAAGGTCGGCGCACCGATCCCCCCTCGAAGAGAGTAAGAAAGGAAGGAAGAAGCAAAAAGAAAAAAAAAGGCGATACAAGCTCAGAAGATCCTATTCTTCTTCACAGCACAGCACATCAAGTGTCCAAGCACCTCTAAATCAAGGTCAACACTCAGCTGCTGTTCTTTTCCGGTCGGAAGTGATTAGCTGCATGGAGAATGAGAAGTCAACCATCTGAGAATAAGGTCAAGATATTTGACATGGAGAATAAAAGCATGAGGGTGGAAAGAGGTACTGACCGATGAAGAGAGATCAGATGTCTTCAGCACTCGCAGCCTCTTCACTGATGAAACAAAGATCCTGAGTGAATTGGAGTAACAGTTAGGAGGCATGGGATAAACTAATCAGCTTGTTTTGTAGTTAATAAATTTGTAAACTGAAGGTACTGCAGTCCACTTTGGGCAATGTTGTTTGTATGTATAACTTTCAAGTAATCAATATGTAATACAAGTCAGTGGGAGTGGGTGCAGATCATATTATACTCATACCCCTTCTTATGCGTAGCAAGCTCCAGATTGGATTAGAGTTTATAAGATATGGTACAAACGTGTACAGTATTAAGAACGAAAAAGATAAATCGTGTAGAGAGAACCAAAATAACAACGTTGAAGTAACCACGACGAGAGAAAAAAGATTCAAAAGTGTTGCTAGTGAGCAATCTCTATCTTTACTCTTATCCTTATCCGTTAAAATCACTGTGCTCATCCAAGAACTCGCTTCAAGTCGGCTTCACCTTTTTCTTATTTTTTTTTGTTTTTCCTCCCATATTTAGGAGTGTCACCACAGGAGACTTATGCGTATCACTTCAATGTGCGTATCTGTGTCCGGATTAGTCTGCTTGGACTCTTCACTTAAAAGCTCCTTTGTTATGTAATTTAATTAATCGTACCTCCTGTTCCTACAACCTTCCATGTCATATATTTGTATCGCCACCGAGCTTCACCTACTCGCCAGTACCTCGTGGTTGGTCTCGTCACATCTTCCTTCCACTACAAGAGTCCCTAACTATTGCAACTAAAAAATTGCAATAAAATACATTTCGTTGCAATAGTTAATGTTATTGCCATGAATTATTTGTTTGTTATGATAAATTTATTATATTACCACAATTCTAAATTATTGTGATAATTTTTATTTTTGTTGCAATAAATCGATTATATTGCAATGAAAAAATAAATCATTGCATTAACTAATAACTATTACAACAATTTCATATTGTTACGATGCGTATATTCTTTTGCAACGATATACAGGTATGGTATATCCTAATTAAATTTCCCACCAAATCAGCTACTAATTGACTTCAAAACTTACGAGCAAATTGCGAAAAATTGTTGTAACAAATCTAATCACATACATGATTTTCCTACCAAAATACTTGTTAGCCAAGCAAAAGAATTTCGTTTCCCACTCAGATTTTTTTTAGATAAAGGATATAAAATCCAGCCTCTATATCCACGAGGGATATACACAGCCAAAAGTTACACGAGCACTTAGGCTCAAAGCCTCAAAACTGAGGAGCATAAAACATGAAAGAAATCTTAAGAACTAAGAAAAAAAGCTAGAAAGACTAAGCTTCAGAACTTTTCTTCGCCCTATCTTTCAACCAAGTCCCTACCTTCATCCGACTGTGCCAACCAAACTCCGGTCTGCTTAGCGTGAAGATGGACCTCCGAGGCGATGTCTCCAAGGAGGCGACGAGGGTCGCCGACGCCGCCCGCCTCACCGAGGCAAGGTTTTCACCTGGAGATTAGTGAACATGAGGGCTATGTAGCGCCATGACAACACCTCCAGGAAGGAAAATGGCGCCCGAAGGTGTCATCGTTGTCGAGACCGGTAAGAACACCGGCAAGGCTTTCGCCAGCACCTCCACAGCACCCCACGCACTACCCACACACAAAATAGACCGCCACCAACACACCGAGGTCCTACACGCCTCAAGGTCATAGCATAGCCACCCTTGAACTCCACGACGAGCCGCTTCTTGCAATGTCCGCCACTGTAGAAACCACTATGCGACGTCTATACGCCACCACTGAGCAGATCCAGAGACATGAGCCACGGATCAAGCCTATAGCAACACCACGGAAGAGCACGGAACCACGGAGGCACACCGCACACCCATCCAACCTCACTGGCACACTGCACTGCCTCCATAAACATCGCTGAGATGGCACCACTCCTGTTCACGCCAGAACCGCCGGATCCACTCCCAATAAGCTGGATCGGGAGCAGACCGCCGGCAGCGCGACGGCCGTCGGCGCACCACTTCGCCCAGCGCGGGCACCGCTGCACCATGTCTTCCCGCTCGAGCCGCCGCACCATGACTCGGGAGGCGCGGAATGATGCCGAGAAAGAACAGTTTGCCCCTTGGGCACAGACTTCAACGGTGACCGAGCAGACATCGAAATGACGCCCTTCCCCCGAGCCCGCAACAAGCCTTTACCGGGTGACGCAATTCATCGAGCACTTACCATGCACCTCACCAGCAAGACTTCTCCTCTGCCTCCGACGAGCTGAAGCCGACCAGCGAACGCCAGCCGGCTTACCTCTGCACCGCCGCTACACAGCCCCGAGACCGACCACCGAATCCATAGATCTGGGCCGAGAGACGCCAAATCCGGCCACCAGGCCGCCGGATCTGCCGCCGGCGAGGGGAGCCGTTGCCGGGGACTAGCTCTAGCGACAGCAAGGAGGCGTGATCCGGGCAGGGAGGGGAGGGGGGAGAGGCCCAAGAGGATCGCACTCGGTGTTGATGCCCTCTGCCGACTGGGGGAGAGAGGTCCGAGAGGAGGAAAAAGCCCCACCGCCACCCTCCTTGCGGCCACCGGCGCCCGGTGGCGCGCTCTGGCGACGGCGAGGAGGCGGGATCCGGGCAGGGAGGGGAGGGGGTGAGCTCTTTTCCGGGCAGGGAGGGGAGGGACTTCTTGCGCCCGGTGGCCCATGAGTCTTTCCCACTCAGATGTGGTAAGTAACAATTAAAAACTACATAACATCTTATTGATTAGCCAAGAGTAAACAATCCATCATTGACTATGCCCTTCTTTGTTACAACGGTGTAAGTTCTTCAGACCAAACTTCATCGATCCACCGTAGCGGTAGATGGCGGGATGAATTCCCTACCCGCCATGTTCCCCTAACTCGGGCTCACCGAATGGCGCAACCGTGCTCCCTACGTCCCCTGGCCACGCCTTCCCTCTGTCGTGCCGCGCATCCCGCCCACCTCCTCACCGCACATCCCGCCCATCACCTCGCCGTGCCTAGCCCCCACCACCGCGTCGCACCCAACCCCAACCTCCAAGCCCATCCCCCACCACCGCGCCCAACACCAACATGTCGCACCCAGTCCCCACCACCGCGCCTGACACCACCACGCTGCACCCAGCCCCCACCACTGTCATGTTGTGCCAACCCCCACCACCGCACCCAGCACTACCACGTCGTACCTAGGGTGGAAACGGATCGAATATGATCAAATAGTCTCAAGACTAGATATGAGTCACCTTAATTAAATAGATCAGATGGGGTTTTAAAATCTGATTATGGTGTAGAACAAGTCGTGATTTTGTTTACTGTCAAAGTACGGCATTGTCTGTGGGTAACAACTTATAAGCACAATAATCAAATTTTGCGTGCATTTATCTTGTCTACATACTAATAGCACAATAAGCAAACAAGCGGCAATGAAAACTCACCCCCATGGAACGTCTCCAACCAGCACCCTGTCACCTTCGTAATCCTCATAAACCAGAGTGTACGCGCCAGTTCCATCTAGTAAACCCGATATTGCCACGTCTTCCTGAGGACAGTCCTTTGTCCCAGAAGCGAGAGGGTCTTTTTGGGCTACATACAACGATGAAAATTAAGCACATTGAGTCAGATACTAATCAATTGAGTCGGCCACTCAAATAACTGAAAAGTACTTAACATGGAAACAACTTTACAGTGCTTTGGTTCAGTATCAAGGGAGAAGTTTGCAAATACTCATCTTAAAATTGTAATCGAAGGAGATTGCTACGTGAAAACAATGTAGTGGAGGTTCAAATACCTGCAAGAAGGCCTCGGAATAGCTTGTCGACAGCTAAGGAGAGCTTCTCATAGCTATCAAAGGCATTCAGATCGATCTTTCTACCAATAGGGATACCATCCATGTTAATCTTTACAAATGGAGCTCTCTTGGCCTCTTCAGCTTTCGCAGCCTTTTTACCATTCTGCAGTTCAAGGGATACTTTGCTAGAAGTAGCGAGATTTCTTCTGAATGTACGAACCGGAGGCCATCCAATAACAGGAGTACTAGGAGATTTGCAGTTTGAGGTTGAAAGACTGAGAAACGAAAAAAAAAAGTCTAATGGATTATTCCAAAAAGAACTACAGTTAATTAAAATGGAAATACCTGCTAGTAAGTGCATATTTATTGGGACAGCCATTAAGCTACATCGGCAATACACAGAAACAATACGCCTCAAAATGATTCATGTTTAAAACAGTTTTGACCAACAGCTTGGGAAAATCGATATATAGATATTAAGCATCTTGAAATTTTACTTAATAGGCTTGCAGCATTTGGCAATGGAAGTTTGCAAAAGGAATCATCATAACTAATTAGCTATAATCAGTAATTACACATAATTAACAGGGCCAGCAGGAATGTATGAAGAAAATATTCAAACATGCTCCCAATGAAAGAAATCAAAGCCAAGACTTAGCTATTTATTGTTCAGAATAATTAACTAGACATGATACCTTTCAAAGATTTTCGTCTTTATTTTTTTGTGCAGATCCTAGATCACTTATACATTAGAAAGTATTTCCCTGGAAGGGATGTTCAAAGCATATTGTGGTGATACAGATTGTAAGATTTGGAAGGTCAAAGCCTCAACTCAGCCTGGGGTAGAGTGATACACAATGTACGCAGCTCTAGCAAATCATTTTCTAGTGTTAAAGCGCTGCTTCTGGAGAGCACAGTATAGTAATTGGCAAGTGATGAGGAATGCAAACAACGAGAGGCAACCAGGCATGTAAAGTGAAATCCAAGCACTGATCAGTCTGGTCAAAATAAAGAACAGTAGCACAACAGAGAGCCAAAAATAACTGCATCACTCTTAAACAGGAGGAGCTCCATCTCCATGCATGGCAGGCAGAAGCAAACAAGCCCTTGAATCCTGGATGGTTTTGCCATAAATGAGGAGCAGGAGATGGAGGCACCTCCCTCTTTAATTCATGCCAGGGCAGATGGGAGCCATCAACAGTTGCCCACTCTTAAAAAGCAAAGATTTGTGGAATTTGGCATGTAAAGCCTAATGATTTCCCACCTTGTCTGGGAGCTATTATTGTTGGGTGCAAGTGCATTCCCTATAGCAGGTGGGTGTGCTTCTGGGGACCCCTTTGCCTTGCCTGCACAAAAACAAGGAGGAAGAAACAAGGGGTGAGAAATTATGCTTGAGAACTTTTCATCACTTATACTGACTTTTGGACAGATTACTTCCAATCAAGAACAAAGAAAAGTTGGTGCATTCTGCTGATATGTAGACATTTCCCATGATCTTAAACTCAATCAAACCTCTGAAACCATACTTTGTAAAAGTTTCATCATTCATGCACTGATCAGCGATCACCTCTCCAAGAAGTTCAAGTTCTCAAAGAAAAGTGGTCATTCTACTCATATCAAACTGCTATAAAACGATGATACATTTGTACTCATATCAGAAAACTTGCACTCGTGACTTATGTCCAAGTTTGACAAGAACACAAGACACGGTTGTGCTATGTGATAACACAAAAACAACAAAACATGTAGAATAACAGAGCAATAACATCATGTGCCTACTTGTGAAGGTCTGATCCAGCGATCCATGCATGATTCCACCATACCTTGTGAGCTGGAGGCAACAGCGGAGTAGCCAAGGGAGAGCATGGAGTTGTCAACAGCTGAGTGTTCCCCCTTCTCTTTGCATGCCGTTCTCCAGCCTCCTCCGGGAAGCCCAAGGCTCAGCTCAAGCGTCTTCTCTTCGTTCTGGTCGCCTGGCTCGCCCATCCAGTTGTGAAGGGCTGAGCAGCCACCTTTGCTCTTCTTGCTCTCTGCCTCCCCCATCTCTTCTTTCTCCAAGTCCTGCGCAAACAGAAGAAGAATGGAGAAATGTCAAAATTAACAACAAAACTAGCAGGAACGGAGAGAAAGAGAGAGGAGAATACCCTTGCCTGGTTCGGACAGACGCCCACAAGTTCCTCCAAGATAGGAAGTTTTTTAAGCTCTCCCTGCTCTGTTCTTGGTGTCCGGTGTTCTGCTGTGGAAACAGAGAAGAGTTAAAAACAACCTAACAACTCGATCATCAATGGGGGCAGTGGTGAAATCACCAATGACCTCTTAATCTCTGGCTTATTCCGCGCTACTCTCCTCGTGTTATATGTCAAAACTAACAGCTCACCCAAAGAACAGCGAAGCAACAAGAAAAAAAGCATCAACAGCAGCAGCTAAGAGAGGTGGCGAAGTAAGCGCAGCAGCCGCGTGCGAGCAAGTTCTTGGCCTTCTGCTTGGAGCCAAGAACCAGCTCACGCGCTCAAAAAACTTTGTGTGATATAAACCGCACCGCTAACTACTAACCGGCGAGTATCGCTGGTTGCTTTTTTTTTTAACTGGAACACAAAAGTTTCCACTAACCAGTGATTCTGGGCATATCGTCAGAGACCAAACTGGTCACAAATTCGAGGATCTGATCCATGAACACCTCAGAACCACAGCGCACAACGCTCGCCCCATAAGCAGCAAGGCTATCAGCCACTTTGTTGCAAGATCTCGGGCATGACCGGACCTCACATTGATCAAAGGAATCATTCATAAAATCCTTAATACGTCGAAAGATGCATCCTTCTAGACTCCTATCCATTGAGTCAGACCTCAAGGCCTTCTCCAACTCTGTTGCATCAGTCTCAAGAATAATTCTGGTCATTCCCAATTGAGCCACCCTCTTAAGACTATTCAGAGCTGCAAGAGTTTCAGTATGTATGGGGTTTGTGAGCCGCTCAAGATGTCCACATCCCCCTCTAAGAACTCACCGTTGCTGTTGCGAGCAACAAAGCCCCAACCACCTGACCCCGTAATAGCACGATAGGAGGCATCAATATTAATCTTGTAGCAATCAGGATGTGGTGGTGTCCATTTCGGTTCTTTCTTTGATCTTTTCTCTCCTTCCCTTTTCTTCAGCTTCTCAAATTCTATCACATAGTACCTCATAAGTGAGCATAATTCTGCTGCGGATATTCTTTTCTCCCCCACATTTGTTTTGTTTCTGACCGACCACCATTTCCAGAATAGCACCCAAACTATCTGTTGTGTAGCAGCATCCAGCTTCCAAATTTCTATAATTGCTTCCTTTCCTGAATTGCACTCTGCAAGTTTCAATCTGATTTGCTCTAGGTCCATTAAGCGCCAAACTTCTTTAACCCCATGACATTTGAAGAAAAGGTGACCACAATCTTCATCCATTCTGTGACACATGGGACAGATTGTTTCACGCTTCACTCCTCTTCTAGCTATGTTCCTTCGGACTGCCAAGCTATTATGTGCAAACCGCCATAAGAACATCTTGACTTTGTTTGGTAGCGGTAATTTCCAGAGTTTCTTCCAATCAAAAGCTTCTTGGCTTTGTCCCCCCATTTCTGAAACTGACGCATCTCTTCCTCTCTCTCATGCTCTCTCCACTTTACAGCCACCTTGTATGTAGATTTTACAGTAAATTCCCCTTTAGGATTTGTAGTGCCAAGCTGATCAATCATCAGTATTTTCGTCCGTTGCCATTGACAAAATCATATCTGCATCCCGCTGCCAAAATGTATCCTTTACCAAATCTTCATCCCAAGTGCCAGTAACCGGGTTGATAAGTTCAGCAACTTTAGTCATTAATGATGTGCCTCTCGGGGTGGCCAGCTGACGAGTAGCCCCAAGTGGAATCCATGGATCAGCCCAAATATCCAGAGAATCTCCATTGCCCACCCGCCATATAATCCCTTCTCTAAGAAGTTGAGCGCCTTGAAGGATACTCCTCCAGGTATAAGAGATCCCATCTCGAGCATTGCATTGCAAAATGTTGCTGTTAGCAAAATACTTAGCCTTAAGTAGCTGGCTACAAAGATTATCAGGATTGGTTAGAATTCTCCATGCCTGTCTTGCTAGCATGGCCAGGTTGAATAAATGTAAGTCCCTGAAGCCCAAACCACCCTCCTTCTTTGGCAATGTTAATTTGTCCCAGCTTAACCAGTGGATTTTGTTCTCCTTATCATTTTGATTCCACCACCACCTGCCAATTAAAGAGTTCAACTCCTCACAAAGACCTTTTGTTAGATCAAAGCAAGACATGGCATAAGTGGGAATAGCTTGTGCCACAGCTTTAATCAACACCTCTTTTCCAGCCTTGGAGAGCATCTTTTCCTGCCAACCTTGTATACGCACCCAGATCTTCCTTTTTATATATTCAAAGGCCTTCTTTCGTGATTTGCCAATCGAGACCGGGAGACCTAGGTATCTCTCACTTTTTGCTTCTGACTCAATATGCACTTCAAGTTTTACCTGCCTCTTGTTTACTTGATTTGTGTTGGGGCTGAATAGAACAGAGGACTTGTCCCTATTAATCATCTGACCGGAGGCTCTTTCATATACATCAAGGATTCTTTGTAGTTCTTTGGCATCCTCTATTCGTGCTCTCATCAAGACAAGGGAGTCGTCAGCAAAGAATAAATGATTGATTCTGGGAGCCGCCTCACACACTTTGATCCCTTCAATTTTCCCATCAGCTTCAGCTTGTTGTAGCATGGCAAAGAGGGCTTCCGCACAGATAATAAACAGATATGGACTAAGTGGATCCCCTTGCCGGAGCCCCCTCTGTGGAATCACTGTACTGGTGTAATCGTCATTGACCTTGATGCGATAAGAAACTGTTGTGACACACTGCATGATCAATTTGATCCACCTCTCATGGAAGCCCAATTTCTCCATCATTTTCCTCAAAAAGGTCCATTCCACCCGGTCATGGGCTTTACTCATGTCCAATTTTATTGCTGCTAATCCTACTTTTCCTCTTTTTCGCTGGTTCAGATAGTGAGTCAGTTCATAGGCTATCAGCACATTATCAGTAATTAGCCGTCCCGGGACAAAGGCACTCTGCGAATGAGAAATAATCTTCGGCAGGATGGACTTCATCCTATTTGCAGCGGTCTTTGAAATCAGCTTGTAGGCAACATTACAGAGACTGATCGGTCTAAGATCTTTAAGCTTTTCCGGTTTATTCACTTTCGGAATCAGAACCACTACTGTATCATTCCAGCCCTGCGGCATATAACCTCCATTCAACACATTCAGTACCTCCTGTTTCACTTTATCCCCCACTAAAGACCAGAATTTCTTGTAAAAAATTGACGGAATTCCATCGGCCCCCGGAGCTTTCAATTCCCCCATCTCCTTCAGGGCTTCCCAAACTTCTGCACTTGTGAAAGGTGCAGTCAATCTCTCATTCATTTCCTGAGAGACCCGAGATTGCACACACCCAATAACCTCCTCCATCTGTTCACCTGCACTTGACATGAAGAGATGTTTATATTGGTTAGCAATAAAAATTTTCAGGTACTTCCCCGCCACCACATCTCCTCCCTCCCCCATTAATTTTTCAATACGATTTTTCCTTCTCCTCTCAGAAGCTTGGGCATGGAAGAATTTTGTATTTCGATCTCCTTGAGTCAGCCAAGTAGAATGGGCCCTCTGCTTCCAATAAGTATGCTGCTGGTCCAGCAGCCTCTCCAGCTTGTAGCGAAGCACGTGCTCTCGATTAATTTGAGCTTGGCTCAAGCTTCTGCATCGGCAGATCTCCAACTCCCTCTTGGCAGCTGTTATACGCTTCTCCAATTCTCCCAAAACACACCTATCCCACTCCCACAAATCCCTTAAAAGTTATTTCTGGATCTCCATCAGCCTTGTCTCCCCCTTCTCCAAAGCCTTACACCATGCTTCCTCCACTCTACTTGGACCCTCCTCCTCCTCCAACCAACGCGCCTCAAACTTCCTCAACGTTACCAAAGTTCTCCCCCATTCCTTTCTCTCCCTCCCCCCTAGTTCGACGATGATTGGTCTATGATCCGAGTGCCTTGGATCTCCATTTATTACACGAACCAGGGGAAAGTGAGCCCTCCAGGAACTATTGGCCACCGCCCTATCTAGCCTCTCTTTAACAAAGCTGTCCACCCTATGGTGGTGATTTCTCCAAGTGTAGGAGTCGCCCTCGAAACCGAGATCGCATAGGTCACATTCCACAAGAGTCCGGCGGAAATTCTCTATACACCTCTCCGGTCTAGGCGGTCCCCCCCACTTTCTCACAGTTGAACATAATCTCATTGAAATCCCCACAACATAGCCACGGCAAATCGCTTCTGTTACGCAAAATTCTTAACAATTTCCAAGTTTTCTCCTTCTCCTCACCGTAGATCCCAGTAAAACGCCATTCAAACCCATCCTCCTCCTTCACAAAGGCTTCAATATGGTACCTCGACATACTCCCAACAGTGATATCAATCCCTTTCCTCCAAAACAAAGCTAGGCCCCCGCTTAGGCCCACACTGTCCTTCACAACACATGTTTGGCAAATTAAGACTCCACCTAAACCACTCCATCCACCCTGTGCAGTGCTTGGTTTCCGACAAGAACAACACATCTGGGGCCTCCTTCTTCTGGACGTCCAGAACACCACGAACTGCCGGGCCATTCCCCAATCCCCGGCAGTTCCAAGCAATAAGTCTCATTGGGCCTGGCGGGATTGCTCAGGCAACCCCGCCAACTCAGCATTACCCTCGACTTCCACACCACCAGGAACCGCTACTCCTTCGCCTCCTTTGTGCTTTTTCTTACCTTCCCCTGTGGCCTCCCCGACAGTGTCCGGGACTTGTCTTTTCTTGTTTGCCGCCAGTGTCATCTCACAACTCTTACCTGCTCTTTCACTCCTTGGTCTGCGCTTGAAAGTCAGCTTCTTTATTGATAATTCAACCCCTGCTCTAGCTTCCATCCCACTTCTCCCTTCTTTTCCTTCCAGCCGAACTGTGCCTGAGGCTTGATTGGTGGCAATCGCGACCTCAACGTCTCCCTGCAGCATACCTGTTTCTTCATCTACTTCCATACCAACCTCAGTTCCGTCCTCCCCTCCTACAATCTGTTGTATGCCACTACCATCGACCCTTCCTTCCTCCGGGTGTGCAGCTCTCAACCCTTTGATCAACGGTTCTTCAGATTCCGTTGTGTCCACCGGCGCCTCCTTAGCCTTGCCTGCGGACATTGGCCGCCCTGAAGCACTTTGTTCCCCTACTGACTTTGACACCGACCCAAACTCCAAACTTTTTGGTGTACCTTCGCGCACTATCTCTCCTTTTAGTTTCAGCGGGCTTAGACCATCATCCCTCAGCTCTTCCTCCACTCCGTCAGCAATCTTGCGAGAGAAGTCGCCACTACCAATACCCCTCTGTGCATCACTTTTTCCCCAACTTGTATCTTTCCTTTGCTGGTGGCTTCCACCAGAGCTACCCCTTCAGACCACCCCCCTTTCCCTTCCTTCTTTCGAGCTGGGTTAACCCTAAGACACTCCCCAAACTGCTTACCCTCCTCCCTCCAAACCCCCTCATCACACTCCTTCTCCACATGACCCAAGAGGCCGCACGAATAACAGAAATTTGGCAGGAATTCATATTTGAAGTTGCACCAGCCCACTCCCTCCCCATCCCTATCCTCCACAGTGGTACCCCTGACAAGAGATTTACGGATGTCAAGCAGTACCTTGAGCCGAAGAAATTCACCCACAGCCATATCATCTTCATCTATATCCACTTCCAGAAATCGACCCACCTTGTTCCCAATCCGACGAGCCGTCTCCCCATTCATCAACCCAAGTGGTAGATCAAAAACTCTGATCCAAACCGGAACAAAGAAAAACTCCAGGTCTTTCAACCTCTTGGAGGCATCAAAATCCACCACTATTAACAGATCACCTCCAAACTCCCATGGCCCATCCATCATCGCCCTGCGCTTTCCCCCCGGCTGTAGGAAGGTGAAAAGAAATAAGTTACTGCCCAGCTCCTTACACCGAATACCTTCTCTGGGACACCAGATCCTCCCCACTGTTTGCACAATACCATCGGCATGCCCAGGCTTCGAAGCGAACAGCTTGCCCACCGCTTGTGGAGGTCGTCCAGCATCCCTTGATTTTGCCTGCCTCGCCCCTTTAACAGCCCTCCTTTCTTCCTCCGTAAGTTTCAGCCCATCCAACAGACCTTCTAAGTCCTCAGCCCCCTTTTTCCTTCCTTCCTCCATCAGCCCCGGGACCTCCAGCACCACCCCGCCAACGACACAAGACCAGAGACCCCAGTCACACGCCGCTCCCGAACACCTTCTCCCCCAGCCACGCCCTACCCCTGCCCCCGGCCGCCCACCTCCTCCACCTCCGCCTTCGCACCGCCTCAAACCGCAGTCTCACACCACCACCAAAGCAACACCCAAACAACCGACCCGGCACCGTCTTCCACAGCCCCGGCCACCAGCCGACTCCCGGCCGGTCCCCGCTTCACTCGCCCCACGCCAAAAGGAACCAGACGACCGCCTCCCCAGCTCCCGATTCCGCCTGCCCCGCCCCCGCAAGACCTCGCGAGCCCCTCTCCTGCCCTCCGGACCTTGGGGGAGGGAAAAGCACTGGAAACCAACCGCTTTGTGAAGGATTTGGAGGGCCGCCCACCTCCTCCACCTCCGCCTTCGCGCCGCCTCACCCGCAGACTCACACCACCATCAAGCATCACCCAATCAGCCGACCCGACACCGTCTTCCCCAGCCCCGGCCACCAGCCGACCCCCGGCCGGTCCCCGCTTCACTCGCCACACGCCAGCAGGACCCAGCCGACCGCCTCCCCAGCTCCCGAAACCGCCTGCCCCGCCCCCGCAAGCCCTCGCGAGAGCCCCTCTCCTGCCCTCCGAACCTTGGGGGAGGAAATAGCACTGAAGACGAACTGCTTCGTGAAGGATTTGGTGGAGATTTGAGGTACCAACCGAAACCCTAGCTGGGATGCTAGGGTTCGGACCTTACTCTGAGTCGCCCAAGCCCCCAGCGGGAGACGAACGACCAGAGACTTCGGGTTGTGTTGATTTACTCGCATCGCTGGTTGCTGGTGGAGAAGAAAGAGGAGCGAGCTATGCCAAGAGGAGAAGAGGAGCAGGGTGGTGGGTGCGACAGATTCCACAATTCCACGGGGCCAGAAACGGAATAGAGCATGGCACACGCCAATGTGCTGGTAGGGCATCTGTAGCTGCCGCCCATGACAATCCTTACAAGTATCATCATGCGGGGCTGGTCATAGCCTGATGGAGATGTGTTTGTCTGCGGCTTGTGCTCTCTCTCTCTCTCTCTCTCTCTCTCTCTCTCTCTCATCTCAAAAGGCGGCAGAAGTTGTGCTAATGTAGGGGTTTGTTTTGGGCTAAGCACAGAGCTAGCTGGGGCTCGCTAAGGGCACTCACAGCAGCTTGTTACTGTACCTTATTACTAGAGGAGAGAGAGGTTATGTATGATTTTAGTAATAACTATTTCAATAGCTTGTATTTTTAGCTTGTTAACTAAAAATTATATCTAGAGAAGAGAGAGACTGGAGTGAAAAGAGAGACCCACTATTTTTTGGTATCCTAAAAAACTTGGTTCTTACCTGAATAACAAGCAAATTCTCTCTCTTGCTTTCCTTCCTTCCACTTCAGGACGAAAGTGATGTGGGGTGGCTATAATAACAAATAGTAACGACGTTGGGAGTGCCAAAGGAGAGGATTAGTAGTGGTTACTGATGACAGAACAGCTAGCGACAAGTCTCTTCGGAGACGTCCGATAAAATTGGAACGATGAAGAACAGCCAGCAAAAAGGGGCATGCAGGAGGCGAGGTTTTGCACGATCCGACGAGCGTGCTTTTGGCGGCTGCCCGTACTTCTAGGCACGCACCTTTCCTTCCTATCATATATACTCTCCTCCGGGTCTCTGCTGAGTTTTTTGAGTTCACTATTTTTCTCTTTTAACTTTTAATATCATAATTAGCTTTTAAATAATATATTTTATTAAAATAGGATCCATCGATTATATTAAACACTATACTAATTTTTATTATACAATTGAAATTATATAAAACTGCCTAACTCTTCGTACTCTCTTAAAATTATAAAAACACAAGCCTCCCCTGGTCCCTGTCTGCATTGGGCTGCGGGCACATTGCTGTTCCCCTGGGAGTCTGCGTCTGCTTTCAGGGGCAGGGGCAGTGCTGAAAAGGTTGCAGTGGCAAAGGTGACAACCAAAATATGCCTTCTTTCTTGTTCACCTCCTGGAAACGGCGGGTTGCTGGCTCAAGAAAGCTGTCTTCTCTTCTCTTTCTTGTGACTTGGGAATCATCATCAGCTGGGAACCTGGGAGTCTGGGACGACAAAACCCAGCTCTCTTGCCTTTTGCATTGCAGATTTGCAGTAAACAACGTAGGTGCCGTGGTGGAGGTATTCTATTTCTTGAGATAGATTGGAGTAGTTTCGTTGGCAATTAAGAGCAAGTACAATAATGATCTTATAGTCAAGTTAGTCAGCATTTTTGCTGATGTGGAGGAGAGAAGAGAGGAGAGAGATGAGAGCTTGGCTCTCATGCAAGCAACAAGCTGGGCACGGGAGCCTATGCAGTGGTGGACCTAGATAATAAATGTATGTGAGGAGGAATAGGAAAGAGAATGTGAGACATAGTACCACATAATAATAATAAACTTTTTGTAGACAAATTATTGTATAAGTTGGCTCTTATAATTTGACTTATAGCCAAACACTTGACTCTATTATTGGACTTGCTCTAATATGAAAGCTTATAGTTTGGGTAGGGGAGTGGGGAGGAGAGAGAAACACAGTGGCTGCGAAAGGAGCACGCGTCAGCAGCCTCTTTGGTTGAAGGGAAAATTGAGGGATTCCTCCGAGAGATATTTGTTTCGTAGGATTACTTTAAAAAATTCATAGGATAGAAAATTTTAAATTTTCTATAATTTTTAAAGAAATTCTATCATAAGGTCATGTTATCAATTCCTTTGAGGGTTCTCACACACTTTCTCTCTTCCTCTCACCGCTCTCTCTCTCTCTAACCAATTAATATTTAATCTCAAAATTCATATATCTTTCCTATGGTGTAATCAAACATCCTTTGTTATAAATTATTATGGATTTTAATCCTATAGGATTGAAGAGTCCATTGGCATTGCAATCGTATGTTTTCATATTCCCGTGTTTGTAGAATCATACGATTCAAAGAGGAGACAAAAACACCATGGGTTGTCTTTTTATGAAGTCTATTTGTTTTTGCAAACTTGTTACAAATCATAAGACGTGCATGCACAATTAATGTTATTTTCTCTCTTATGCCCTTATATATTTCATTTTCTTTATTTATCTATGTCTAATCATACAAATTATTCTCTCTCATCTTTTCGAAGCACTTAATGGAAGGATACTAAGTCATTCTCCTTGGTGATTTTCCCAATCTCAAATCTTTCTTAATCTATGTGACCGGTCAAATACGGCTTATAAAAAGTCAACAGAAGGAGTACTTTAGATATATCATCAGAAAAGCCCCTGCCGAGGTAATAAAACTATGAAATTATAGTTAATTCAGAGAATTTCATGTACAGCATATATTACTGGCCAAAGTTCATAGTGCGTGCATGTATGACGACATGCTAGTGTACCACAGCAACCTACTACATCTAATTAAACCCAATCGAGCTGCTGGATACATCTCAAAACAAGAGGAATTGTGAAGAAGAAACTAGGAAGAACCCGGCAGTCCAATACGCATGCTACTTAGCGAGGCACAGCATCACTTTTCTGCATCTAGGAAAGCCCACCAGTCAGGTATGTTCTTTTAAACTACGTCAGACAAATCAAAAGTCAATAAGTTACTTTTAAGATGCTATTTCGATAAGCTATTTTAAAATAGCGACAAAGAAACTACTTTCTTTGTTTGTTTAGAAAAACTATAAATTATAAAACATAAGTTAAAAACAGGCCTATTATCAAGTGAAGAGTATCTTTTAAACAATAAAGAGCTCGGCGGGCACAGGTAGTAGGCGCTCGCCGTGGTTTGGAGGAATCATTCATCATAGGCGCCTCCCCAGAACCACCTCAACATAAATCTCTTTTGGCCGGCGGGCGGCAAGTTGCCCCTCTGCTTTTCTCTGCTCTGGTCCTCTACATATCTTGTTCTTTTATATTTTTGCCTTTTGGATTTTTGAAAGTTAAAATAAGTGGGGTGTTTTAGAAGCGGATTTTTTAAACGGCTTCTTTAGGCCAAATCGTATATCTAAACTATGTGCGTTATCCGCTATCATTTTAAAAAATACATATAAAAACTATCAATGATAACTATCGGGCATAACCCACAAGAATAGGGCAGAACATCTGCTTTGTTTCTCGTTGGCTTGGGTCCGGTACGCCCGTCCGGGCTGCGACCGCTTCATATGTTTGACATGGTGACATGGACCTCGCTAGTGCAGTTCGCTCGTGGCTTTTCATCATGTGGAGAGTATATTACCGGCAGTCAGGATGCAATGCATGCATGCATGCTACAACCTTTGATCTAGCGTGCACTACAAATTAACGACTTGCTTTAGCGCTAATCAACGCACAAAATTTAGAGCTTGCATGCTATGCGCTAATCCTTCATCACGCATGTCCAATCGCGCGATCCTACCCGTTTCATGTATATCACGGATGCAAGTATGTATCGGCTGCGATTTATAACTTATGATTTAAATTTTTTGGATGTGGCTTATGGTTTAAAATTTTGAATTTTGGTTGTTCGCAAGAGGTAGTACGTAGAGAAAAATAGTTGTATACGATTTTGGTCGATACAGCTGAACTCAGTACACTTTTTACTACAATCTTTTTATCGACTTCGCCTTTAAAAATACATCATTTAAAAGTTAATTATTATAATATAACTCATAAATCATAAGTAACTAGTTACGTATCCATGCGTTGCAACGGAACTCATTGAATACATAGATAATCGTACTATAGAAGAGAGTTGCTCTGATCAGTTGGAAAGTGGAGAATAATGAGAAGTTAAGAAAATAAAGCGGTTGAAGGAGAATGGACGTACAACCATCAACTCATTCTTTTATAATAGCAATGATAAGTGAAAAAGAATTCCACCTTTGTTACTAGTCCAAATAGGCCTGTGATCCGCATAGTTAACCTCCTCAAATTAATTTAGCACGACCGGACGCTGGCTAGGGCTGAATATATAAGGGCACTCCCAACCTGAAACTAGAGGTAGTTTCCATAACATTAAATACTATACCACCTAAGCAATTTTGGTGATGTGGCAACTGAGTTAAGGAAGAGAGAGGAGAAACAGTAGACAACATTTCTCATATCAGAAACGAAGTCCTCTCGTGTCCCAAGGCTGAAGGAAACGATGTTTATCGCGTTGGGCCGTTCCCTTCATTTCCTCCGCTCTCTCCCCACCTCCCTCCCGGATCCCCTGCGCGGACTCCCTTCCCCTCCTCTCGCCGCCGCTTTTCTCGCGCGACCCCCGCTCGCTCCCTCCCGCCGTCCCGCACGCGCGCCCCCCGCTCGCTCCCTCCCGCGCGCGCCCCCCGCTCGCTTTCTCCCGCGCGTGCGACCCCCGCTCGCTCCCTCCCCCGCACGCGACCCCCGCTCGCTCCCTCCCGCGCGCGCCCTGCTCGCTCCAGATCGAATCCTTTTCCTGCCCTGCTCGCTCCAGATCGAATCAGGTTCAATCCCTGCCCTGCGTGGACGACCAGCTTCAATCCTTTTCCTCGTCGACGCTACAGATCGAATCAGGTTTGCCCCCATAAACTAGCCGCATCTGAAACTGGTTCCGTTTGATCCTGCACGAAGTTAACCTCAATCTGCCACTAGTATTGATTGATGCTGCCACTACCTTATTTTCCTCTGGTTTTTTATGTGTCGTATATTCTCTGCAGTTTTATATTTAGGTTAATTCACTCAAACAAGGGTAGCAAGCAGTACTGATGTATACGCGCAGGCCACTTTGTTGCTACCACAGCTGATCCATCTCTTTTTTTTGGTGTATTTAAGTTGTCCTCTATATAGAAACTGCTATAGAAATCATGGGTTGGGAGGGATAGTTTCTAAGGATCATTAATTGTGCTCTCTCCCTCTTGGAAACTGTCCATGGAAACTATGGGTTGGGAGTGCCCTAAATGGAACGTACGCGTACGAAACGATCTGGGGTGATCCAGCAAATGATTATCCAAGTACAATCATAGAGTATTTGGCTTACCCTTTTGAGGAATCAAAATTAATCATGCAACTGCATTAGTCTGTGCTTGAAAGGACTCACTCCGCTTTAGCTGCTTAATGGAGGATGCCACACGCTGCTAGTAACGTACGTAATAACGCGACAGCTTAAGCCGCCCAATCTTGGGACGACCGCGGTTGAGGCTTATTTCAAACACATAAATTTTGCAGAGATTTTATTAAAAACGGTTCAACTCTTATGGGGGTCGCAGAAAAAATTATGCCTTTCAAATGAGTTGTGAGCCTTCAGAAAAGCGCGGTTGAGGCTTATTTGAAACACATGAAATTCACAGAGATTTTATGAAAACGGTTCAACTTTTATGGGAATTGGAGAAAAAAATTCTCGTTTCAAATGAGGTGTGAGCCTTGAGATGAGCGCAGTTGAGGCTTATTTGAAATATATGAATTTCGCAGAGATTTTATGAAAACGGATCAGCTCTTATGGGAATCGGAGAAAATTTCTGAGTTTCAAATGTGGTGTGAGCGTGTATAACGCAAGAGGGGAAGAAGTACCGAGAGCGTTTAAGTACTTCGGTTAACATGAGACAATCAGAATGAGATGTTATTGCTATAAAATAAGATATACTGAACGCCTCATCACACATGGGTCATGGAGAATCGTCTATGTTGTAATTATCACAGACGGTTTTACAACCATGATCGTGTACCATCTGTGATACACAATTATCATAGACGGCTCTTACTAATAACTATCTATAATAGTTCACAGATGGTTATTAATACGAACTATCTGTGATAATTGCAGATATCACGGATGATTTTTAATTAGAACCGTATGTGATAGTTCACATACGATTATTAATACTAACCGTTTGTGATAGTTTCGTTTCATATCACAGACGATTTGTGGTTGGAATCGTCTGTGATATGTATTTGTACACATGAATGGTGCTTCGTCTCCCTGATGCGTGTCTCTTTGATCGTTTCGGCTCTCCGATGTGTCTCTCGTCTCACGTGCCGAATATATTCCTTGTTGTATAAAAATGATCATCTGCCACCGGAGATTAATCCCCACATTGCTGATCCTATACAAGCACCTCGCCGCCCGGCTATCTTCCTTGTCTATCAAGCACAAATAAACGGCTCTCTATTCTTCCTTGTCGCTAGCATTGATGGCCAACCTGACCATTCTGGACGAGAACCTCGCTGGCCGTATGCTGGAGGATGCTGCGGAAGGACACTACGCCAACAATGTCCTGCCTCATATGTCCGAGAATTCGCTAAAGCAGTTGAAGGCCACCTTCTGCTATCTTGACATCCTCCTCTGCTAAGTCTTCTAGTTGGTCTCCCGCTTCTAGCGAGCTAACATCGCCATCGATGTGGTCCTCCACAACGACGCATGTCTTCAGGAGGCTTGCTGTCGTTTAGAGTGCTTAGTCGAGACGGCGGGCAACCAAATCAACCTTGTCAAGACCCCTCAAGAAAAAGAAGAGAGCTTATGGGCTCAATTCGACTTGATTGTTCGGTCGGAGGGTGTTCCGAAGATGCTTGAACGAGCGCATCAGTGGGTGGACGTATTTTAGGCTTTATTTGCTGATGATCCCGAACCGTCCGATGCCGACGACGTCGCCTACGGAGTTTTTAAGGCGGAAATAGCATGCTTCCTCCGCCACTAGAAAAAATTCGAAGCAATTAGGTTTCTACTTTTTTTGTTATCTTTTGTAAGAAGGGACTGACCATGCTGTTCGGCCATATATAAAATCAAGCAGTTGGATTTGTATTTACTATCTTCTATATATGTAAACGGTCTCTCCATAGTGACATGACAGCATTAATTACTGACCGGTAAAAATACTTATGAGGTATTACTGAATTTGCATTTATGTATATGAAAATGAATTTAGAACCATCTGCAGTATTTATCACAGACGGTTCTACTTTAAAACCGTCTGTAATGTGTATTCACAGACAGTTATTAATACAACTGCCTGTGATAAGTAATTACTACAGATAGTTTTTAATGAGAACCGTCTGTGATAATTATGTATTACAGATGGTTCACGATGGATGTACAAGTTTTATTAGTTACCATACAAGTTTTATTTATACTTTATACGTAATATGAATTTAGGATTAATCATTATGATGACATATATAACTAGGTCTCACTATATTTTGATTGTGATTGTACCAAAATAGAGCAAGATAATATACCTTGATTTCGTACATAGGAATAATCACGACTTCACCCGTATGCAATAAGCAATTTACAGGTAAACTCATTTTCTCCATACATAACTTTATTGTAGTTTTTGTTTCGTTTGCAATGGCCGAGGCTAACTTTTTTGAATCATGTAGATCATTTAGCGCTTACGTTACCCGGGGAGGGTGATACAACGAATCCAGCGCCACACTACGACACATGACACAATTTTTGGTACTCGCTACAACACAATAATCCTATATCACACTTTGTAATAATGACTTTAGAACTGACAATATCTATATATGTAATTCTATTTTTACAATGCCACTAGCAGGTACAGGGCAACATATGTGGATTCTACGTTTGTAGACGTATGCAAGAAATCATGGACACTAAAACGAAAAATCTAGAGTTTTGTTAACCTGCCAATATTTATTTCGTGATTATCAATTTACATACACACACACTAATGACTTTAACACTCCTAGTGACAGGGCATGGAATTCGACTCAAGTGCATTCAATTTTGACAAACTTGCCGAAGTTCAAGGAAAGCTCTCCGGATTCTTGACAGCGAAGGCCATTCACCCGAATGAAGAGTTCAACCTCGGCACTAATGATTAGTTGTTCAAACATTTGATTTAATTGTAATTCACTCAGTTGTGTTTAATCAAATAATTAATTCAATTGTATTTCATTCAGTTGTTTAATTCATTTGTGAGATCTGTGTAATGATTGTCATGTGCTATATATGTGATATGCTTGCTTATTTTCAGAGGGCATGGCTATCATTTCTTGAGGCTAACCGAAAAACAGAATATAATTTAGCCATTCAAATAGCTATCATAGACAGTTTATAACACCAAACCGTCTGTGATACGTCAGATATCACAGGTGGTTATTAGTATTAGCTGTCTGTGATATGTAAGATATCATAGACGACTATGTTTAAGAATCATCTGTGATATCTGATATATCACAGACAGTTTTTGGTATTAGTCGTCTGTGATATGAGACGACTATTTTTAAGAACCATATGTGATATCTGACATATCACAAACAGTGCTGGTATTAGCCCTTTGTGATATGTCAGATATCACAGACGACTATTTTTAAGAACTGTCTGTGATATCTGACATATCATAGACGGTTGTTTTGAAAAATCGTTTGTGTTGTAACTTAATTACAGACAATTTGAGAGCCGTCTGTAATAACCACCTGTTATTACAGACACATAAATTCAAATGGTTCAGAAATCGTCTGTGATGACGGTTTTGAATCGCCTATGATGACCATTTTTGTAGTAGTGTGTCTACTCTACCGCTCGAACAATCGATCGGTTTAGGTGGCTACCCCTCGTATTAATCAGTTTCAATAGGGAGCTTCTAAATAGCAAACAAAAAAGGCTATACTTGTGATGTAATTTTCGTACAAAACATCGTATTAGGATCTATTCTAAACAGCCTTTTATTTCAGACTTTTAGAAACTAGTTTTTGAATAGAGTAACTTTTAAAAATGTTTTCTATAAGATGTTTATAGGAATCATTGAAGAAATTGTTTAGATAGGATGGCTTCTTATGATGAGTATTTCTTATTGCTGCAATCTCTCTCAAATTCAACTAAAAGCCAAAGTACGGCTAAAAAACAAAATCACATCATCGACAGACTACCTCTTGACTTGCGTTGCACTTTAGGTTGTGTTTGGTTTAGGGACAAGGTGGGATGGGATGGTCCTGTCCCTGGTTTTGGGATGGGATGATCCCATTTTTTGTTTGGTTGGGGGGATAGAGTCATCCCTGTTTTTTGTTTGGTTGAAAGAATAAAGTGGGATGGAATGGTCTCATCCTTTGTTTGGATGGAAGAATGAAGGTGGGACATGTGTGGCATTTGAGTTTTTTTTTTAAAAAAAATTGAAGGCTATTGTTGATATGTTTCTACACATAAGCCTTTGAGTTTTTTTTTAAAAAAATTAAACAAAACAGTACTTAAAAAAACAAAGAGGTTGGATGACTCTATCCCATGTGGGATAACTCCGTCCTATGAAAAAAAGAGGATTGCTTGGTTCCGGATCTAAAAGGAATATTCCTAGTGGGATGTCCTTGACTCTGCTTGTCTCTCATCTAAATACCTACAAAAACGGGCCTATCCTATCGCACCTAGGTTAGATTTTGCAGGAAAAACTGACAGCAACGTACGCTGGTAGCAGGACGAACAACAACGACAACACGTGACCAAAGTAGTACTTACTCCAGCAAGCGAGCTAGCACTGGAGATGTGACCCGAGGCGCGTAATGAGCACTCCGTTGGATTGGAGCCTGACCTGTCGACGTGGCAACCATGGACAGGCGAGCAGCTTTGTCCGGTTGCACCGTGGCGTTGGGGTTTGACTTGTCTCGGAGCACAGATTCTCACAGGGAAAGCAGCAACAGCTTTGCCTTCGCCGCGCAGAGCAGCAGAAAAAAGCCTACCTATATCCGTCAGACCGTCACCAACCAGTCACTACCACCGTACGTAAACATAGATCTTTTAAAAATAACATATTATTTTATTAATATAATAAAAATAAATACCTACTAAAAAATTACAAGAATAATACTCTATACAAATTCATTTGGCAGTAGAATTCTATCGCTAAATGATTTGGCGATAGACCGACATGGCAACTTCTATCGCTAATTGATTCGGCAACAGAACCTGTCGCCAATTGAACTGGTGACAAGAGCTTCCCTACCAGTATGTCACTAATTCATTTGATGATAAAAGTCTTGTAGCTAAACCATTTAGCAACAAGCTGTTATTTAACCGACAAACTTTTATCATGGATTGATTTCATTGTTAGGTCAGTTTGGCCGACAGATCTCTTGTTGCTAATTCATTCGATGACAAAGCTTCTGTCATCAATTAATTTGACGACAGAGTATTATTTTTTATTTTTTTCACATTAATAAAGAGGTGAGTTATTTTTATAAAATTTTTGTAAACATGTGATTGCTAGCTGGGCCGTGCCACGGTGCTAGGAATTCAGGGTTGGCTGGGCCGGTAAAGGCCAGACTGACCGGAGCTGAAGCCCAAACACGGCCATGTCCTTTTTGATCCCCGCTCGTGAAGGTCGTCTTTGCATGGGGGATCAACAAGAATTTAGGTTTGCCTAGAACGCAATATTTATAACGCACTACAAGCTTTTTGGAAGGAGGCAACAGTACAATACTTAGAATAATCCCCCTATTACGCCAGGGGGAAACGCAGCGCGAGCACCCCCGCCACGTCGCCTCGCCCGCGCGTCCGGCCGGCGCGTGGCGGGGCAATTTCTGTACGGCCAGGGGAGGTGTTTTCCTTCTATTTTTCGGAAATTACGTAAAGGTCCTTTTTCCTCGCGAACAGATCCCTGGCAGTTTTTTTAATAAAATGTTTTTGCGAAAACACCCCTCCACTTTACCGAAATTTCGTGTACTTTGCATGATAGCGCCCCGCGGTTTGCTTGTATTTTCCTGAAATTACGTCAAGGTCCTTTTTCTCGCGAAAAGGCCCCTGGCAGTTTTTTTAAAATTTTTTTTGCGAAAACACCCCTCCACTTTACCGGGATTTTTTATACTTCGCAGGATAGCGCCCCGCTGTTTGCCTGTATTTTCCCGAAATTACGTCAAGGTCCTTTTTTCTCGCGAAAAGGTCCCTAGCAGTTTTTTATCGCCTCTTTTACTTCGGTACACACGGTTGCTGGCGCGGCGTGCCGCCGCGCCTATGAGTCTAGTTAATTAAACAGCACCACTAAACTAACATTCCATCAGTTCTTCACAGTTGTTCATATACCCTCATCAAAATAAGGTCGTTCAAATCTCACAGCTCATCCCCGTGGAAAGGGGGAATTGATTATTTGCCTGTGCTAAGATCTTGTTTTAGGATTTTTGCACTTATACAATTTATCTTGATAATTTGCAACTACTAACAGAGAAAAAAGGTGAGATTTGCTACTTCCACAGTATTATTGTATTTCTCCATTTCTTCCCCTAAGTTGCATGTAAAATGACCTTGCTGCCCCCTCTTTTTCCTCATCTCACCTCCCTTCTTCCCCAAATCCGATCTCTCCTCACCCACGTCACAGGACCATTATGCCGCAACCACTTCTTCCATCTAGCAACTATCACCATTGCCGCTCCTGTCTCCACCCACCACCTTTCTGACGGCCACAACAGCCGCAAGCAAGGAGCAACCACCCCCAATACCATAGGGAACCAAATTGAGCTAAACCCATAGGACTAGCACCAAATCGAGGGCAGCAACGATAGATCAATTCAAATCTAGTGTGGACCTTCAAAGCCAGCCGAGGCAGCCACCATCACCAACATCCAGTGGCGTAGCCAGGATTTGTAGTTATGGTGGTCCATTGTCTAAAATTTATTTAACCGCTATAAATTTAACATGTCGGTACATAAGTATATGAATTGCGAAATGCAATTAAGGTAAAAAGGACATACGAACTTCATAAAATAGACGAATATAACTTTCAATTATATAAAGTTTCATGTTTTAACAAATCTGCAAGAGAATTATATAAAGTTTCAATTTACCAAACCAATAATCTAATACTGCAAAAAAAAACATATAATTGAGTCTTTGGCTTAGGCTTAGCCATTGAGTCTTCATCTTAGGATTTTGATCAGTACAAGTCCTCTAATTCCACCTCATCTATGAAACGCTTGAATCTTCCCATATTTCTTCTATTCAGATTAATGTTCTTCTTGTCGGATGCCAAATAAATTAAATCTGATCACTGTGATTGAATGATCTCCAACTAACAAATTTGATGTACTTACCTGCGCCGCGCCGTCGCGCCGATGCTCATGGAGTCGCCGCGCCGATCTCGCCGATAAAACAGTACGCGTCGCTAACTCGCTCGCCGTAACGCCGTCGCGGGCTCGCAGCGTCGCCGTTTGGACTCGGGCGCACGGAGAAGGAATAGAATACGAACGGGCGTCGCGTCGGTGTCGGGCGCAGTCTGAGCGAGCGGCCACGCGAACTCGTCTCTCGGTGATTCGGTCTCACGCGATGACGCAAACTGGGGCCAGGGCTTTGGCTGAACTCGTCTCACGTGATTCAGTGATTCGGTCTCTCGGTGATTCTCGTCTGTCGTCTCTGGGGCCTGGGCTTTGGCTGGACACGCGGAGCGCAGGGTGGTCCACGGCCCACAGGGACCACCCTGTAGTTCCGCCAATGCCAACATCCTCAACTACACCAGTGTGTGGGTCACCATCTCCCCCAACGATAGTGCACCACGGGGCCCAATGGTCAGGGCAAAACTGTTGGGATATGGGGTAGGCTACATTAGCGCAAAATAAGATTTTCTACCATGTAAATTAGGAAGCCATGTGAGTAAGAGGTCATAAATCATTACCACTAGATGCGCAGTGAACCGAAAGGAGAGTTAAAATGGCCTGGTTCAATGAAACGTGTGTCGATATAGTGGAAATAGTTAATTATCCAACATTCCAATCAGCGTCCTTCGAAGGCGATCGCCCTCAAGCAGTAGCCAATCTCCACGAGCTGATTGCATCTTCTCCTCAGATTGTCCTGATCAGTGTCACAGTTATAGCAGCATCTTTACCAAAGTCCACACGTTCGGGGTTGGGACACCGTGCACCGGTATGCTAGCACTAGCACTCACGAGAGGATCTGCAAGAGGTGGTGGTTAGAGTTTCGATGGATGTATATTTCTCATGTTCTTTTTTCTTATACCCATAGCCCAAGGCACCCTACGTTATATAGAGCCTCCGACTGGATCTACACCTAATATGAGCAAAGATTGTATCCTACTCAGAAAGCCTCTGACTGGATCCTTATCCAATATGACTAGAGATCGCATCCCACTCAGAGTCTTTTATCGAGACCCTTACTATTCCAACCCGTTAAGGTGTGACCTTGTATGTTCATGTATATTTGGTTGTAATTCAGAAATACATTTTCGAACATTGATCAGTAGTGATCTCTAGTAGAACATAACAACTTCCAAATATGTATAAAGATCAATTTAGACGAACCTTATACAATGTGATCTGCTATTAGGTCTTAGTCACTTACAATCAGCTTTTTAACTCCTTACGACCATGTCATATATGGTCATGACTAGTTCGAATCCCCATACAACCAATTCGCTGACCAGATTGTGATATGTCTGACCAGTTAGCAAGCCTTAACTGTCACCTCCCCCTCATCATCCCAATCGATCTGGCGGTGGAGAGCCTCCATCCCCGTCATCAGGGGGCCTCAAGCGATGATGGCAAACCTCAATCCAGCGACGACGCCCTTGATCTGGACAAGGCGCATGGCAATAACGGTGGCAACCTCGATCCATCCACGGTGGGTAGATCCCCACCGTGCCGGCCGGCTAGCCAAGCAGGAGAGGATCCAAGCGGCCGACCATCCCCAACCATCGGCATGGATAGATTTAGATGCCACTCGGTTGAGCTGAAATAAGCTGATTCATGGCAGAAATTGCACTGTAGCTAGTTAAAATTACATTATAACTGATGATAGCTTATTTAACGTAACTAAATTTAAAAAAATTTAAAAATAGAAAAAACAGATTAGCCCATCACAGATAATGCAAACGAATACGAAAAAAAAGAACCGGCAAAAAAGTTCTTTTTATCCAAAAAAAAGCCAAAAATGACAAAATTTAAGAATAGTAAAAAATAAACCAGAAGCCAAAAGCTCAAACCGAAATAAACGGGATCTTATTGGGGTGTGATTTTTTTTATTGATCTGGCACCAGTGCCAGATTTTTTTTTTGTGCTAGCACCTTCTCCTGCAGTGTGTGAACGGGTACACGAACACGCACTCTCCTGTTCTAGCACCGGGTTTTCACCACGCTGTGGATAGCCTAATAGCATAACTTACAAACAATAGCTGAACAACTCGCTGAATCTGTAATCAGGCATTTCAAACAAAGGGCCAAGTTCTCAACTCAACATGAGAACTACAACAGAAGCAGAACGCTAGCAACAGGCTTATAATTTATAGAGCAGGTAAGATGAAAATCAGGTCCAGGATATGCCTCAATGAGGTAAGATGAAAATCAGGCCCAGGATATGCCTCAATGCAACTGGTGACGACGTGAATGCTCAAACTCTCTTTCTAGCAGATCAAACATTCTGCAACATTGCCATAACGAGATGCCCTAAGGGGTACAAAAATTGATAGTGAACAGATAGAACTGAAGGGTGCTAGGGTACACTGAGCATCTTTGCTTATTTCTTCTTCCCTGCAGCATCTCCAGCCTTTGTCTGCAAAAATTAATCCAAGGATGTAATTTAGTTATATGAAGTTATGAACAAGAATGATCTTAGAACATGGCAGTAATTGGCACAAATTTAAGTACCTTCTTCACACCACGGATTTTCTTTGCCCTGTTCTTCCGCTCCTTCATCTGCTTGCGCGACTTCTCTACCTTGGTAGCAAGCCCGTTCTGTGGGAACAGGAGCAAAAATAAGCAAAGCACCAACCTTTGAAATTCTAGAGTATACTTGTTTTCTCAAGTGAAATTCTATATACTACCATGGGCTGCATTTCAAAAGAGATGAATGCCATGCACATACTATCGTCTAGAGAACATGCTACAAACTAGTGAACAAGGTAGAATATGAAGCTTTCATGCAGCATCGCATTGTAATGTCAATGTTTGGTACTTAAGTTTGGCTGTCCGAATAGAGTAATACATAGAACAAGCAAAATAGTTCAACTCAAACATTACTATGAACTACCAAGATATTAAGCATGTAAAAAATGTATAGTTCACAAGAAGGCACAATAAACAACAAAGTCCTTTATGTTTATAGACACAATAACCATCGGTATAACAAATACAGCTTATACTACATTACAATAACAATATCCAGAGACTTGCAGTAATCGCTAGGATAACCTCATGGGAAGCGCAAAACACATCACACATGAATTAGTAGCACTTGTTTGATGGACAGACTAGCATAGTAAAACTATTCTGCAACCGTTCACAATGAGCACAAATTAGCTTACTGCCGTGTCAGTTAACACAGTTGATCAATACTTTAGTTAATGAAGCCAAAGTGCACACAATGCAAAATGATACACAGGAAAAACAAACATAATGCCATGCTAAACTTTACAAGACAATTTGAACCGTGAGGCAGTAATGCTATCATTTAGGAAAGAAGCATCTAACATCCTCTCGCTCCATTTGGTTGAAGGTGGACTGCAATTATCGCTGCAATAAACCAGTCATGGGTATATTTCTTCTCTAGTACTAACTTCTAGATCAATATTTCACAAGAAATGGCATTCGATGTAATGGCCTAATCCAGCAGCACAGCAAGCAAAAAAAAAAAAGCCTAAAACCAAAACAAAACTACACATACATCACTAGGAAAGTAGCATTGTGAGCTTGACGTGGTAAATACAGAGGATACGGTAGGCCAAGATTTGAGCTTTAACTGGACAACTAGTATATTTAACATGGAACCTTAAGGATTCATAGCGGATTGGGGAGCAAAGAGGCAGGCTTGGTGAGCAATGAGGCAGCAAACACGTACCCTGATGAGCCTGTACTTGGGCTCGTACTTCTTGGCGGCCTCGAGGTTGTCGTAGATGAGGCCGAAGCCGGTGGACTTGCCGCCTCCGAAGTGGGTGCGGAACTTGAACACGAAGATGCAGTTCGAGTCCTTCACCTCGTACATCTTCGCCAGCCGCTCCTTGAGATCCGCCTGCAACAAACAACAATCAGCCCCAACTCGCGTCAAATCTCCGAATCGCATCGGATGAAAAGCAAAAAACATTTGCGTCAAATATTTGCGCACCTTGGAGACGTTGGCGCGGCCAGGGTGGAGCACCTCGAGCACGAACTGCTTGCGGGAGAGGAGGCGGTTCGTCATGAACTTGCGGGTGCGGAGCGTCACCGCGGGCGCCGCCTTCGAGTCCGCCATGATTGCTGCGTCTGCTGCCGCCTGATGCGTGCGTCGGCTTCGCCGGAGCTCGCGTGGATTCCTAGCGGCGGCGGCGTGAGTGAGAGGCGGCGGCGGGGGAGGCAGGGGCGTGGTGAGGAGGGATTACATATATACCCTGAAACCCTAGGTGGGTCTCTGCGGGTGTTAAGCGAAAGGGAATGATGCGTTTTTGGTGGGCTGACGTGGGCCTTAAGGATGATTGGGCTTTGCTAGCTTAGTAGGCCGATTTTGAACGGCCAGTTAAAAGCCGTTGAATATCATTTTTTTAAGACCTTTAAATATCACTTGGGTGATGTCTCTTCTCTCCGACCCCGATTGACTGAACTACACCTAACCTAGGACATCATTTCCTAGGCCTTGTTTGGATGTGTCGGGATGGCTCGAGATCTCGGCTCACTCACATGAAAGTTGAAGTAACCATCACTTCCTTTTACATGCTGGATCAGTATTCTGGCTCATCCAAACAAAGCCGCAAAGTCGTAGAGCTACATAGCCTTTTTTTTTAGGTTACGGTTTATCGATAGTTCATGAAAGAGTACGAAGTAAGAGAAACTCACATATAATTTTGACCGATATAAATGAAGTCGCTACAGTGCGTACTACACTCAGCTTGTAGATTCCGTCTTGAAAAAGCACTCTGTTTAAAAGATAGTTCCTATACAAAAGTCGAAAAGTAACTTTTAGAAACCAAAAAGAAAATGCCCATAAATGCTTAGATCACATCATTCTAATCTGCTATTACGCTTGTCGGCATCACCAATATATTTCCTAATATAAAAGGGGAGTTTATTCGTTCACCACCTCTCCCCTCCTTCTCCCTGCTGTAGTGCACTCCCGCACCTCCTATTGACA
Organism: Dendrocalamus latiflorus; assembly: GCA_017311315.1. Classification (NCBI taxonomy): domain Eukaryota; kingdom Viridiplantae; phylum Streptophyta; class Magnoliopsida; order Poales; family Poaceae; genus Dendrocalamus; species Dendrocalamus latiflorus. Next base: position 41,060,321 of record CM029639.1, on the reverse strand, counting down.
TACGCCGACATATGGACCCATGCCATCAGTCGGCTCCCTTCCCGAATTGCTCACAGCCTCACACAAAAACTGCTCCTCTTCCCTTCTGTCGGGCCCCCGGATTACCAAACCCGGACCCTCTGTGTATTACAGCACTAGTCCCAGATCAAAGCTAGTGCACACAGTCAAACAGAATGGAAAACATCACCATCAACGATTTATTACAATAAATAAGAGTACTGACCACAGGGTCACAATATTACATTGGAGGTTTAAGACCTCGCACACAAGAAATAAGCGGAAGCAAAGATAACTCAAGGACGACCCATCAATTCGCCACAGGCAATTGACTGGGGAAGCGCGACCTAATCCTCCGGGAAGAATCCATCACAGCCACAAGCGAAGCAGTAGTCGTAGGCACCTTCTTGAGCTTCAACTTCCTCTGAGATTTATTTTTAAGTGTAGCATGTGAGTACATAAAGTACTCCGCAAGTCTTGGGAAAAATGCATAAATGCAAGGCTTAACAAAGGAAGGCCATATGGTTCTTTTGCACAAAGCAATATTTGAAATCTCAATTACTACTAATTATTTTCGAAGGCATCCCTTTAATGAAGTAAATGTTTTAACAGAATTAACTTTCTAGTGAAGGTTCCAACTACCAACACTAGCTAACCAATTACCATTGGTCAAGTTTTAAACTGCGGGTTCCATCCACCCTCTCTGGCTCCATCCGCCAGAATTCCCTTCCGAGAGTTCCCTCCACCCTCGGAATACAAAATTTTCATTTTAAAACCAAAACCAGAAATCTACCATGTGAATGCATTCCTTGCCCGCCCTTGACCGTGGGCACGGCTATTCGAATAGTTTTACACTCTGCAGAGGTTGTACAACTTTGCCCACAAGAGATAAATTATCCTAAAAGTCAACACGCTTCCTTTGGCATGAGACCCAGATAAAATATCACAAAGCCTTTACCTTACTCTAATCTAGCTAGATACCACCCGCTGAGGTTTCACCGCAGAAGGGTTAAATCCGCCCAATCTGAAGCCCCCTCTTGCGCCATATGAGTACAGTAAATCCATGTCCCTCACTGTGAATAACCAGTCCATCCCTGGCACCCACTTTCCACTGGTGGCACCTAAACTAGACTATCATAAGTTAGTCAGCTAGGTCGTACCCATATAGACTTGTGGTTGTACGGTTAATGCTCAGTTTGGACAAACACAAGCGTCGGTCCTTAATTGACTAGGGTGGAACATACACTTAACAAGTTCTCGTGCTTACTGCACCAACCCAAACAGCCATCCACCCTAATCTAAACCAACTTTCACATTTTTATTTTATTTTGAAAGATCAGTGGCAACTCCAATTACCACTACATTTATAAACACAAGGGTCCAGTCATAATTTCCCATTTTCAAGATTTTCCAAAGTTATTAGATAGCATGACTAAGCATTAACCTACCATTCTAATATTCACAAAGATTAATAGTAATCTCATTATTGAGACAAAGGAGGTTCTAGGGTGACAATGTACATGGCAATCAATGTCAAATGAGGGCATAACAAAGTTGGAATAACTAATTCCTAAAGATTTGAACTAGGGATTTTATGTAAATAGCAATGCACATAATTTAAAATATTTAAAACATTTCAAAAGCATAGGTTCAAGATGATCAAAGGAGACTTGCCTTCTTACAGGGTTTCTGGGTCTTCTTGTTGCTGTGAAGAGGGATCGTCGACAACGTTGGAATCTACGCGAGAAAAGACGAAGCAAACAAAGCAAATAAATACAAACGAAAATTCAAATAAAATCCAAAAATTCAACAGAGGCCATAATTGGATAGATTATGATTTTAGATGAATTTAGAAATTTGAATGGCTGGATTTGGAGTTAAAATGAGAAAGTTATGTTCATTTGAAAATCTCAGATTTGAAAAAAATCTAGAAATTCTCAAATTTCTGACAGGTGGGGCCCACTGGAATATTAGATTTTAATTTCTATTTTTATTCTGAGAGACTGACAGGTGGGGCCTACTGAAAAGTGAGTCCACAGGAATTGGCCTCTGACATGTGGGACCCACTGGACTCCGAGCCCACTTGTCAGTGACCAGCGCAAAGGGGTGGGGCCCAGTCGACAGTGGCCCGCGAAGATAGTTGCCGCTGACGGGTGGGGCCCACTTGTCAGTGCGAATAAATTGAGAAAACTCAACCTCAGCGTGCGGAGCCGAGGGCTCGAACGCGCGCCGAGGGAGTCGGGGGAAGGGAGAGCGAGCGGTGATAGCCAAGTGAGCGGGGAGGCGTTGCCTACCCATATAGGGCAATCAACTCTTTTGCGTTACCTGCCGGAGGGGAGGCCGGGGAAGGTGGCCGGAGGCAGGGTCGTCGGCCGCGAGGGAGTGGCGGAGGGGTGCGGATGAGGTCCAAAACGCGGTCCTGGAGCGCAGGCGGGTCCAACGGAGAGGTCGGCGAGGCTCGGGGACGAGCGGAGGCGGCCTGCGACGAGGAAGACGGTGGCGCAGCTCGGGTCCTCCGGGGCGACGGTGCTCCGGCGGCGGGAAGGGATGGCCGAAGCGTCGGGGAGGATGGCGCGGGCACGGGGGTGCTCGGGGTGGCGGTGGCTGGCTCCGGGGATGACCGAAGCGTCGGCAAAAGCTCGCCAGAGTGCGGCGGAGCTCGTGGAGAGAGGGCGCACGGCGCTGGGGTGCTACGGGGCTCGGGAATGAAGGTGGAAGGCTGTGGGAGGTGGTGCGGGAAGAGGCGGAGGCCGAGGGGCTATTTATAGGGACGGAGGAGGGGACACGAGCGCGGGATTGCTCGCCGGTGTGTCGGCCGGAAAAAGGAAGGAAAGGGGGGGAGAAACGGGAAAGAGGCGGCTCCGTTGGAAGGGGAGCACGGGAGATCGGGGATTCGGTCGCGGCGGCGTCCAGGGTTTCCAAAACCGGGGAGAAGACGGAGGGAAAGGCCGGATTCGGCTCGGGTACGGTCGGCCGGCGAGAAAGGAAAGAGGGGGGGGGGGGGGGAAGAAAGGAAGGAGGCGGCTCCGCGGGGACGACGGGCCTGACAGGCGGGGCCGGGTGGCAGCGGGAGCGAGACCGCGAGCGGCTGACGGGCGGGGCCCGCGGATCAGAGAGAAGAGAGGAGCGGGGCGCGGACGGCCGGATGACCCGCACGGGCGATGCGGCGCGCATCGGACCGGCCAGATGTCGGCCCGAGGGATGAGGAAGGCGGGGTGGCTGACGGGCCGGGCCCGGGAGGCAGCGAGGGAGAGGGGAGAGGCGGCCTGGATGGGCCGAGCGGCGACGTGGATGGATCTGGGCCGTCCACGCGTCGGCTGGAGGGAGGGGAAGGAGTTTTATTTTTAGAATTTGATTTAGATTTTCAGAAAAGGCTAGAAAATTATTTAGGCCTCAGAAAAATATGAAAATACCTCCAAAAATTCCAGAAAAATTCACAGAAGCTCCTGGAGATATTTTGGATTTAATAAAATTATTTCCAACTACTGTTGATATTTAATTTTCATATTTTGAATTACTTTTTAAATTCTAAAAATAGGTTTTTAAATTCCAGAAAATCCAGAAAGGCAAATAAAAGCCAAGTAAAATCCAATTACCTTAAAATAATTAATTTGAATTTAAATTTTTTTAAAAAGCCAAATTTTGGGATGTGACAAACCTACCCCCCTTAGAAAGAATCTCGCCCCCGAGATTTGGACGGACTGGGAAAAAGGTCGGGGAACTCTTCTTTCAGATCCTCTTCACGTTCCCAAGTCGCTTCCGATTCTGAATGGTTGCTCCACTGCACTTTACAGAACTTGATAACCTTGCTGCGCGTGCGGCGCTCTGCTTCCTCCAATATCTTGACTGGATACTCTGGATAGGTGAGGTCCTCCTTCACGTTTATTTCATCTACAGGCATCTGCTCTTCTGGAACTCTGAGACACTTTCTTAGCTGAGACACATGGAAGACGTCATGCACCTTTGACAGTTGTTGTGGAAGCTCCAACTGGTAAGCAACTTCTCCTCGTTTCGCCACCACAGGAAAGGGTCCAATGAATCTGGGAGCTAGCTTTCCACTAACTCCAAAACGTCTCATTCCTTTGAGAGGTGACACCTTCAAATAAACATGATCCCCAGGTACAAATTCTAAACTTCTACGTCGGTTATCCGCATAGCTCTTCTGTCTGGTTTGTGCTGTTTTTAATCTGTCCTGGATTAGACGAACTTGGTCTTCTGCTTGCTTCAGCACATCTGGTCCAAACACTTGTCCTTCTCCTGTTTCCTTCCAATACAATGGAGTCCTACACTTTCTGCCGTATAGGGCTTCGAACGGAGACATTTGCAAACTGGATTGATAACTGTTGTTATAGGAAAACTCCGCATAGGGCAGACTTTGATCCCAGTTAGCCTTGTTTGCTAGAACACAAGCCCTCAACATATCTTCCAGAATTTGATTTACTCTTTCGGTTTGGCCATCTGTCTGTGGATGATAAGCTGTACTGAAGTTTAAGTTTGTGCCCAAAAGCTCATGTAGCTTTTGCCAAAATCTTGAAGTGAATTGGGTTCCTCGATCTGACACAATCTTTTTTGGGATCCCATGCAAGCACACAATTCTTGACATGTACAACTCTGCAAGTCTATCCCCGGAGTATGTGGTCTTTACTGGAATGAAATGGACGACTTTTGTCAAACGATCCACTATAACCCAAATTGAATCGTGCCCTGTTTTGGTTCTTGGCAATCCAGTTATAAAATCCATACCAATTTCTTCCCATTTCCACTCAGGTATCTGCAAAGGTTGTAGGAGCCCAGCGGGTCTCTGATGCTCCGCTTTAATTCGCTGGTACACATCGCACAAAGCTACATATTCTGCAATTTCTCGTTTCATACTTGACCACCAATATCTTTCCTTGAGATCTTGGTACATCTTAGTACTTCCGGGGTGAATTGAGTATCCAGATTCATGAGCTTCCTTCAGGATTAACTCCTTTATCTCTTTCTTTTCGGGTACCATAATTCTTTTCCCAAACCACAGGGTACCTTCTTCATCCTCTGAAAATTCTGGTGCCTTCCCTTTCTTCATGTTTTCTTTGATTTCCTTAACGTACTTATCCTCTACTTAAGCTGCCTTGATTTGGTCCTGTAGCGTGGGTTGAACCTCTAGAGTAGCCAGGAATCCTTCCTCTACCACTTCCAAGTTGAGCCGCTGAAATTCTGCTTGAAGGGCAGGCATACTGTCCTTAATCCACAGTTTGGTACAGTAACTCTTTCGACTCAAGGCATCAGCTACCACATTAGCCTTTCCTGGGTGATAATGTATTCCAATGTCATAATCCTTTATTAACTCAAGCCATCTCCTTTGCCTCATGTTAAGATCGGGTTGAGTAAATATGTACTTCAGGCTTTTGTGATCCGTGTAAATCTCGCAGCGGTTACCAATCAAGTAATGCCTCCATATTTTCAGTGCATGCACTACGGCAGCAAGCTCTAAATCATGAGTTGGGTAATTTCCTTCATGGGGTTGCAGCTGCCTCGAAACATATGCTACTACCTTTCTTTCTTGCATCAGTACACAGCCTAGTCCTTGCCTTGACGCATCACAGAAGACTTCGAAATCCTTCCTAATGTCTGGAAGCGTCAACACTGGTGCAGAAGTTAACCTCTTCTTCAACTCTTGGAAACTATCCTCGCATGGTTTACTCCATTCAAACTTCTTTTCCTTCTTCAGCAACTGGGTGAGAGGTCTTGCGAGCTTGGAGAAACCTTCAATAAATCGACGATAGTAACCAGCCAATCCAAGAAAACTTCTGATCTCAGATACTGACTTTGGTTGTGTCCAATTGAGCACATCATTTACTTTCTCAGGGTCTACGGACACTCCCCCTGCTGAAATCACATGGCCCAAGAAAGCTACTTTCTTCAACCAAAATTCACACTTACTAAACTTGGCATACAACTGATTCTCTCTGAGCTTTTCCAAAACTATCCTCAAGTGTTCTGCGTGCTCTTCCTCATTCTTGGAGTATATCAGAATATCGTCGATAAACACAACCACGAACTTACCCAAATATTCCATGAACACCTTATTCATCAGATTCATGAAATATGCGGGGGCATTGGTTAGACCGAAAGACATCACTGTATACTCGTATAATCCATAACGAGTAGCAAATGCTGTCTTGGGTATGTCTTCTGGTCTTATCTTCAATTGGTGATAACCTGATCGAAGATCAATCTTAGAGAAGACACATGATCCTTTCAACTGATCAAACAGATCATCTATTCTGGGCAAAGGGTACTTGTTCTTGATCGTCACATCATTCAAGGATCGATAGTCCACACACATGCGAAGACTTCCATCCTTCTTCTTCACTAACAATACTGGTGCTCCCCAAGGTGACGAGCTTGGCCTTACAAATCTTTTATCCTGCAGCTCTTCAATTTGTTTCTTAACTTCCGCCAAATCATTTGCGGACATCCGATAAGGTCTCTTGGAAATTGGAGCTGTACCAGGTACCAGATTTATAACAAATTCAATCTCTCTATCTGGTGGCAATCCTGGCAAATCTTCAGGAAATACATCTGGGTATTCACAAGCTATAGGCACTGTTTCCAAAGTTGTTACCTTCAAACTGGTTAACTTACTCTTCTTCTGGGAAGGTGCATTGGACTGGAACCTTACTCGAATTCCTTCAGAATTGGTAAGAGTAACAGCTCGGTCGGCACAATCTATCTGCCCTTTATACTTGGTTAACCAATCCATACCAAGTATTACATCTAAACCCTTGGAGTCTATTATAATAAGATTCGCTAAGAACTTAACTCCATTTATACCCACAGTTGCGTCAGGGCAAACTGTGTTAGTCCTCATTTCCTTTCCAGGGGACTGGACTAGCATGGGGTTCTGTAGTTTACTCACATCCCAATTATACCTTTCAACCACATCTTTTGACACAAAAGAATGCGAAGCTCCAGAATCAAATAATGCTGATGCAATTACTGAGTTGACAAGAAACTTACCCAGAACTACGTCGGGTGCATCCTGGGCTGCTTCCGCGGTCACATGGTTGAGATGCCCTCTGCTCACCACTTGTGGAGCCCTTGGGGTCTGAGTTGTCCCACGACCTTGTCCTGCATTTGGAGCTCGTGCTGGCGTAGTCCCCAGATTGAAACGAACTGGGGTCATTGCTGGGCGTTTCTGGGGACAGTTGCTGGCATAGTGCCCCATGTTCTTGCAGTTAAAACACTGCACTCCTGCTGCTGAAGTCTTGTTCTGTTGGGGTTGGCCACCGTTGCTTGCCCGGGGAGTTTGTGGATTTGGGCGAGGTCCTGAAAAGGGAGTCCTTGGTATGCTTGACTCTGAAGGTTTGTGAAAGTGAGGTGCGTTGAGGCGGAATCGAGAGCTGCTTGCTCCTTGCTGGGCTTGAAACTTCCTCTTCCGAGTTTCGTATAGCTGACGCTGAGCATCTTCTTGGACAAAGGCCTTGTTCACTAGGTGCTGGAAGGTCGGGAAATCATTGGACACCAGTTGCACCTTGAGATTGGGGTCAAGTCCCTGTGTAAACCTCCAAATCTTGGTCGCCTCCGATGTGACCTCTTCAGATGCATACCTGGACAGTTGGGTGAACTTGTTCAGGTATTCGGAAACACTGAGGTTTCCCTGCTGTAGTTGGTAGAATTCTCTTTTCTTCATTTCCATTATCCCCGTGGGGATATGGGCGGTGCGGAAAGCTTCGACAAACTCATCCCAAGTGATGGCTTGTACATTTTGATGGGCGGCGCGGTAGTTTTCCCACCAGTTAGCAGCCATTCCCTTGAGCTGGTGAGCAGCATACAACACCTTCTCATTATCGTTGCACTGAGCTAGGACCAATTTCCTTTCCACATCCTTGATCCAATCATCTGCCTCCAGGGGATCCACTGATCTAGCAAAAGTGGGAGGCCTTGTCCTCATGAATTCTCCCAACTTAGACTGAGGTGCCTGGTTGGGTGCCTGCTGGGCCGGCTGCACTTGGTTTTGTGCTAAGGCCTGAAGAAGCTGAAGTTGCATGGCCATCATCTGTTCCATGTTGGGGGCCTGAGCAGGAGGTGGTGGAATGTTGTCCTCTGGCTGATTGTTGGAGTCACGGCTGTTGCCAGGGTTGCTCCTCGTGTTCACCATCTGAAGCGGTTTAGGTTAGCAGAAGGTAAGAGGGAAATAGCAAAGGTAAGAGATTAGGGGAACTAAATCACATCCCAAGCCAACACACAAGAAAGAACTAACAACCACTAAGGGGAAAACTTTTATTAAAATCCAGATAACTCCATGGATGGCTGTACCACAAGTGCACATTGGCCTGGTACAGTCCATCTAGCACACCAAAACATAGCAATAAGCGTTCTAAGGACGCGGACATTTTATTTGGGTACTACTGACTCAAAAGACTACTAATCCTCTCCAAAGACGCGCTCCTCAGGGTCCTCTTCCGGGTCCTCTTCTGGATCCTCCTCCGGGTCTTCCTGACGCTCTCTCACGTGGTGTCGTGAACAGTCACACTCGGCCGAGGCACGGTTACGACTGGAGGCAGTCGATCGAGAACGAGAATGAGAAGGCTTGCGCTTCTTGAGGGTAATGACCGGCGGCGGACTGGGGCGTCGCACCTTCTTGCGTGCTGTAAGTCTGATGTGGAGTCCTGAAAGTCGAGCTGGTGCCGGGTTGTTGGGGATGACAGCTGGTACTGGAGAAGACGGCGTGTAATCAACTACGGGTGAAGACGGCGTGTAGTCAGCTGCGGCCCTGAGACGTCCCAGCTCAAACTCAGCTGCCTGGCTCCGGAGAAGCTGTGCGCGAAGCGTGTCGGAGTGTTGATAGCTGGAAGTGAGAAGCATCCGGAGTTGTCCAATCTCCTCCTGAGCTCTAGCATAAGTGACTGCTATCGCCTGGGTGAGCTGCACCTGATGTGACAGTCGAGGATTGTCAGCTGGAATATCAAAGGGGTCTGGATACCTCTGTCCTACCCTGGGGTTGATGAAGAAGCAAAAAGGGGACTGATGTACAGCATCCTTGTGCAGGTGGCACAACTCGTCAATGGCGAGGCGTGCTGCGTCCTGGACAGCGTCGAAACAGCGGGACCGAGGGTGCTTGATGGGGTATGTGTGGGAGTTGAATTCCTCTTCCCGTGCATACAGGAATACCTCCATCGTCCAAGAGTCTCGATCCAGGATCCGCGTCTTCCGACCCCTGAAAATGGGCGGCTGACGGTACTCCAAACACTGCATCAGCTGCCGGAGAAGGCTAGCGAATGCTCCAGCATCCTCTCCATGTGAGTAGTAGTCCCACGGGGCAGCGGAGGATGAACCAGCCATCTACAAAGTTGAATAAAAGAAAAGATTAGTAAAAGTTTTTAACAAATGGAGTTGGAGACAAGAACAAGATTCTAAGTAGGAAGAGAGTAGAAGCAAAGAAGCTTATATATTTTTAATATACTCTTTTTATAAATATAAGTCCTTATGGTTTGCCATTCTTAATCTAGGTCACGTCCTACAGTCAAATTGGCTCTGATACCATCTCTGTCGGGCCCCCGGATTACCAAACCCGAACCCTCTGTGTATTACAGCACTAGTCCCAGATCAAAGCTAGTGCACACAGTCAAACAGAATGGAAAACATCACCATCAACGATTTATTACAATAAATAAGAGTACTGACCGCAGGGTCACAATATTACATTGGAGGTTTAAGACCTCGCACACAAGAAATAAGCGGAAGCAAAGATAACTCAAGGACGACCCATCAATTCGCCACAGGCAATTGACTGGGGAAGCGCGACCTAGTCCTCCGGGAAGAATCCATCACAGCCACAAGCGAAGCAGTAGTCGTAGGCACCTTCTTGAGCTTCAACTTCCTCTGAGATTTATTTTTAAGTGTAGCATGTGAGTACATAAAGTACTCCGCAAGTCTTGGGAAAAATGCATAGATGCAAGGCTTAACAAAGGAAGGCCATATGGTTCTTTTGCACAAAGCAATATTTGAAATCTCAATTACTACTAATTATTTTCGAAGGCATCCCTTTAATGAAGTAAATGTTTTAACAGAATTAACTTTCTAGTGAAGGTTCAACTACCAACACTAGCTAACCAATTACCATTGGTCAAGTTTTAAACTGCGGGTTCCATCCACCCTCTCTGGTTCCATCCGCCAGGATTCCCTTCCGAGAGTTCCCTCTACCCTCGGAATACAAAATTTTCATTTTAAAACCAAAACCAGAAATCTACCATGTGAATGCATTCCTTGCCCGCCCTTGACCGTGGGCACGGCTATTCGAATAGTTTTACACTCTGCAGAGGTTGTACAACTTTGCCCACAAGAGATAAATTATCCTAAAAGTCAACACGCTTCCTTTGGCATGAGACCCAGATAAAATATCACAAAGCCTTTACCTTACTCTAATCTAGCTAGATACCACCCGCTGAGGTTTCACCGCAGAAGGGTTAAATCCGCCCAATCTGAAGCCCCCTCTTGCGCCATATGAGTACAGTAAATCCATGTCCCTCACTGTGAATAACCAGTCCATCCCTGGCACCCACTTTCCACTGGTGGCACCTAAACTAGACTATCATAAGTTAGTCAGCTAGGTCGTACCCATATAGACTTGTGGTTGTACGGTTAATGCTCAGTTTGGACAAACACAAGCGTCGGTCCTTAATTGACTAGGGTGGAACATACACTTAACAAGTTCTCGTGCTTACTGCACCAACCCAAACAGCCATCCACCCTAATCTAAACCAACTTTCACATTTTTATTTTATTTTGAAAGATCAGTGGCAACTCCAATTACCACTACATTTATAAACACAAGGGTCCAGTCATAATTTCCCATTTTCAAGATTTTCCAAAGTTATTAGATAGCATGACTAAGCATTAACCTACCATTCTAATATTCACAAAGATTAATAGTAATCTCATTATTGAGACAAAGGAGGTTCTAGGGTGACAATGTACATGGCAATCAATGTCAAATGAGGGCATAACAAAGTTGGAATAACTAATTCCTAAAGATTTGAACTAGGGATTTTATGTAAATAGCAATGCACATAATTTAAAATATTTAAAACATTTCAAAAGCATAGGTTCAAGATGATCAAAGGAGACTTGCCTTCTTACAGGGTTTCTGGGTCTTCTTGTTGCTGTGAAGAGGGATCGTCGACAACGTTGGAATCTACGCGAGAAAAGACGAAGCAAACAAAGCAAATAAATACAAACGAAAATTCAAATAAAATCCAAAAATTCAACAGAGGCCATAATTGGATAGATTATGATTTTAGATGAATTTAGAAATTTGAATGGCTGGATTTGGAGTTAAAATGAGAAAGTTATGTTCATTTGAAAATCTCAGATTTGAAAAAAATCTAGAAATTCTCAAATTTCTGACAGGTGGGGCCCACTGGAATATTAGATTTTAATTTCTATTTTTATTCTGAGAGACTGACAGGTGGGGCCTACTGAAAAGTGAGTCCACAGGAATTGGCCTCTGACATGTGGGACCCACTGGACTCCGAGCCCACTTGTCAGTGACCAGCGCAAAGGGGTGGGGCCCAGTCGACAGTGGCCCGCGAAGATAGTTGCCGCTGACGGGTGGGGCCCACTTGTCAGTGCGAATAAATTGAGAAAACTCAACCTCAGCGTGCGGAGCCGAGGGCTCGAACGCGCGCCGAGGGAGTCGGGGGAAGGGAGAGCGAGCGGTGATAGCCAAGTGAGCGGGGAGGCGTTGCCTACCCATATAGGGCAATCAACTCTTTTGCGTTACCTGCCGGAGGGGAGGCCGGGGAAGGTGGCCGGAGGCAGGGTCGTCGGCCGCGAGGGAGTGGCGGAGGGGTGCGGATGAGGTCCAAAACGCGGTCCTGGAGCGCAGGCGGGTCCAACGGAGAGGTCGGCGAGGCTCGGGGACGAGCGGAGGCGGCCTGCGACGAGGAAGACGGTGGCGCAGCTCGGGTCCTCCGGGGCGACGGTGCTCCGGCGGCGGGAAGGGATGGCCGAAGCGTCGGGGAGGATGGCGCGGGCACGGGGGTGCTCGGGGTGGCGGTGGCTGGCTCCGGGGATGACCGAAGCGTCGGCAAAAGCTCGCCGGAGTGCGGCGGAGCTCGTGGAGAGAGGGCGCACGACGCTGGGGTGCTACGGGGCTCGGGAATGAAGGTGGAAGGCTGTGGGAGGTGGTGCGGGAAGAGGCGGAGGCCGAGGGGCTATTTATAGGGACGGAGGAGGGGACACGGGCGCGGGATTGCTCGCCGGTGTGTCGGCCGGAAAAAGGAAGGAAAGGGGGAGAAACGGGAAAGAGGCGGCTCCGATGGAAGGGGAGCACGGGAGATCGGGGATTCGGTCGCGGCGGCGTCCAGGGTTTCCAAAACCGGGGAGAAGACGGAGGGAAAGGCCGGATTCGGCTCGGGTACGGTCGGCCAGCGAGAAAGGAAAGAGGGGGGGGGAAAGAAAGGAAGGAGGCGGCTCCGCGGGGACGACGGGCCTGATGTCAGCCCGAGGGATGAGGAAGGCGGGGTGGCTGACGGGCCGGGCCCGGGAGGCAGCGAGGGAGAGGGGAGAGGCGGCCTGGATGGGCCGAGCAGCGACGTGGATGGATCTGGGCCGTCCACGCGTCGGCTGGAGGAAGGGGAAGGAGTTTTATTTTTAGAATTTGATTTAGATTTTCAGAAAAGGCTAGAAAATTATTTAGGCCTCAGAAAAATATGAAAATACCTCCAAAAATTCCAGAAAAATTCACAGAAGCTCCTGGAGATATTTTGGATTTAATAAAATTATTTCCAACTACTGTTGATATTTAATTTTCATATTTTTAATTACTTTTTAAATTCTAAAAATAGGTTTTTAAATTTCAGAAAATCCAGAAAGGCAAATAAAAGCCAAGTAAAATCCAATTACCTTAAAATAATTAATTGGAATTTTTTTTAAAAAGCCAAATTTTGGGATGTGACTCCTTCCCCACTCGACCACACCCCTAAGGCCCTAACCTCTAGCCACTGTCGCTATCTCGCATCCTGATCAACACTGCCCCCCTCTACTCACTTCGATCAAGCTCTTCTAATGCTCTCCCTCTTACATGCCCTGCACCAGCGTCTTGCCAGTTTTGAAGGAAGATCCACGACGAGTGGTAGTGCTAATGACCGATGCCCATGACAAGTAGAAGGGCCATCGCTAAGCGATGGCTTGGCTCGGCAAGCGAGGAGGAGGTGGCGATGGCATGAATCGGCTTACGAGGAGGAAATGCTGGGAAGAGGAAGACGATGGCATCATGATCGAGGATGATCATATTTGGCATCGTCGGGGTTGAGGATGGCCAGATCTAGCTGCGCGAAACTCTGACTTCTCCCTCGGGTCTGGCGGCGGAGACCTATCTTAGACTCTCCTCCGTCGGGGCTGCCACCTGCCATTTCTCCTTTTCAACTGACGTGGTCGGCTAGCTCTAGCTACATCTCCATGTGTCTTGATCCACCGCAACCCCCACTATCTTGTTGTGAGGACGGCCTGATCTAATGATGGTGGAGGCAAGGATGACCGAATTCAGCGGTGGCAACCTCAGGGATGCTGGATCCGGTGGCAGCGACCTCGGCTCTAGACACAACAACCTTGACGTTGGTTGGATCCGCCGCTCTAGGGTGGAAAATGCAGCGCCGAGGACGATGGCCTTGAGATCAGGCAATCATAGGGTTGGGGACATCAACGAGGAGCACGATGACCCTGACAGTGTACTTGAGGTGGAGGCAGAGGCGGAGGTGTACCAGCCAGATCCAAAGGCGGCGACCATGAAGAAAGTTCATCTGGTGGGAGTGACCTTAGGGATGGTGGATTCGGTGGCAATGGGCTCGATGACACATGGAGTGGAGCCGTTGGCCAAGAGGAGGCACAAAGGGTGGAGGCGATGTGGTTGTAGCGTGAGGGTGAGGGGTGGGCAAGTGGAGACATGGAGGCGAGAAGGAGGTGCCATTGCCAAGAGCCACCAACGGGGAGGAGCCTTGGGGAGTGGTGGCTCCCGGTGGTGGTGGCACGCTGGTGGGGGGAGACGAGGGAGGGAAGGCGGTGGTGTCAAGTGAGAGTGGAGGGGTTGGACATGTTTTTTATTTACATCTAGGGAAACCCCCTCGCTCAGCCGATTCTAGCCACTAGATCTCAATCCGACGTGCCATGAACAAAATGGTGACACAACCAGCCCCTTTGGTCCCTCAACCTAGATGCTCGGAGCCTCCTCTTCTCCTTCCTCCTGTATGCCACCATACTACTGCTACTCTAGGACGAAAAAGAAGAGGAGAGAGGCAAAGCAGTACTAGGTGGTGAAGAAAAGGAGCACACAGGTGTAGAAGAAGAAAAGCACACCGCTGCGGACGATGAGGCATTGGTGTACACCACCGAGGTCGACGATCGGAGCATGGAATACACTAGCTCGGACGACAAACAGGGAAGTGGAGTACACCGCCTGAGGTGAGGAAGAACCACAAAGCTGGTGGGGTTAGAGAGGATAGAACCAAAGCGATAATCTCGGTATTGGTGGATCCGGCCACATCGACCTTACTCTTGAAGATAAGATGCCCCTCTCTTTTTAATATTCATTATGTGATTTAGATCACGTTTAATGATATGTATCACCTTTTTTTAGAACTCTCTTACAATACACAAATATCTTGCCAGATGTGTTCAAAAGCTGTGTGGTACTGCAGCTGATCGCTGCAGCTGAGAGAGGAATGGCCACACAAAAATAGTTGCATTGGAGCTAGCCGACCACTTGACACTACTAACATTCTTCTTGCCTATGAGTCAACAAACAAGAAATTAACAACCCTCTACCTACAGACCAAGAAAGTATATATTTGCTATATTCTTTTGTGCTTTTAGTTTTGGTTTCTTTAAAGTTGAAACAAGACGTGTGGCTTTTTAAAGCGGATTTTTTTAAACGGCGTCTCAAGTCCAAATCTCTGTCTACATCAATGTTTCCGCCGTCTGTTGCATTTTAAAAATGTAAACAAAAGCTACCAGCCAAAACCAAAAACCATCAATCACAGCACATCGTAGCCCAAATGAACAGGATCATTAGTTGGGAATCAACATTATTGTCAGACCCAGATTTTTCAATCTGAATCTACTGTGTTTCACTGCCTAATCCCTGGATCAGTAGTTAGTGCACACAGGTACATTGCTGAATCATTTCATACATCGCATAATCATTCATTGTATTACATGATTTGAAATACACCACGTCGGGTGATAGAGTTTACAAAAGAGCCGATCAGGCCAAATGTCTTTATTACAAACACGCAGCGGAATCATAGCAGAAGCAAACCCAAAATCCACAGGCAAGCGACTGGAAGGGTATTGTGTGCATTATATGTCGTCAGCTAACCGGTAACATACGTGCACACAAAGCCGGAAGTCCACTTGTCTATGTCTAATCAACGGGGCATACGCCTTAGTTATCGCCGTTGCTTCCTTCCACGTTGGTAGGGGCCTCCTCATAGGCGTAATGTCCTTGAGTTCCTGTTTCTGAATGTTGTCGCAAAAGCGAGTGTGAGCACTCCGACCCCGTGCTCCGCGAGCCAACACACAAAATGCAATATTTAACATGTATGGTTAAATCAAAGGATGGCTCGGGTTCTTTTATTTGCAGGAGTGCTTTTGAATATAATTATATAAAAAAATTTCCTAAGACTTAGCATTTTTAGAAAGGACTGAATTTTTAAAGAAATACTCATGTATATTAGTGTTACAGAATCCATCCACCATTACATGGCTTCCACACCATATATTTTCTTTCAGCGTTATAACCACTTAACTTACCACTGGGACGACACCCAGGACAATTCCAAACCAGAGCTTTCCACTGCTCTTCCACGTTTCCATTCCCACCCACAAGGTTTTTGAAATAGAACTATGTCTAGTCAAGTTCCCATGTCCGCCCTTGACCGTGGGCACGGCTATTCGAATAGTTTTTGACTCTGCAGAGTTCGCACACTTTACCCACAAGAGATAGATTCACTCGTTGCCCCACATGATTCCTTAGCCATGCAGTTGAGTAGACTATCACAGGACCTTTACAATGCATCTTTCCTAGCAGAGTTACGTCCGCTAAGGTTTCCACTTCCTTCGGGGTACGACCACCCTTTCAGAAGCCCCCTCTTAAGCCATCACGTCGGAGGATGTGGCCATCCTCTACCCGCCCGTGGTCACACCGGCGCGACTTTTACTAAGTCGATGCAAATTAGTTAGTCCTGCCTACACTTTGCCAGCTTGTGGTTATACTTGTTGTACACTGGGAGGTCATCACAAGATTCGGTCCTTAGGGATATCTGGGCGGTCTACCACTAACCCTTTTGTGCTTCCACTGCACCACACATTCACACCCTCGAACCAATCCGCCCAGATATTTAAGCATGTTGGGGTTTTTCGGAACATAAAGTAATCATACCAACATATACCAGTCATTCCCGTCATGACTGCCCGAATCAATTTCTCATGAATAAAAGTAATGCTTGGGGCAATTTCTTGCCCCGGGTTCCTAATCAATGCTAAGCATGGCATATAATTAAGGACTTATTTTCGGAATATTACTATTATATTTTTGCTAGGGCGACAAGGTTCACTCATTCAAATATTCCAACGGATCATTATTAGCAAGCGTGATACTAGGTGTATAACTACCATTTCTGGAAATGAACATATTTTACCGCATAAAATAACAGCATGCATGTTGATATTTTAAAAGAAATTAAATTTGCAAATTATAGGTTCAAAATGATCAAAGTATTGACTCGCCTTGGTCACAGTGGTCGGGATCCAGATTCTCTGGTGCTTCTAGGGTTGCTGCATCGATCTCCTCTTCTTGTGCTTCGTAAGCTATTTTAGCGTGCGCCAAAATTTGTATAAAAGGAAAAGTAGCAAATCAAACCAAATAACACCAAAAATTCAAATGAACTCTAAAAATTATGATTTCAGTTCCATTGGATAGTTCTTGATTTTAGATGAATTTAGAAATTTGTCCCACTCAATTTGGAGTTAAAATGAATAAGTTATGCCCATTTGAATAGTTCAGTTCAGTTAAATTCCAAAATTAAGAAATTTCTGACAGTGGGTCCCACAGGTTATTTAAATCTTTTAATCTTTTTATTATATTCCTTAACACGTGTGTATGACATGTGGGACCTACCAGTCAGTGAGTCTTCAATTCCCTGTGGCTGACATGTGGGACCCAGGGGCCCTGGACCCATCTGTCAGCGGGTGGCACCGACAGGCGCGGGGCCCAGAAGGCAGCCGGCCCACGGCTAACAGCGGCTAACGGGCGGGGCCCAGCTGTCAGCGGGGATTTCTAAAAGAAATGCTCGACCGCAGGCGCGGAGCCGGAGGCTCGAACGCGCGCCGCGGGAGCAGGGGGGAAGAGACGCGCTGCGTTAACCAAGTGGGCGGGGGAGGCTTTGCCTACCCCATAAGGGCAGCTTACCCTTTTGAGGTAGCTCGCGGAGGGGGCCAGCAGAGGAAGAAGAGGACGGCGACGCCGGCGGCGAGTGGTGGCCGGAGAGGTCCGGGACGTTCGTGGAATATAATCCCCGAGTGATGGGGAAGCTTCTGGCACGGTCGGTGGAGACGGAGGGGCACGGTGGCGGGCTGGCGGCGTGCGACGGCGGTGGTTCGGGGAGGCTGTCGTCGCCGGCGAAGCTCGGGCGATGGGAGACCCGAGGGAGGAGGGGGTCGGCTTCGCCTTGCTCCCGCGAAGCTCTGGGAGCTTGGGATTGCCCGGAGGCGGCCGGGATCGGCGGCGGCTCGGTCGCCGGAGCTCGGGAAGAAGAAGGGGGACGGCGGGGAATTGAGGTACTACGGTGAAATTGCGGCCAAGGGAGGGAAGAGGGAAGTTTTGCGGCGCGTTTGCGGCTCCTTGGCAGGGCTTTTATAGCCGGGAGAGGCACGCACGGCGAGGGCGCCATCTGGCTCCGCCCTGCTCACGCCGGCAGGGGGAGATGAACCAAATCTCGCCGGGATTTTGTAGGAGAGAGGTGGCGGGAGAGGTGCGTTCCCCCTCCTGTGACTAGTCCTTTTAATTTGCCCGCGAGGTGAGAGAGGGAAGGGGGAGGATTTGCTGCGCAGAGGGAGTGAGCGCGAGAGAAAGCGACGACGCGGGCGCGTGGAGGAAGAAGAGCCTGACGGCTCGGGCCTACCGGCCAGCGGGTGAGGGGCGCGAGGGAGCGGGGCCCGCTCGCCAGCGAGAGCGTGCGCGCGCGAGAAGCTGGGCCGGCGGAGCGCAAGCGCTGGGCCGCACGGCGCTGGTTCGCGCGTGGAGGGATAGGCTGGGCCGGGGTGATGGCCGGCCCGGCTGTGTTATTTTCATTTCATTTCATTTATTTTATTTTGCTTTTACACTTGAACATGTGTGTATATATACATATTTTCATTTCCTTCTTATTTTTGTGTATGTACACATATATTTATTTATTTACTCTTTCATATGGCATACATGTGTATATACATGTATATCTTTATATACACTGTTATTCATATGGGTTTGTATATATGTATAAATGTTAACTTCCTTTAATTTGCTTGCCAAAATTTCTAGGGATGATATTTCATGCTTATTTACATTTCTCCCTTGGCATTTTATGGATCATCTTTTCAGATTCTTACTTTAGATTTTAATTTTCTAATATTTAAACATGTTTGTTTCCCCAAAACTCCAAATTCAAATAAAAAGCAAATAAAATAATCCAAAAGCTCCGCAATTTAATATTTATATTTTTCAAGATATTACAATTATCCTCATCTGCGAGTCAACAAACACATCACTGCTCGCGTGGACCAGGCGCATCAACGAAAGTCGTAGGCTTACTGGCTAACATGGTGAAGTTTTGTGGGTAGGGAGCCAAAGGCTTTAGTCCTCCTCAGTGCCATGCCATCCAGATGGAAGGCATTATTCTTTCGAACATCCTTAATTTACACTATTAAAGCAGCGGCCATCAAGCAAGTATAATAAGTTGCACCCTACTCAGTCTGTTGTCTTGTTCTCACCTTACCTAAATTCATTGTGAAGACAATGAATTTGACACTATTTAAAAGCCCAGTCCTTTTCAACTTATGTTTATGGCTTTCCTCAAATAAAGAAATGGGACATATTCTCCACCACCATTTCAAAGCACTTACCAAGACAGCCTTTTTGAAACGACTTATCAGCTTATCAGTATGTGGATCATTCACATAAACGTTCACGCTAGGTCTAAAAATAATAAGCTGTAGCCATAAGCCGCAGCCGAAAACAACCAGCAAAACCTCTAGAGCCTTTCCTCTCGAAAGAAAAAACACGAAGACCTTTCAGCTAGCTGCAAGCTTGCAACACACAACCACGAGAAAAGAGATGTAAATGCAAGTAAAAGGAGTCCAAAACCTGTTGGGAGGCTTACCTCACTAGAGCCAATGACCTCTTCTCTTAGGCCATCTTCGTTGTTATGAAAACTGACGATGAGATATGAAACAATGAAGAATAATTAGGAGCATGAGATAAATATTTTATGTGGAAAAATCATTACGGGAAAGACACGGACGCACAATCGATGAAATCACTATATGGAAAAGTTACATAACGCTCTTGGTGTATTACATAGATAGATAACTTGAGCTTTGCGTAATCTATCATGAGGCTTACATAAGGTATAAATAGCATTGAGAATAAGAGTCCCAAATGAGGAAGGAATAGAGTCCTAGTCGGCAATTGAAACAAAGACCTACTCGAAAACTGGAACAGTAACTTATTGGAGATGAGAACAACACCCCGCTCAGAGATAGAATAGATCCTTAGAAGATAATAGTGAAAAGTTATAGTCGAAAGTGTCTTGAGTAGCCATGTCTGACTCTAGTCAGCGCAAACACCTTTGGATGCAACATCTAGTGTAAGTTAGGAATATGTTTTTAAGTGAAACTTGGTCAGATTCATCTCAAGGTGAAACTTGGTCGCATTAATAACCTTTGGTTGGACATGAAAACATTCAGATCACAAAATACAACAATCTTCACCTTGAGATGAATTCCTACTATAGCGAAAAAGAACCAAAGAATATCTCGAATAACTTGTAAAACACTTCTTGTACATCAAACATTCAAAAGGACTGATGAGTAATACCCACCAAATCTGAGAAAAGCACAAATTTAGCGGTGGAAACTGGCTTTGTTATCATATCAGCTAAATTATCATGAGTACTGATCTTACAAACTTTAACATCACCTTGAGAAATTACTCCTAGGATGAAGTGATATCTGTTATTAATGTGCTTTGTTCTGTCATAGAATATTTGTTCTTTTGTAAGACAAATAACAATTTGACTATCACAGTGTATATATATACAAGATGTATTTCTACAAAGCACATGTACAAACATCTTAGTGAAATAGTTTCTTTATAGGCTTCTGAATAGCCATGTACTCGACTTATGTGGTCGAAAGAACAACAAAAGGTTGCAGACAAGCTTTTCAGCTTACAAACACAACCTCCAATAGTGAATATATAATCAATAAGAGATTTTCTCTTATCTAAATCTCCAGTAAAATTAGAATCCATATATTTGATCAGTCCATCACTAATATTTCTAAACTGTAAATAAGTATTAGAAGTGCCCTTCAAATATTTGAAGATCCACTAAACAGCTCTTTAGTGGTCTTTCCCTGCATTGGCCATATATATGCTGACTACACTAAATGCATGAGATAGGTCAGGGCGAGAGCAGACCATAACGTATATAAGTGATCCGACTACACTTGCATACGGAACATTTGACATGTATTCAATTTCTTCAACTGTTTGCAAACTTGATGCTGAAGAGAGTTTGAACTATGCAGCTAATGGAGTGTTGGTCAGTTTGGCCTTGTACATATTGAAACAATGAAGTGTTTTTTAATATACTCTCTCTGACTCAGGTATAACTTTCCAAATCGACAAGCTCTAAAGATTTTCGTACCAAGAATCTTCTTTGCTACACCGAGATCATTCATCTTGAATTCATTGCTTAATTGTGCTTTTAAGGTTGGTATTTTAGTCTTGTCTTTATCACGATCAATATATCATCAATATATAGAAGTAAGTAGATAACTGAACTATTGACAGTCTTTAAATAAACACAGCTATCCAAGTCAAATCTCCTGTACCATTATCTGGTGATTGCTTGAACCCCATAAAGAGACCTTTTCAATTTGCAAGAAAAATTCTTCTTTCTCGGAATAACAAAACCTTCCGTCTACTCCATATAGATGTCTTCTTATAACTTTCCATGTAAGAACACAGTCTTAACATCTAGTTGCTGAAGCTCATAGTCATGTATAGCTACAATACTGAGTTAGGTTCGAATAGAACTATGCTTAACGATCGGAGAGAAAATATCTATAAAATTAATACATGGAATTTGGTTGTGTCCATTAGCTGTGAGCCTTTCCTTGTACCTGACCAGATCGGTCTGAGATGTTCCCTCCTTCTTGTAAATCGTGTTGCAACATATGGGTTTTTTTTAATTGGGAGCTCGACCAACTCCTAAGTAGAGTCCTTCTTAAGGGATTTTATTTCTTTGTAATATCCCAAAATTTGTCGTCTTTAAAAACTAATTTCATATTAATTATTTAAAATTTTTAGGATTTTAATTGGATTTTTGTGTAGTACTGAAAAAATCTCAATTCCCAAATTTCAAATAAAATTGAATGGGATAGGCTTTGGATTTCCTAGCACACTTAACCTCTCAATTGTCTCAAGTTCGCATGACATAATTCCTTTCCTTTTTTCTCTACTTCCTATTCTATCTTTTTTCCTTCCTTTACTATTCATCATCTTGTTCTTATGGCTGACTCTTTGTTTTCTTCAACCGAACACCCACAAGGCCTATCCCATTCAAGCCAAAATCAATTCTTCCCAACCAAATTAATTTGCATGCTTTGAGGACATCTACATTCACTGCCAAGCATCAATTCTTTTCAGTTTCTTAGCCATTAAATCTTCACTTTTAAGTTTCTAAGCTTTCAAGTTTGGAAACTGACATTGAATCAATTCGGCCGAATTAAACTTGTTTCTCTCATTCTTGCCCTATAAATAGGTGTTGCACCTCATGTTCTATCACTTTGCAAGTCTTTAGCCATCCCCTCTCACCATGCAAAGCACCAGTGAGGCCTCAAATCGAGCTGTGTGTCAGCCTCCTCCCTCCACCATGCCTTCTTTTGCTCCGGTGAGTTTTTTTTTCGATTTTTGGTCATGTCATATCGTGTTCTAGCCTTTAAGAAACTCATCTACCAAGTTAATTTGATTTTTGTTTAGCCAATCAAAGGGAATCAATATTTTTCCAAGAACGGTCGATTTCGCTTCCCGTCGTCGATTCTCATCTCCGCTGAGTTTTAGCCCATGCCATCACCACTACCACATTTGTCTCTTCACGTTCTACGTGGTGCTTCCCTCATTTTCCTTGAATTCCTGCCATAAGTTAGTAGCCACAGACGCCTAGCCATGCCCACCTAGGACACTTTGCATTTTCATCTATTCGGTGAGGCTCTTTT
Organism: Dendrocalamus latiflorus; assembly: GCA_017311315.1. Taxonomy (NCBI): domain Eukaryota; kingdom Viridiplantae; phylum Streptophyta; class Magnoliopsida; order Poales; family Poaceae; genus Dendrocalamus; species Dendrocalamus latiflorus. Next base: position 41,037,803 of record CM029639.1, on the reverse strand, counting down.
CAAACCTTCCACGTCAAAATATGTTTTACCTTCCCATATAGCTATCCTCCATGTAGATTTGGTTTTCCTTTACCGAGCATTGAGATGTTAACTTTTTATTTTTTTCCTCACCATCACTGTTCAATCATCGTTCGTGTCATCTCTGGTAAGTCCCCAACTTAGCCGATCACTTCCCTAGATTCACCACATCATGTTCTAGCCCGTGCTCACGCACTCCATTGTCGGCCACCACCGGAGCACCATAGCCCCTGTAGCCCACCCATGGCCACCGCTCCTTGTGTCGTTCCAGCCGCCACGTCACATCTCTAGCCGTACTGCCGCTTCCCATGTGTTCCTCGAAGAGCCCTCAACCCATTTTGCTAGTTGGCCAGCCTCCTTGGCTTCCCCCTCACATGCGCAAGCCATGGCCAAAGAGCTGCATTGTGCTGTGCATGCTGTCTCCAGAGCGATCCTCTTTGTACAATGCTTGCCTTCATATAATTTGTTGTGTTCCTAAGTCATATGCATGTGCATAGCCTGGTGGTGGTGTGAGCTTTGCTCTTCACACATGAACAACATTCACCTTTGAGTTCTCCAATTAATTTTTTCCTAGCCAATGACAAGTGGGCCCCACCTATTGTAGACTAGGAAGATTTTCAAAATTCCAAAAAAATAAGATTCCATGGAATATTCCCTTATTTTGCATTTGCTGCGTACTCTGTCGTCCGAACTCCGAATACAATTATTCGAGTCTATAAACTCATCTAAAATCCTAAAATTTCTTCTAGTATATAATTTATATTTTTGTGATTTTATTTGTATTTATTTATTATTTGTGCTTCTCGTTCTGCACGTAGAAGCCAACGTCGCCGAAGAAATTCCCAACCTACAGCAAGATTTCCCTGCCAATGTCAACCAAAGCAAGTCTCCTTCGATCATCTTGTACCTATGTTTATCAAAATTATTTTATTATTTTAAATTTAAATGCATTACTATGTTACATAAAATGGTAACGTATGTTTAAGGATAATAGTTAATCCAATAATTGTTATACCCTCATTTGACGTTGACAACCTTGTACCTTTGTCAACCTAGGCTTCCCTTGTCTCAGTATTGAGATTATATTACTGTTTGATAATTTTAGAATGGTAGAATTGCTTAGATACGCTAGTCGGTCAGTATAACCTTGCGGGTGAAAAATTGATATCATACGCTTTTGTCATTTTATTCAAACAACTTAGTGGCAATAAGTATTGCTCCTGTTTTAAAAATAAAATAAAATGGTGAAAATGATTTTAGACTTGGATGGATGGTAAGATTGGGTTGGTACGGATGGAGCACGAGATCTTGTATTATGAATGTACCACCCTAGTCAATTAAGGACCGACGTTTGTGATTGTTCAAACTGAGCACTACCACACAGTCACAAATCTATATGGGTACGACCTGGCTAACTAATTTGCAATGGTTTAGCTTGGAATCAACCCGTGGTATGAGTGAGTGTCGGGTAGACAGTTGTCCCACATGGCTCCAGAAGGGGCTTCTAACTTAATGGATTTAACCCTTCAGTTGTGAAACCTCAACGGGCGAAGTCGTAAAGGCCTTATGATAATAACATAGTTGCACACCTTTGGAAGTGTGTCAAACAAAAAGTATATGTTGATTATCTCTTGTGGATAAAGCTTCGTAGAGTGTAAAACTATTCAAATAGCCGTGTCCACGGTCAGGGAGCAAGGTGCTCTTTCACATGGTAGATCTTTAGTTTTGGTTTCAAAAGTAAAAATTTTGAGAACTTGAGAGTGGATGGAACTCTCAGGAGTGTGTCCTGGTGGATGGAGCCAGTGCAGGTGGATGGAACCCATAATCCTGAACCTTGGCGGTTAGAGCCTATCTACTAGTGTTGATGGTTAGAACCTTCACTAAAAAATTTATGCCAGTTTCAATTATTGCAAATACTTTGTTAAATTAACACTTTTAAAAATATATAATGGTAATTGAAATAAAATGTTGTTTTGTGTAAAAGAACCATAATATCCTTCCTTTGTTAAGCCCTACATTTACTGCATTTTGCTCAAGACTTGTGGAGTACTCTATGTACTAACATGCTACACACAAACAAATCTCAGAGGATTATGAAGATCAAGAAAGAGATTACGACTACTTCACGTGTGGATTCGATGAAGGACACCCAGAGTACTAAGTTGCGCTTCTTCATTTAATTGCCAGTGGCGTATTGATGGACCATCGTCAGAGTTTCATTTTGCTTTCGCTGTGTTTTGTAAGTTTGAGAGGTATTGTAACCTCAGTTGTAACAAAGTGGCCATAAGGTCGGTACTCCCGATTATTGTAACAAAGAGTTGTTAGTTATGTAATCATCACTATTTGGCTGTATGCACTAGTTTTGATCTAGGACTAGTGCGGTAATACATAGAGGGTTCGGATTCGGAAATCCGATCCCAACATTCTTCATGCATGGTAGTCATCCACTTCTCTGACTTATCAAAGCAGATGTCCTCTGAATAAGTTAAAGATTCAGCAGTGCCTTCAATGTCTTCTTCCATATTCAAACAATAAGCCACAATGCTAACTTCTTCAATTAATCTCTTCAAAGGTTAGATCTTTCTCCTTTCTCTACCAGTTGCAACGGATTGATAGTTCTGACTAGTTTCAGCTAGATGATTACTGATCGGAGCTTGAACAAGGATATCCTGTGTATTCTCCTTGTCTGTCTATGACGTGAATCTTGAGTCAATGACATGGACCACCTACATGCTGATCTTTTATGACTTCTCAATAGGAGCATCACTGATCATAATTCCATTTAATAGAGCAAATTCATTGAAAGTAACATTTCTACTTACATCCACCTTTTGTGTCTCAGGATTCCACAACTTATAGCCTTTAACTCCAGACCTATAACCAAAAAAATGCATTTAGTTGCTCTTGTCTCAAGTTTACCTTTATCAATATGAGTATAAGCAGGACAGCCAAAAATCCTTATGCTCGAGTGGTCTATAGGAGAACCAGACCATATATCAACTAAAGTTTTTTTTGTCAATGGTAGTGTTCGGTGATCGATTGATTAGATGATAGGTAATGGAAGTGGTTTTAGCCTAAAAACTCTTTGACAGACTAGATGTGGATAGCATGCAGTACACCTTTTCCATGATGGTTCTGTTCATGCACTCAACCACACTATTCTGCTGAGGTGTGCATGGAACTGTGTAATACCTTACAATGCCCTTTGATCGGTATAAGGTTTCAAATTATCCCAAATAGAATTCTAAGCCATTATCTATTTGGCCTTTCTTAACATGGTTGCTGATCTGTTTCTCAATCATAATCATCTACCCTTTGAATATCTTGAACGCATCATACTTGTGTTTGTGAAGTATGTCCAAACTCTTCGAGACTAGTCATCGATGATGGTCAGCATATAATTTGCGCCTCCAAGGGATGGAATGTGCGACTTACCCACAAATTACAGTGAACATAATCTAATGTGGCTTTTGAAGAATAATTTGTCGAGGTGAAACTCACCTTCTTCTATTTACCAAAGACACAATATTCATAAAACTTTAACTGGTCGACGTCTTGATCATCAAGCAGACTTCTTTTGCACAACTCCTTTAAGCCGGCTTCACTCGTATGCCCGAGACGCAAATGGCATAGACTTATCCGATCAGCATCAGACAACCTAGGCGAGGCAACAACAACCTTCTCGACAAGGGTAGTGCCTCAAAGATGTTAGAGATTTACTACCTTCATATCATCTTTCATCACAACGAGAGAGCCTTTGGAGATCTTTAGAACTCTACCTCTACCTTAAAACTCATACCCTTTGGCATCAAGAATACTCAGCGAGATAATGTTCCTTTTCAAATTTAGAATGTGTTGAACCTCTGATAAAGTTCTAATGATGTCATCAAACATCTTGATCTGGCAGGAATTGATGCCAGCAATCTTGCATGGAGTATTATCACCCATTAACACTAATCCACTTGGAATAGCCTCAGAAGTAACGAACTAGTCACAGTTTGGGCTTATGTGAAAAGTGCAGGCTGAATCAATAATTCATTTATCACTGGTTTTGGAATGACCAGCAAATGCAACTAGAATCTCCCTTGGAACCTTCTTTATGACAATGGTGGCTTTAACTTCATCCTCTTGTTAATCATATTTTGGAACTATTATTCCTCTTCTCCTTATTATGGAGTTTTCAACACTCGGAGATATCATGTTCACCCTTCTTGCAGTAGCGGCATGACTTCTTGGTTTTTGACTTTGACCGACCTTTGTATTTGCTTGAGCTTCTGCCTTTGGAATCATTGGTCAGATGATCTTGCACCGATCCGCCTTTTGCCAACTTGAGCGAGAAAAATTTCTACTTCAGATGTATCTTGCTGGTCAGATCCTTGGTCATACGTGGTCTCCTTCATAACTTCCTAGAGGATATTATTAGAAAGATAAAGATGAATTTGAAAGAGAACCTTACGATCTTTTCTTTGATTCTCCTCAACAGACCATAAAGTGGGCATCTTGTCAATTCCAAATAATGCATCATCCAAATTAAGCCATGACAGAACAGCTTGCATCTTGACTTGCCAGAGGGAAAATCTTGTGTCACAATCCAGCAACGGAAGATCATATTTCATTGACGCCATGTCAAGTATGCCATAGATTGATCGGGAGAAGAAACAAGCTCTAGTACCACTTGTTATGAAAATTAATGGCAAGATATGAAACACTAAAGAATAATCAGGAGTACAAGATAAAGATTTAACGTGAAAAATCCTTGCGGGAAAAAACCACGGATAAACAATTGGCGAAATCACTATATGTGAGAGAAGTTACAAAATGCTCTTAGCGTATATACATGGACAAATAACTTGAGGTGTGCATAATCTATCATGAGGCTTACAGGATGTATAAACAAGAGTCCTAAGCGAGGAAGGAACAAAGTCCTAATCGGTAATAGAAACAGAGACATACTCAAAAACTGGAATAGTAACTTACTCGGAGACGGAAATAACACCCCGCTCAGAGATGGAACAGAGCCTCAGAAGATAACGATGAAGAGTTGTAGATGGATGTGTCTTGAGTAGCCACGTCTAACTCCAGTCGAGGCAAACACCTTTGGACACCACGTCTGGTGCAAATCGGTGTAAAGTCCATCACAAATTCGAAGATGATCACAATCATAACCTCCGACTAGTTCGTATTACCGACTAATTATACCAGTTGGAATATGTTTTTGAGCGAAACCTGATCGGATTTTTCAAGTGGTCAGATCCGACCGGATTCCAATCATAAAATACAATATTCGTTGTTCTAAAATAATTCTCCAACGAGATGTTGAGCTAATGACCTTTTAAAACAAAACTTTGCCCGTAATACTAACTTCTCCTCTTAACAAAGTACTACTGTTAGTGACTGTTTTACTTTTTTTGGGGTAAAAATTAGTACTATTAGTAACCGTTGGTTGTGAAGAGTTCTCCCTAGAGGCCAAAGGAAAGGATCGATCCATGGTGATTGGGACGTTCGCCTGTCACACGGATCCAGCAAACACCAATGGCTGCGAAAAATATCTGGGCCAATAATTTGATGTCCCAATTGTTGCCGACCGGCCGAGACTAGACCGGCGTTTGTTTGGCAAAGCAAAACGGTTGTGTTCGTCAAACGGGAATGATTTTTCGAGCCCAATGCAATGCATTTCATACACGCAGAAGTCAGAAAGATCAGGACGAGAATATCATATCGTTCGTTCGTTCGTACGTACATGCATAACCTAACAACTGTTTCAGATAAAACTACACATGTTGTGCCTTGGACTCTTGGCAGCAAATCACACCTAGTACAGTACATGTCAATGGACAGGTTATTCTGAACTGCTGACTTCCTGGATTAATTATAACTCCCTGCACTGTAATTAGATTCCTTTGTTACAACTATTGTTCAAGTAGAATTTTTTCTACCAATCGAAAGAAGCTTGCAGTGTAGATATAATTATGGGATAATTAAGTATTTTGCAGGAACACCAGAATGCCGTTATTTATTGCAGAGACCTGACGGCAACATGACATCGCTTGTGCCCATCGTAGATACTGATGGTGCCTTCGTTGTGCAGTTGTTTTCCACACCCCAAATCATCCTGCTCCATCGAATCTTCTTTCTTAGGGGAACCCCTGCAATGGATTCACAAAACGAAATAAAACAGGCACACAATTAGTTATGAGAATATATAATATCAGGCACACAACAAAAATAAAGACAAAATAAAACCCAATAAGCCAAAGGAACAAAAGAAGCAACGAGCGGACCTAAATCTCACTGAGCCGGTTTGACCGCCGGCTTAAGACTGGTTTAACTGGACTGGGCGATCTAACCACTAGTCTAGGGTCGGTCTGATTGGTCATCAGTCTGACCGTAGTTTGGGACTAGTCTAATTTGGGCTAGCCCCAAACTAAAAAGACTTCTCGAGTTAAAATGCAAATATCAGGAACTAGTTTAAATCTCATCCAAACAACCCTAAATTTGGTATGAGACTTGTTTAAGGCATTAGGTACCTAAATCAATCAAGAATTACAATGTTCTTGGGCTCAGGTTCATTAATTTGAAGAAATTCAAATATAAGTCTCAAGAATATCTAAAACCCTAAAATCCAAATTAGTTCTTACTCGAGAAATTTCTAATTAAGAGGATAATTTAGATATACTTCTACATGTCATGGCAAGCTAATCTAGGCATAAATTGGGATAAAACTATGTTGACCATGAAAATCCAAATTTGAGCCAAGATCAAGCAAAACCAGGCTTGATCTCGAGTCTTGCTATATGAGTGATCTAGATAGGTGAAGATTGATTAATAATATCATCTTCTACTTCTTACTCATCATGGATCACATCATGATCAAAAAGGAAGAAGGAAACACAAAAAACCAACCCAAATCAAACTTTCAAGAAAAACACCAAAAACCAAGCCAAGTCAAACTTTCAACACTTGAGTAAAGATAGGAAAGACTTGTAGGAATTTTGATATCTGTTGATACTTAGACATAAATATTTACAGCCACTCTCTAGCTAACCGCAAATGCTAAGGATGACAAAAACTCAAGACAGAGTCATAACTCATCTATCATAGGTTCTCTCTAAGAACCATAACCTCATCAAGTTGGCTTAGCACAAGATCTCCAAATCTTAGCCCTAAGCTAACCTCTTTCCCCTTTTATATATGAAAGCTCATAAGAAATTCTAACTAACCATCTAGTTAGGTTTCAATTACTTATATAGACTAACCCGTTAATCCAACACCATACCGGGTTTACACTCACACATGCATGCTTCTCAACGCGAACACAACCATTAACTTGATAGTTGTTGGACCGAAATGGCGACAGAGGGGGGGTGAATGTCGCTTTAAAACTTACCCCGAAAAGGTACCCACTAATAAAACTATTTTCTTCAATGGCTATGAGAAGCTTAAGAAGAGAAATAGTTCATGTATTCCTTGGCAATTAAAATCTACCAGAAAAGAGAGCTAAACCCCAGACAACAGGGAAGAACAAAGTCACAGCTGAAAAGGACTGAAATCAGCAACTGGTGCTCCCAGCCGGTCTGACCGCCCATAGGGCCGGTCTGACCGCAGTTGACAGGCCGGTCAGACCAGTCTTATGAGGCCGGTCAGACCACTTTGATACTGGCGGTCAGACCGTAGGCAACCACCCGGTCAGACCGTTTAAGCCTGAAGAAAAGATAGCCCGAGAAATACAGTCTGTTCTGGAAAAACTACAAATACCAATTCTTGGTGAAAACTGGGAAAAGAAGAATGTCCTTCTACTCCTTTTGGACCAAGAGAACAAGACCTTGTTCTATTTCGTCACTAGACCTTAGAAACTCAAGGATTCAACCAAGGAGCCAAGAATTTCAGATTTTGGGAAAAATCTGAAAAACTACAGAAGGCTTCCAACAAAAAGAAATTCCCATCCAACCACTGATCCTTTGGCCATGAAACTTTGCAGATAGGTATTTAATAACCTCTGGATTTCACATGTCAAGAATCCGGCCATCTCATGAAGGGAAACACAAAAACCACCAAAACCCTAGAAATAACTATCAGAGAGGAACAACTCACAGAGCATCACCAAAAACCAAAATACTCCCTAATCTTTGAACCATAGTCCATGAGATTTCACAGAAGGATTAGCAATAGCCTCAGGACTAAAGAGTTCAAATCTCAAGCTTTCTTTCAAAGAAAATCAAAGGGGGCCAAGAAACCCTAGAAATAAAGAGAGGAACAGAGGAGCTCAAAATGAAAAAAATCTGAGATTCAATGCGATTTGCTCTTTGGGAAAAATCGATCAAATGATCTTGATGCATCATCCCAGCATAGAGCAATCCATTTTAGGCCTCCACAGCAAGAACCAACTCAAAACTCAAAAAGTCAAGAAATCACCCAAAAGAGAACATCGAAGGAAACAGAGACGAACAGGAGAAATAAACTTCAGATTCTTCATTCCAATCAAACAGGGATTACAAGGAGTCCCGATACGCATGAACATTAGAACAAGAGGAATGATTACATGGATTCTCAACTCATCCTCTCCCTCTCCCTAAACCTCAAGAACACACACTACATGCTTGGAGGAAGAGAGCCACTCAAGAACACATCGAAGGGGGACAGACCCTCTGCCCTCTCCAACAACTCTTCACTACCAAAGCCTCACCAACTAAAGCCTAAAGCCAAAACAAACTCTCAAAGCTTCTTTTGACTCTAGCAAACCCTAACTCTCTCCCAAAGCCATGAGGGGGCATGCAGCCACTCCCTCCTATTTATAGCCCTTGCATACCGGGTTTCCAACCCATTTTGCCCGCTAACTCCGAACGGAACCGCTTCCACCTGTGCAGCCTTGCGCTTTTACCGAAACGTCCCTCGTGCACCTTCCGAGAAGCTTCCTCGTGTCTTGTCGTCCAAGCCTCACAACTACCTCAAGTCTCCGCCGTCTTCGACACATCTCGACCGTTCTAACCTCGACACCGCCCGTGTCTAGTCTGGTCACCCTGTGTCTCGCCACGACTCCGCCTCGACGTCCTGCAGCCATCACAGACAAGAAACACATCAAATAGCACCGCTCAATACATTTAAGCATAAATGCATTAATGAAATAGCCCAAACCCGACAAGTCGACATAATATGCATCCTAACCATTTTGACCAGGTTTGACCAAGTCCGACCGAGCCAGATTGCACCACGCAACGTCAAGGTCCGAACTACTCCAGCCAAACTTGACTCTCCTAAACCGATGTCAATTACTCATCACACACATGGGATGACCTCCACATGGTCTCTCAATAGTAAATCAACACTTAATCCACTTAACATATTCATCACATCCTTGACATAAACCACCTCTCTCGCGTCTCCTCACGCCATGGTTTAATCAAGTCTCCAACTTTCTGGTTTCAGACAAAAAGATCGTTTTGTCATCAAACCACCTTCCACAAAGCTTAGTATTTTATTCGCCTTGAAGTAGCCTCGTGCTTCATCTTCAACTACATGTGGCTCCAATGACTTGCTGTCAAGCCTCTCATGCATTTAGATCCACCGAACCATCCTCGCTTGTAAATAGACATAAGTTACTTAGCGCGTCACATGTCTCTCTATATACCATGACGACACCTAGTTTCCTTGACCATTCTGAGCTTCAGCTCCCTTCTAAGCTTAGCCCGATGCCTCACTGGACTTACATGAACCAAACAATTATATCGAGCACAAGTTTTATGCACTTAACTCATGTTAATTAAAACAATGTATCGTGCAACACACCACAACAAAACACCAGCACCCATGCTATTCACACACTCAACCATGCTCATACACTGATCCTAACCCTAGGACCAAATCTCAAACCAAAATACATAATTTCAGTACCAATTCGTCAAAAGTTGGTCTGACCAACGACAGCGATCTGACCGCTGGTATCATGCTGGTTTGACCGTTAGTGTTTGGCCACTTAAGAGCACCTGAAAATACCCTCTTTGGAATTTTAATTAAATACTATCTAGTTTCAGCTTAGAACTTTATTTTAGGTGACACCTAGTGCAAATATATACTCAAACATGGCTACACAAGTGTTAAAAGCCATATGGTCGGTTTGACTGTCGTCTGTCGGCCACCGACTGGTTAGACCGCCATCCCTATGACAGTCAGCATCACCGCACACCTAACAACAAATCACCACACACCTAACAGTAACTTTGAATATTATTAGCAATTATGAATATTATAAACTTCCAAAACTAAACTCAAACTTCGATAACAATTACATAGCAAAAATCAAATACTTATTATATATCGTGGGGGTGACCTCCACGTGGTCTCGCAATCGCTTGATGTGGCCTGATTTTAGTGGAAGTTTGCGGTAGTGTGTGAGAGGTGGAAGAATATGGAGTTGCTAGTTAGGATTTGATCGGAGAGGGTAGCAAGAAGACATCCAGACCGGGGTTTTCTCTGGCCAGGCTGACGTTCTGAGATGCCAGGAGAGAAGACTAATTTCTATTGCTTACCGTCTCCAAAGTACAGCATAAGTCCCTATATAGGACATGATGCAAGCCGACTCAATTAAGCCTAACATATTATATTTAACCGAATCTATTAGCAAATAAGAAAACTCACAAATATCTGACTCAATATATAGGGTGCTCATTTGAGCCGAATAAATCTGGCTTATGGCTCTTTGACGTCTGGAAGCCTTTCTCCTGTATAAATCACAGTCCCTCTCTTAACTTTTGTTTTGCCCCCACAGTTTTGGAAACAACGGCAGAAATATCTCGACTTCTCAAGCACTGGTTGAAACATGTACGCTCGTTCTAGGGCTTTCAATCTGGACGAATGAAAAAGAGGTGAGATGCATTATATGCCGCCTTATTATTGCAGTGGAGAATCAGGAGGGACATGGCTAATCGACGTCCGATTCTGACGTATGTTTTTGCTGATGTTGGTCATGTCAATTACCAAAAAGCGCCTGTTGCTTCTGGCGATGGAAAAGGAGAAGCACACCACCCCACGGCTTCTTTCGTAAGGCTAGACGCTCAAGATCGAGCAGTAGCGTTGCTTGCATGGATTTCTTGTTAGCATGGAGTTGTGGAGAAGAAGCTGTCGCTAAAACCAACCCAGGCCTCTTTTTCTTTGTTCCCATTTTTAATTTTTCTATAGTAAAATATTTTTTACAGTAATTATCTTCCAAACAAATTATCTTTTCAAAATAAAATCTACAAATTAATTATAGTACACATTATAATGACTTCACCTATATCGATCAAAGTAGCATGAAAATTTCTTTTACCTTATACTCTCTCGTAGTTTCTATGTCAACCGAAACCAAGCCACTGGCTGCAATTTAAAAAAGAATATACCCTAATTTCTAGTTGCTATCAGTGCCTACTCTGCGTATTTCACACCCCAATATTTTAAGTTCTGTATGGCCAGTTGGCCACCTCCAACAATTGTTATTTCACACCCCAATAATTCGGCTCCACTTTGCAAGGCCCAAGGGAGACCAAAGAAAGCTCTGGCCAAATTCCAGGAGACTCCATTAGATCACCAGTATATGCTATATAAGAAGAGCAATCCTGACCGTCCAGATCGGGGGCCTAGAATATTTAGAGAGAGAGGGGGGCTCAGATTGACAGAACAGTTCTGGCTGGTTCCTGCAGATCGTTTGGCACGACGCCGGCCGCGAAGCCTCCGATGTTGAAGTGTGTGCATTTGTTGGCAACCAAGGAGAAGAAGTGATTGGTGGTACTACTGTAATCTGTAACCACGCCAAACCACCGCCTCCGCGCGCCTTCTTTCGCTGGAAAGGTGGGATATTTGGGCGTCTTTGATGCGCTCTTGAGGGGGATCCCGGGGCGTTTGGTCGGGGAAAGCTGGGATTTTTCTCTCCGCGCTGGGGAAGCCAAGTGGTAGCGAGTGAAAATGATTTTGGACAAAATTTCACAAATTTCGGTTATCTCGGCGACCTACGAGAAAAGCCCACTTTGAATAAAAAGCGGTTAATTTTAATTTTTGGCCTTTTTTAAATCTGAAATTTTCGAAAATGTCAAATTTGGGATTTTTCGGAGGAGTTCGATTTTTGTAAAACCGAAATTGTTTTCCTGGTGGTAGCCATTTGTTTTAAGTTCGCTGCTGCTGCTGCTGTGTGTGTCGGTATGTGCGTCTGCGTCTCCCTCCATGTGGCATCTGGGCAGTCGCTTCGCCTCCCTGAGCCTTTTGTCCTCACTCGCAGGGAGGCTGGCCTTCTTCTTCTTCTGCTCCTACTGGGGAGTGGCTCTTGGCTTCCGTTTGAGCCGCCTTCGCTTCTGATATGCTGGACCTTCGGTTCTTGGCCGTCTTTTTCCCCTACTTTCGTTGACCTTCTTGGGTGGTACCGGAGTTCTGCAAGAATTACATCCTCTGTTGTTGTGGTGTTGCGGTTGGTTCGATGTGTTCATCTTGAGCTTGGTTTTGCAGTTCCAGGGATCGTAGAGCTCGGCGCAAGGTGAGCGGTTGTAGAGGAGAGAAGATGTCGGGAGCTGCTCTAGTCGCGATTGCCGCTTCCATCGGCAACCTGCTCCAGGGGTGGGACAATGCCACTATTGCAGGTAAATCTTCTCGTCTAGGTAGGGTGGTTTTACTAGGCATATATTTGCAGTTTGTTAATTATCACTCTGTTGAATTTATAGTCTGTCAGATTCCTAGTCCACTTCAGATCAGATGTTGAGCAGATTGATTGGGTAGCACTTGAGCAAATTGAGTTGGCTTTTCTTCGATTCTGAAGGCAACTTGGTGTTAACAAAAAAAAAATTTTATGAAGAAGAGTCCCGGAAATTGAACACTAACTTAATTCTCCTTGATCTATACTGTTGAAGTTTTTTTAAAATAACCTGTACTACAGAGGTTACAGATGCTCGATGTTAGTTATGTGCTGTCCAACCATTGCAGTTTGCTATCCTTTGTTTAAGAAACATGGTAAAGATTAACAAGGCACACTTCTCTTCTCCAGGTGCTGTTCTGTACATAAAGAAGGAATTCAAACTAGAAAGTGAGCCTACTGTGGAGGGGTTGATTGTGGCGATGTCACTCATTGGTGCAACCATCATCACAACATTGTGTGGGCCTGTATCAGACTGGATTGGCCGGCGCCCTATGCTCATTCTCTCTTCAGTTCTGTACTTTGTCAGTAGCCTCATCATGCTATGGTCCCCGAATGTCTACGTACTACTGCTGGCACGTCTTATAGATGGATTTGGTATCGGCTTGGCTGTCACGCTTGTACCTTTGTACATTTCAGAAACAGCTCCTTCGGAGATTAGGGGACTGCTGAACACACTGCCACAGTTCAGTGGGTCAGGAGGGATGTTCTTGTCATACTGCATGGTTTTTGGGATGTCGCTGTTGCCATCACCTGATTGGAGAATTATGCTTGGAGTTCTCTCAATTCCTTCATTGTTTTTCTTCGGATTGTCGATATTTTATCTGCCAGAATCGCCAAGATGGCTTGTCAGCAAGGGGCGGATGGCAGAGGCAAAGAAGGTGTTGCAAAGATTACGTGGGAGGGAGGATGTCTCAGGTCTTTTTTTTCCTGAAAACTCGATGTTAATTTCACCTGGATTCTAGCTGACTGGTGTCTGGAAATTGCTCCCTGCTATTGAATTGGTGATTAAAGTCTAGTATTAACTGTTAAATTATTCAAATGAACTTCAGATTATATGTAGTTCTTTTTTTAGAATCATATGTATAGAGTTAATGAAAGTTTTTTCAACAACAAAATTCACTTTATCTGTAAAGACTGTATAACCGTACCTTTTTCTTGATCAGAAATGCTCGAAGAGCCAAAAATTTCTGTGTTCTTGACATATCATTTATATTCTAAATTCCTGTGGCTACTTTTACAGTGAGATATTGACACAAAAGCATGTGAAAATAGAAGTATATATAGGCTTGTTTGCTCTTTAAACAAATAATTTGGTCGAGAAAGGCCAGACAAACTATGACAGTATGGATATTGGCTGGTAAATGTATGCAATTATGCAACTGCCAACTACAGTTCTCTACCTTGTGTAAGCTGCTCATTTCAGGAAGGCACTCAAGTTATTTATGATTTGATCTTTAAAGATAAAAATTTCATGTTTGCCTCAAAATGATTGCACAGTTCATATTTCAATATCGGTTATAGGCATATGTAGCTAGCAAGTGGTATAACTATAACCAATTATGTCAGCAATTGAGGTGTTGGCTGAGAGCCTGATCCTACAGCTATTTGACACTGCTCAAATTTGAACTGCTGGTTTATTCATAGTTATTTGTGCATGTATTTATCACTGACATTCCCAATAAAGACATGTTATCATTCCAAATCAATTTTTGCAGGAGAAATGGCTCTTCTTGTTGAAGGTTTGGAGGTTGGAGGAGACACCTCCATTGAGGAGTACATCATTGGACCAGCTACCGATCCAGCTGATGATCATGTTGTTGATGGCGATAAGGACCAAATAACACTATATGGGCCTGAAGAGGGACAATCATGGATTGCTCGACCTTCCAAGGGACCCAGCATCCTTGGAAGTGTGCTTTCTCTCACATCTCGTCATGGCAGCATGGTGAACCAGAGTGTACCCTTTATGGATCCTATAGTCACACTTTTCGGGAGTGTTCATGAGAACATGTCTCACGCTGGAGGAAGCATGCGGAGCACATTGTTTCCTAACTTCGGCAGTATGTTCAGTGTGACAGATCAGCATCCCAAAACTGAGCAATGGGATGAGGAGAACCTTCACAGGGACGATGAGGAATATGCATCTGATGGTGCTGGAGGCGACTATGAAGACAATGTCCACAGCCCGCTGCTGTCCCGACAGACCACTAGCATGGAAGGGAAGGACATTGCACAGCATGGTCACCGTGGAAGTGCTTTGAGTATGAGAAGGCATAGAAGCCTCTTGGAAGAGGGTGGTGAGGCAGTCAGCAGCACTGGTATTGGTGGGGGGTGGCAACTCGCATGGAAATGGTCAAAGCGAGAAGGTGAGGATGGTAAGGAGGAGGGAGGTTTTAAAAGAATCTACTTGCACCAAGAGGAAGTGCCCGGATCAAGAAAGGGCTCGATTGTTTCACTTCCTGGTGGGGATGTTGCGCCTGAAGGTAGTGAGTTCATACATGCTGCTGCTTTGGTAAGCCAGCCAGCACTTTACTCGAAGGATCTTATGGAACAGCGTATGGCTGGTCCAGCCATGATTCATCCATCGGAGGCAGCTGCCAAAGGTCCAAGCTGGAAAGATCTGTTTGAACCTGGTGTGAGGCGTGCACTGTTAGTCGGTGTTGGAATTCAGATCCTTCAACAGGTAGAGATGATACTGATTTCTTCAGTCGTCTGTGTGGAAGCATGTTTCCCGTGATATTGTATGACAGCTATGCACACATAAAAAATGAAATTAACCCTCAAGAAGCTAAATCAACCATAATTCTTCTTGAAGAGCAACTCACCACACACTTTATTCTGTTTTAGGTTGTTCCGTCATTAATAGCTCAATACATAAGTCTTCAATTATATCCTAACGAGAGTTCGCTAACACTATTGAATACTTGTATAGTTTGCTGGAATAAATGGGGTTCTCTACTATACGCCGCAAATACTTGAGCAAGCTGGTGTGGCAGTTCTTCTTTCCAATCTCGGCCTCAGTTCAGCGTCGGCATCCATCTTGATCAGTTCTCTTACGACCTTACTGATGCTCCCTAGCATTGGTTTAGCCATGAGGCTTATGGATATTTCTGGAAGGAGGTAACTTGTTTCCTTTGGTTGCATCATCTTAGTATTATCATTTGCCAGATATATGGAACTATACCATACATTTTTTTAGAACGCAAGAACTATACCATACATTGTCTCCCTCTTCTGCAGGTTTCTGCTCCTGAGCACAATTCCAATCTTGATAGCATCTTTAATTATCCTGGTTGTGTCCAATGTTATCGACATGGGTACAGTGCCCCATGCTGCGCTCTCCACAGTTAGTGTCATCATGTACTTCTGCTGCTTCGTCATGGGCTTTGGTCCAATCCCCAACATTCTATGTGCAGAGATTTTCCCCACTAGGGTCCGCGGCCTCTGCATCGCCATCTGCGCACTGACATTCTGGTTTGGAGACATTGTTGTTACCTACAGCCTTCCTGTGATGCTGAATGCTATTGGCCTAGCAGGTGTCTTTGGTATATATGCAGTTGTTTGCTCAATCGCCTTTGTGTTCGTCTTCCTCAAGGTCCCCGAGACAAAGGGCATGCCTCTCGAGGTCATCACCGAGTTCTTTGCGGTTGGTGCAAAGCAAGTGGCCGCGAAGGCCTAATTACTTCCGCAGCTTTGCTTTCAATTTTTACACTGTAAATTGCAAATTGGAAGTGATCTCATCACGAGGCTTGAGACTTTTTGAGTTGTAAATGAGAGGGGAGAAGATATCTGTTCGTGCTCCTTAAGCAACACAGAGTTCATCACCGGTAAAGGGATGTAAAGTAGGAAAATTTCTTGTCGTTCATCGTCACTTCTTGTTTATTAGTACTGTATTAGCTAATGTTGTTATTCATCAGTAGTTGCTGGTAGGGTTGTTCAGAATAAACTTGTTAATCTGATTCTGGGCTACTATATCGAGGACCTAAACAAAGAAAAACCATGTTTTTCGTGTCATCTTGCAAGCTTTTGCACTATGTAATTGTGTTGCACTATATTGACTGGATCTGTGCAGAGGAGGTATTTTACCAACTTTTCTCAATTCAGAAAGAAGCAATTTTTAGTCATAATATTGAAACTCATGAAACATTTCTCCACACATTCGCGTGTGAACCTACAAATTTGGGAAAGTATTCATGGTAATACTTAGGGTATATCTAGTGCAAACTGTGAAGTATGAACTCAGTACTCACAAAGCAAATTGTTGGATGGAAACCACCTCTTGGTGGTGTACGACTCTACTCATTAAGATTCAACATCCTATTGTTCACCTTTATGTACATACTTTATGAGATCGTAGATTTATCTTCAGTCTATATCATTTTAGACGAGTGCTAAGAAACACACTTGTGTGTGTCATGTGTGTGCGCATGGTGATTGTGAGTGTGTGTTTTCCATGTAATCGCAAAAAAAGTAGATTGTTGGATGATGAGCCATGAGAGTTGTGGACAATAAGCACGTTATATAAGGGAAGTTAGGAAGAAATATAATACTGGTGAAAATGGGCAGATATTTCCGTCTGATCCAGACCCGGTTGGGACTGGATTTCACTATCTAGCTGGATTTCCATGGAATCCAGATAGCTGAATCCAGATTTGGAGTAGGATATGGAGCATGCCATATTTGGCAAATGCGAGATAGGACCCAGATATCAGGATGTTACCTTGCCGGATATCCGGCAAGTAGCACTCATCTGAACCTTGGCCCAATTGAGGAGTCCTCTCACCTAGACACCACACCATCCTGCAGAGACCTCCCAGGTGAAGCATCTAGACCCCTAAAAAGAGTTTTTAATAACAAATATATTTAAAGGACTAATATATTTGTTAAGATGATTGAAAGGTTAGTCTCTGATTTGGAGGATATCCTGTAGAAGGCATGCAAATATGACTAAGAATCGATATGGCTCAAGACAAGGCTTAAGGCAAAAGTATAAATTAGCATAAGAAGTTGTTTTATAGATTTTACTAGTCTTAGCGTATGTTGGATTAAGACTGGGTTAGTAGGCTAGATGTCGTACTATTCAGAGGGATCATGGCTAGTAGTTTAAAGATAATCTTGTATCACATTGATCAATCTTAGTGCATGCATACATTTGGATTTACTTTGTTAACCCTCTCTGAATTTTCTTTGAATACTGGTATGACCGTCGTTGTAACCGCGGTAGTACTGCTACATCGGTACTACCAGGTATTACATGCAAATACGTTTTTCAGAGAGATGTTGTTTTGGGCTTCAACTGAAACGGTACTACCACTGTTCTTGTTCGATAGTACCGCAACGGTATGACCGCATTGCATGATCGGTATTACCATATCTACGGTATGACTATATTTTAGTTGGCGGTAGCTATTTTTCAGAGAAGTACATGTTTGGAAGATTTTTCACTAGAAAACGGTACTACCACACCTTAAGTACGGTACTATCATGGAATCGATACAATCAGACCATGTGAGTGTGGTACAACTAATTTCTGGATTAACGGTTAGTTTTGGCGCATTTAATTGGCACCGTTGAATAATGTGTGCGATAATACCGACCACTGCATGGCAGTAGTATCGCTTCACCTGATTTTGGGGATCTCATTCCCAACGGTCACTCTAGTTGATGGAGCCTATAAATACCTCCCCACGATAGTAAGAGTATACTCTTAGACCCCAATTGAATACTCTTGAGTTCTTGCATTCCTCTCTTCAACTCTAGTGCATTAGTTTCACATGTTGATGTTGTTGAAAGTATTCTAGTGCATTTGTATTATTTGGTTGATTTTTGTGGCATTTGAAGATCTTCAAGCAAGTGTTATTGGCTTATTACTTTTGGTGATTGCCGCCACCTAGATGGCTTGGAGGAGTTGGCTTGGTGATCTCTTCAAGATGGTAGTGAAGAGATTTGGCATGGTTGTGAAGGTTGAATCTCATATATCGAAGCAAGAAAGAGCTATCTTAGTGGATTGAGGAAAGGCTTAAGTTGCACAAGGAGTCAGCTTGATTTGTTTAAGCTCCCTTAGCGTATATTAAGGAAGACCGGCAAGTTTTTGAGACCATGGGAAAAGTTTTTGTGTTCATCGTGTGATTTAATTATCTTGCCCCTTACTTTTTGCATTTACATTTCTAGTGATTAATTGCTTGATTTGCTTAGCTAGAATTGTATCTTGCCTAGAATTAGCTTGTTGGTGCCATCGTGAGACATAGAACCTTTAGGCTTTGAATTGTGTAAAACGTATTTGTAGTTCATACTTGCTTAAAAACCGTGATTTAGCCAAAAATTTTTAAAAACCTTCTATTCACTCTTCTAGTCGATTATCATTGATCCTACACCAAGTGGTGCTGACTTGCAGCCTCCCAACTGCAGGTGCCACTCGCTGTCCGTTGGAGAGAGATGACCAGAGGAGTAGTATCTCTAGTTGTCATCATCTCCTCTCTGGTCACCATCCCATCTCCATCCACCGGGAGCCACGACCACCGCCACCTCTCCACTCGCTGTCGTCGGCTCCTCTCCATCCACCAGGAGCCACAACCAAAGCCACCTCTCACTCACCATCGTCATCCCCTCTCCATCCACTGGAGCCACCCCTTCTCGACCTCTCCAGTATAGAGATCCAATGAGAGTGGGCTCTGGTGGCGACTCCAGTCGCTGGCGAGGCTAGCAAGCCACCAAATGGCAGAGAAGATGTGGAAGTGGCTGATAAAATGAGGTTGGTTGAGACTTGAGAGAAAAAGAGATGAGTGGGGAAGATGAAGCATACACCGTTCTTTGCATCTTATGGCTTGATTTCCCCGAACAAACAAATGAAACAGCTTCTACAACGTCTTTTTTGCAGCAACTTATCAGGATAGCCTTTTTGAATTGGATTATCAGCATTTGGTTTGTTTGTACAAGCGCTCGCACTAGGGGCAAAAGCCATCAGTCGCAGTCGAAAAGAATAGGTCCGCAGCCTTGAGCTTTTGCTCTACTTGTGAGAAAGGGAAACAATTAGTGGGACCCACGTATGTGAAGTGGGCGAAGTATCTGGAGCTTTTGCTCTGCTCCGAATGTAAGCCATGTAGTACAGACTTGGTTAGATGGGTCACCTAGCATGGGCCCATGTAGGCTCGGCCCATTTAGATATGGCCTAGTTTTCCCGATTAACTAAACGGGCCATGCCATTCTAGCTCATGGGCTCAACCTCAGACCCAGGTACGACCCAATGAGGTTACAGGCTATGGCATGCTGGCTTGAGCATGTGTAGCTTGACGGGCCAAAGATGACCCATTTAGCACGCAGTTTCGCTCCACCTTCGCAAAGTATTCCTTGGCGCTTGCACTGTTGCCGATGCTAGCGAGAGGGAGAGAGTGGAGCTGGAAGCACAAGCCACTAAAGGAAGAGGCAACAGCGAGCGAGGAGCCGAGGAGGAGGCGGAGCATGAGAGGGAGCAAGCGGCAAGGAGGAAGGAGGCGAAGAGCCAAGGAGGTGACGGTTGGGCCAAGGTGGGAGGAGGCGGCAGCCAAGCGCAAGAGGGAACAGGCATCAGGGAGAGAGCAGGCGGCTAGGAGGGAGGAGGCGATGGCTGGGTTGGGGAGGGAGGAGGCGAGGAGGTGACGAGGCGGTGGCCGGTGGGGGATGTGGGGGTGGCGGGCATGGGGGAGGGGTGCCAGGCACAACTAAGAGAGAAAGAGAGCGGAGGGGTTGGCCGGACCACCATGCCAAGGTGTCGGTCCAATCACGGCACGACTCGTTTAGTTATGGGCCATACCGTGCTTGGGCTGGGTCAATAGTACCGTACCGTGCTTGGATCAAGCCAATAGTATCGTGCTTCGGACTGACACGATTGGCCCAGCTCTATGTAGTACTATGTATTATATGGTTTGGTTAGTACTTATGTGGTATGGTTATGTACTTGGGCATTACTTATGTGTCGATGTATGAACTCATCTTCAGTACTTACGTTATTATTGTTGTTTGGTATTATGGTCAAATATTCATGTGGTTTGGTATAACACACACGTTACTCTATGTACATGCACACATCAATTTATCCATTTCTGACCTGATTCTGTCACGTATTCGTATCCCGAATAATCCGAATGTGCATACATATTTAGCTTTGAGTCCGAAAAAATATAGATTAAAATATAGGATAAAGAATATCCGACCGTATCTTATCCATTTTTACCCCTATATATACATATTTTAGAGCAATAAACTCGTACAAAAATGTGTAACTTTATATTAGACCTTAAGTTACGAAGTACTGACGAGCTCCTGCGCCCCTATTTCTTAAGATCCTCAGAGCATCTCTAATGCATAGTAGCTTTAGGAGTGAAAGTGTGCCATATTAACTAAAGTTACCTTCTAAAACTCTTGATTTGAATGTATAGTAGCTTTAGGATAAATCCACAAAATCTGATGCGAAGCTACACTCCCACTCCAATGCATAGTAGTTTTAAGATGGGTTCTAAAATCTGAATCAAGCTAACATACATCTCCCTCACTCGGCAAGGAGTTGCTCTCGGTTGAACCCAAACGAATTAGTTGAACCTACCGTAACTTCACGTGGCATCTCTGTCCTGCATGAATAGTTAGAGGCACGAAAGAGCATCCACAGTGTAACTATTTTGTGGCCTCTAAGAAGAGAGAAGGCCTTGAGATCTGTCTCTAAACACTGCGCATAATGGTTTCCAACCAAATTTACTTATCGTTGCCTCTAAAGCTAGAGACCGCCTACAGCGAATAAAAAAATTCTATGGCCCCACTTGTCAATTGAGTTGGATGGAATGTGAAGTAGGGATTGGGATGGATGGAAATTGAGTAGACAATTATTTTTGCTTTTTTTATTATAGTTGTGGGCTCCATTTTAGATACAGTATAGTTTTCATATATTACACAAAATTATGGTAAACTTAGAATCTGTCTATGGGTCTCAGATTAAAGACTTGAGAGACCATGTGGATGTGACCCCATGTTTGTGATGAGTAATTGACGTTTGTTTTGTAAAGATTGAGTTTGGTTCGTGCCAAGCCATCACTTGGCGCAGTCGGGTTTGGTTAGATGGACTTGAGGCGTTTTCTTCTTCCCGGTTGGTCGTTTGAGCAATTTCATGCTTAAGTATGATTTGTTGATGCTAATGATGATTACATGTTTCGAGCGGTGCTATGTGATGTGTTTCTTGTCTGTGATAGCTGCAGGACATCAAGGCAGAGTCGTGGCGAGGCATGGGATGACCGGACTAGGCACAGGCGGTGCTGAGGTCAGAGCGGTCGGGATGTGCCGAAGACGGCGAGGACTCGAGGTGGTTGCGAGGCTTGGGCGGCAAGAAATGAGGAAGCTTCCCGGAAGGTGCAGGAGGGGCGTTTTGATAAAAGCGCAGGGCTGCACAAAAGGAAGCGGATTTGGTTCGGGTTAAAGGATAAAGCGAAGGAGTTGTTTGATTTAGCGGGTAAAGCAAGACGTTGAACCCGGTAATGAAGGCTATATATAGAGAGGTGCTCTCTAGTGCTAGTGCGTGATTTTTAGAGAGATGACTTGAGAGGTATATGAGAGTTTCCTGGTTGTTTTCTCTCTATGTCTATGTGAGTAGTTGAGGAGTAGGTGAGGAGAGGGCAGCATGTGTGAGTTTGTCTCCTGTGCATGTGTGCTATGAGTTCTTGATTTTCAATCATGTATGGGGACTTAGTTAGTGTGAATTGAGAGAGATGAGCTGAGAACATCTCTTTGTAATCGCGTATGTCTCAGTTTCAATTTAAGAAAACATGTGTTTAAGTTGTTCCTGTTCATGAGCTTCTCTTTGTTTCTCTTGTGTTGTGCTCTCTTTCTTTTAGTATGACTTCAATCCCTTCACTTCCTCTGCTTATTACAACTCAAGGGCTTACTATTTCGGTCTGCAGAGGATTTGTGTTCTTTTGATTTTTGGTTGCTCTAGGGTGTGTTATTTCGTTGGGAGATCTAGCTGTTGTTTGAATGAAAGTCTTGATGTTTTGGTCTGAGAAGAACAGCGGTTCTTCTTCAATCTTCTTGTTGTTCGGGTACTGCAGTTTCTATTGTTTTAGTTACAGTATGTATGTGTTCGGCTGTTGCTAGTATTTACTGTTTTTCGGTTCAGATTTCTACAGACAGTGCATGATTGTCTCTCTGTGCAGATTACCTATTCGGACAGCTTTCAATTCTCTGTTTTTTAGTCCAGTCTGCAAGCTTTTTTTTTAGTTTTCAGCAGCTAGTAAACTTCTGTTAAATCTGCTTTTGGTTTGCCTTTTCTTTTCCTTTCTGATCTTTCGGTTGCCCCTATCTGGTTTCTTTTGTTTTGGCCGGCAGCCAATTCTCTGTTTTTTTAGTCCAGTCTTTAAGCTTCTTTTCAGTTTTTGGCAGCTAGTAAACTTCTGTTAAATCTGCTTTTGGTTTGTTTTTTTTTCCTTTCTGATATTTCGGTTGCTCCTATCTGGTTTCTTTTGTTTTGGCCGGCACCTTGTACTACCTTCTCTATGTTAGGCACAGCTGCATTTCCCAGTGTTTTTACAGTTTGAGCAGCAGTCTGCATTCTATTTTTCTGCTTCTTGTTTCGGTTATGAAGTAGGTGCTGCATTTTTCAGTGTGTTCTTCATTGTTTCAGTGTATGCACCAACTTTTTGTTCGGTTCCAGTCCATCTCTTGCACTGTGTTTCTTCTCTGACCGAACAACAGTTGTTTTGGGTTAAATCCTCTCAATCCTGCGCTGATTTCATTTAGCCGCTTGTAATCCTGTGTTCAGCCGAAACTTCTTTGCTTTGTCACAGCCGTAGTTTGTGCACAGACTGGATTTTCAATTGGTTCTTTTGGCAGTTTGCAGTTTGAGTGCTTTTCGGCCAGTCCAGTACTGCTTGATGGTTACTGTCTCTATTTTTTTAGTCCGATCAGCTGCTGTGTGCTATTCATGTTCCCTATTCAGTACATGTTTTGTCTAGTGTGTTCTTTGCTTCTTCAATGAAACTCTTTTACAAACAGTTCTTCAGGAAGGTTATGATGATCCGATTTTGCGCTTTTTTGTGAGTCTTTTTAGTCAATCGGAAAATTGTGTCTAGCTTCCTATAAGCGAATTTCTTGCTTCATAGCTTCTATAGCTATCGGAGAAAAAATTGAGTGGATACTCGGGGGCGATTTTTGAAGGCACCATTCACCCCCCCCTCTGTTGCCGTTTTCGATCCAACAAGACTATGCAGCCTCTAAATATTATGGATGCCTTAACCACTACGAAATACAGGGCCAGCTTCTCACCATGTAAAATACATGGGATTTAAAATTAACTAGTCAGACATCATTGCATCAATGTGAAACAGTAAATGTTTTATACCAATCTCATTTCCTGTCTGTTTATCGTAGTAGAGAGAGATAACCAAATCTCTTCAACAGATACAGCTCAGTATGGGTCGAAAATGGTAACGGATAATCCGTTCAATATTGGTATATGAGAAAACACGCATGTGATAAGCAAAATATGTATTTGAAAATGTTCGTATTCGTATTCAAGAATATTCGTACCCGTATTTGAGAATATTCGTATTCGCATTCGTATTCGAGAATATTTGTATTCGTATTCGAGATTATTCTATTCGTATTCGATCAGTTTCCGGAACCCAGGAAAAACCCGGACAAATTTTATGATTCAAAATTTGATTTGGACAGTTTGAAACCAGTAATCGTTCCGGTAACCAGTCAAAAACCGGTGAAAAATTGACAAACCGTTAGGAATTTATTCTACCAAGATTTGTTATAGAGTTTGTAGGAGGACATTCGTGTTTGACTGAATTGAGTACATATTCGATTCGATTACTGTGTGCTTGGATTACTGTGTACACATTCGATTTGATTCGATCCTGTACTCTGTGCTTGGATTACTGTCCAGGGTAAAACCAGAACAAACGAATATTTGCTTTGATCTTAACCGGTCTCTAGAGCCATGGCGACAGATAAGTACTCGACCAAGCCCCCGGTCTTTGATGGGATCGACTATCCCTTCTGGAAGAGCCGGATGGAGACCTACATCCAGGCTCAAGGCTACGCCATCTGGCGCAAGGTCAAGGTCCAGTATGATGTTCCTGCCGATGAGAACATCAATGCCGGAAACATGGCTGATGTTGAGGCGAATGCTAAGGAAAGGAACATCATAATTCAGGGTCTGAGCAGAAGCGAGTTCGATCACATCTCTCATCTGACGTCGGCCTTCGACATCTGGGTGACCCTCGATGCATACCATGAGGGCACCACCCAGATCAAGACGGTTCGATAGGACCAGTTCAAGCGAGATTACAACAAGTTTGAAATGCTCGCTGGTGAGTCACTCGATGAGTGCTTTGTGCGTTTCCACAAGATTTTGAGCAACCTCTGAGCGGTCGGTCTCACATACCCCGACTCGGACAATGCTCGACAGATGCTCGCATGTTTTGATTTGCGTGTTTGCAAGATGAAGGTGACTACCATCAAGGACACCACCGATCTCTCGACCTTGACTCTTGACACGTTGTACTCACGCCTCAAGGCTCACGAGATTGACATAGTCTCTCGTAGGTCGAAGTCGCAGTCGATGGCCTTAGTCACCGATCCCAGTCTGGTTTCTAGACCTTCTTCCGAGTCGATTTGTGAATTCTCTCTAGCTGCTCTCTGTGACGTAACTGATGATCAGTTAGAGCAGCTACCAGAGGACCAGTTAGCCCTTCTAGCCAGGAAGTTTTCCCACGTATACAAGAGGGTGAGGGATCGAAAGAGGAGAGGCCCGATCATTTGCTTCGAGTGTGGTGGCCCCAACCACATTCGGACGAATTTCCCTAAGCTGGGGAAGGGCAAGAATGACTATAGCGGCGTGAGAAAGAACGACTACATCGACAAGAACCGCAACAAGAAGCCCTCAGCTCATGCCCAAGGCAAGAAGATGTTCCGTGACCTTGGCAAAGCCAAGAAGCTCTTCCACCGCATTCTCACCGCCTTCGACGACCTCGACCTCAACGAGGTGGAGGGATGGAGCGACGACGATGGGACAGGTGATCAAGAACCCAAGGATGGCTTTAAGAAAAACGCTTGCAAAATTTTTGATTCTTCGGGTAGTCTGGTTTGCGGGATTTCTCATTATGGGAGGATCTTTCGTGCTGATTTTTCTGAGTCTTCTGGTGATCCTCTCCAGTGTTTAGTTGCTTCTGAGTCCCGTGAAGGACCGAAATGGCAACAGAGGGGGGTGAATGGTGCCTTAAAAATCGCCCCAAGTATTCATACAATCCTTTTTCTGTAATAGCTATGGAAGCTATGAAGTAGAAGAAGTATGCGCTAAGCTGGAGTCAGGAGGATCAGAGAAGAGAGTGCACGACCACAGAAACGAGGATCAATCGGCCGAAAATAGAAAGACCAATAGTCGACCGACAACAGAAAAGATTTAATCCCTACCGAGAGCAGTCCGATTGATCGAAAGTCAACTAGTGATCGATCCACCGACTTGGATGAGGACAGTTGATTCCTTGATCGAACATACGTGGTCGTAGGCCAACTGGTGGTCAAACGACCGATGTGATCGAAGCCTGACTTGACAACAGAACAGAAATCGAAGCTATCGACAACAACAGAAGCGGACAACCACTTGGTTTCGACTTTCAAGGAATTCGTGCTCGAAAAACCAAAAGCTATGAAACTTGAACCTTAGCAGGAGCACGATCCCTAAAAGTGAAATTACAACGAAACAGCAAACTTGATATAGTGGTCGAACTGAACTGCACGGTCGAACTGAACTCTCTCCGATTCAACTTTTGCTCTCGGGAATGGACTGGCCAAAATGACAAACATCACAGACGGTTCTTATTAAGAATCGTCTGTGATACTTCACAGACGGTTTGTATTAAAAACCGTCTATGATACGTTTCCCGCCTTGCAATCCCCAAAATTTCATAATTTCCCGCCTGAGTCTGAGTAGGATTCAGTTTTGAGACACTTTCCGTAAAACAGGCATAACTTTTGCATACATTGTCCATTTTCGACATCTTGTACTCATTGGAAAGCTAACGACGAGCCTGATCCAAAAAAACTGACCTGCTTGCACTAGTCGCCATCTAAGACCCTCAAAATCAGCCATCTTTAGCCCCAAATTTGCGTTGTAAGTTTTTTGTTTCTATTTTTGCCAAAATTCTCAATCTCCCCTTTAGAATTTGGGTTTTGCCTTAACTGCAAAATTGTAGATGTCGTCGAAACCTTTCAAACGAGTATATATACGCTATATAAAACTTTGCTATTTTATCTTTTCAGACTAGCTATTTATATTATACCGATATATTGTCTTTGTGATATCATAGACGGTTTTTGTTATGAACTGTCTATGATGTCTCTATCACAGACGGTTTGTAATCCGAACCGTCTGTGATGTCCCGCCACGTGACCGATCCGCAGCATATCCCCCAGGATCCCAATCTCACCCGTGTATTTTCTCTGCATCGAATGGCAGGCACCGTTCTCCTCCCCACCTCTCACCCCTTATTAACCCCCTCTCCCTATTTGAAGAACCAACACCACCAGTACTACTCCAACTCATTTGTGCGCGACAAGGGTAGGAAGGGCTCGGCAAGAGCGACTGAATTTTCACTTGAAGCAAGATGGAAAGGAAGAAGACAATGGCAAGATGGAAAGGAAGAAGGCTGGCATAGAAACTATTGATTTTGTCATAGAAGCTAAAAATGATGTTCATCGCCTTTTTATTTCTGCTACTTGAAAATTTTTCCGAACCACTTGTTTTAAATTATAATTTGGTGTAGTGTAAGCATTTTTTTTGAATTTGTAGCCGTAAAGTTTATCTTTGTAAAATTGTAAGTGTTTTCTTATGTATGCAGTGCTATGGGTAACCTACTCGATATCTTGTGATATTGTAATGGTGGATTCTAATCTTAATGAAAATAGAATGTGTTGCTGTGTCTGTTGCTGTATTTGCTTGTTTTCAGATGATATAGTTAACATTTCCTGAGGCTAACCGAAAAATAGAAAAATTTAGGTATAGAATGAACTATCATAAATGATTTTGTAGTATAAACCGTCTGTGAAGAATTATCACAAACGGTTCGAACCAAAAACCGTCTGTGATGGTTCCATCACAGACGGTTCTAGCTAGCAACTATCTGTGATGTGTGAGTATCACAGACGGTTGGTAGCTAGAACCGTTTGTGATAGTGTTTTTCATAGACAGTTCTAGTTATAAACCGTCTGTGATGTAGTTATCACAGACGGCTCACAAATCGTCTGCGATAACTTCTGATTATCACTAACACATAAATTCAGAAGGTTCAAAAAAACCGTCCGTGATGACAGTTTTGAACCGTCTGTGATGACTCTTTTTGTAGTAGTGAGTCAATCTCGATGAGGTTCGCAAGACCAACCTCGGCGAGGCCCATGAGACCAACCTCGACAAGGTCTGTGAGACCAACCCTGGAGGGGGACCTAGGGTCAACCCTGTGCGAGGTTCAGGGCCAACCCCGAACAGAGTCCAAAGTCAGCCACAAATCGACCCTGGAGTCCCGATGTGGTGGGACCCATGCGAGGCAAATGACATAGATACCCTTAGGAGTAAGCTAGACCCAACGGACAAATTTGTAACTTTACTCACCTCTCTCTCCCCTCTATAAATAGGGTCTCTTGTAATGGGAGAGAGGAGGCTATTTTGTAATGCTAGACATTCATATTGAATACTTTTGTCATTCGTGCGCTTCTCTTTGAGTCCCTCTGCATCCTTAGTGGTCTCCGCATTTAACCAGACGTGCCTCTAAGTTTACTGTCCAGTCTCGTATCGACGACAGACCATATGTAACTGGCACGAAAAAAATACTCACACAAATATTCACACTAGGATCAAATTGATAAGCCACAGCCATAAACCATAAGCTACAGATAAAAGATAAAGAGCCTATTCTTTTTGGTTGAGATTTATAGCTTTTAGCTACGGCTTGTGGCTTTTGGGCTATTTGTACGAGAGATTACAGAGTAATATAAACTCACGTGCGGTTTTTACCAATATAAATAAAGTCGGTACAGTATGTACTACAATTAACTAGTAGATCCTATCTTGAAATAATATTTTATTTAAAAACTAATTACTATAGAAAAGTCAAAAATAGAAACTAAAAACTGAAAAAGAGCAGACATAAAAAGAACCCACCTAAAGATCGGGCTAACTTTTAGTTACGCAAATAAGGAATTTTCAATGTTAATCAACCAACTGATACATCTTCCTCGCGATATGCGGCGTTAGCTTTTCGTCGAGCGAGGACGACGTACGGCCATGCGCTAGCATCTTGCTAACCGCTCATCTCATGCATGTGAGTCCGGCTTATCCTGAACCACTACTACGTACTAAAAGTTTGTTTCCCCCATGATCTGTAGAGTACTTTACAATGCCATCTGTACTACTGATAACCGATCAATTCATCGCGAAGTTGATAAGATCGACGTACATTTCAATGCCCAGGGACAAGATATATATTGTGCAAGAAAAGCTGATAAGACCATGGATGGGTGTTATAACTTATAAGATGTTCAATTATCACATTCACCTCTCCTTTTCCAGAAGGCTCGACTGCAACCTCATGTCTGCATGACTGCATGCTTCTAAGCTGAACATTCGTTCTTCCTTTTTCTTTTTGAACGACTTCAGATGAACGTGACCATGAAAATAACGTCGTACGTAATTAACTAATGATTAAGATGATTAGAGGTGAAAACGGATCGGATACGGTCGAATAGTCTCGAATATGAATACGAATCCATATATTTAAAACAAATATGAATATGAATTCGAATATTCTCAAATACGGATACGAATATTCTTAAATACGAATACGGATATTTTCGAATACGGATTTTCTCGGATACGAATATCGGATAAAACGGATTCCTAACGGTTTTGTTGATTTCTCACCGGTTTTTAACCGGTTACTAGTTTTAAACCACCTAAATTCAAATTTTGAATCACAAAATTCATATGGATTTTTCATGGGTTCTAGAAATGGATCGAATAGTCTTGAATACGAATACGGATACGAATATTCTCAAATACGAATGCGAATACGAATATTCTCAAATACGGATACGAATATTCTCGAATACGAATACGAACATTTTCGAATACAGATTTTGCTTACCACATTCACGTTTTCTCAGATACGAATATCTGATAAAACGCATTACCCGTTACCGTTTTCCACCCCTAGAGATGATCACCTGGTCGGAATAGCTTCCACGTGATCTCAAAGGACTTTCACTTCTCCGCCATGACCGATGGTTTGTCGCTGCTAGATTTATTTGCAATCATTAACTTTGCCAGTTATTTGGCAATAATTACTGCACAAAAAAGTTTGAGTGATAAGTCACGAGAAAGGAGAGCTGATGAAGTCATGGCTAACGCAATTGTGATCACCTACCGCTCCTATACGGATGTCTTCTCACTTCACGCAGTATCGGTGATCAGTTGTTTATAAGTGTATGGAGGGCACCTACCAAATGCACGTCCTACCACTATCATAGAAAAGATTATCATAAATAATTAAAAATTATTATCACATACGGTTTTTAACCCGTCTGAATATATGTGTCTGTGATAATAGGCGGCTATCACATATGGCTCTCGAACCGTCTATGATAAGATACAACACAGACGATTTTAGTTAAGAATATCATAGATGGTTCTAGTTAATAACCGTCTATGATAGCCTATTATTACGAACGGTTGTAGTTAAGAACCGTCTGTGATTACGATCTAGCGTTCTCATAAATAGGCCTTCTTCAGTTTATCAATATTCTCTAATTGCACTACAAAACAGCGCAACCAGATAATACAGATGAACCAAAGTAGACCTATTTATGAGAACAAGATTATCGTACAATAAACTTTGTCGCCATGTCTTCATTCTGCAATAAAACATGAATTTCAACAAGGACCGAAACCCTAGCCATCCATCAATTATCACAAGAACTAACATCAATTATCACAAGAACTAAGGCATCAACAATTAATTTTCACGCGCATGAGTATCAAGATTTAAATGGCCGAAACCCTAGCCATCCAAAAATCTCGGATGGGGGATATATCACTGGCGATGGAGTGGCGGCGGCAACGTTACTGTTGTATCACGACGGTGATAGTGCACAAGACATTCTTATAACACTTAGGACAAGAGTATCTTGTGTAGTGACAACGATAGTCGGTGTCACAACCGGAGGCGGAGGAGCTCATGACGGTAGTCGGCGTAGTCGAGCAGACGGGGCGCTTCAGTTTGGGGGGAGGAAACAGAAATAAGGAGTGGATAAACTAGAAGTAGCGGGAAATATTTGTTCTTAGAGTGAAATTGGGGGAAAGGGAGAGGGGGAGTAATAAGGGGCGAGAGGTGAGAGGAGACCGCCGCCTGCCGTTCGATATGGAGAGATGGATGGGTGAGATCAAAATCCTATGAGAGATGCCATGGATCGATCGGTGATGTGGTATTATCACATACGGTTTGAATTAAAAACCGTTTGTGATATATGCTGACATCACAGATGGTTTTTAATCCTAATCGTTTGTGATAATATCACAAACGGTTTGAAACAAAAACCATTTGTGATAAGTACAGACATCACAGATGATTTTTATTTTGAACCATTAGTGATATTGTCACAGACGGTTTAAAAAAAACCATCTGTGTTAACTTTATCACTGATAATTTATATTGAACTATTTGTGATGAGGCGTCCAGAGTGACTCTTTTTATAGTAGTGTACTTATGCTATGCAATGCACATGCACACTAGGAATTTTACATAGGTTCGTAGACTTGAGGGCATCATGGAGTGCAAGTATATGTTTTTCTACTAAACATAAGTGTATGTAATCTGGTTAAATAAGATATATCGTGTTGGTTTAAAGGATTGAACCCAGGTGAGAGGAATGAACACTCTTAACTCCCACCACAATGTCACAGGCCCATGATTTGGTGCTCAGTCGTTGAATCTGTTGGTAGTGATCTAGAATAAGGGTCAAATAATAAGTAAAATGATGATTTGTGATATCAATAAATTTTGAAAAATAAATAATGTTGCATAAGTTGCACATGTCCGTGGATTCGAACGTACATTTTTTTTATATGAGTATCTAAATATATTCACTTCAAACATTACAAATCTCGGTGTCCACATCGAACATTACGGATCTCGGTGCGCTTTGTCTAGTATTGTGCCTAGCCAGGCACCGAGCTAGCTTGGGTACAAACACTTGTCAAAACCTCCTCCTGCACGTACACACCTACACACGCGCGTCATCACGTACGTCTGATCAAAACCTAACACCAGCTGTTTCCTCGCACTTGGCACCAATCATGAGATTGCATGCCAAAATTAAGCGGACACGCATGCACGATCGATGCAGCTGGGCCACAAGTTTTGCTCGTATCAAATCCAGGGCTTAGAGGCGCCCTCCACACCCTGCTTATCCAATCCCCTCCTTAATTTTGATCACAAGATCAAAGTCACGTCCCTGTCCATGCTGCTCGCTTGATTTCCTGCCTGAATAACCACGCATAAACTCTATAAATAGCTTCCATGGCGTAGTAGGCCTCCTCACATACATCAGGCAAGCAGGCAACACACACAGTCACACAGATCGAGACAACAGCGATCACACCAAGTGCATACTCCCCGGCCATGTCTCCCAACGGAGAAGCACCGTCGGCGGTCGCCGCCGTGGCGCCGTTCTTCGCGACGATCATCGGCAACGGTGGCAACAGGCGGCAGAGGACCCGGTCGTGTCACGAGCTCCACGGCCACGCCGACAACCACAAGGAAGTGGAGTTGCTGTCGTCCAACGGCGTGGGCGGTGACCTCCCGGCGCCGGCGGTCTCGGACCAGGTGGAGGACACGGAGTGCGAGTGCTGCGGCATGTCGGAGGAGTGCACCACGGAGTACGTCAGCGCGGTGCGCCGCCGCTTCTCAGGGCGGTGGGTATGCGGGCTGTGCGCCGAGGCGGTGGCGGAGGAGGCCGGCAAGAACGGCGGGCGGTTGGAGGCGGCGCTCGCGGCGCACATGGGTGTGTGCAAGAGGTTCAACTGCCTCGGGAGGACGCACCCCGCACTCTTTCAGGCGGACGCCATGAGAGATATCTTGAGGAAGCTCTCGGGACTTGGGTCGCCAAGGTCGCCCAAGTCTGGCACTAGCGCCAGAGAGGTTACCGGAGGCGGGAAGACGGCCGGCGCCGCCGGCTCCTGCTTTATGACGATCGTCGACGTTGTACGCAACGATCAGGTGGTGATGAACTAACTAGCCGCTAAAGTTGGCTAGTTTTCAACATGACGTGTACTTATACGGCGTATGATCCGTATATAGCTAGAGTTTTTGCGGTGCAAATCCATATATATGTAGGTTACTAGCTAGATGGGCACCCTTGTTTCTAGGTTCAGGGCACTGTTCAGTAGTTCATTTTTGGATGGGATTTAATTTGTTTGCCTCTTTTAGCTGAGCTGAAGGAGTGTTAAAGAGTCACCATCTTCACATTCCATGCAACAATAATCCGTGCGTGTATGGCATGTGTCAACGGACTAGCTAGCATTTGCTGTAAGTAAACATAATTCGATCGAATGCTAGCTTGGTATATTATATATACACTTTGCATGTGTATTTGTGAGTGTTACCATCCGAGATGTCTCAAGCAGGTTCAGTTTTAAGGGCCTCCAGCCAAAGCTATAGCTCACCTTAATTATATATACTAGCTGCGTAAGCGCGACGACAAGCCGTGCTAGCTACCGCGTGGACCGAAATAAAAGAGACAACAATTCGTGGGGAGTTTCTTAAAAAAATCGAGGACACATGCGTAATTTCAGAAAAATCAAATGTCTTTTTCACAAAAAACCGAGGACCTGTAAGGACCTATACGTAACTAAACAAGGACCCATACGTAATTTTGAAAAACCGCAGGGTGCTATCCAACAAAGAATACACAATTTCAGTGAAGTGGGGGGTTTTCGGGAAAAAACCTGGCAGGGACCTTTTTGCGAGAACGGAGGACCTTACGCGATTTCCAAAACTACAGGGGCCTTTTCGCATAAACAATGACATGGCATAGCTCCGGGGCCGGAAACTCCCCCGGCTATAATATAGGTATGATGCCGGTATGTCTAATAGAAAGAGGGAATTGACAATATGCCATACCTTTTTGTTGCCACTTGACAATATGCCAAAGTTCCCAGTAATTGATATTTGCCCTAGCTTCCCGTGACCACTTGATCAATTGCCTTTTTAGCGAAAAAATGCATATTTTATCGTTTTCTCCATCTCTCCCTTCTCTCATCTCTCTGGGAGACTCCGGCGGCCACTCCACTGTTGTCGTTTGCCATCCAACCCCACGACAAGACCGCTAGATCTAGCTCGGGGGAGAATGCATAATGCACAGATTGTGATTGAAAATTTTGCTCTCAGATATCGGGTTGCACACGCACTGAGCGCAACATCCTCGCCACTAGTGGTCTAGCCTGATCACAATTATGTGTGACAATTCCTAAGAGATAAGACAGGATTTGTGCTCCACAATTACTTACCAAATGCTAACAGCAGTCTACAAATTACTTGAAGTAAATTACTGACAAAACTAATATTACTTGTTCATAAGCAGACTGCTCTAACAGAGAAGCACCAAAAACAAGAGAAGGTAAATAATCAGACATGAATAGACAACAAAATAGCGCATAGCCTAACTTATAACCACAAATTGTCACACTAATATCACTATGACCAACATCCTCATTGAGCAATCACAAAGTCCACAAACTATCATGCAAAAATCCCCCTGTGCTAGTGTTCTTAAGAATTTCATAAATAAACAAACTGAGATTTAACTAGCACGACACACTTAAGCACAATAGTTATACTGAAAGTAAAGAGAACTCACTGAATCGATGGCAATCCAAGCCACCGAGCAAGCTGTCAAGGCAAGGCACGTCCATGGAGACGTTGTCCCAGAAAACCAATCGCCGCTATTAAGCCACGGTACAGACGACGTGGTTCCAAAGATACAATGCCCTTCTTCAAAATCTGGACACACCAAATCACGAAGTCGAGATGCAGAGTGTCGCCGCACAAAGCCAACAGGAAGTGTTAGTGTTTTAATACCAATCTTACATATGATTTCTTGAATTCGGGGGAAACTCTTGAAGACCTGGACTACGATCACGCAGAGGAGAGACACGATAATTTTTATACAGGTTCGGGCCTTCTCTTGGGAGTAACAACTCTACTTCCTGTGTGGCTATTGCTCAGAGAATTGATTACAACTGAGAGAGTAATGCGAAATGTCTTATACTATGTCTAGCTTGGACTAGATCCGATCCGATCCCTCTTCTCTCCGACGTCAACTTTTATATAGTTAGCGAAGCGGTGGTTGTTGTCCCACGCCAAAAGACGCCTTAACAGTTCGAGTGATAACCGTCTAACGAAAATTATTATCAGATAGACGTGATGCCTCGTTCGTCGTGCGACAATTGTCATCAGAGAGAGATCATGCGTGGATATTAAGAATAAATGCACGTTCTAACTGCCTTGTCAGACGGACCCACGATGTAGTAGTTCGTCGTAGACAAGCCAGTCGAAGGTAGACTGGTTGCAGGAAGGTCCACGACCATGAGGTGGTCATAAGACAACTTACGACTATGTGATCATAGAAGGACTTATGACTATGTGGTCGTATAAAAGCTTACAAATGTGTAGTCGTAGAAGGACTTACGACTGAGGAGTGGTCATAGAAAAACTTACGACTGCCCTGTGAAACCTCTCCTTTATCGATAAGGGGTATACTCAAATAATATAATGACGTAATAATTTGAGGATTATTATATCCTCGTCATCTAGTTCCCCCAATTTCAAGTGAAAGTAACTTACCTGAGAAAGAGAGGTCGTAGACGAAACATGGACGAAAGCAAAGCCTTTTTTACTCTCTTCGACCAGAAGCGAGCTTGGTCAACAAGGTAATTTCGCTTGAGTTGTGAAGATATACAGACTTTAAATAGAGGAATTAAAGAATTTCAATCGATTTCTGCCAATCTGTCCGCCGGAGCGGTTCCCGAGATAACCGTTCAAAGAAGGAAGAGGAATGGTAAGTTACTGGCCCATGTAGTCGAACTCTGTTTTGATCACTTGTCTAGCCTTTCATGTCTGTTTTTAACCTTTTCAAATCTAAGAGCGATGAGAAGTTTTTGGCTGCTTCGACTAGTTCTTGATAACTAGTTTTTTTTAATAAGTATTGCTCTAACCACTTTTAACCTATTTGCAGAGGTTGTGATCGAAATAAAGCGTCTCATAGAATCCTCGACTTGTAGTCAAGAGGAAACAAAGTCGATGAAAGCAATCCTTCAAGACAATGTTGTACTTCTCAACAATCTACTCGGTGGGTTTGGTGCGGAGAAGATGAGTCCTTCGAGGACACTATAACAGCTCATGCGAGTATGATCGGACTACAAGTCGGACCGTTAGAGAAGAATTTATCCACTCTGATGACCAATCAGGCCAAGTCAATTCGAGACGCGGTTAAAGGCGCTGTAAGCTATGCCTTGGCAAAATCAAGACATGTGACCAGGACCTCAACCTTCAACCGATCGATAATGACTTTGGCTGCTCTGAAGCAGAGGCAGCTCGTCTAATCGAGGAACTAGAGCCCACCGATCGAAAGGTCGCGGAGGTGATGTGTAACATCCCAAAATCCCAAAATGGGAAGCTAGTGTAATTGCGAAAATAATAAAATCTTTTCTTCACTTTTCAGCATATTTCAAAAGTTGGCATTTATTTGAGTTATTGAATTGAAGTTTTTGCAGCCAAACTCACACAAGGAAAATAAAAATCTGGGATCAAGAGCCAATTATCTAGAAAATTAATTTGAGCCAAAATCTTGAATCAAAATCCTGATCAAAATAGAAATCAAAAGCAAAAGTAATATTAAAACTTCCCACCTAAACTTTGTATCTGAAAATTCAAATTTAGAAGTTCTTAAAAGCTCGAAGGCCCATCTCTCCTGATCAAAATAGAAATCAAAAGCAAAAGTAATATTAAAACTTCCCACCTAAACTTTGTATCTGAAAATTCAAATTTAGAAGTTCTTAAAAGCTCGAAGGCCCATCTCTCTCTCTCCGGCCTCCTCTCCCTTTTGGCCCACTGGACCCCGGCCTACCCAGCCTTCTCCTTCCTCCTCCCTCCCCTGTTCTCCTTGCGCACCGCCGCGCCTGGTGCAAGCGCCCGATCGTGCCCTTCGCTTGCACCCCGTGCCGCACCCACCTATGTACGCCGTGCACAAGCACACCCAGGCCGACCGAGCCCCACTCCGTATGTGCGAAGCCGTGCACCGCTCCCTCTAGCTCCCGACTTCAATGCCGCGCAAGCTGCTGAGCTGCTCCACCCGTCGGCCGCGCCATGCTGAAATTGCCCTCGGTTTCTCTCCTCCCCTCGGCACTAGCCCTTCCCCGTGGCATCACCGTCGCCGTGCAGTACCTCCCCTCAGGGCTAGATCCTCACCTCCTTCCCCTCAGCCTCGCCGCGCGTCGCCACCTCTCCCCGCCGCGGCCGACGCCAAAACCGCCCACGGTTTTCCCCATCATGTCTGAGCCAGCTCGCATTGACGCCGCCTTAATGCCTCTCCTCAGTGACGTCGCCTAGCTCTGCCCCATCCTAGTTTCTCCCCTTTGCTAGCCCTACCGCGTGCGATCAATGTTGCTGCCCGGCATTACTTCTCCACTCCCCCGCGCGCATCTTCAATTCGCCCAGCAGCCAACCACCTCCCTCACCTATATAAAGAGCCGCTGAGCTTCCCCTTGCTCCTTTGCCTTATATAAAGGGTTACCGCCTTTGCCGAGCTCCCTTGCGTCTGTCTCTGTCGGTAGCACCACCCGGTGAGCCCCAAGCCACGCCAAGCCCGTCCCTGAGCTCACCTTGTCTCCCTCATGCTCTCACCCCTTGCTATTGGCCTCCCCACCTCTGTAAAACTTTTGACTATATTAGCTAGCCAAATGAGCAGAATAGAAACAAGTTGCTTTTTTTGGTTATGTCAATGAAAAAGGTGATATTATGAATTGCAATTCAATACACTCTCCGATTCGTGTTGGAGATAGGGATGCTGCAAACTTGCAATCTGATATTAAGCGTGCCTTAAACATGGGCAACCGCTTGGAGAAACATGGATGATCATGTACACTTTGCTATTTTCTGTCCAGCATGGTGTTGTGGACACCATTCCTAAATGCTTTGGGCAAAGAAAGGAGACTTTGCGGGTGACAGGCTGGCTTCTCCAGGCTCGGCGCAATCCGAAGTCCAAGCCAGCATGCCGGATCCGGAAAAGAGCAGGCTTGATTCACTTTGCCTTATAGTTTTCGGTTTCTATTTATACTTGTTACTTTCCCTATCGCATATCAATTCCTTGTTGGTTAAGATATGATCTGTTACCGCCTCGGGATATAAGTAGGGGTGGAAAACGGTAACGGATAATTCGTTTTATCCGGTATTCGTATCCGAGAAAACATAAATGTGGTAAGCAAAAATCCGTATTCGAAAATATTCGTATTCGTATTCGAGAATATTCGTATCCGTATTTGAGAGTATTCGTATTCGCATTCGTATTCGAGAATATTCGTATCCGTATTCGTATTCGAGACTATTCGATTCGTATTCGATCCGTTTCTAGAACATATGAAAAATTCGTACAAATTTTGTGATTCAAAATTTGAATTTAGGCGATTTAAAACTGGTAACCAGTCAAAAACCGGTGAAAATTTGGTAAAACCGCTAGGAATCCGTTTTATCCGATATTCGTATCCGAGAAAATCCGTATTCGAAAATATCCGTATTCGTATTCGAGAATATCTGTATCCGTATTTGAGAATATTCGAATTCGTATCCGTATTCGTTTGAAAAATACGGATTCGTATTCGTATTTGAGACTATTCGACCGTATCCGATCCGTTTCCACCCCTAGATATAAGAGGCTAGGAGATTGAATCAAGAATCAGGCAAGAATTGCCTTCCCTCTCATATCTTCTTCTTCTTCTCCAGCCTCCTGCTGTTGCTATTTCCTTCCCGTCTAGCGGCCACGGCGCCCTCTCGCCGTTTACCTCTCCGACCACGCCCTCGCGCCACAGCATAACTACCACCTGAGGTCAAACACTGCCCATGTCACATGGACATACAACGGAATCTCATCACTTACACTCTTCCCCTGGTTACTGAGATCCTGAAGCCCTTGGTTACGAAGATCCTAAATCAGATCCTCTGTGCGGCCATATTCTCTTAATGCTCATCTAGAATTTCAAATTTCAACGTGCGACTCTATTATTACCTTACAAAGCATTTTTTTAAGATAATATTGCCTAGCCAATCCAAGAATCAAAGTTAACACTGTCTAGAGCATAAATGGGACTTTCTTTTATCAGTATACAGTCCAGCATTTCCCATTTAGTATGATCCTACAAATAATTTAAAAAGGGAGTGACTATTGCACAGGCGACTGAAATTTTTTTTATCTTTCAGTCACCTAAAGTTGTACTCTGAATCACCTAAAGTTGCAGCTGTTTTTTTGGAGGAGGGCTGCAATTTCAGTTGATTGAGAGTGCAATTTTAGGTCACTTGAAGTTGCACTCTGAATCACCTAAAGTTGCAGCTGTTTTTTGGAGAGGGCTGCAATTTCAGTTGATTGAGAGTGCAATTTTAGGTGATTAAAAGATAAAAAAAATTTCAGTCGCCTGTGCAATAGCAAAACTGTTTAAAAAACATGTCCATACTTCATGGTAACTCCATTGACTATGCTGTTAGACTGGTAGCGGCATTCAAAGAAATTTGCTTTGGGAGGCCCAGGGAACACGTTCGAACCCATTTGTGTCCCATAAAATGGTAAACATGTACAGTGTCAACGAAGATCGATGAACTCGGTCTTGGTTTATGAATAACAAGAATTGTATCCAGCTGCACAATCCAAGAGAAATTACATCGACCCAATCGAATCGAAGCACCCTAAATTGTGACAGACAACACCTGAACTAGAAGAAACAAGCACGCAAGCAATCGGGCTGGCAGTCACAACTCACAGGCAGGACGAAAAGATTAAGATCATATCAGACTCAGACTCCCGGGTAGCAGCTGCAGAGCGTACCCTGCGACACGGCCCGCGCTACCGCCGCCCCCAGCCGCGACGTCAGCCGCGCCGCCGAGACCGCGCTGTGCAGCGGCTGCAGCGACCTCTCCAGCCCCATCCGCCGCACAACAGCAGACGGCCTGCACCACAATAAACCCAACCAAATCCTTATTTTTTCCAAACATCCGCGAAGGGAAACGTACCAGGGTGTCGGTTGCCCACCTGGGGACGGGAGCGAGGGAGCGGGGAAGGGGGGCGGCGGTGCTCCGGGTAGCGGCGGAGCGGAGGAAGGCGGCGGCGGGGCGGGAGAAGGAGCGGAGGCGCGACGCCATGGCCGGTGAGCAGGAGGGGAGGGGAAGGAACGGTGAGGGTTTTAGGGCTCTGGACGTTGCGATTTTAGGAGCTCCATGCGGATGGGCCTTACTCGGCTTTTGCTTCCAACCCGTCCAAATCAAAATTAGGCCGTGCTATTATTTGACAAATGGGCTGATTCCAAGGCCCAAGATATTGAGCCCAAACCCAGCCCAGCCACTTGCAATCGCTCCCTTTTTCCGCCCCTAAGGCCTCGTAGTGCCCGTTCATTCCAATCAAAAAAATAAGTTTGCAAAGCAACACCGATCCGCCACCAAAAGAAGACACGAACCATGATATTGACCAAGGGGCAGCAAGAGGTGGCGTCATCTGAAGGTGTTGTACAGCAAGACAATTTAAGCATGATGACTAAGAAGATTTGAGTTGATGACAATACAATTCTCACAACGGGGTAGTGAACCAACATGTCCAAATCTAAGTGCAAAATCAATAGCAAAGTTTGCAAAGTTATCATTGATGGTGGTAGCTACAATAACATCATTAGTAAGGATTTAGTGCAAGCTTTGGGATTGACAACATGGTGACATCCAGAACCATATTATATGCAATGGTTGCATAATATCGGTAAGCTAAAAATAACTCAGTGTCAAAGCTTCTTTTTTAATGGGAGACTATCACGACAAGGTGGAGTGTGATGTTATGCCAATGCATGCATGTCACTTACTGTTGGGGCGTCTGTGGCAGTATAATTGCAATGCTACACACTATAGGAGGTTCAACAAGTACTCTTTGATGCATGAGGGTAGATTGTTCATGTTGTGTCCTATACCAGAGAGTGCAATACATGCTGAACACATCATCACCATCGTCAATGTGAAGACTGTGAAGAATACCCTAAAGCCAAGGACGGTTTTGGTTGAAAGGGAAGAGGATGATGCGGCACCAATTGTCAATGCTACATTGATTTGTAATTCAAAGGCACAATTTAAAATTACATCTCGATGGGGCGCTGCTTTGCAACAAGAAGTTAGATTATCTATGATATGTTCCAGTTTTGAATAAAATTCAAAAAAGCCAATGTTGGCACCATGTCTTGCATATGAAATGAGTTGAGAGGAGATTGCGTGACGGGGAGATCGAGAGATTGCGAGTTTTCAGCAGATAAGAGAGAGAGAGAGAGAGAGAGAGAGTTCTGGGTAAGTTGAGGATATCCTTGTTCTCAGATTGTGCCGAAAGAGTTGATCTTGCAATTAGATCAAATCAGATTAGTTTGCAAGGCTTCGTAGGTGGTGCCGTGAAAGATCGGGCTATTCACGCATCAATCAGGCTAGCTTTGATGAATGGGTTTCATGTACTATTTCATAACTTTCACAATTCCCCTGCTTTTCCTGGTCTAATTTCCACTCGTTAATCTATCCATTATGCTTTAATTCAAGAGTGCGTGAGCTAGAGGAGTTGTACATCAACCATAATGGAATCCAAAAGATTGAAGAGCTCTCTACCTTGCAGAACCTTCGTGTTTTAGATGTTTTATCTAATAAGCTAACCGCTATCGAAGATATTGAAACCTTAACCTGGTAACATGACACTATGTGACTGATAGTTTATCATCCTTAGGGGTGAAAACGGAGTGGATAGTGGTCAAACTATATGCACATCCATATTTTTTTTTCTCAAATTTGAATACGAATCGGACAAATGTTAGATACGAATATGGATCGTACAAATGTCGGATACAAATTCAGATCGGATTATACTCAAAATTGGACCAGATTTGAATATTTTTTGGATTCTAATAAGTATTCGTGACCTCTTCTATTCAAAATATGATACCAAATTATTTTAACATTTTAAATTGATAAATAGCTGACTCTAACATGTTGCTGCACATTAAATATTGACAACAACAAATGAATCATTCATCTCACGTATTTGTATAATGCACCTTTTGAGGATAGCTTCATATTTGCAGGGTTGTCAATGGATCGAATGTGAATTGAATAGTGGTCTTTCCATAAATGTAATCATTGGTGCCATTTTGCCACTAATCTTAACTAATTGTAGATATATTGAAAATAAATCAGTTATAAACATATCGAATTTGGCTAAAAAGAGCATACAAAAAGCTTTATTGGGGGATACGCCAAAATAAAAAATGAAATGCTAAATTAGAGTTCACCATGATGACGATCTCATCGAGATGATCGAATGTATATATAATATACCCAATTTAGAGGTCAAATACAAAAGATACGTATTAGCTAGCTACTGCTATTATGGCCCTGTTTTTTTTCAGATTTTAGCTTCTGCTTTTAACTTTTCTACAGTAACTAACTTTTTAAGATGGGGTCTACTAGAGTACTAGTTAATTATAGTATATATTGTACCGACTTCGTTTATATCGGCAAAAACCGCACATGAGTTTTTGTTACTCTATAATCTCTCGTACAAACAACCCAAAAGCCACAAGCCACATCCAAAAATCATAAAACTCAGCTAAAAAGAACAGGCCTTATATCTGCCAAATCCGGATATCCGACTTTGAATCCATTTCATGTTATACCAAATTCGCATCCAAAATCCACAACTTCGCTAGGCAAATATCTGAATCCAGATCTGATTTTCTATTCAGATTCGGATATT
Organism: Dendrocalamus latiflorus; assembly: GCA_017311315.1. NCBI lineage: Eukaryota > Viridiplantae > Streptophyta > Magnoliopsida > Poales > Poaceae > Dendrocalamus > Dendrocalamus latiflorus. The sequence continues at coordinate 40,995,034 of CM029639.1, read as the reverse complement.
TACTATTTGAATCCAAAAAAACTAGATTTGGTATCCGGATTATCCGGCCAAAGTGCACCAAAATAAGTGCAAGAAGATGCAAATATTCTAACTACATAAATAGCTGGGTAAAATTATTTGTTCAGACTTCCGTTACCATCCTAACTTGCTATGCAGGTTAGATGACTTAGTGATTGAATGATAACCAAATACCATCACTAGATGGGATAGATTAGTCTGCTTTGGTTGGTTCTAGGGAGAAGTTGACAATCATATATCTTGAGCGAAATTCTTGTGTAAGTGTTTCATATCTTATATATTTAGTCATCAACTGTTTGTAAAGTAGAAAGTGAGCTTGGAGCTGATGAAAGTTTGTGTTACATTATTGAGAGTAGGAAGTTTGTGTTCTTAAATTTTATGACACTATTGAGAACGAAGAATGTCTGTTGGCTATGAAAGAATTGTTTTGGAAATTAATGTCTATCCGGTAGCGTAAAGAATATTTTGCGTTTTGGCCTACTGCAGCAATCAGATGATCTTTTCCCCTGAGATTACCAATCCTCAGAGCCCATGTTGAAATTGAATCCTTATCGTCTGTGTCTGTGTCTGTTCTTTCTTTTTCTTTTTCATTTTTTTGTTGGCAAAAGCTCCAAATTACTCATCCGCATTGAAGAACACATTTCCAAATCTTGAGCAAATTGATTCAGAGATGCTGGCATGAAACTGGCGACTCGCTGGGTAGATACCCATGTGAAGCAGCTTTGGTGCTTCTTGATAAGGTAGAATGTGCCAGCAGCCATCCAGTTGAGAACAAACAATAGAAACCCTCGATCAAGCAATGGGACATTTTAGCGCTAGTTATCAGCATAACTACACCTGTTTCCGATTCCCATGTCTTTTGACCGGATGGATCGTCGCAGGCTTGTCATTGCCAACTTTACTCCCAAAATTCAGCTCCCAAGCTAGTTGGCTTCAGCTCCTGCTGAGATCAATAAAACAAAAGGATGCCTGAGCCAACATAGCTAACTATAGGATTCCGTCGCAGGGGTACATGCCCATGCTACTATTTTCGGGACGCTATTACATCTGCATTTCCTGCAGAGTTGTTGTTTCCCAGATAAATCCCCCCTTTGAAACGAGACGAACTGTTGTCTGTTGACTCAAGTTTATGAAAGCAAACATTCGAGTGCTACATGGATCTTTAACATGCGAGGATTTGATGGCTTGGCATGCAGCATGTGTTTGATCAGATTGCTGCATGTCAGCTGTTCAGTAAGTGCAAAACGTGATCGTGAGGCACTTCATTCAGCGTCTGCTGGGTCCTATGGGCCTCCTACATTGCCGTCGTCGCAACACCACCAACGCCGACGCCACCTTCTCCACTTCCTCAGCCCCTGCCTGCGACGCCGAGTTAAGTTGACGTAACTACCAATCGCATGCAATGCAAGCAGTTCATCTGTTTCAGTTGAGTTCACCACGCTCCCCCAACCCTATCATATCGGTTAGCGCCACTCGCGACTCAACCGCTCTATAAATTCTCCCCCCTCGATCGTCTCTCTTCTTCTCACTGCCATTACAAGCAAACCGCGCGCTACATCAACACTTCTTCTTCTTCTTCTTCTTCTTCTTCTTGAGAGATCGACCATCAGCGGCAAACAGAACCGTCTTGGCGTTGCTTGCTTATATACATGGCCGTGACGTCCCACCGTCTCGTCGCGCTGCTAGTCGTCGTCCTCGCCGTTGCCGCCGGCTCCCCGGCGTCCGCGGCGCGGCTGGGGAAGCGGTACAGGGTCGGTGGCCCGGACGGGTGGCGCGTGCCGCCGCAGGACAAGGAGTTGTACTACGTCAAGTGGGCGTCGCCCATCACCTTCTACGTCGAGGACTCCATCGGTAACCGAACTACACGCGTATGCGTGCGTGCGTTAGCTTCATCAGTTGATTTGCTTGCTATAGATGATCAAACTCAACTATTTTTGCTGTGATGAATGGGATGGATATATTTGCGCGCGAATGGGCAGAGTTCGTGTACAGGAACGACTCGGTGATCAAGGTGAGCAAGGCGGGGTACTACCACTGCAACGAGACGGCGGGCAGCCGCGCCGGCGCCGTGCCGCGCGACGGCAGCACACTCTTCCTCCTCGACGCTCCGGGATACGCCTACTTCGCCAGCGCCGACCTCGAACACTGCAGCATGGGCGAGAGGCTCATGCTCAACGTCCTCGTCGCCGAGTCACCGGCGCCCTCGTTGCCGTCGCCGGCGGCAGCGCCGGCACAAGCGTCATTGTCACCCTCATTGGCGCCGGCGCCGGCGCCGTCGATGGATCATGCGACCGCCGCGGGGGCCTCGTCGGTGGCGTCGTTCGCCCACGCCTTGTTGGCGCCTGTCACGTTGGCGCTGGCCGGTTTGATCTGATGAGCAAACTTAATCTAGGAGGTTAATTGATCTGGCCATTAGTTAATTAGTACCATTAGTTCTAGTTTTAGGGTGTGATGTGCGAGTGTGTGATGCTTGCCAATCAGGCAGTTGATGTGGAATGCATCAGCGTCGTTTCGATGTATCATGTCATGCAGTAACAATAATTCGGTTCGCACATAACTGTCCTGCTTGGCATTATGAACTAAGTACTACCCATTTCATTACATGAAGGCGTGCAGTTTCTATTGTAGAAAATGACGCAATCTCGCATTTCAGAGGGACGGCTGAATATTGCAATGTATCTGTTGTTATATTGGCAGCACGCGTCTTTTCAGACGAACAACTGAACAGTGCATCTAGCTCTTTTTTTTTTTGAGAACTGAACAGTGCTTTTTTTCAGACGAAACTGACCATCTAACTAATATGGGGCTGTTGGAATTTGGAAGGCGTAATGATCGGTAGGCCCATGGGCGTCTACTGTCCAGAAGCCCGTAAGTTATTGGGCTAAATGTTTTTGAGCCACTCTCCTTTCTCCAGAGAAAAAGATATGGGCCAGTTTCGGGAGAAGGTTGCATCTCCTGTGGGCCTTACTCTCGCTACCGGTAAGTAAGACTGTAAAACAAGTTCGAGACTCATGAGCTACTCGAGTTCAACTCATACTAAGCTCGATTTAAACTTGGCTTAAACTTCAAACGAGCCGGACTAGAGCTTGATCTCGAGTTCACGAGTTTCATCGAGCCGAGTTCGAATAGTTCGCAAGTCTCGATTCGAGTTTAACTCTTATCAAACTTACTCGAACTCGAGCTTTTCTTATTGTTGAAAATTAATATATGTTTGAATTTTTTGACTATTATAAAGCTTACTCGAGCCGAGCTCAAACTCAAATTTTTCTTATTGTTAAAAATTAGTACATAATAAATTATTTTAATTGTTATCGAGTTTCAACGAGCTGAGTTCGAGCCTACTCGAGCTTAGGCCAAGTGGTGCTCGAGCCCAGATCCAGGCTTGGACCCCAACTCGAGCTCGGTTCAAGCTTCTAGCTGAGCTCGAGCCTAGAAGGCTAGGCTCGCTCGAGCTCGGCTCATTTACATCTCTACCGGTAATATGTCCGCTTCATTGGCGAGAGATTTGGCTTGTTGCTAGGCCAGCTGATGGTTGGTCCAGAGATCTTGTGACCCCCGATTGATTTTCTAATGAGTGTTGAAGATGTATATATATATTTATATACATGTAGTATGAGTGTAGTATGTATGAGTTGTGTATGTCTTTCTTGTACCAAAAAAACCAAACATGGCTATGGGCTTGTTCATATTAGTTTCTATATAACCACTCCTGCTTCCAGAAGCCCAAGCTAACACGAGCGTCTAAGTTTCTATTAGCTGCATTTATCAGTTACTACTATTTATCAACTACTATTATTCATCTTATACATATTGTAACATATTTTGTATTTTATTATATCACAATTCCGTAAGTCGCATGACGATTCGAATGTTGTAGTGCCTTTTGTTGCACTATCTTTCTTACATAACGTATTACTATTTATCAGTTACTACTAGACATTACTATTTATCAGCCACTACTATTTATCAATCACAGCAAAAAATCATCAGCTAATACCAATATAGACAGACCCTATATGTCCTTGCCTGTTCTCATGTGTGGACCTATGATACTCTGAGGCACATGCCCCTTAACAGAATCGTTTGAATGCTACCGTCAGAGATGGAGCAATATGTTCCTGCATCGTAGATTCGCCTTCATGGTCTGGAAATAAATTGTCTTTTGATTTTCCTAAAATCTATTTTAGTCACTATTTATTAGTTATTACGGATCACAATAGCACTAATCTTCCGTGCAGCATGCGCGTCGTCTGACATCACCGTCTTAATTTCTTGATAATGACACGAAGGTATATGCGGTAAACCACCGTGCAATGTTCGAAGCTGCGACATAAATGTCGTTCGCTAGCTTGTTTGTGTGGTAACATTTGCCTAAACTCTAAGTCCTAATAAATTAATTTAATCCTTACTTCTCTAGCAAGAAAGACCTCCTCCTCTCACTATATAAAGGGCGAGGGCAGCTTCATATTGTACACACATATGTATATAAACAGGATCAATAAAATTGAGAGATTGTTAAGACTACATCTTATATGCGCCTCTAAGATGGTGATCGGTTCGGCTGAAAAGCTCATGGCTTATGACTGAAAACACTGTAGCTGGCTGAAAAAAGTACTGTAGCTGACAGAGGTTTATTTAGCATAATTAAATTTTAAAAATTTTAAAAATATAAAAAATATGTTAGCCCATTACGTATAATACAAACAAATACGGGAAAAAAAGAACCGGCAAAAAGCTCAATAAAAAGTCAAAAGTTCAGAAAAAGACGAAACTTATGAATAGTGAAAAATAAGTCAGAAGCCAGAAGTCAGAAGCCGAAGCCGAATTGATCAGGACCGCGTGATTGTTCGTCGGCAACGCCACCCTCATCGTACAACAGTTTGTTAGTTTTCTCTTGAACTTCTGTTCAACTACATGGAGCGGCGCAACTAACAGTATTAGAATTGAAAGCGGTGTGCTTGCGTGATTCCACATCGACGTAGTCTCCAAAACACAAACTTTTATCACTAATTTCTATTATAATATATTTATAAAACTCTAAAAAATTATAATATTATTAATGTACTTTTCGAGACAAATCTACACATATGATTTGCATATATCCAATTTAAATATTTAAAAAATATTGATAGTTAAAGTTTGAAATTTTTGACTATATCTACATTTAAAACGATATGTATTTGTGACTGAAGAAGTATCATCAAACTAAGTAATATTTTTTACGGTGACTTAATTAATATATAGCGCAAAGTTGTTTTCTTTCTTCATTTGACAGCCGGCATGTTCCCCTAGGCAAATAATAAAAATGGAATTCCACCGAATATGAGAATAGTGTAGTAAAATCACATTAGACAGGCCAATAAAATTTGTAAATTTACGACCAGCAAATTGCCATAGCCATCGTGAATATCATTCTGCATCACGTCATCTAGCTAGTATACATGCATCACCCCCACCCAGATCGCATGTATATTCGCAACTCTACTTTCGCCTTTGGATCTAGAATCGAACCGTCTTCAGAGTACTCTCCCATTCAATTGATCTCGTCAACGAGGCCCTGTATACCCTGCAAACGGAATGTATATTCCACTCACGAAGCAATTAATATACCAAGGAATAAGTCTGAATTACCTTATACGAACTTTAGAGGTACGTCTAATATGGTCTCTAAGCTATAAAATCATCTAAATACGCTCCTGAACTACACAAATCCGTCTACAAAATTCCTTGAGATAATTTCAACGGTAGTTTTACCAACGTGGCACATGACATATTTGGGCCATACCTCTCCACGGCTCCATCATCGGTGCATGTTTGGGTGTACGACCGTAGCTCGCTCGCTCGTAGAACAATCAATGACAGCAATTATATATGATTAAAGCTTTTCCTCTTGATATAGCGAGCGCGCATGCATGTGTTGCAGGTTTGGCGACCTGTACATGCATGGGTGCCATGCATGACATGTTTGAAACTTTGCTTTGCCTTTCCGAGGCAAGTACCCGCTGGGTGGGCCCGCCTCCGATTTCGACGAGACGTGCCCAATTGCAGCCGACCGAAGAGATGCCGATCGGCCCGATCCAAACCTAGCTTGGTTAGCTGTTTACTTCCTTCAATTAGCTAATGAAATATGTGTAACGCTATGTTATCTGTGCTGTTGAGGTTATGAGGTAGCTTGGAAATATGTCCTATATCATCCTGATATATGTAGTTTTAAAGGGCAGCAAACAAGAAAGCTTAATTTCTTCATATAGATCATAGACAAAGGGATCGGAGGAGGAGAGCAGAAATGGACAAAATAAGAAGAAACAGAGCCTGAAGTCACTTTCACGAGAAAAGTTAAGTCTGACGATATCTTTTGATAGTCCCGACGATATCTTTTGATAATCCCCTCACTAAACAGCACCACTAAGTCGATCATTAATTAGAGGGAAATCCTCATGACATAGCGAGAAGTGGTGACATGCTGCCTACTCGATCGATCCATCGCTCGCAAAACAATCCGGCAGGTCAATTTATTACTTGATGTGGAAGTATATATTTTTTATGTTCAGCATCGACACGATCTAAAAACTGCTTACAATAATGTTGTCTTAAAGGGAAGCAAACAACAAAGCTTTCTTCATCTAGATCATAGACAAAAGGAGGAGGAGAGAAGAAATGGACAAAATAAGGAGGAGAAACGGAGCCTGATGTCACTTTCATGAGATATGCTACTATCATATTCTTTTTGTGGCTAATGTTTTTTACTACGACTAATAGTTTTTGTCTGTATTTTTTTAAGATGATGAAGATGTCGATGCAAATAGCGCATACGATTTTAGATTCAGGAAGTCGTTTGGAGAAGTGGCTTTGAGAAGCAACTTAGAGAAACCGTTCCGTTTGTTTTGATTTCCGAAGAAGTCAAAGTCGAAAGCCATGAAAACAAAAAAAAACAGAATTGGATTGTAAAATAGTAAGCCTGATGATATCTTTTGATAATCCCCTCACTAAACAGCATCACTAAGTCCATCATTAATTAGAGGAAAATTCTCATGACCTAGCGGAATGTGGTGACTTGCTGCCTACTCGATCGATCCATCTCTCACAAAACAATCCGGCAGGTCAATTTATTACTTGATGTGGAAGTTTTTTTTTTTTATGTTCAGCATCGACATGATCTGAAAACTGCTTAAAATAATGTTGTCTTATTAATGGCGCGAAAGCTACTTTTGTTCTTTCTTTGTTTAAGACAGCGACGTCGTACTGTACAATGTCTTGCATAGCTAGAGCTATCAAGCACGGGAACAAGCTAGTAGGAGAAATTATCTCTCTCTCTCTCTCTCTCTCAATCCTTTCCTTTTTTTCTTTTTATAGGGAACAACCTAAAAAAACACAATATGCATATTAATCCATAAGAAAAAGTTCATTCTTGATCTCTCAACTCTTCACATACTTTAATTTTTATCACTTATCTGTAAAATAGGGTAAAACACGTTCTTCGACTCTCAAAGCTGTTTAGAAACCATCCCTCCCACTAGCAGAAGGTGGTTTTGACCGAGTTTGACTCACAAGGCATGTCATGTTAGGTCTGAGCTAGCTAAAATGAGGTAGGGCCAGCATATCTATGGTGCATCGAGTCTACGGACAACTCATGGGGTAAGCTGGACACAAGTGCCATCAAAATATTAAGCATTTTTATTTTAAATATAAAAATAAATGTGTCCCACCTCGTTTTGGCCAGTTGAGATCCAATGTGACGTACCATGTAGGCCAAACTCGATCAAAACTGCCTTTTGCTAGCGAGAGGGACAAATACTAAACCATTTTAAGGGTTAGAGAATGTGTTTTACCTAGTTTAACAGATAAAAGATGAAAATTAAACCATACGAAGAGCTAAGGAATAAAAATGAATTTTTACATAATCCTACGTGCAGTGGCAGATTCAGGATTTCACCACACTCCGGGCTTAACTCTAACTGGCCAACATCCTGAAACTAACGCCAATTTATACCCTTACCGTGGTGTAACAAAAGTATATCACAAATGTATCATTGGCATGTGACAGATTGTCACAAATACAAGGCTCAATGCTTGACATAAAAACATAATAACAAAAATATGGCAAAGCTTAAACAATGTAGCATAGTTACAATGTTAACCCATTCATTATTCAACTTCTTAATTGGAACGGTTGGGAGCCTAGGAAAGTTGCACCATGGGCTACACTAGACGCCATGGGCTGGTACATTAACATATGGTGCATATTACCCAGGCTAGATCAATATTACCTGGGCTATACACTACTAATATTCCCACGCCTTAGATTGAAGCCCACCCTGACATGGGCTTGAATCCACCCTTGCCTATGTGCATACAGCTACGTAGCACGTACGTTGTATAGATATACTAGAGTAGTTAATTATTTGTAACATGGTCGATCCTTCTATTTTGTTTGGTAGAGTCTTGCTCTAAACGGCTTCTGCTTTTGGCTTTTAGAACGCGTCAGTTTCTTAATTTTAGTTTTTTTATTTTTTTATTTCTCTTTTTTCTGAATTTCTTGCTAAAAAACACTACAGTGCATTTTCAGCTGCTATAGTGCATTTTAAGCCAGAAACCAATAGCTAGAAGCTAGTTGGAGCACTACCATAACCAGCTAACCATATTGTTACACATTAAAAATCATAGAACGAAGCAACCTCAGTGTGCCTTCATGGCACCCGGCTACTAATCCATTAGCACGATAGTTGACTCGGTACGCTGGGACTATCTTCTTGAACTGCTACAATAGCGAGGTTTCCCTCGCCGCTGGAGAGACTAGGTGTCTAGTCTCCTTTCAACTGCCGCCTCCTTAGTCCTCCTCAATGGCGTTCCAGGGAACAACATTCAACACTGTAAAGGCCTACGCCAGGGGACCCACTGTCTCCATTCCTTTTCATTATTGCGATAGACCCCCTTCAAAGAATCCTTGATATTGCAACAGATCGTGACCTACTACTACATCTGGATAGACATGTGGCCACCATCAGAACCTCCTAGTATGCGGATGATGCGGTAATCTTTCTAGCGCCGAACTAGAATGATGTCAACAACTTAACTCAGATCCTACATAATTTGGCAACACAACGGGGCTGCAAACTAACCTGCAAAAGAGCCAAATTGCAATGATACAATGTGACCACCTCAACCTACAAGATATTCTACATGACTTCCCTGCTAGGCATGCATCCTTCTCCATGCAATATCTAGGCTTGTCGCTTGCTCTTAAAAGACTCCGCCAGGCGGACTTTCAGGTGCTAGTGGATAAGCACGCCACTTGCCTAGCTGGATGGCATGGCAAACTACTCACCCTTGTAGGCAGGAAGACTCTCGCCAAATCGGTACTAACGTCACAGTCCACCTACTTCCTCACGGCTCTCAAGGCACCAACATGTGTACTCAGATCCCTTAACAAGTGGGCATGAATATTCTTATGGGTGGGATCAGAACATCTTTCAGGTGGTAAATGTGAGGTTAGCTAGGACAAAGTATGCAGACCCATCGACCTGGGGGGCCTTGGTCTCCTGGACCTAGAGCGGTTCGCACGAGCCCTGAGACTTAGATGGTTGTGGCATGAATGGGCAACCGAAAATAAACCATGGCAAGGGATGGAGATGCCGTGTGATGAGCAGGATCGGGAGCACTTTGCGGCGGCGACCATCATAGTGATCGGTAATGGAAATAGGGCATCCTTCTGGAACTCAGCCTGGGCACCTAGGAATCACCTATGGGGCATTGCGCCAGTTACCTACAAAAGTTTCAGAAAAAAGAACCGCACTCTACACATGGGATTGACAGACAACACATTCATGAACTCGTCGCAATTTGGGGACTTACCTCCACGACGACATTCTGGGACAAACTAGAGGATACCATCATATGGAAGCTTACTCCAAGCGGAGTCTACAGTGCTGCCTCGGCCTACAAGGCACAATTCCTTGGCACGATAAAAACCAACATGAATACCTTTGTTTGGAAGCCTTGGGCACCCCAGAAATGCAAAATCTTCGCCTAGCTAACGATACAAAATAGAATCTGGACAGCAGACCGTCTTGCTAGAATAGGATGGTTGAACCATCAATCATGCCTGCTTTGCGCTCAAGCACCAGAAATTGCCATCCATATCCTCGCGGATGTCATTACTCCAAAACAATCTGGACAGCCATATCACAATGGACAGCTTGCGGCTCCCTGAACCCCGCAAACTGGCAGGCCATGCAATCGGTATGACTCTAGTGGGAGTCAGTCGCCCAAACGCCTAGTGTTCCACAAAAGCGGTGACGTCCATCATTATGCTTGTGGCATGGGAGATATGGAAGTAATGAAATGCCCGAATCCTTTGATCAATGGCTTCCACACCGGACTACCTCATCTCCCGTACAAAGGACGAGGTCGGAGCATGGATCCTCGCAGGAGCCAAGCATTTTGTGGAGTTTCCGCTCACTTTTATAACACCCTAATTACTTTGAGGAGAGCCGCGCCGCTCCTATCCAAACTCTATAATTTGAACCTTGCTTTCGTAATTAAGGGTCTGTTTGGATCCCATAGGCTAACAACTAGTTGCTAATTTTTAGTCCTTGTGGATCCAAACAGGAGGACTAATGAGTGGGCTAAAGTTTAGCCAAAGCCCCAACTAGTTGTTAGCCAACTAGTTGGTCAAACCCAGCTAATGAGGGCTAAAGGACCAGCAGGATGGAAAAAAGACGCTGATACCCACGCCAACCCTCCCAGACCGCCATGCATAGGGGTATAACAGACTTTGTACTGAGATAGTAGTACTTATTAGTCCTTGGATCCAAACAGGACTGGGCTAATCTTTAGCCAGCTAACTACTAGTCAGCTAACAACTAGTCCTAACTAACAACTAGTCATAGTCCATCCAAACATGCCCTAAGCTTGGCAGTACTCTGCCTCCGGTTTTTTTTTTAAAAAAAAACGATAGTTGAAGGCAGATCTACGGTCATGATCTGCTGGGCCACACGGTGGGGGCCATGCACGGAGAGCGCATAAAGAGACTCTCTTGATCAAGTAGTTAAATACTTTAAATTAGGGCATTCAGTTGGCACGCCGTTAGCTAAGCTTAACCCGCAGCGATGGGACCAGGTATTTGGCACTAGTATATATGTATGATTAGGTCCAAACCTGGACCAGCAACGACTGGGCGTGTCTCAGAACTGTTCATGCCTCAGCAGGAGCATGCAGTATCAACAGATATTTTTGCAGGAGATATAGACAAGTTAGCATCAATGGTGTCATATTCAATTCTATCCTGTTCCACTCGAAATGGCCAGAACGTTCTACGTATGTACTTTAGAAGATAACCGAATCGAAAAAAGTTGTACCAAACAATCACATAATCACTTAGCAATAATCCACTCCTACTTATTGTATAAGATATATTTTATTGTAGAATATATAGTTGTAGGAAATTTTTCGTCGGATACTTAAGCGGGTAGGTGGATCATAGTGGTTTCTATATCGAGATCGAATTCATTCACCACCTTAACCAGTTTACTGAAGAAGTTTATACATTTCAGCACTCTCCTTCAGTGTTTATGCTCAATATAACCAGGCCTAGCTAATACCGTAGTTAAGAAAGCCGGACCGGCCGATAGAACCGAAAAATCAGAACCGCGACTTCCACGGCTCGGTTTCTCTTAAAGACCTTGTCCCCCCAATCGGGCTAGAGAGAAAAGTAGGTGTTAATTAGATTCGAATTATCTATTTTATTTAGTATTTGTATCTAGATTATTCGATTCGTATTCAATATATTAAGATTCAAAGAGTATCAATTATATCAATTAAATTTTTATTAACTGTTTTATCCAGTACTCATATCCGAATTATTTGATTCATATTTGATCTGTTGATACCCGCTAGACAAAACCATATGAATCGTGCAATTTTTGGAAAAAAAAATCGAGGGACAGCGACGATTTCACATGAATTGGACAGCTTAGTTTTACGTGAGAGAGCAGCTACGAATTGTGCAACACCGATTTTCCTAAAATTATGTGAGCCAGATGCATGTCAAACCCAAACTGGCCTCTTGGCCTGTTGGAGAATGATGGTGACCTGCGTATACGTACATCTTATTATGGGAAGCCACAAGTACACGACCAATGTCTTGGCCAGTTGCATACATGCATGGTGTTAATCATCTACCCTTCCTTCCCATATATAGTAAAGCGCTATGTAGGCGGAGCACGCGCGCCGTGTGACGCCACCTCCCACTAATTGCAAAAAGATGATTAAGGTGGTGGTGGAGCAGTGGCTTTCGGAATTAGGCTAGTTTAATCATTGCGCGATGGGCATCATTAGATTCGGCGAAATCCTAATCGGGTAATAAAATTTGGCTCGGGAGAACGCATCGATCGCGCCAAAAGGCCGTGAGATAAGCGGCGACGACGGGTGCTCTGCTCTCCCTGATTTAGTGTTCCACCACGCCTTCCGCTTGTTAATTAATCCCTCACCTAAACCGTATTAATCAGAAGTTAACTACCAAAGCCCATTCTTGCGCGCGGACGAACTTGCTGGGCATGATTGGGTTGGCTCCAATTGCCTGTTGTGATCAATCGGATTTTTAGCCTTTAATCTGCATATATACGTATTTTTTTTTAACTGCATGCCCATCTGTTTCTAAAATAGATGTTTCGAATAGCGACACGACTTCTCAGTAGACACATCTAACGATCGCACTTTCACAATTATATGTTTCTAATAATTGCAAAAAGTGCAATACTGTGAAACTTGTGATGAAAAACTTACTAATGTTATTATATATATATATATATATATATATATATATATATATATATATATATATATATATATATATATATATATATATATATAATTCGGATTAAGTTTTAAAAGTTTAGCTTCAAGTATTTCTAAAGTACGATTTGATATTTAATTTGATGATTAAAGACGTGTGTGTATATCTGCATATTCTATTTTCGAAATATTGATGATCGAATTAAGTTTAAAAAGTTTAGCTTCAAGTATTTCTGGAGTACGATTTGATGATTAAAGACGTATGTATACTTTATTTGTACGTAACTTGATGTATATAACTACTCTAACTACCCCCTTTAGAAAGAAAGGGTTTTGTCCCTGTGCAGCCGTTGCAGAGCTGCAATTGGGCAGCGCCATGATTTCTTGTCTAGTTTTAGTATTGGTACGTATGAGGCCTCCTTCCGCATCCGATCCAACCGCTAAGAGAGAACTTTTCCCAAAAGTAGGCCACAAGAAACAGCATGTAGTTCGAGCGGCGCATTGACATTTTGTTATTGCGGCTTCATTTCTTAATATTAGTTGTACATGTCACTATGATTCTGCATTAGAGTGTAGAACAGTTTATTCTTATTCGAGGAAGGAGCAGTACGTCTACTACATGGCAACGTAGATTGTCGTGGAATATGGTGGATAACTGCAAAGCATGCTTTTCCTCCGTAATCTTACCAAACTTCAGTGGAGCGTCCAAATCGAAGTTGTTACTGTTGAGAAGCCGTCGCTGGCGACTAGTCCGTTCGATTCGTTGGTAACCAGTCCGATTGATTCCTCTGCTTATACAAAATAAGATCAATCACAGAAGACATAAAATAGTAGATTGAAACGCAGAGAGGTAGAGAGAACTCCTGGTCTTTCTTTATTGTTTTCTTTCTGATTCCGTATACAAAATAGCCAATAGTGCTCCCTATTTATAGTCTAATTGTGATGTGCCCACCATGGGCCAAGGCTTCAAGCCCATGTCCAGGTTTCCTAACACTTCCCACTCATCTGACACGTTCATGTGTCGTCAAAACTCTATAAAAACCCAGTGGAAAAAATTTGGAGAAAGAGTACATGATACATGTTATGCTACGTTGCACAAATTGCCTCATTAAAAACCTTGGTCGAGAAACTTCAGGAAAACTCGGTAAGGGAAAAAGAGTACAATCCACTCATTTTGTTTAATCTTCAAGACTTATTCATGATCATCGTGATCATGATTGAATAACGGGCTTGAGAAAATTCTCCCCCTAAATTCTGCAGTTCTCTAAGTCTCATTATTCCAATTCCTCGTACGCATCTTTCAAAGCTAGATGCAGGGAGTAACTTAGTGAATAAATATGTCAAATTCTCACATGACTTAGTATGTAGTACCTTAATTTCGTCCATCTTTTGCAATTCATGAGTATAAGAGAACTTAGGGTTGATATGCTTTGTGAGATGACTCTTTACATAGCCCGCGTGCACTTGTGCAATGCAAGCTGTATTATCTTCAGAGATAATTGTGAGAGCTTGCATAATATTCATCGCACATAACTGCTGGATGTGGTGAATCATTCGTCGAAGCCAAGCACATTCTCATGCGGCTTCATACAGTGCTATAATTTCTAAGTGGATCATCGAAGTCGTTACAAGACTTTGCTTAGATGATTTCCAGGAAATTGTAGTTCCACCACACAGGAATACATAGCCTGTTTGTGACCTTGCGGTATGCGGGTCCGATAGGTACCTAGTATCTGCATAGCCAATCAAGTTCAAATCTTGATTCTTTTGGTAGAACAATCCAATGTCCTTGCTTCCTTGGAGGTATCAGAAGATGTTCTTTATTCCCTACCAATGCCTTTTGGTAGGTTCTACACTATACCTTGCTAACAGGTTTACGGCAAATGCGATGTCCGGTCTAGTGCAGTTTGCTAAATACATAAGTGCTCCTACTGCACTTAAGTATGGGAATTCCGGTCCCAGGACTTCATCCCCCCCTTCCCTAGGTCAGTTTGAATCATTTTCTTGCTGTAAAGACCTCCCGATCATCGGTACTTTCGATGGGTATTCCTTGTCAAAGTCGAACATTTCTAACACCTTCTGGGCGTAGGCTGACTGATGCACTAATATTACTTCAGGGACATGCTCGAGCTGCATGCCTAAGCAATATTTGGTTTTACCCAAATCTTTCATTTCAAATTCTGATTCTAGGTAAGAACTTGTTTCTTTTATGTCTTCCATTGTCCCGATGATATCCAGATCATCTACATACACTGAGATTATACAGAATCCATTCTGGGATCATCGTATAAATACACAGGGACAATCTTCATTGTTCGTGTAGCCTTTTTTGCGTAGAAAGTTGCTTAACCGATTATACCACATCCTGCCTGATTGCTTTAGTCCGTACAGTGATTTCCTGAGCTTCACATTGTACATATTTTTATTTGCTCTGTCTTGGTTGGGACGGGGATACCTTCAGGTACCTTTATATAAATCTCCAAATCCAAGTTTCTATAAAGGATGCAGTTTTCACATCCATCAATTTCATTTCTAGATTCAAGTTCACTGCCATTAAGATTAAATATCAAAAGGTAATTCCACTCATGACTGGGGAGTAGGTTTCTTCATAATCAACTCCTAAACGTTGAGTGAAACCTTGTACCACCAGCCTTGTTTTATATCTTACAACTTCATTTCTTTCATTTTTCTTTCGAACAAATACCCACTTATGTCCTACAGCGTGTACATGGGGAGGTGTGTGGCATACAGGTCCAAACACCTCTCTTTTATTCAGAGATAATAATTCAGTTTCTATTGCCTTCTTCCAATCTTTCTAATCTGATCTTTTCTTACATTCAGTGAGCGATATAGGATCTGGACCAAGATCAACGATTGTGGCAATTTTATTTGCAAAGTAGATATCAACATTGGCTGTTTTCCTATTTATGGACTCTCCCGTGTGTACATAATTTATAGCTATTTCTTCATGAGTTGCTTCTTCTGGAGCTTTTCCTTGCTCATCACTTCTAGTTGCGGTGGCAAGTCCCTTTAGTTTTTCGGCTCCGATGTGTGCGCACACATCCATGCCGATTTCTTCTTCCATGGGGATGTTTAGATCCGGTATGCCCTTTTTTGAAGATGTCATACTAATGCCAGGTCTCAACTGGCTCCTCTTCTGGTTCTACGGAATTTCAGTGATCGGCTATGACAAGTTCTTCTTATCCTTCTTCACCTGGCATCCCCGGTTACTTGGGATTCGAGAGACCGGAGTTCTCGTCCTTTTATTCTGAGGCCTCTGGATGGGATTAGGGACACCTACTTTTTTTTGGTATTTCAACCCTCTCCGGTACATTGCGTGCAGGCACATGCGACTTGGTCATGCTCTTCAAATCACTAAAGTGGTTAGACAGTTGATTTGCTAATGTGGCAAATCAATGATCTTCTGGACTTCTCTATTTGCTTCACTAGTGCACAGGTCATGTGCATGGATTCCCGTGGCTTGCCATATAATTTTTCGACATTTTTCATCAATGGGTTAATTTCCTCTCCCTAATGTTTGGAAATTATCCTCATCAAATATGCAATCAACGAAGTGAGTGGTATGCAAATCTCCTGTCATGAGTTCTAAATATCTGATTATGGATGTAGTCTCATAATCAACGTATATCCCAGTCTTAGTACGCTGTGGAGTGCGTATAGGTACGTAAACCTTACATCCAAACCTCCTGAGATGAGAAATTTTCGGTACTGACCCTTACGCTAGTTGCATAGGTGAATGGATATTGTAGGCCAATGGTCTAAAGTCGATAAGATTTGCTGCATGTAGGACTGAGTGTCCCTAACATATAGCTGTCAAATTACAATTATGCAAAAGAGGTTGGGCAATAAATTTAATTCTCTTGATTAATGCCTCTGCTAAACCATTCTGGGTATGGACATGCGGTACATAATGCTCAACTATAATTCTCATCGCCATGCAATAATCATCAAATGCCTTTGAAGTAAATTCTCCTGCGTTATCCATTCTGATGGACTTTATGTGATGATCAGGGAAAATATTTCTGATGCGAATTATCTGCGAGATCAACTTTGCGAAAGTATGATTTCTCGTGGACAGTAAACCTACGTGCGACCATTTCGAGGAAGTATCGATGAGCACCATGAAATATTTAAATAGCCCTGAAAGTGGCTGAATGAGACCGCAAATGTCTCCTTTGATACGTTCCAGGAATGCAGGGACTTCATCCTTCACTTTCAGAGTGGAAGGTCTAATAATTAATTTCCCAGTAGCGCATGCAGGGCACACAAAATCTTTGTGATTTAGGAAATTCTTTACATTAATATTGTGTCATTGGGAATTGTTGATTGTATTTCTCATCATTCTAAGACCTGGGTAGCCTAATCTATCATGTCAGAGATAGAAAAGTTCAGAGCTTCTAAATACTGTTTTCAGGGCAGTATAAGCTTCAGGTGCCTTGATGTTAGTGTAGTATAGCCCAGTTTCAAATGAAGGAAGTTTTTCTAATACCTTTTTCCATTTGCTTCGTGCTTCATAATGAGTAGGTATTTCTTACTGTACTCTTCTTCAATCTCAACGTGGAAACTGTTGGCGCGAATATCCTTAAAACTTTGGAGAGTTCTAGTCGATTCTAGGTATAATAAAGCTTCTTGAATAACCAAAGTTATGCCCATTAGGAGTATAATTGTGGCTCTTCCTGAACCTATTATACAAACATCGCTACCGACGATTGTTGTAAGGCTGTCAGCATTCTTACTAATCGACTGGAAATACTTCATATCTCTTAAGATGGTATTCGTTATGCCGCTGTCGGCGAAGCACACTTCCTCCATAGGGTGCCACACGTGTTCTAATATAAGGTATTTTATTAATATGCATTAGAAGGCAATCAACACATAAATAAAATACTTCATTATCAGAACATATCATGCCATTATAAACTGAATAAATAAATGAATTTTTCAAATACTTCGGCCACCAGAACGGCTCAATCTCAACAACACTAGTTCTTCATCATTCTCCCCTGTTCCCAAATCTGTTTGTAGTGCTCTAAAGGATCCCTATTGGCACTTAGCCATGGTGGATGAATTCAATGCCCTACTCTCCAACAAAACCTGGGACCTCATTCCTCCTCCGCCCAACGTGAACATCGTATCTGCAAATGGATTTTTTTGGCATAAATTCCAGCTGGATGGTTCACTTAATCGTTATAAAGCCCGTTGGGTCCTTCGTGGTTTTTCTCAGCAGCCTGGCATCAACTTTGATGAAACATTTAGTCCTGTCATCAAACAAGCCACCATTCGTACAGTCCTTTCTCTTGCACTTTCCAATGAGTGGCATATGCACCAATTAGATATGTCCAATGCCTTCTTGCATGGCAATCTCTCTGAAGTTGTTTATTGCTGTCAACCTACGGGTTTTGTTGATCCCTCCAAACCCAATCACAATTGTCGTCTTCGTAAATCCCTCTACGGTCTCAAACAAGCACCACGAACGTGGTATCAATGCTTCGCTTCATTTTTGACCTCTCGTGGTTTCCTTTGCTCCAAATGTGATACCTCTCTTTTCATCTATTGCCGACGAGCTGATGTCGCCTACCTTCTTCTATACGTTGACGATATTGTCCTGACTGCTTCTTCTCCTCAAGTTCTTTCATCCATTATCGCCGCACTTCACTCTGAATTCGCCATGAAAGATCTCGGGGACCTCAAGTTTTTTCTTGGCATCTCAGTCACTAAAAATGCGGCTAGCCTCTTTCTCTCTCAAACATCTAATGCCACAGATATTCTTACGCTCCACTTCCGGCTTCTGTATTTTCCTTGGAGATAATCTAGTGTCATGGTCTTCTAAGCGACAACAAACTGTCTCCCAGTCCAGCGCATAAGCAAAATATCGGGCTGTCGCTAACGCCGTTGCTGAAACATGTTGGCTTCACCAGTTACTACATAAGCTACATCGACCCCTCACCGCCGCCACTATCGTCTTCTGCGACAACATCAGTGCAGTCTTCATGTCAAGTAATCCCGTACAACATCAACGTATGAAACATATTGAGATTGATCTACATTTTGTGCGTGATCGTGTCTCCATGGGCCAAGTGCGGGTGCTACATGTCCCCTCTTCATGGCAATTCGCTGACATCTTCACCAAAGGATTGTCGCACTCCCTCTTCATTGATTTTCGTCGCAGTCTCAACTCCGCGCGACTGCCGTTGCCACTGAGGGAACGTGTTAGACGCATGTATACCATGCAGGCATCCGTAACCAATCTGCCCATATTTTCTCTTACGGTTATCGTATTTATCTCTTGTATTTAAATAACCATCGTTTTGTGTTTATCTCGTTATTCAGCTAACTCACGTTGTACAGTGTATAAATAATCAATGAATGACAGCCCACGTTGCGTGGCTTCTTCCAAACACCTCTCGCTTGGTCTTACAATCCATGTACGCAAAGATTCTTTCCTTTGGTTCGGTTTTATCTGAAGAAGCACTGGACTGGATGCACGCAATTGCTACGCTAACGGGGCTGCGTATGAACATTGAGATGCCACCGGGCTCACTGGATGCTGTCCACGTGGCAACCGAAGGCGATGCCGACAGTCGCTTTCCCCAGTTATTTCCTGCTTGTCGCGACGCTTGACTGAGACAGGTGCCTGTTCTCCTTAAACGTCTTCCTCCGTAGAAATATAAGGCTCGGCTCACAACGACTTTAGCTAATATTTTTTATAATTATTTGTTGTTAGTTAAAAATAAATAGTATAATAGACAGGGCTATAATCATGTATACTCCAAGCTACAGTACTCTCTGGGCCATAAAAAAACATCGTTTAATTTTGAATATTTGCACCGTCTCCAAAACGTAGACTACTAATTTTTGTTGTGATAAATTTATTAAAAAACTAGTAGAATTTTACTTATTATGGAAGTTTTTTACGAGATAAATTTATATATATATATCATTTTCATATATTCAATCTAAATATTGAAAAAATATGGATAACTAAAGTTTAGAAAATTTGACTGGACATAACCAAAATAATATTCTTTTGTAATTGGAGAGAGTAACTTTAAAAAAAATATGTGATTCATTGTTAGTATTTTTTTATATGACGTTCATTAATTAGCAGTAGTTGAGAATTTTTTTTTGTGCGTGTGGATTTTATCTGGAAGTAGAATCAGACACATCGTTCCAAAGGACTAAACTAGAATTTTTATTATGTTTTTAACTTAGAATTTCTAGTATGTTTGTAATTTTATAACGTTACATTTGTTTTTTTATTTTTTTGAGAGAATATGGAATTAAGGATATGGTGCAGAAAGATATAAAAAACTGAAAAAGAGTTTAATTGTAGATATTTATCAGGAAAACATGCTAGTTCAACCCCAACTTAATATGGCCCGACCCAAGCCTACCCTAAGCTCATCCTAGCCTAAACTTGGTCTATGGCCCTGTTCTTTACGGCTTCTAAAAGCGACTTTTAGCTTTTGCTACAGTACTTAACTTTTAAACGGAGTATTTTCTCAAGACGCTGTCTACAAGTTAATTGTAGTACACGTTAAAAACCCAATATCTGTATCAATCAAAATCGCAAGCGAGTATCTCTCTCTGTAATCTCTGTCGTAAGCAGCTAAAATTCAAAAATTTCAGCCAAAAGCCATAAGCCGCAGCAAAAAAGAACATGCCCTATACCCAGTCGGCCTAGCCCAGGTCCGACCCAATATGGAGTTCAACCTATATCATGAAATATATTATCGATCGAGAGAATGTGCTATTTGGAGACCACCTAATACGACCCAAGCCAAGGTTGCCCTAAGTCCATCCTAACCCAAGTCCGGTCTAGACCCAAGCCCGACCCAACCCAAATCCCGCCCAGCCTATGCCTTACCTAAGCCCAATCTAATACCCTACCCAAACCTAGGTCCGGCCGATGTCGACATCATCGTATATTATGAAACGTTTAATGGTTGGATGGGCATGATATATATGGTGCATCCAGAGGTGGCCATTAACCTGTGGTGTGGGGTAACGTACGAGGAAATCGGTTTGTTCTCAGTTTTAATATAAAGAGAAGGATACAATGTGTTTTCAGCCTAGGTTATTAATTATTGAAGATCTATGCCCCTAGTACTACTGTGCATATGGTTGTCATATCAAAAATTAACAGGACATTATCATGATTTGGACTAGTTATTCCATCATCAATTAGTACACACAAAAAAAGGTTGCAACAGCTAGCTAGCTAGCACTGCAACTATGATATCTAGCTTGCCTCTCCAATAGACGATCGTGGACTAGGTGTAGCCAGCCTTCAGGTGGGCAGGCCCGGCCGGGCCCGGCTTTTGACGCGATGGGCGTGAGAGGTGAGACTGACCCGGCTTGGCAAAAGTCCCACGTCCACAACATGTCACGGAGTGAAGTCTGATCCACCCAAACTCCCGAAACAATCACAGCTAGCTAACGCGTACGCACAACCTCTCTAGCTTCGGTAGGATGTCTTCCGTTTGAACAATACACATGTGTGTATATCGATCATGCATGAAGCATGTCGACCCATTGATATGGTCGATCGATCGATCCCATTACCTCAACAAGGACCAGCAAAAACCTCTCTAGCTAGCTAGCTGGAGCACTCATTTGTTCAGAGATCGAACCATAGTAGCCATGCATAATTACCTATAAGGTCAGGTGGTGGTCACTTTATGATTGGTGATGAGTATATTGACTGTTTGAAGAAACTGTTAGAGTTTAAATTTGATGTTGTACGAGTTGCAGGGCTTCATAGCTCTTTTTGGCTAAGTAAGGCTGGTCTGACCGGCTTTGGTTAGACGATTAGACTAGTGTGAGTGGTTTCACCAACCGGGAGTTAGCGATTGTTTTTTACCAGAGAGGGTGTTTAGTGTTGGGACCGAGCAATCTAACCGACTTTTGGTTGGTGGTCTAACCGTTGGCGGTCTGATCGGCGTTGATATGTTGTCAAACCGGTATCCTGTTACCAGGGAAGCCTTGAGTCGATTCAGGATGTAGTTGGTGTGGTTAGACCAGTTAATGGTTGGTGGTCTTACTAGCGGCAGGCTGACCAGCATGGTAGCTACAGTCAAACCAGCTGTGGTGTTCTAGGACGTAAGCAAGGTCCAGACGATCATGGTGCCATCGGAAGATGACCGAAGCTACTATAGTGGAGAGGACCTCGAAGCTACATCATGGTGAGACGAAGGGGACCGAGACTTAGCTACGAGAGCTATAGTCCAGATGGTCATAGTGCCACTAGAAGATGATCGAGGCTTATGAAGTAATGGATATGGTGGGCAACAGTAAGGTGGACTGGGACTAAGCTCAGAAAGAGCTATGATCCAAAATGATTAGGGAAGTTGGGCACCAAAAAAAAGATTTCAACTTTATTTCATTTTTGCAAGTTCCCTTTGTGTTTTATGTTTCATCTAGACTTTGTTCAAGTCTCAAGTCATTTGAAGCCTCCATGTGAAAGTTGTGCCCTTTTGAGTATTTGAAATTGTACTGATTTTTAGTTCTTTCCTAAGGAAGAGGTCAGACCACTTTTGAGGGTTCAGACTGGTTGCTAATTAGAGGTTAAACCACTTGAGCCTTGTCAAGGTTTGTTTTGCTCAGTTTATTTTTGAAGATTTTATTGTAGGTTTTTTATTCTGATATTCATATGTTGATATAGTTTTTAATCACCATTGAAATGAAAAACCTTAATTTCTCTTTGAAAAAAGATTTTAAAAAGAATTATATCTGTGTAGCCTCCCATCCAGGCATCCACCTCCCTCTCTCTGGTCGCCGCTGTCTGCTCACACGGTATCCTAGCTAGCTAGATCGGCTGTATGACCATCGAGCATGCACTCGCGTCGACATTAGTATGTAGCTGTAATCAACATCGCCTGGCACCGTCGTACGTTAATACAACCAGCTCCTGCATGCTCGTCGAAGCGGCCGGCCGGCATGATACGCCGTCGACAGCGACAAGCGTCGTCCGTCGCGACAGCTGGCGAGCAGCTGCCCATGAAAAGCCGCCGCGCGCCAAATCGCCCCGGGCGGCCGGCCCCGGCGACGCGACGTTTTACGTGGACATGGCCAGGTGCATGATGCAGTGACCAAATTGCCCGCCCTAATTGGAGTAACCCCAGGCTGTGCCTGCCTACCGGCTACTCGCCCGTCACCTCCGTGGTTCCTCGATTCGCAGTGTACTGACGCGGTGGTCGCTTTCCCGGCCCACTGCTCGCGCGCGCCTGCTTGCTCCCGGCCGGAGCAGAAAGGCGTCCTGGAACTTACTATTCGCGAGTCTGCCTAGAGTGGATACTCACTATATATATAAACGGGTCCTGTTAATCTGAAAGAGATTCGGCTTCGGCTTGAAACCATCCATCTTCGATGGGTCCTTCCGTCCTTGGTCTTGTTAATCTGAAAGAGATTCGGCTTCGGCTTGAAACCATCCATCTCCAATGGGTCCTTGGTCTTGTTCAAGAGTGTGTTGCTTCTAGTTTTAAACTGAAATGATATTATAGCACCGGTTAGTTTTCTAAGATGTTTAATTAAAGAAAATAAATAAAAATAGAAAAAAATAATAAATACCATTATATTTCTATCAGTAATAAAAAGAGAAAAAGAAAAGAATATCACGTTAAGAAATAAAGACGGTCTAAACGGTTTTTGGCTTCTAAAGCTAGAAGCTATTCGGAACGGAGCCTTATTACTAATTCGTTCCACTTGTTGAACCGAAAATTTTAGCAAAAATTAAACTATTTCATCTAAAATTCCTATGTTCGTAACGAGGGACAGGGCCGTCTCTTCTACAGTTCTACGAGAGGGGTCTAACGTTATACGGCATGAACCGGCCGGTAGCTGGTGCTGCTGCTGCTGCTGCTTTTTATTAGGAAGCATTTGGTAGCAACTTGCTGGTTAATTAAACTGTGTTTGTGATTGTACCACTGTATGGAGTCTCGAGCTACGCATACCCAAACTGTTACCGTCTCTGCAGGACGATTGCTATCATGTATATACAGTAGTTCTTCTCTAAATATTTTCTGACTTTTGATTTTTAGAAATTAGCTTTTAAATAACGTAGTTTTAGTTTTTATAAGTCATTTATACAAGTCACTAATTGAATAACGTGGCTTCTTAACAAATACTACAACACTATACATATCGTGTGTAACAACTGTTTTGTGTATTGTGTAGTATGTTCGGTACAATACTTACTGGCTTTTGATCCGCCCAGCGTGACAGTGACTTGACGGAACTTCCAATAATGGCGCTCTTACTTTTAGGCTCCGCTGATTTCAATTTCAGCTTCTGATTTTTGACTTATTTTTTACTATTTATAAATTTCGTTTTTTCTAAACTTTTGACTTTTTGAGTTTTTTTCCCGGTTCTTTTTTTCCGTATTCGTTTACGTTATCCGTGATGAGCTAGTATATTTTTTTCTATTTTTAAACTTTTATAAATTTAAGTACACCAAATGAGCCACCTTCAGCTACAGAGAAATTTCAGTTACTATATTGTATTTTCAGCCATAAGCCACAGCTTTTCAGCCCAACCGAGCGGGGCCACTAGTAGCTAGCTAGGATTAATTGCAGAGTAAATTGTATTTTACATCATATAACTTATCATTTATTTTATTTTACATCATGATTAATCTATACTTTTATTTTGTATTAAGGTAGATCAAATAAAATTTCACTTTACACTAAACAATGAATTCTAGTCTCAAACAAGACAATTAAATAGAATGAAGATAGCAATCAAAATTGCATATACCGACTTTCATTATGTAGAGTCGGTTTGAACTAAGCAAGGTTGGACTAGTGCAAAATAAAATTTTATTTTTATCTACCCCAGTACAAAGTAAAAGTATAAGTTAACTCTAGTGTAAAGAGTAAAGTGAAACAAACAATAAGCTACTCAATGCAAAATACAATTTACTGTTAATTGTACATATGTGCGAATACGCAGTCAATAATGACCACGTTTTTCCTTTGGAAGAATTTCGGGTCAAACTACCTGAACCTCTTTCTTTTTTATAAAAAAATCTGCAAATAAAGTGCTTATATCAGTCTATTGCGCGCATCTGAAATTAGTGTTCCATGTTGCAATTAGTGTTCCATGTTGCAATTAGTGTTGGTAATTGAAATTAGTGTTGGTTATTGAAATTCTTTCAGTCTTTTCTAACAAATGTTATATATATGAACCTAGCTTTCTGCTTCATCATTCAAAAATTAAAAGTAAAAAAATACTCCACTAATTAGTAAAAGGTACTCCATCCGTTCATATATGTATGGCATTTCAGAAATCAACACGGTCTTTAATATACAATTTTAATCACTCTTTTTTATACAAATATGTTCATAAAAAATATAAAATAATTATATTATGAAAATATTTTTCATTCCTAATCAAATGATACCATTTCCATATAACCAATCTAAATATTTTTTATATTGGTAAATAAAGTTAAATAAGTTTGGCTGTATATTTTCTAAAAGAGCATCCATTTATGAACGGAGGGTGTATATCTTTTGCAGGGCTTAAATATTTACAGTCCAATTAGTATTAGCTTGCTCAATCGATCGGCTGGTTAATCGTGTCAACTTGGCACGCACGGATGCATCTGCAAGCTAGCATTGCTCCAACCAAACGCCACCAAAGACGCAAGAACAGTGAGATCGCAAGAGCTGTCACCTCTGACAAACAGCACGGCCATAAATAAAATCAAACAACCAATCAGCCAATCAATCGCAAAGTTAGTACATTTTAGCACGAATGGCCGCCATGCTCTTGCACACCTACACTGTGCACCAGTCCTCGTACGTACACTGATCAAGCCGTACACCGATCACATCCATGGCCCTGCTCGCCCGTTAGAGCTTCTGTTTCTAGTTTTAAGGGCAGTCCCAGTGCTCCACGTAGGATAGTATCTATGACATTAATTAGATTGCCATGTAGGAGTTTTAGATGATGTGGCGCTATATTAAATAAGAGAGAGAAGAAAAAGAGGAAGAAACTGGGTCTTATGCAAGACCCAGTTTCTATGAGAAAACCAATGCAATAGACACTACCAAATTTTGCATTGGAGAGATGGTGTTATCTTCATGATAGATGGAGAAAAAATATGATTGGTGGAGAGGAGAGAGAGATTTTGATGCTTAATTAATTGCTTGGGGTTATAAATAGACATGGTGCATTGGAGACAATAGTGTCTAAAGTAGTGTCTATATAACATGGCATAGATAGAAACTACTTAAGTAGTTTCTGCACTGGGACTGCCCTAAGCTCTTACTTTCGTATTTTTAGCGATATAGTTTTTTGGCTTTTATTTATTCTTTTTTTATTGTTCATGCTGATATAATTCTTTTTATTATTTTATTTTTAAAATTTTAATTGCACTAAAAAGCTATCAGTAGTTATAATAAGCTATCAGTAGTTTGTTCACTATATTACGAAATAAGTCATAAGTTATAGCTTTTAAGACCAATAAATACAACCAAAAACTAGCATGTACGGTCGGGATCGAATATACTGTGGGATGGTAATGCCGATCGATCGAAATAGTAAGCCAGTGCATGCATTGCATGGTAGATTAATTCTAACATTCATGATCAGGCAGGCAGCTGCATATGCGTGCATGTATATATATGATG
This sequence comes from Dendrocalamus latiflorus, assembly GCA_017311315.1. NCBI lineage: Eukaryota > Viridiplantae > Streptophyta > Magnoliopsida > Poales > Poaceae > Dendrocalamus > Dendrocalamus latiflorus. Next base: position 40,968,569 of record CM029639.1, on the reverse strand, counting down.
CTTTATTAATTGATTACTTATGGAATGATCTGTTCATGGAGACTCGCTAACGGAGAAGAGGATCCGTGCCGTTGATTCGGCTGACAGGCCGTACCATCCTAGTTGGTTGCGACACAGTACTGCATGCATGTAAATTGTTGTAGATAGTGCTATCTAAGGCCTCGCTCATTTCGGCTTGAGCTTTTGGTTTATTTTTCACTATTCAACACTTTCGTCTTTTTCTGATTTTTTTTGCTTTTTTGTAGGTTCTTTTTTCCCGTATTTGTTTGTACTGTCCGTGACGAGCTAACATATTTTGTCTATTTTTAATTTTTTTAAAATGTTTAATTATGCCAAATAAGCCACCGGCAGCTACAGTGTTTTTTTAGCCATCTACAGTGCTTTTTAGCCATAAACCACTCAAAATAAGCCCTTTTGAGTAGGGCCTGCTCTCTATAACCGTCCGATCGTCGATCCTTGGAGCGGTCAGCTTGCCATGCATGGCGGGTATCCGACGTGGCGATCGAGCAGCCGACAGTGTAAAAAAAAATCTATAATCTTTGACTTATAAGTTGCCTGGAGCGTCTCTTTTATATCCATATGTGCTATTGCTATACTTCCTTCTGTATACTTCCTTCTCACATAGCTTTTGGTAAGGCTATAGCTATACTTCTCCGTAATGACAGAGAGAGAGAGGGAGGGAGGAGATAGATTAAGATCGATGATAGAGAGAGGGGTTTATACGTAATTATGCATCGGACTATGCAGATGCTAGAAATAGCCCTTCGATTTGCCAAAAAGATACGAAGCGAGCACTGCCAAGTCCCAAGCATGTACAACTCTTTCTTGGTTGTACCAAAGTAATTAGTCTTAGAAGTTAGCATGTGGTCAGATAGTTAGTCGGAGAGGTATGCAATTAGTTCGCACGGGTTTAAGTCATAGAATTGGTATTGATATATGTTACGTTCACCGATTCTAGAGTACACACATATATATGTTTAGTGTGAAAGAATGTATCTATACTTCATGAGATTTTTAGTGTTTTCGATAAATTCTAAGCGTATAAAGAAGATTTATATGTATATAGGTGATGTAAGTGTGGAATGAGTTAAGAGCAGTTTTCCTATCCTTGAGGAGGTACCAAGAGGTACAAGGTACCAAGAGGTACCAAATTAGATCCAGCCGTTCAATCAGTGTAATCAACGGCTCAAAATTTGGTACCTCTTGGTACCTCGCGTCCGGTACCACTAGGTACTGCCAAATTTCAGCCGTTCGATCGGTGTGATCAACGGCTCAAATTTGATACCTCTTCCCCTCAATGATGGTAAAATTTCCCATGAGTTAAATGTGTGCTGAAATGTGCAAGTTATTCTCGTTTTCTACTCACGGACGGACGACAGAAAAGTACGGTGAAATGTTGAGAAGTAGTAAAACAATTGTTTTTGTCACCAACGTGTACGTACGGCATGTTATGAGTCCATACACACGCAGATGCACAGTGCTTGGAATTATTGCCCTCCTTGTTTAATGAAGTATACTGCATGCCATAGGGTTGGATCCGATTGACCTACTGTTCCACTTGACCTCCACGTTAGGGCGATGGGTGCGCTTTTTTCTTTGCCCATGGTTTATGGTTATTACTGATGATTTATGATTTTAGTATAAATATTTATAAGAAAAAAATTGAATGTCAATAAATTATTTTGAAATGATTATCACGATGAGCCGCTTCAAATCAGTGACAGAGAAACCACTCTATTTATTTCTTTGAAAGAAATCATAAACTGAAAAGAACTGGATCTCTTCAATCGACTTCTCTGGTAAACCAACATCCATGGGAGACTTTTGAAGGATGGTGAAGCAAGGCCATCAACTTGCTCCGCATAGCTCTATGTAAAGTTTTTTTTTACTATTCTTGGGGTATCAAGCCATCCATTAAGGGTATTTTGGTGAAGAGTTACTTGTACCTTCTAGTACCTACCAAAGGATGGTAAACAATCACTTCTATGTATGCATCCATCGGAGCTCCCTTCTGTACTACGTTATAAGAATTTTGAAAAGTCTTCAAACAGTAAGCCGCAAAGAAAACAGGACAAATTTTAGATTTGGCAAACAAAAAGGGAAGGCGTGCGTCTGAAAAAGGGATCCATATTAATCTGATTCGAAATATATAGAAAAAGAATCAAAACTACACAAATGAACACGACACCCCTGTCGTAACTAGAGATGGCAATAGGTACCCGATACCCGAATACCCGACGGGTTTTACCCGATAAAGAGACGGGTATGGAAAATTTTATGTACCCATGGGTACGTTATTAGGCGAAATCCTCTACCCGCCGGGTAGGCGGGTGCGGGTGTGGGTATATACTACCCATACCCGCCTACCCGCGGGTAATGAATACCCGCATTAGACAACTAGACATCCCACTCAAATGTTAATTTTATTATCTACTTGTTGTTATTGTTTATTTGTTTGTCATATGTTGATATGGTCATGTCAAGTATGTTTATGTGATGTACTAATTTTGATCATGAGACACTTTTGTGCTTGGCATGTATGATTAATGAATGTCTAAATTGATGATATTCTTATGTGTTGAACCGGGTATGCTTGCGGGTACGGGTTACCCGTCGGGTAGTAATACCCACGCGGGTACGGGTATGGGTAAATTTTCCTACCCGCGTGCGGATACGGGTAACCCGACGGGTAAATTTACACCTAGCGGGTATGGGTATGGAATAGCAATACCCGATGGGTATTTACCCGTTGCCATCTCTAGTCGTAACCCTTATCAGTAGTAACACGACACCCCTGTCGAGTGGATCACTGGCTAGGATTCACCGAGCACAAATGAACAAAACTAGAGATTCATTCATGCACCCAAATGTTCCTGCATATGTCCAGCAAACGGATTAACGGTACACATCGATTGATAATTCTCGGTCGATCGATCGAGATGTAAATGTGACAAGATGTAGCAGATCGATCGACCGAGGCTCCTCTGCCAACGGCCAGACAGAGCGGTGGCTGGGCTCCCATCTGCACAGAGCGACATGTGTGCGGCTAGCAAGCTAGCTAGCTAGCGCGTGTGATATATTGCATGAGCGAGCGATCGTTTCGGCGGTCACTGCAGCTGACGTTGAGCTCGCCATGTATGTGTTTCTAGCCGCTAGATTCATCGATCGGTCGTAGCCGCACAGCAGGATCGGCGAGCTTTATTTGTTTCTTCAAGGACGATGGTGATAGCTCGATGCAGCTGCTGCTTGCTCGTAGAACTGCATGTATATAGCACCCCATGAAACCGTGAGGTCACCAACCCGCAAACCTTACGTGTGCGCCCAATTTATTTACAGTTTTGCTATTGCACAGGCGACTAAATTTTTTTAATATTTTAGTCACCTAAAATTGCACTCTCAATGAACTAAAATTGCAGCCCCTCCAAAAAAACAGCTGCAACTTTAGGTGATTCAGAGTGCAACTTCAGGTGACCTGAAATTGCACTCTCAATCAACTAAAATTGCAGCCCTCCTAAAAAAACATGTACAACTTCAGGTGATTCAAAGTGCAACTTTAAGTAATTGAAAGATAAAAAAAAATTAATCACCTGTGCAATAGTCTATCCCATTTATTTACCGTTAAGCTATTACGCATCGTACGAGTCTCTCAAGGTAGATATTTAGCGTCCGATATTTATCGGACGCTTTTTCACCGACTTACGCGTATATGAGCTCTAAAACTCGGTGGACACTACAGCCAAGCAGAAGACTTGAAAGCAAGTCTTAACCATCTGGCCGCAGGCGATTCCAACCTTGGTGTACTAGGTAAGAGGCGGGGCCGTCGTACTTACCGGCGTGACACGGCGATATATCCATGAGCTCCATGCATGCATGTCCATGGTCCTGATTCCTGACCTGACAGACGCCTGACACCATTTCACAGTTTTTTGCCGTGGCTTTTGGCAGCCTTTTTTTTACACGTTTGAGGTTTTGCAAGTACAAAGATAGGAGTACCGTCTTATTTCTGTCTCGTATCACTTCCTTAAATGTTTTATCACTCACGTTTTTTTTCCCTAAAAACTACCTTTTCTAATTACTACTTATTTATTTTTAACTAAAAACCATTACCTACAACCAAGAACTATCCACCACATTTAATACGAACGTCTCTGTGGACCGGTCCGTGTGAAACTTACGTTATCAGATAGGGATGGCAGAACTGAGCTAGAGGCAAATAGTACAGACAAGTTGCAGGACTTGGACTCCGGATTCTCCAAGCCACACATGACACATGCAAAATAGTGCTGCCACTTCGCTTTCTCTCACTCGGTTATCTAGTACTAATGCCCTCCCCTCTCCCAACCACAAATTGTGGTGTTAAATCATTTGTGCAGGACACTAGCTAGCTGACTGACCGCCAGAAGTGACAAGAAACAATGGAGGAAACGAACAACAAATTAATGGTCGGTCTCAATTCATGACCTGGCATGGCATGGCATGGCATGCATTTGAGATATGTCCATGCATGGTTTGACAACATTTTGTTTTTTTTTCCATTCATCTCCCAAATGCGTACTAGTGCCTATTAATTGTACCTACCAGCTGCCTGCTCCCGAGCATAACACACCAAGAGGCTATCAGCAGTGTACTTGCTTCATTCAGCAGTGCGACAGTACCAAAGTGAAAAAGGTTATATTTTGCATTTTTCTTCAGAAGCTGCACGCATGCATGCGTGGTACAAAATGTAAGGCAGTACCACACAACAGTACTGCTACTTTCCTCCCAGCTGAAAAGCAGAAACCAGAAAGAACGCCACTACTAGCCAATGGGGAATAAAAGCCGTCATTTCTAGTTGCTTTCCCCCACGCTGTACACCAAGTACTAGGAGTATTACTTCTTTTCGTTTTTTTCAGCGAGCTTCTCGCTTCAGCTTCTTTTAATAGTTATTATTTATTAAACTAATACATTACATGCAAATATCATAAACCGGAACATAAAACAACACGCCTAAATTCTTGTAGACAAGAGCCCCAAACTCGCCAAAAATGCAAAGCTATAGGACACTGGAAAGGCAGAAGAAAAAAAGAAAGCAGAGAGAGAAGTATTAAACCCTGGAAATTGAAAGTTGCAAAGCTATACACAGATTTGGAAAAGGAAAAAGGAGAGAGAAGAGAGGGGATTGAAATTAAAGGAGCTGTTAATTACTGGATAATACTTAGCAATTACAGGTTCCACAAGAGGGCGCCAACCGACTGGGCGCAGCCGTGGTGGTCGGCGTCGAGGCCGAGGTCGAACAGGTCGTCGTGCGCAGCCACCGCTGCGTAGCCGCCGCAGCCGTCGTCGTCGATCCAGAACGGATCGTACCACGAGTGGTTTGCCGCCGTGACGTCGCGGAACGACGCCGCGCCGAACACGAGCTCGGCGGCGTCCTCGTCAAGCCGCGGCAGCTCGACGATCGCCTCGAGCTCGTCGTCCACCGCGGTGCCGTTCTTGGGAGTCGGCTTGGCCGGGGCGGACGCCGGGGGCAGCAATGCGGTGGCAGCGTCTGGGCACTGATGGAGGGCTGGCTCCATCGCCGCGGCAAGCGCGGCGGCGGCCTGGACATCGCGCGGCGAGGCCGAGGCCGGGCGCGGGAGTGCCGCGGCCATGTCCGGGAAGTTGAGCACGGCGGCGGGGCCCTTGACGACGAGCGCCGCGGCGTCGTGCGCGCGCGCCGCCATCTCGGGCGTCGGGAAGGTGCCGAGCCAGATGCGCGACTTCTTGCGCGGCTCCCGGATCTCCGACACCCACTTCCCCCACGCCCGCATCCGCACGCCGCGGTACGACGGGTGCCGCCCCCCGTCCCGCGCCCTCTTCTCCCCTCCACCGCCGCCTCTCCTCGCCCCCTCAGCCGGCGACGCCGGCGGCGAGGACGACGTCCCACCGGACGACGCCGGGCTGCACACCTCCTGCTCCGGCATTGGCAATGGCAATATGGCACGTACTTGCACACACACACGTATAGCTAGCTAGCTACTTAGCTAGTGCTGTAAAGATCGATCGAGCTGCCGACGAGAGAGCTGGAATGGATAAGTGAGAGAGAAGGCGAGGGGGAGGTGGTCGTTTTATTAGTGGCTGGTGGGTGGAGCGAGGAGGAGAGAGAGTTTTCAGTGACAGCTGAGCTAACGCAGACGCATCCTTCGCGACCTTGCGCGCGCTCTCTCTAGCTGCGGCTGTGGAACTGTTCATACGTATGTCACTGTAGTTATTTTTTAATTTGATTCCATACATCCCATTTTACAAATCTAAATACCTCTCTTATATTGGCATAGGCGGACACGTCTCGTACAATGGTTCGGTATATCCTACCGAGCACCAGCAGACGAGTTATCCAGCAGTAACAAATCCATAGATAATTAATTAGTGTTAGTTAATCATAACTAATACTAATAAAGTGTAATTAACACTAATTAATTACTATTATGGTTGGCCGACATCCCGTTAAGTTTAAGGAGAAAGTTAGATTTACAAAAGAGACGTTTAAAAGCTAATTTTTTTAAAAAAAATGGCTACAGCGGTATGTCAATAGTTCGCTGCTCTGCTCCGGAAAGTGGTAAGTACCGGGTGCCTGCTATTGTACAGGGCAAGTGGCTGATTAAGGAAGGGGTTAATTGAACTAGTGACATAATTAAGAGCCCTGTACTTTTTGCATTAGTTGGTATGGCTAGCTCGACGTGGTCCGTGTCGTCTCAGGCAGATCATACTTGCAACTGATCGAGTCCTTGTTCGCGCGTCGTATAGATACGGAATCTTTTACTCGATCTCGCGTGGCGTACGTACGTACGTACGGTTACTTACTTTTTGGCTGGTTACTCCTTTTCCGATTAATTTACGTGATTAATTGTGATCTTTACACTTTATTAATTATCCGTGAGTCAGGAGCACGTGCCCGTGAGTATGCGCGGTAGTGGGTTAGGTTTTCACTGTAAGTGTTTGTATATATAAAAGAATATTATCATATACAATTTTTAAAAATAGCCATCTATAATAAGTCCATACATCATAGACGGTATTTATTACGAATTGTATACGATGTATCATTAACGGCTTTTCACAAAAATTGTGATCTTTACACTTTATTAATTATCCGTGAGTCAGGAGCACGTGCCCGTGAGTATGCGCGGTAGTGGGTTAGGTTTTCACTGTAAGTGTTTGTATATATAAAAGAATATTATCATATACAATTTTTAAAAATAACCATCTATAATAAGTCCATACATCATAGACGGTATTTATTACGAATTGTATACGATGTATCATTAACGGCTTTTCACAAAAATCATTTGTCATAAGTCCATACATTACAGACGGTTTTTATTATGAACCATCTGTGATAAGAAAGTCATCCTTAATGGTTCTTATTATCGGTTACAACATAGATGGTTACGCTAGTAAAACCGTCTAAGATAACTACGCTGCAGCTTAACACTGGCAGATTCTGTAGAACCGTCTATGATAATTTATCCAGTATAATCTTTTCTGTGATAATAGTGGGCCTTTAATATGTTAGTCCGCTTTACATAAGAAAATATGGACCCCATCAAGAATTCTCAACAATTTCTGATCACATCGATCCTTTGCCGATCAAAGGAGCTTTACATAAGAAAATATTGATCTTATGAAGAATTATCGTCAATTCCTGATCACATCGATCCTTTGGCGATCAAAGGAGTGGTTCGATCCAAGGTGACAAATGATTGCGGTATATTGTGTGATCTCCAATGACAAACATCTCTCCTAATCCTATTAGGGTTTCTTATTCGTGACCATCTAGTGGCTAGAACTGTAATGGATAAATTATACTACTTGCTTTCTTTTCAGAGATTGAGGAGCCAACCGAAACAATTCACCAATCTGAGCATAAACCTTCTGGGCCAAAGCCTAAAAGGCCCAATCATCCTATATTATGACCGGGGGAAACGCCTCCGGGCAGCGCTGCCACCTCAGCTTCTTTGCGAAAAAGCTCTTCGGATTTTATGAAATCACGTTCAGGCCCTCATATCTTGCAAAAAAGACCTTGCCATGTTTTGCCCCCAAAACTCCCTCCACTTCTCCGAAAATGCGTACAGGTCCTCGCATTTCCATGAATTAGATACAATACAAGTATACTCTTTTCTTGGAAAGGAACAAGGTAGAAGACTACAACTAGCTAGTCGGGCCAACCAAATATTGCTCCCTTTTTTGTAATCTCAATTCTAGGGTATTTTGAATTTTTAAACAGAATTAAAGCATAAGACATAATTTTAGGGTATATGTTGAGAACAAGGTGGCTCGTATCCTAAAGAATATTTCTTTAGGATTTGGAGAGGTATGCTCAAGTAGTCCTAAATGAATTCTAATAGGATTAAAATTCTTATTTTTATTTAGAGTAGAATTCCTACTTCTCTCTGGAGGACAACTAGAGGGATTATATAAACCCAAGAGCACTACTACAAAAAAAGCCTAATATTAGACATTACATTACAGATGGTTCCCCAAAACTGTCTATATTAAATACAATCACAGATGGTTTTAGTTTAGAGATCATCTGTGTTGCCCTAAAAACCGTCTGTGAAGAGAAAATATCACAGACGGTTCGTGGTGAAAATCGTCTGTGAAGTATTACAGATGGTTCTTAACAAGAACCGTCTATGATGTTACCAAATATCACAGATGGTTTTTTTATTTTAACCGTCTATGATACTTTACAGACAGTTTGTACTAAAAATCATCTGTGATAATTAAGTCATCATAGATGTTTGTATAAAAAAACCGTCTGTGATAATTTCACTATATTAATTGCACGCAGACCCCTCGGCCCTCTGTCTTAAACTCCAGATCTACGCTGCTGCTTTGAGCTGGAGGTAAGGCTTTGAGGTCATTTGGTGAAAGAAGACTATTTGGTAAGAGTAATTGTAGATCCACTAAATTTTTGACTACCTATGGTTAGTAATTTGTTCCTAATTATTTTATAATTTAGATTTATAACTTTTGGTGAAAGAAGAATTGAAGATAGTTGATCTAGCTAGCTTGATGTAGAGAGAAGATTATTTTACATCTAGCATGGTTTAGGGTTTAGTCAATTCATAGTCTATTTGTACTTACATCTAGCCGTGTGGGGGTGATCTTGTGGGAGTACTTCCGGGTCGTGGTACTTGCCGATGGTCCTCCTATCTTGTGGTCTCCTTACCTTCATCCTCTGGCTATGGCGATGCTAGACGAAATGCTAGGGTTTATATTGGATGGTGCGGCTTCTTGGTCATTGCATTGCCTGTATGGGATTGAATGGAGATGTTGGTGGTTTGTGATGCGTCTTGATGATTTGTAGTGTCTCTATATGGTTCTTCCTTTGGGTTGTGAGCTTGTGAGTTGACTGGCGTCTGGGAGCGGTGATGCAGGGTGTGGTATTGACTACCCTTTGATGGCAGAGGGGGTTGTGCCGTGTAGGGAGTTTAGGCAGTGGCTTTTAACTATGAGCTCTCACTGCATGGCTTGTGGTAATGAGACATGGCGCCCCTCCGCTACTACCTTTCTTGTGAGTCTGGCTCGTGGCAGTTTTGATTGGCCATGGGTGACAGGTGGCTTTGTGCATGCTCCTGGAGGAGTGAATCCTCTGGTATGGCTTTAAATAGGTAAATATGTAAGAAGGTAAGTGTTGAATGCCGGATGATGAACATCTAAGTACGCGAGATGGTGCCGATTAGCCCTGGACAATCCTGGTATCTCTATGCGCGTTTTGCCCAAGTGCAAAAATTATAACCCAGATTTCTGACGGCAAATTTTACTACTCAATTTTATTTTAGTTTTTATTGTCTTTTTGGCTAACTATTTGATACAGGTATTTTGGCGGCTATGATAATATGGAGTTTTTGATGTTGTTTTGATGTAATTTATGTTTGTATGATTTTGTTGTATGAGATGAATTTCCAAAGTTTGTAATATTGCGTTGTAATATTTATTCTTTCTGTAAATCTGGAATTTAAATTTATGTATGTTTATTTGTGAAATTTGTTATTGTAATTGAGTCCTTTTTGTAAATTAGATTGTTGATTCTAATATATTCTCATTTGATTTGTGCAAATGAAAATTTAATTTATTAATATTCTTATTGACATATTAATTGTCTTCTTAATAGCATAGAGAAATTTGATGATTTGCCCCACCTTTGTTTGCAAACAGCTCATTTGCCCCACAGTTGATATCAATTGATTATTTGCCTCATCTTTGAATTTTCAGTTAATCATTTGCCCTCTTTGCATTTTCAAACCATTTTCTATTTTTGTAATGCTAAATCACCATAAAAAATGACCAAATTGCCCTTTGAGTCACCAGTTAAATCCACCTCCTATTTCCTTCTTTTTTCTATCAACTGACACCGATCCGATTTGCCCATCCCTTCTTTTCCCTTGCTCGCGCTAGAGCTAGGGTTCTTGCCGCTCTCGCCGACCGCGCCGCTACGGTGCATACGAACGACTGGTGCACAGTTCATACGAACCATTTATGAAGCATCCATGGGGCATGGACGTACGGAGCAGTTCTCTGGGCGACGATCTCTCTCTCTCTCTCTCTCTCGCGACCCCTTTTGCGATGACAAGATCTTTTTAATTTAACCCTGGACCACGACGAAAGCGAGGCTTCTCTCTTGATCCCACCTTGGCCGGACGCTAGCTGCGTTGCTTTTCAACCGCGCGTACATGCATACGAACCACAGGTGACAAGTCGATCGTGCCCAGCGGCTCGCTGGCCCTGCAGCAAGGCGACGAACGCATGCGGTTGCGTCTGCTTCGATCGAGCGTTTCTAGATGACGGCGACGGGCTGCAGTGCTGCGTGCAGGCAGGGACAGAGAAGCAAAGCACCGGCAGTACTGGTCAAAAAGCGGCTTTCTGCACGACAGAAATGACAAGACCCGAGCACACATATAACCAGATCTAGCACCTGCATGCAGCGCGCACACACACTTGCTTCCCGTACATATACACTAGTACGAAGAGCGTAAAATAAAAATTCCACTAAGAACGAACAGATAGATCACCTGAGGATGCTGCGTGACAACATGAGTACACACCAATCAACTTGTAAGAAGGCTCAACCTTCAAATTGTCACATTCATGCATTTTATGTAGAGTGTTTTTTTTTGCCTCTGCCTACAGCATATCATCCCTAGCTGAAAAGCTTTTTTACATGTTACGAAACAAAAAGTATAGCTAAAAGAAAAAGATGGCCCATGATCTGCTAATACAATTTTCGTAGCACTTTTTGCCTACGAGGAAATCAGTGAGCTTCTAAAGATATTCAGCATAGGTCTGTGCCGTAAGCAGCTACTGCTAGAAGAAAGCACAGTGACACTGTTGAAAGCACAGTGACTCACTGTTGGACTGAGGCAATGAAGCAACCTTTGGTTCGAGGGAGTATGTCATTCTATAGATGTCAAATTCCTACACAATAGAAGACATTTCCGCACTTTACAAACTTGAATAATATGATTCTCAAATCCGTACAGAAAGATATGGTTAGGTCAATATTTGCATATTGTAGGAACTACAAAAATAGGACAACCATATCAGTATGGAACGCCGAATGCATGGCATAGCATTCTGAACGTACATGATAAATATAAAACAACAATTCCTTACCTGATTGATTAGAAGTGATCTCTCAGAAACATTTGTCACACGTATTTGTCAGTCTTTAAGAAGGATCTATTTAACAAAACAAATAGTCAGTCACCATCTACTATATCAACTTTGTACACATCGAAGAGAGTCAGTCCATGAATAATATACAACAATATATGATTATGTGTAGTGAAAGAAACAGCCCGAACTGGTAGCAGGCAGTGAAACTACATTGGACTAAACATCAAGAATGCTTACCCTTCCAAAATTCCTTATAAGATTCTTAGTCGAGCCATTCTACCGAGAAATTGGTAGACGATCCAATAACCTACATATTGAACAATAGATTAGTAGATTCAAGCCTCAATTTCCTGAGTGTTTCTCATTGCGGGAAAGACACGACTAAGCTCATTTTACCACTCCATCTAACACAGTATAAGCATTATAATATTTAATATCTTTGAGCTGTCTAGAACACTACAGAGCCCAAAATACAATTACGTATAAAGGCAGGCATTGCTGATTTTTTTCTGTATGGAAAATCGTGTGCTTTTACAATTGCTTTAGCCCAAAAAAAACATCCTTTTATGCCTATCTAAGGCAAAATTAATGAGCGACCAGCAATTGCAGATCAATCCAAAAGAGAAAAGTGATCAATAGCTGAATGAATAGACTTGCATTTTGTAAAATAATTTACACGAAAGCTGCACGCTATACGGCTGAACATGAGGAAGCCACAATGAGGTAGAAGCTAACCATACTTGAAATTCTGATGAAGCCAAATCCGGAAGGAATTGCTCCCCTGATCATACTGATGTTATATGTGGCAATGTGAGCACACCAATATTTGTGATTCGTAGATCACCATCTGCACGCTGAAATAAACATTAAGCAATGAGGCTATACATATCTAAATGTTCTGAAATAGGAAATTGCACTGCAGGCAAAAAAATTTGCACAAAGAACAAACAGAGCTTGAATCATTATGGGCCAACTTCATGGGCAGAAAGTTAGTGACATACTCCTATGTCTCAACTCACTGGACGCAGCTTTGAATCATCACTTAATTTTTCCATCAGTACTACATCTAAATTACTTTTTGATGTGTTCAGACTGAGCCAAAACAACATATAGATGGAACAAGCACAGGTGAAAAAGTAAATAGAATCAAGCCAACAAACAAGATGTGGAGTAAAACCAAAGGGAGGAGGGGAGGGGGGATATTGGAACTGACATAGTTGAACAGCTTACACTATTCATGGAAAATTTGCATTTTTGTATTTTTGTGCATATTCGATAGATGAATTGATCTCAAGTGCAGTTCTATCCCATAGAATTCACAATTGGCTTCTGTGGAAATCAACACATCCTTATTTAACACAAGATTCTTCCACCCATCACATCAATTCATAATTCACAGGAAATCCCAATCATCCCAAATATCCTCTGCAAAATCAAGAACCACCACATCCAAATTCTCATGGGCTGCCTCTGATGCATCCAAAGAACATAGAAGAAACAAATTAGCTATACCTTAATTTGTATGTGCCTAGTTGGGTCTGGAGCTCGGCCTCACTTGAACTTACAGGTATCAAGCGGGTACAACAAGGTGGTGCTGACGTAAACGAATACAGACACCGGAGGATGCAACCTCCGCGAGAGCAGCTGCACGGAGGTGCCCTTCTGCAGCACTATTGATGGAAGCACAGCCTCCTCAAGATGCCTGGACTCCTACTCCCGCCGCCGCCGCCTACTGGATCAATCAGAGAAAGAAGGGTGGACCTAGGGTTCCAACTTGGGAGGATGAAGAAGCGAAAACCGAGTGAGGAATCGGAGGGAGGAGAACTAAGGTAGCACGAGGAGTTGTTTGGCGGCGAATCGGGCGGCGGCGGCGATGGCGACACGAGAACCGGAGAAGAGAGGAGACGAGTCGAGTGACCGAAGGAGCGAGTGGGGAGAGAAGGAGAGCCGACGCACGCATCGGACCCGCCCAAATGGGCCGCCTAGTACGAACCCATATAGGTACTGTCCCTTTAGACGCAGGCCGGTTGATCCAGCTAAACAGGTTGGCCAAGGATTACTTATTTAGCAAACAGACCCACTACTGCCTCTGCCCCACCCGTGTTGTCCGCGTCGGGCCTTCGCCCTGCGTTCTCTAGCGCCCGCGCCACTATCGCCGATGCTGACACCGACGAGAGAGAGGGGGGAGCCGAAAGCACAAGAGGAGGCGGCGGCTGGGAGGAAGGCTTGCTGGAGGGAGAGAGGGGAAGGAGGGAGCCAACTCAGTCGAGAAGACGGTGGTCGAGCGGTGGAGCGCGAGAGGGAGCAGGTGGTGGGAAAGGAGGAGGTGGGGAGCTGAGGAGGCCGCGGTTGAGAGGCGTAGCATGAGAGGGAGTAGACAACAAGGAGGAAGGAGGAGGTGGCAGCTAGTTCGGGGAGGGAGGAGGAAGCAAGGAGGGGAAGAAATCGGGAAGGAGGCCATCTAGCCAGGGAGGAGGCGACTGTGCATGCCGTATTGGACTAGCCTGTTAGATCGAGATTGTGACCCAAACACATTACATCGCATCTAGCCAGTATGGCCAGTTTAGCCCTAAGATATGTTGTACCTAGGCTGAATCAATAGTACCGTATTTTAGGTCGCTACGGTTAGCTCAGCCTGTTTGGCCACTCTACACACACCCCTACATGGGAGGCTGAATCAATAGTATCATGGTTTAGATCGGTACGATTCACCTGACCTATTTAGCCATCTCTACATGTACCCCTGTATGCAGGGGTGCGCCGCAGCTGCATCACGCGGGCCTGGCATATAAGGGAAGCTCGATTCGGGCGTTTCTGTTGGGCCAGGCTGTGGAAGGTTTTTTTTTTCACGCGCGCAACCTGCCTCGGTTGGTGGTGCAGCCAACCAAACAGGCCGAACGCGCATTCATACATGCGAGCCAATGCTGGGACAGTTATGTGCTATCTGATCTTCACAACAGATCGTGGGACGATGACCAGCTCCATCTCTATACATATATTGTGCGATCAAGTTAATAGCGTGAGGCTGATTTTGTTTAGCGAGCCAGCCAGCCAGCCAGCCCGGTACACATGCTAGAAAGCACATTATTTAAATAATATTTAATAGAATTGAACCATAATTACTTTATTTAGATAGACATAGTATTATTAGAAACAAAATATAATATAATTTTATTAAATATTATTTAAATAACATACTTTCTAGATATACGTATTGAACTTATATTACGAAATATATAAGGCAGTACTTCTAAGAGCAACTCCATCCCATTAGTTATTTCTCCCTCTTTATATTCTAGGATGAAGAGGTTAGCTATTATTTGCAGCTCTCTATTTGAGTTAGCATTCCAATGGCCTAGCTATTTGAGAAGTGAGGCGCTCGCCAAATCTAGCTAGCGACCGGGAGAAAATAGCGACTCGATAAAAATGAAGAGGAGGATAAAGAACCGGTTGGAGTCCATTTCTTGAGTCATATTAGACAAATATACAATAAAGAGTAATATAAAGAACCGGTTGAAGTTGCTCTAAATGGAGCATGCGTGCAAATGGATGGCATGCATAACAAGCTCGTACTCCGCCGAATATATATAACAGACTCTTCTAGTTATGTTGACGTACATATACCAAGAGTAAAGTTGGAGAAACTATATAACTTATTCTGAGAAGTTTGTTGGGGGATAAAAAAAACAGTTCATTTTTTTTTTGATAAACTAGCTAGATGTGCTTTCACACAGCTGTGGATGGAAGAGACGAAAGAAGAGTTAGCATATCTCCGGCCCAATCCACAGCGTGCAGGCATGAACGGACGGCAGACGCTCGGCTGTGCAACATGGGCCAGCACAGCACATGACAGCCCATCTCCCTAGCCCACATGGTTCTGTAGCATGCAAGCGAAATTGTTGAGAAGAATGATGCTTTCTCCTCTCAGTCCAAAAGGCTAATCTTTGGTAGCATTCTAACATCTATGCGTGTGGCCTCGGATTGCCTGGAAGCCACTCCTCAAGTCGGATTGATCGATCGAGTTGATTAATTGATTATTCGTGCGATCGATGATGTCAATCTAGTGAGAATTCTTGCAGTACTGCACATCGATCGCAGTCCAATCGTCTCTCAGTTGAGCATTTTTACTTGTTTCTTGAAACAAGAGCATTTTTCTTGCAGGTAGGACTTGTCCATATAAAACCGTCTCACCAGTTATCTGTTAAGAACATTTTATCTTGAAGGTAGGAAAATGGTGATTGGAAAAAGTAAGGAAACTGATTTTGGAGAGATTGTTGGTGTGGTGAGAGCCCTCTTTGTGAGCGTTTTCCTGATCTTTTCTTGCTTAGTGAGGAGCAAGATTTGTGATTTTGCTAGGCAAGGCTGGGTTTTTCATTTTAGAAGGTGGCTGGATGAAAACATGCAATCCAAGCTCAATGTTCTTAACAATCTGCTGATGATTGTTGCTTTAAACGAGAAGGATGACAGACCTAGTTAGCGACTTGAAAAATCTGGGCAATTCTCTGTTAAGTCAACCTGCAACTTTCTCAATACTCAGCTGCACGATGTTGAAATAATGTGCTGTGGAAAGCAAACATTCCAGACAAAATCAAGACCTTTATGTGGCCGAGGGGTTGGTCTGGGAATGCCTTTTGTAGTTTTTGCAATTGCCACGAAAGTATACCACACATTTTCTTTGAATGCATTGGAAAGTATGTGTGGGGGGTGATTGGTACTGTCATTGGTACTTTTGGTGGTTTAGGCAGGTCTCCGCAATCTATATATGTACTGTTGGTTTATATAACGCACCTATTTCTAGGACTTGTAGAATTTTTATGTAACTATCTAGAATATTTAGCTACAGAGTACTGTAGTCGAGTATGCATCACACCAACATAAATTTATTCTATAAAAGCCAAATTTTATTACAGGATATGACATAACAGCCAAGTTTTACACAATAGGGCGTCTAAGCCCAAAGTTTAAATTATATCACAAGAGGAAAACCATAGCCATGCCGGAGCGATGATGAGACTTAAAACCAGTAATCATCCATCCTCGAAATGTTCTTCGTTATCTTTCTAAGGTTCTTCTGTTGATATTTTAGCAAGTATGAGTATGACTGTACTCAACAAGTCATAAACGAATACCAATTAACTACTTGCCAGTATTTCAAGAGATGAGGATATATTGTCTTTATTACTACATTTGTAGATGCATGTTTATTTGTAAACATTTTCCGAAAGCAAAAAGTTATCTTCTTAAGAGAAAAGGGATTTAATCAACTTAACTACCAAATTGCAAATCTTAACTACTTATGCATTGCTAATTGAGTCACCCATTAAACACAGCTTCATTTATTAGAAGCATGGCATATCCAAATACTAATAATTTTACTTCGCAAACTTGCCTAGATTCACTCACAAGATGTCTCAAACTCTCAATATCATGCAATAAACACGCAACCAGTTAGCATATGACTGAATTGAGATAACAAGGTCTTTCACTACTCTCCTCTTTTGAGCTTCTACCTGGTAGGCTTATGGCCACACATTGTCGTAATCCATTGGCCAATACGGAAACCACGAATCGACGCTGAGTGGACCTACTGTTGTGAAATATGGCAAGTGACTTTTTAGTCCTATTTTCATACCACCCCGTTATATGTGGGTCGTTCCACCGCAATATAAAAGGTAACCCTCCTGTAAATATTCAATCAAATCAAACAACTACTAAATCAGGTTTGACAAGTCAAAACTTATGATTAACTAATTTTTGTGTCTTTTACTTAGCATAAGATTCTCATTCTTACTTCTTACAAGTGAGGTAACTAATCACAAACCCAATGCGTTACGTCACTACCACCAATTCATACCAAAGCCTCTACCATAGGATAAGATGTGGATTCCAACCATCTAATTGTTTTTCACGAGTCATCCTTAACTCTAGTATCATTTTAAAATCTATCTGCAAAATGCTGATTCAACTTAGTAGTGTAAAACATTTGATTGTCTAATTTACTAATGATTCATTGTACAATAGTTTATTATTAATAAGACTGTCACGGTGAATATGGCATTCAAGTAAAGTATGGCTTTTTCAGTGGTAGGACTTAACTAATTATCATGTTATTCTAAACAATTATTTCAAATTAATAACAGTACACAAATAGTAATAATGAAAGTATCGAATATTAAATAATTAAATAATGTAGGATTAAAATGATCTAAAACATGTTACTTGCCTTGCTACTTAAAGTCCTCAATTGGTCCTAAATCTTTTGTGTCTTGACCTGCTCTTGGGATGAACTCGATGAATCTGGGTGCTAACGCAAAAGGACAAGCAAATAAGTCCGTGCTCGAAAGAATCTGACTAGAAAAATAAAAAAATAAGAATACAATTTTAAAAAGTCAAATATAGGTGGGTTTGGATGGTTAGGGTTTTAACGAAGTCTGGTTGTGCTAAACGGAGTTGAGAATGGCTTAAATGGACTCAAAACGGTCAAAATAGATATAAATATGCTAGATAGGTTTCAGATAAATAGTTATGAGTTGGCACTATTTATAACGGGTCAGATTAAATAAACAGTAATGGGTTTGGGCTAGCTATTTGGGCTAAACAGTAGTGAGCTTGGGCTATGTATAGTAATAAGTCCTGCTTGAACAGTACTTGGCTAACTATTGTTGGGCCTAGCCTAATTGACTCATTTGGCCTTGGGTCGACTTAACCGGCCTAAGCACATGGTCTGACCTACTCATGGCCTGGCTTGGCGCCATGGACGCCCGAGTAGAGTGCATGGCGGCTATGGCAATTGTGTGACGATGGTAGTCAACAACAGAGAGCAACAGTGTGGACAAGGTCAAGGAGGTCTGTGTGACGTCCCAAAAATTTCTAAATTTTATTTGTTATTTTTCTAGAATTTAATTATCTCTTTTCATTTGAGCATAGATTAAAAACTATTAAAGTTTGGGAGAAATTGTGGTTAAAATGAGTTAAGTTAATTTTATTTGAGTTCCTTGCATTTTGTTAGAATTATAGGAATTTTTTGGGATTTATTTGGATCTTTTTGCTATTTTCTAAGCATTATTCTTCTTCCTCGGGTTTTCTAAAAATCACAAAGAAAATAAAAAACCCCCTCTCCCTCCGGTCGACGCGTGGACGACTGGGATCTGCCCACGTCGCCGCTGCCCTCCCGCCCTGCCTTCCCCTCGGGCCGACACGTGGATGGCTCGGATTGAGCCGAGTGTCGCCCAGGCCCATCCTCCCTGTCCCCTTCCACTTACCACTGCAGCCGCCCAATCCACTCCCCTCGGACACGTGGTCGCAATCCGCGCCGCCTGCTCCCTCCTCTCTCTTCTCTTTCGCTGATACCTAGGGCTCGCCTGTCAGGCCCATCGTCCCCACGCTCTCTTCTTCCCCGCACAAGCACCGCCACGGCCGTTACGCCATTTTCGGCTGCCACTTCCCCACATCGTGCACCGCAACTTCATGCACCCACCTTCCCCTCTCTCCCAGCCTAACGCCCACCTCCCCACTCCCCCACTCGGCCATATCCGCCGCAACCTCCCGATCTCTCCCGCGAGAAATCCCGCCGCACCTCCCCCTCCCTGACCCTATTTAAATCCCCCTCGGCTCCGCCTCACTTCGCCCCCACACCTCTCCGCTCTCCTCCACCCTCTCCCAAGTGCCGCTCGCCCTCACCACGTGCCCTCACTGCCTCGGCTGCCGAAGCAACTCCGGCAAGCAATCATAGGCGAAAGGAAGCTTCCCCGAGCCTCAGTGCCCTCACCTCCGGCTTCCCCAAGCCCTCGCCGATCTCCACCGCCCCTCCGCTGAGCAAGAGCACTGCCCGAGGACCCACTTCGTCGGTGACCTGAGTGCCACCGCTACCTTTCTCGTCGCTGACTGCTTTCCGGCCGTCCTCAGTAATTTCTGTAAGCACCGTCGCACTCCCCTCACTCTCCTCTCTCTGATGCGCTCCTTGCCGGTCGCCGTCGCGCCGCCGTTCGCCGGTGGCCATTGGTCCCTATGCGCCTCGCCGGCCGGTGACGTCACGTCAGCACGGGAGCTGACGTGGATGCCGTGTGAAGCCCCGTGGCGTGCCCCGTCAGCGCCACCTCCACCCGATTAGCGCCGTCAGCAGCCACCTCAGGAGCCCAAGCCAAGTCGGCATTTTGGCACACGTGGCAGCCACGTGTCCTGCCAGCTTAGCGCCACCTCGGTGCTTTCTGCCATCTCACTACCACATCAGCCCCCTCTTGCCACCTCAGCATATCTTTAGTCCGTGGACCTGGTCCATAGACCAGGGCCCACATGTTAGCCTCTAGTTCGAAGATTCTCCCAAGGCTGACATTATGCTGACGTCATAATTCAGTTTTTTAATAGAAAAATAATTCAGCCAAAAAATAAAATCCCTGCTGATGTCATAAATCCAATTTTTTTAGAAAAATAATTCTAAAAATCCAGTTTATTCTTTTTCTCTGATTTTAAACTTTCGTGAGCTCATTCTCCTTCGTTCTAACTCCGATTAAGCCCATTCAAATTTGTAAATTCATAAAAAATTCCCTCTACCCATTTCTGCCCTTAATTTAAATATTTGGATTTTATTTGAAGTTATTTTGAATTTATTTGAATTTGGTGGGTTATTTTCACGTGTAGACTACGATGATTCCAGAGATTTCTTCGACGACGATTCACACCCATCCGCGGAGCAAGGCAAGTCACACTCCTTGACCATGTTGTACCCAGTTTGCAAATAAAATTATTTTGATTTAAATTATATTGCATGCTTAATTTTATTCAACGTATATCAATTCAGTTTTAAATTTAGTTATTGCCTACTTGTTAATTACTCCGTTGACATTGAATTTCTCGATACCTTGTAACTCTAGAACAAAACTCTAGTTAGTACACTAGTATGGCTATAGAATTTTTATAGCAAACGCTTAGCCCTGTATAGATATAATTTAGGCATGGGATACCCTTTTCACATAAAATGATAAGCTTTTAGAATGTATTCTTGACTTTGGTGAGTCAAGAAGGATTATAAAATTTTTCAAATAAAATGTAAAACCTGGTTTAGACCTAGGCTAATGGTTAGGTGGTGGGTGCAGGCATGCACTGTTGTTCGGAGATGCATTGTTGATTGTCGTGCACAGGGGTATGTAATTGAGCCTAAGTCAATTAAGGATCGGTTTGTGAGCTACTGTTGCAAAGTCCTAGCGTACTACCAGAAGGCTGGTATAGGACAGTCTTGGCTGAATAATTTACGGGTCCCAATCTGAGTCTCATCGTAGGTTGAAAGTGAGCGTGGCGTAGGCCATGAGAAGTCTCACTTGGCTCAAGAGGGGCTCCCGGTCTGGTGGATTCCTTACTGGGGTGAAACCTTAGAGTTGGCTTGTCCAGGTTGAAGGCTTTGTATTGTAAAGGCCTTGTCATGAACTCCTCGCCGTACACCTAAGAAAGTGTGTTAATCCGGTGGCAATATGGGATGGTCATGTCTTGTGGGTAAAGCTGTACAATCTCTGCAGAGTGTATAATCTATCCTGGATAGCCGTGCCCACGGTCACGGGCATGCTGACACTGCTACAGACAGCCCTATCACAGACGGTTCGGAACCGTCATCACAGACGGTTCCTGAACCGTCAGTGTTTAGGTGTCAGTGATAGTTGATGGTTATCACAGACGGTTCCCGAGCCGTCTGTGATAAAAACATCACAGACGGTCTTTATTACTAACCGTCTGAGATAGGCGAGTATCACAGACGGTTTTTTATAAACAACCGTCGGTAATACTCGCATATCACAGACGGTTAGTAATCAAGACCGTCTGTGATATACACAATATCACAGACGGTTTGTATTACTAACCGTCTGTGATATTGTGTATATCACAGACGGTCTTGATTACTAACCGTCTGTGATAGACGCGTATCACCGACGGTTGTTTATAAAAAACCGTCTGTGATACTCGCCTATCTCAGACGGTTAGTAATAAAGACCGTCTGTGATATGCACAATATCACAGACGGGTATTACTAACCGTCTGTGATATTTTGTATATCACAGACGGTCAGTAGTAAAAGCCGTCTGTGATAGCAGTCACACCACATACGGCACTCTTTGAAACCGTCTGTGATATGGTATCACAGACGGTTTTTAACAATGAACCGTCTGTGATACCAAGTGCATCATCCATTTTATATGCTGTTTCTTGGCTAGCCTCAGGATATGCTAGCCATGCCCTCTGAAAGCAAGCAGATTACAGATAAATGACAGATATAAGTTAATTGCAACTCATAGTAAATTACAACAAAATTCGATACACAGATGAATGTAACAATATCACATATATAGAATGAAAATTGTTACACAAAATCTGACAAATGTATTCAATTGAGGAATTGTTTGATTTGTACAGTTGAATCCAATGTTTCAACATCTAATTATCATCATCGCCGGCGTGGAACTCTCCCCTCTTATTTATGACCTCTGCTAGCAATAATTGGGAGATGATTGCACGAATATCGACGAGATTGTCAAGATCATATGCACTTCCGTCGAAGTTCACCCGCTGTCGCTAGGAGCAATGTTAAGTCATTAATTAGCATGTGTGTGTAATATAATCAGAAAATAATAATTATTGGAAGGACCTGACAAACCTCTGGATCATTGATCTTAGTACCCATGATTTCCATCATATTGCGGCAAACGTAGAATCCACATACGTTGCCCTGTAGCTGCTGGTGGCACTGCAAAAATAGAATTACATACATCGGTATTGTCAATTCTAGAGGCATTATTACAAAGTATGATATAGGATTATTGTGTTGTAGCGGGTACCGAAAATCGTGTGTTGTGTCGTAGCGTGTCACTGGATTTGTCGTGTGTTCCTCCTTGGGCAACATATTCGGCAAACGCCCTACGTGATTCAAAAAACTTAGCCTCGGCCGTGGCAAACAAAAGAAATATTACAATAGAGTTATGTATGGAGGAAATGAGTTTACCTGTTAAGTACTTCTTGCACACGACTGAAGTCATGGTTGCTCCTAAGGAGGGAATCAAGGTATATTACCTTGCTCCACTTTGGTACAATCACAATCAAAATCCAGTGATTCCTAGTCATATGTGTCGCCATAGTGATTAATCCTAAGTTCATGCTGCATGTAAAGTACAAATGAAACATATGTGTGGCAACTAGTGAAGCACTTACCCTTGGTTGAAGGGTACCATGACGTACTCCTTGTCGGTGTGAGCAATCAATCCCCTCGTTATGTAACCTTCCACGAAGGATGCATCTGCGTTGATAGATTGCTCGGAGACCAAGTGAGGGTCGAGGAAACCCACCGGTCGTCGCAATTTCCGGGCTTGTTGGATCATGTATCTATACATAAAGAAAGGGTAATGACATTTATCTGTATAACGTGAATGTAGAACTTCATTGTACAGTACACTTACAGTGTCCAGCATCGTAGAAGTGAGGCGTCGAGTTCGTCGAGATTGAATAGTAAGAATAAATCTTCGAATGTCACGACGATGTAGCCCAAGTCATGGAGGAAATGCGTCTCTTTATATTTCACAGTGAATGCACTCTGCCGGTTTGGCTTCATGTTGGACTTCTCCATGTACCAGGCATGCAATGTATTGCAAATCATACCAAGCTGGCGTAATTGTGAATCGGGCACCAACGACACTCCTAGAATAAACTTCCATGGCACGGGACCCGGCTTAATTTTCTTCGCATGAGCCTTGGAGGCCTTGGAGCCTCGCTTATGATATGTTCTCGGTGGCATCTCAGCGGGAGCCAATGCAACAGACTTTACTGGATTTGGAGGTGGAGGTGGAGCCACCGGAGCCGATGTGCCAGGTCCAGGGCGACGTCCCTCTTGGGCCACTGGATGTGAAGATTGTGGCACGGACATGTCGAGGACGATGTCCCTCTTGGGCCACTGAACGAATGTGTGGACGGCATCCCCTAATGTCTTAATCTCTTCGTTTGGGGGCTTCTCAAGAGGGACAGGCTTAAAAATATCATTAATCATGTCCACCTGGACCTTTATGAAACCGGTGTCTACTTGTACACCGTGCACCTGCGTCCCTGGCAGCAATGGATACACCATGCCGCGCCCAGCGTCAACGGGAATAGAGCCAACAAGCCTGACTTTGAGGCTGCAAGGCATGGGCTCCTACATAACGATACAAGAGATGAGTTAAGGCGTCCACCAGAGAGATCTATGTACCATTCTAAAGAGGTACATTACCTGAATGTCATCAATACGTAAGTGGTCGTCGCTATGTTCAGAAATTGGTGTGGACGCGCAGCTACTGCGACGTTGAGGGGGACTGGGTACCGCAGTACTAGGAGTGAGTTGCGATTGGTTGCGGACCTGTCTCAGTTCTTCCCGCAACGAATCTATCTCTCCTCGAAGTGAGGCAGTCTGCTCTTGAAGTGAGGCAGATAGTTGTTCCTCAAGTTGAGCACGAAGCTCCTGTTTTATTTGTTCGCTGCGGTACGCCTTGGTTCTCTTCCTACTCCTATATGTGTCGGAGTAATCTGGAAATCCGTGCCTCCAAGGTACATAAACCCCCATGCCTCGTGTGCGACCTGGGTGCTCCTTGTTTCCCAAGGCCTATGATAGTAAATCTATCTCCCTATCTTCTTCAAAGGAGCCACGAGAAGATTCGGTAGTCAATGATTGCTGCAAGAGGCAATTAATCATATTATTTTTGAACCCATGAAGTTCAAGAGGTGTTAACAACTATGTTGTTTAACATATTTTACCATGCGTTGGGACACTTCCTCATCTGCGGGGTTTTTGAAAGAGACACCCGAAGATGTGGTTGATGACCTCGCTCTTAACCAGTTTCGAGCGCGCTCGTTTGCGATCCCGGCAAATGGCGGAGAGGCCTCCGATCGGATTGCGACCTCATCCTGCATCCTCCATTGCGGGATTTTACCCGCGTACCCAGCAGTGCCGAGTCTGTGAGGGTGCGTGTTTTGTGACTGGAGATCCTTGTGCGCCGCACTTTGTTGTACAAATTCGGGCGTCGTCTTCATCTGCACAAAGGCCTCCCATGTTTCCGGCGACACGAAAGGATACTTCGTAAAGGGCGTGACATCCTCGGCCACGTACTTCGTCACAAGAGTGCTCTTAAAATTCTTCCATGCTTTTCCCATCGCGAGGAGCGCTTGCCGTTGCACGAGTCCCTGTGCTTCTGCTGGGAACTCGAACGAATTTGTAAGTTCCTCCCATAGCTGATTTTTGTGATCCTTTGTCAAATCTTTCCAGCTTGCTATGGTGATGGGGACCCGTTGCCTTCCAATTATCCCGCAGGTAGTCCGAAATGATGACGCTGCTTTCGACGGTTCCAGAGGGACCCCATCCGGAGAGACCACCGTGATGGTCCTTCGGCCCTCTGGCCTTTTCGATACTCCTCGGCCACGTTTAGATTTCGCAGTCTTGGGAGCGTGAGACCCAGATGACGACGACGAAGACTGTGTGGACGCCATCTCTCTTCTATGAAAAAACTAACTGAAGTGAGCACTGGAGTGTGTCACTTGCTTTATGCCCTTTGACAAAGTTCTAACGATTAGCTAATTGCAGTGAGCTATGGGCCTTCCAAATAGACCTTGCGAAGCATATAACATGTGAAGCATATATATATCATGTGAAGCATATACATGTGAAGCATATATATATCATGTGAAGCATATACATGTGAAGCATATATATATCATGTGAAGCATATATATATCATGTGAAGCATATACATGTGAAGCATATATATATCATGTGAAGCATATACATGTGAAGCATATATATATATCATGTGAAGCATATACATGTGAAGCATATATATATCATGTGAAGCATATACATGTGAATCATATATATATCATGTGAAGCATATACATGTGAAGCATATATATATCATGTGAATCATATACATGTGAAGCATATATATATCATGTGAAGCATATATATATCATGTGAAGCATATACATGTGAAGCATATATATATCATGTGAAGAATATACATGTGAATCATATATATATCATGTGAAGCATATACATGTGAAGCATATATATATATATATATATCATGTGAAGCATATACATGTGAAGCATATATATATCATGTGAAGCATATATATATCATGTGAAGCATATATATATCATAAAGCTAACATGTGAAGTACAGGGAGGGAGGGACCGGCGTTGGGCGGGAGCGGCGGCGTCGGGAGGGAGGGACCGGCGTCGGGCGGGACCGCCGGCTACGGGAGGGAGCGGCGTCGGGAGGGAGGGACCGGCGTCGGGAGCGGCGGCGTCGGGAGGGAGGGACCGGCGTCGGGGGGGGACCGCCGGCTTCGGGAGGGAGCGGCGTAGGGAGGGAGCGGCGGCGTCGGGAGGGAGGGACCGGCGTCGGGGGGGACCGCCGGCTTCGGGAGGGAGCGGCGTCAGGAGGGACCGGCGGCTTCAGGAAGGACCGGCGGCGTCGGGAGGGACCGGCGGTGGGAGAGGGAGCAAAACCTAGCTAGCAGGGGCGCTGCAGAGTGGAGACAAGAGACTGCGGCATAGCGGACTCCGCAGACCTAGCGCGGGTATTTAAAGATGATCTATCACAGACGGTTCTATAAATATAACCGTTTGTGATAATTCATATCACAAACGGTTCTATATATAGAACCGTCTGTGATAATGAATATCACAAACGGTTCTATAGATAGAACCGTCTGTGATAATTCATATCACAAACGGTTCTATAGATAGAACCGTCTGTGATAATGCATATCACAAACGGTTCTATAGATAGAACCGTCTGTGATAATGCATATCACAAACGGTTATATTGATAGAACCGTCTGTGATAGATCATCTTTAAATACTCGCGCTAGGTCTGAGGAGTCCGCTCTGCTGCAGTCTCTTGTCTCCACTCTGCAGCGCCCCTGCTAGCTAGGTTTTGCTCCCTCCCACCGCTGCTACCCATATTATCACAGACGGTTATATCGATAGAACCGGCTGTGATGTGTTATCACAGACGGTTTCTTTTGATAAACCGCCTGTGATAGTTCACTATAAATACCCGCAGCTAGCTAGGTTCCTATGTCATTTATGAAAAACGCAAGCATAACCATAAATATAACTATTTCATAGTTCCTTAGTCATTTTACAATTACAATGCATGGGTTCCTTAGTCATTTTACAATTACAATGGAACATACATACATTTATGAAAAACACAAGCATAACCTATATCATTTATTACACTTTGGCTATATCATTTTAAATAAAGCCATTCACGATGATCGATACGCATATAGCTTGCTTCATCGCCTTGTTCTTCATCGAGCCTGATGCCGTCTCCGAATGGAGGCAAATCATCAAATTGATTGTACTCTTCCTCATCCACAACATTCTCAACCCCGACAATCCTTCTTTTTCCCTGAAGAACTACATGGCGCTTCTTATTTGCCGGGTCGGTTACATAAAATACTTGAACAACTTGCCTCGCGAGTACGAATGGTTCGTCTTTGTATCCTACACATTCGAGGTCCACGGTAGTGACGCCGTACTTGTCAACCTTTACACCCCGTGGGAGTTGGACCCAACGGCACCGAAATAGAGGAATTTTGAAAATTACGTAGTCAAGCTCCCAAATCTCCTCTACAAGCCCGTAGTACGAGCTTGGGCCAGCGGTTCTGCCGTGCGAATCATAGGCATCTATGCGGACACCTGAGTTCTGCACTGTGCTCTTTCTATCTTGATCTGTTGTATAAAATGTGTAGCCATTAATGTCGTATGCTTGCCATGTCACAATTGTAAATTTTGGCCCTTTTGCCAACCATTGTAGTGTTTCATTTGACGACCTCCTAGTCAATTGCGCCTTCAACCATTCGTTGAACTGACGGTTGTGTTGTCTCGTGATCCAAACTTCTGACTGGCCTGCATTCTCCTGACGTAGCATGTCCTTGTGCTCTTCAATATATGGGGTCACCTCAGTCATGTGTTGTAAAACCATGAAATGGGCTTGAGCATACGTATTTTGATCCAGGGTTATTGCTTTCCTCCCGATAGTCCCTATACCCTCTAACCTCCCCTCGTGACGAGATAGAGGTACACCTATCGGCTCTACCTGAGCCATGTAGCCGATGCAGAATTCAATGACCTCTTCTGTTGTATAACCTTCGATGATGCTACCCTCCGGTCGAGATCGATTGCGTACATAGGACTTCAGAATTCCCATGTACCTCTCGAAAGGATACATATGACGTAGAAATACGGGGCCACATATTTTTATCTCTTTCACAAGGTGGACAATGAGATGGAACATGATATCAAAAAATGATGGAGGGAAATACATCTCTAGATGACATAGAGTTGTCACCACCTCGGTTTGCAGAGCATCTAGTCCATCTGGATCAATGACCTTCTGAGCAATTGCGTTGAAGAAATAACATAGCCTTATGATTGTCACTCGAACCTTGTTCGGCAAAATACTTCTAATTGCAACAGGTAGCATTTGAGTCATTAGCACATGACAGTCGTGAGACTTCATGCCAATTAATTTCAAATGTTCCATGGAAACAAGTTTCTTCATGCTTGTCGAGTGACCGGATGGAACTTTCACACCATTTAGGGACTGGCACAATTCAGTTCTCTCCGACTTAGACAGAGTGTAACATGCTGGGGGAAGGTACGTCCGGCCTTTATCGGTCTCTATCGGTGCTAACTCGGTCCTGATGTTCATAGCGACCAAGTCACGCCTTGCGTTAACACCATCCTTTGTTTTGTCAGGAATGTTCAGTAAGAGACCAATCAAACTGTCACATACATTCTTCTCGACGTGCATGACATCGATGCAATTGCGAACTTCTAAGTGCTCCCAATAAGGCAAGTCCCAAAATATTGACCTCTTTTTCCACATGTTCTTCCTCAATTTACGTCCCTTTCCAAACACAACATTTATATCCTTGACCATATCATACACCTCTTTCCCGCTAAAAGGTCTTGGTACTGAGTCATCCTCTTTTTTTCCGTCAAATTGTTTCTTCATCTTGCGGTATGGGTGATACTTTGGAAGGAACCTACGGTGACGCATGTACACAGTTTTTCGGGAGTTGTTCAACCACACACTCTCCGTATAATCTAAGCAGTGCGGACACGCTTTGGCTCCTTTTATACTAAACCCTGACAGGTTACCAAGGGCAGGAAAATCATTAATGGTGCAGAACAACATGGCCCGTAGAGTGAAGTTCTCTCGTTTGTCCGCATCCCATACATGTACCCCTTCATTCCACAGTGTTGCAAGATCTTCCACCAATGGGGCTAGGAACACATCAATATCGTTGCCAGGTTGCTTCGGCCCTTGGATAAGTAGTGACATCAAAATATATTTCCGCTTCATACACAGCCAAGGAGGAAGGTTGTACATGCACAGAGTCACGGGCCAGGTGCTATGTCGACTGCTCATGTTACCAAAAGGATTCATTCCATCTGTACTCAACCCAAACCTTATATTTCTCGGTTCCACACCGAAATCTACAAACATCCTATCGATGTTCCTCCACTGGGCAGAATCAGCAACATGTCTTATCATTCCGTCTTTCTTACGCTGCTCGCAGTGCCAACGCATCAATCTTGCATCCTTGCGGTTTGCAAATAAACGCTTCAAACGGGGGATTACAGGAAGATACCACATCACCTTAGCAGGAGGTCCTTGCTTCACCTCGATGCCCTTCCCATCATCAGAGTCATTTTTACGTTTGTATCGGGATGCTTTGCACACCGGACAAACATGTAAGCTAGCATACTCTTTACGGTACAGGATACAATCATTCCGACATGCATGTATTCTTTCTACTTCCATTCCTAATGGACAAAGAATCTTCTTGGCTTGGTAGGTGGTTCTCGGCAACACATTTCCCGTTGGAAGCATGTCCACTAGGAGACCTAATAATGCCGTGAAACTCTTGTCGGACCAACCATTGCTTGCCTTCAATTTTAGCAGTTCTAGAACTGATGACAACCTCGTGTATTGCGGCTTGCAGCCTGGGAACAAAGGTTTCTCCGAGTCCTCCATCAAGCCCTCGAATTTACCAAACTCTCTCTCACTATAGTTCCCTTCTGCATCACGTAACATCTGATCCAGATTATCATCCTGCGACCTATCCTCATGATCCAGATTGTCATCCTGCGACCTATCCTCATCATCCAGATTGTCATCCTGCGACCTTTCCTCATGATCGAAAGAACAGTCCACAACTGGCATATCGTTGCCCCCCTCGACTATGTCATAACTATCTTCTTGTGTACTCTTCTCTTCACCGTGACTAGTCCAACATTTGTACCCTTTTCTGAAACCCCTTCGAATCAAGTGAGCTTCAATCTGCGCTGAGTTGCTAAACATCTTAAGATTATCACAATCAATACATGGGCAATACATATATTTCATCCCCTTCTTCAACATATCCAGCTCGGCCGCCCTTCTAAAGGCAGACACGCCAGTAATGTACTCTTCACTCACACGGTTCTCAATATACATCCAGCTTCGGTCCATCTACGCTACACAAGTGAAAAATGGGTGTCAAAAATGATTATTACCTCTACTACTAACCTCTGATCAGATCACTAAGCATGTTAAGTAATTGAATACTAATCTCTGATCAGATCACTAAGAATGTTAAGTAATTGAGTATGCTAACCTCTGATCAGATCAATAAGAAGACGGTGATATTTTTACCCCCAACTCCCTAAAGCCGGCCGCCTTGCTCCACCGATGCAGCGCAATGAAGACAGATCGGTGTCGACATCCTTCAAGCAAGTACGCCAAGTAATTAATACTACGCAGAATATCACAGACGGTTCCAACTACAAACGGTCTGTGAAAATTACATATCACAGACGGTTCGTATTAATACCCGTCTGCGAATTATCACCGACGGTTATTAATATTAACCGTCTGTGATTTCTACATATCATAGACGGTTAGAATAAATAACCGTCTGTGATAGTCTCATTATCACAGACGGTTCGAAATATAAACCGTCTGTGATAGTCCTTGACAGACGGTTTAAATTACAAACCGTCTGTGATAGTTACACGGGTATGAACTGTTTCGTCAGGCGCATGACTGCCAACTCGAAGCATATATAGCATAGCATTTGAGGCACATCCGAGGCCTGCTGCTGTGTCTTGAGGAATGCCAAGAGCTGGTCTTCAGATGTGGCAGCCACATCTGAAGACCAGCTCTTGGCATTCCTCAAGACACAGCTGCAGGCCTCGGATGTGCCTCGAATGCTATGCTATATATGTTTCGAGTTGGCAGTCATGCCCTGACGAAACAGTTCATCTTTCCCGACAAAATTCAAGGCAATTTTATTACAATAGTGCAAAGAAAAGACATTACCAGATTCTTGGTTGAGCTGGTCGAGGAACATGCAAATACAGAGGCAAGCACAAAAACTCAACAACACATTCAGATCGATCTATTACAGGATAACGAGCTAACAAACCCTTCGCGGCACGACGGTTCACACTAAACTAGACACACTTACGGCAAGAGTGTGTTGTTTAGTATGAACTGGACGTGCCGCGATGGAGGTGCTAGCTCACAGCGGAGGGGAGATGCATGCAGGAAGCTAGCTAGTGGATGAACTCACGCGTGACTAGTACCGGTGGAAAGGTTGATGGGGAGTTATTAATAAGGGTCTGGCCGTGGGAGGAACTGGTGCCAGCCATTCGATGTGGAGAGAATAGACGGGTGAGATCGAAATCCTGTGTATACGCCAATTATTGGTGACATGTGATTATTACAGACCAATTATCAGTGACATGGGATTATTACAGACGGTTCTTAAACGGAACCGTCTGTGTTACTCGATTGGTATAGACGGTTCGTATTAAGAACCGTCTGTGAAAGTCTCAATTATCACAGACGGTTCATGTTATTAACGGTCTATGAAATTATCACAGACGGTTTTTTATGAAAAACCGTCTGTCATAAGCTTCATACCAGAACTGCTTCGCGCGTGTTTCGATGCCAGAACGCTTCGTGTTTCGATCGTCTAATTAACGTCTCTCGATCGTTATACGAAGCGTCTATATCATTAATGTTTGGGTATACGAACCGTTTGTGCTGAGGGTTAAATATGCGCTCCTAATCCAGGTCTCTTCTACGTACGTACAATACAATGTACAATACAACATGGCTTCTACTACTGTTCTTGTGATCATCTCCTTCCTCTCATCTGTTCATCACGAATTGTTCGGCCGGAACCTTACACAGGCGGCCAGCAATTTGCATCTGGAGCGGCTTCTCCGCACCCGCCCTGCTCTCCTTCCCCGACTTTCTTGCATCCGTCAGCTTGACCTGATCCTCCGCCGTCGACGGAGGCGTCTCGCTGCCGCTCAAGAAAGGGAAACGGCCCTCACCCTGGTTCTTCTCCACAATGTGCGCAATGCGGAAGAAGCTCTACACGCATTGCAGAGACTGATGGATAGCCTTACCGATCAAGCAGAAACGGCAGATTCTGAGGAATCTTTTCATGCTATCCTCTACAACATTATGGATGCTGCTGATCATTTGCCCAGGCTGCACGAGGAAGTGCTAAGGACAAGGGCAATCTTAACGGCGTTCGAGAATTTAGCGGCTGATCCTCCAAGTCCCCAAGTCGAAGAAGAAGCTTACGAAGCCCAAAAGAATACAATCTGGGAAACTCTGTACCTGTGCGACTTTTGTAATAAATTTGCCTCTAATTGAAATTAATAAATTTGCCTTTAATTTGTGATCTCTTGTCTCAGTAGTTCTGTAGTTAAGTTATTAGAAGCAATGTGTACTTACATATTAACCTCTGATCTAGAATATGACAGAGAAAGGGACATCACAGCCGGTTCTTGTGAAAAACCGTCTGTGAACATTCCCAGACGGTTCTTAACAACAACCGGCTGTGATAGTCGACACAACACATACGGTTTTTAATAAAAAACCGTCTGTGATAATCCCAGATTATCACAGACGGTTTTGAATAAAAACCGTCTGTGATATTCCAGTATCACAGACGGTTCAGCGGTAAGAACCGTCTGTGATACTCCTTTTTCCCGCCACAAATACGACAGACGGCCTTCAAATTAAAACCGTCTGTAATAGTTTACATTACAGACGGTTTCACAAAACCGTCTGTGATTTGCCGTCTAGTATAGCCTCTTTTGTAGTAGTGTGAGTAAAAGTTTTTCATGGATTAGACTTTGTGTTTTTTAAAATGAATTATGAAAACCTTGTGGATGGATGGAATCCATGAGGGATTGAAAGCGTATGGATGGATGGAATCCGTACGAGAACTTTTGGAAAAGTTGGTCCGGGTGGGATGCCGTGGTTAGGTTGGTTGGAGCCTGCACCGACGGTATTAATTTCATTTACAATTATCGTTTTTACTTACTGTATTAAATTCAACAATTTTAATCTATTTATTGTATTTCTTTAAATGTTGTTTTATACTCAAACTAACCCTATAAGCCTTCCTTTGATGCCTTTCTCATTACGTTGCATTCTCCGTGTGACTTGCGGAGTACAAGTTTATACCCACATTGCTATCTCATCTCAGAGAAGGACGTCTATGACTATGGTAAGGACTTGGATGAGTAGGACGTCTTGCAGTCATCTGCCTGTGGGCAGTCTGTCGGGCTTCACTAGTTATCATTTTGTTTCCGCTGTTATTTCCTTTATTTGTGTTTTCAGTGTAAGACTTGGCCATAAGGCCGTACTCTTTAATTTAATATAGTTGGTCATTTTTGCTTGATATGTATCTTTGTTCTACTGTGTGCACTAGCTGATCCTGGACTAGTGCGACTTACACAGAGGGTTTTGGAGTTGTTGCTCTGAGATCCGACAATCTGGTGGTTCCATTTTTGGCTAAATGGGTTTTGGATAAATAGTAACTGGTTGAGTGAATAGTAATTGGTTGGCACTACTCGTAACAGGTCGGATTAAATGGACAATAATGGGTTTGGGCTGGCTATTTGGGCTAAACAGTGGTGGGCTTGGGCTATGAACAGTAATGGGTTTGAATTTAGATATGAGCTTTGAAAATTACTCAATTATGATGTAATTCTAATTTGATATTGCTCATTGTCATGTTATGTCTACTTATCTAGCTTTGTCATGTTTTTGTATGTATGATTAAATTTTTATCATGCTAGCTTAATTTACAAACTTCAACTAAAATTTCCAAGTGGTATCAACTATTGCAATTTGTATCTTTTGTATTTGCAAGGTTGAATCTTTCGACTAGTTTGCTCTCTGGTTGTCCTTTTATGATATATGTCATGTTAAAAATACTCTTTTTAATCTAGAATCTAAATTGAGTTTTAGATTGAGCTATACTAGTTCTTTGCTGAAGTATAAATTTACTTCTTCTAGGCTTTTGTGACTATGGTCGAGTATTGCTTACGAAATCAGAAGTAACTCATTGTTCTTAAACTAAAAAATAAAATAAAAATTATATCTTTTTGTGCGAAAAAACTGATCTCACCAAATTTGTTTTTCATGAGATGACTTGCTATTTCACTAGGCATAAACACAGAGAGAGTTTTGGATGACCAAGACCACTCTTTTAAGCTTCTTTCTTAGGATGGTCATAGTAAAACTTGAGATCTAGCACATGGTTAATAAAATAAAATTATGAAAAATGGTTAAAGCATATAAGGCAGTTGTGGATGGCTCGTAATTCAGGACTTTTGTTTTGCTAAGATGCGACGAAAATGTATTTTTTTATAAGTGCTAAATGTGCTCAATTCCAAATGCTTGAACAAAATGATTCAATATTGAACTTGTACACACTAATTAATTGATTCAATTTGAGTTTCTTTATTCTATTTAGCTTATTGATATGGCTTAGCTCATTCTTAGATACCTTTACATAAACTTGTTAATGTTGAAGACTTGCGTATCTTGAAATTAATTTGAATATTTTGTATGCATTTTATGACTTTAAGTGGTATGCTTTTAACTTGAACCTCACTTTGAATAATTTCCAAAACTCTTTAGATTTTACATTTTTATGCATGCATACAAGTTCTTTCTTATGCTTCTTGTGCTCCTAATAGTGTCATTTACATTTTGAGGGAGAGATTTAGCCCTTGATGTCCCTATTGCCGAGAGAGAGAGAGAGAGAGAGAGAGAGAGAGAGTGATTGAGAAAAAAAAGCATTAAGGGGTGAAATTTTGCATAAATGGGGAGTATATGCATTTTTAGTGATATAAGTAGTATTGGTTGCAAAACTTGCTAACTAGAACAAAAAAAGACAAAATGAGATATTTGAGTGAGGAGGAGCTCCATTGCATATCGTTTACTCTCTTTTGCATTTTTGGTTATTTCTGTTGCTATGAAAATGGTCATGGTAAGTAATTGCTCTTTTCTTTGGACCATGAGTAAGATTGATCTTTTATGAGGTTTTAGTTGTCATTTAGAGCATTTATGGAAAACTTGTTCTTTCTTGATGCTGCTCTATTCTACACTTTGTCATAATTTCTTCTTTCTCTTTCAAATAGATCATGTGTGGCTTTTGCAACTTCTTGCTTTTCTTTTCAAAAACAGACTCAACTCCTTGCATTTTTGGTATTTGTCAATATACTCATCAAGGTGGTGATTGTCAGACTATGTGGAGGTCCCCCCGTGGTTGTGATGAGTAATTAACTTGTGGTTTAGAGAGTTTGCGGAGTTTGAGTTTGCTACTTGAGAAGGTTGGAAATCAAAGTTTGCGCGGTTGGTCAGACCTGCCAAGAGGAGGTGGTCAGACCAGAGTTCATCACCAGTATGACCAGTGGGTCACACCGATCAAACCGACCCTTGTCTGCGGTCTGATCGGTATGGGGTCCGGTTAGACCGGCTGGGAGGTGTTGGTTCAGCTGAAGTTTGAATTAGGTGAGTTTGAGTGACCTAGGTCATTACTTGTGTGCACAGAAGTTTATTGTTTGGTCCTAGGTTTTAGGATCAATGGTTTGGTAGCATACATTTTGCATGGTGCATTATATAGATGAATTGTATCAATTGATGACTTTGTGCATTGTGCAGTGCTACATGATAATTTGTTTGTTTGTGTTGGTTGTAGGACTCTGGAGCTACGTCATAGTGAGGCGGACGCGACCAGAACTAAGCTAGGAGAGCCTTAGGTCCAAAGTAGTCAAGGGATCGGGACTACGCTTAGGAGGAGCCAAGGTCCAAATGATCAAGGAGCCACCGAAGATGACCAGGACTTGCGGGGTGGTTTCAAGCTGGGATAATGAGGAACCGGAGTGGGAACTACCGGTGGTGGACATGACAGGCAACGACAAGGTGGACTGGGACTAGGATCAGGGAGGAGCCGAGATCTAGAGCGGTCAGGGAAGTAGGGTGTTGTCGTGTGCGAGGAGAAGCGTGTGGTACTCCAAGTGACTTGGGTCATTTGTAAGTGAGGACGGTTCGATGGAATCCGGACGCGTGAGAGCCTTGACAGCAAGTCATTAGGGACACATAAAAGATGGCGAAACATGAGCGATGCTTCGTGGCAAAGGAAGTGAGAAACTTCGTGGAATGTGGTAGAGGGGTATTTTGGTAAATTTTCCAATACATAAAAAGTGATGGTGTGTGAAATTGTAGCGCACTCTTGGAGATAGTTTAGGACTAGATAAATCGGATGTGTTGAGCTGTGTAGAGCCGATAACTCATATTTTGTAATAGTCACTTTTTAATGAGTGTTGTGTGATTTTTGTAATTATAGTTAACCTAGAGGGGTATTCTAGATAAGAAAAAGAGTTGACTGAACCCTAGGTGGATATGGATGAGTGGAGAGAGAGAGAGAGTTAATCTTAGCCCTTGAGGTGATCCAAGGGTTTAGGTTGCTCTGAGAAGGTTATAAATAGAGGGGTGGAGGTATGTCTCCACCACCAAGTTTTTGAGAAGGATTTATGATTTTTCTTATGCTTCTTTGAGTGTTGCCCATCAGGAAGTGTGGCAATTGCGCGCCAGTGGTGGATCACCGGAAACAGCTGGCGGTGGGAAGAGCTCACTAGAGCAAAACCATGGCACAGCAGAGCTCCGATGGGATTCTGGCGAGGTTCTAGGTGGTTTGAACATCTATGGCAAGCAAGGGAGCTTATGGCATTAGCGGTTTGGTTTGGCTCGGCTGGTAGGTGGCTGTCCGCGGCGGCCTAGCTGGGATGGCAATGGCACACTGTGTCGATGACCTAGAGGCCATGGGAGGGTTTGGCGAGGTGTGGGTGAGGTTTACGGTGGCCAGATGGTGCTAGGGCTACGATGAGTCAGATTTAAATTGGCGCTAACAAAGAAATTGCGTTTCGGCCTCATTGACGTAGGGCACGGTGGCGGCGGTGATTGCATGCTAGAGCTGGGGAAGAGATGGCTTAGTGGTGCAATTGGTGGCTAAGGTGTTCTAAAGGGAGGTTTGGACGGGCTTTATAGGCTTCGAGAGGCGGTGGGAGTAGTGGCACGGCAATGGCAGAGGCGACGCTGGTGGATGAGGAGCTTCAGCAGTTTGCTGGCAGCGACGCTGGCATTTCGGGCATGATACGTCTCACTGGCATTCTAGGGTGTGCTGGTGGGGCGTGGTATGGGCTCGGGCACGCGGCGGCCGAACAGCGCATGAAACAGTAGCAGCGTGGTCAACGGTGGCGGAGCATGGCGCGTGGTGTTGGGCCTCAAAGCCCGGTCGGCAAGGTGGTGCAAAGCACTGGCGGCGGCGGTGAAGGGTGAACGGCCGTGTGGTGGCATGGCATAGGGGAGGAGGCCGAGATAGAGGAAAAGGGAGCCAACGGTTAAGGGAAAGCGGAATTCCGAGAAGGGAAAACGGGTTGGCTTGAAAACTTTTCAAATTGGGCAAGAAATCAAATTCAACCAAAATTCTAAAGAAATCCAAAAATCTTGAAATTTTGGGGCATTTCGATTTGGCTGCGGTTCGTTGGGCTAAATGGAAGCTTAGGAATAGGACGGTTTTTGAGAAAAGATTGATTAGGTCTCCTGCTAAAATCATATGCACTGTTTTCTCCTCCTTGAACTATTGTGCAGGTCTTCAGAAGTCGGACATGAAGGAGATCCTCAAGGAGCGAGCGAAGCTGGTGCAAGAGGAAGCTCTGCATCAACATGCTGGAGCTAATAGCCAAGCTGCTCAGGAGGTGATGCCTCAACCAGCTTTGCTTTTGGGAGACGCTGCAGGAGCGGAAACAGCCACTCCAAGTCTCCAACTTGAAGGAGCCAGGACAAAAAAAAGAAGTGTGGTTCATTTTGTCAATTGGGGGGGGGGGGGGGGGGGACCAAGTAATGGACTGCGATTTGTTCGCATCTTGTAATAAGTCTGAATGTGGGTTACTTAGCTAGGGTCTACTATCTGTAACTGAGAACCCTGTTACTTGCTTTTTGGTTTCTTCTTGGTGGTCATTGTCGGTTTTGCAATTCTAAACTTGGTGCGATCGCCGACGTAATAGACTCGGTGTTGCCGGCGTGCAGCCCACCCGCTTGGGTTCGAACCCGGGTGTCTCATTTTTAGGGTACTGTTTATGTAAACAGTACCATCTGGTATTGTTTATGTGAATAGTACCTCTCAAAGTATACGTACACGTGAGTGCGTTCAGTGGTCAAATCACATATCTGCGTTCTGTGAGACTTTAGATCTCCATTTTGTCTAAAAATGTGTTTATTGGACATACTCATGTGAGTATGGGTGGAGAGGATGTCACGTTTGTATGAGTACGTGCTTGTTAGACTCTATCAAGAAATCATGGACGTGGCGCGTTTCGCATGCATGCTAAAGCAGTGTGAGCAAAGCGATACTGCCTTAATTTGTTCTTTTAATTCCAAATGTTGTTTTAAATATGTGAATATGTATCAACTTGTTAAAATTTTGACCCGCTGATATACAAAAAAATTGGATATTTAAAATTTATCGTATGTAAATAACACTACTAGATTTGTCAGAAGAAAAACATTAAAATATAATTTCACTAATGCTACAAAAAGTAATAGTTAGTCGTGTGTGATCGTTATGCATGCAAGTGATCGTGCGTTTGTGAAAGAAAGAAAGAAAGATGAAGAAAAGCTAGGGGAATTGATGCGCCAAGTGATGTGTCGCGCTCGCGTGCTACACTTGCCCTCGGATCGTGCGCGCACATCGATCGCTTCATATGTCATGTCAGTCTCCGGCGACCACTTGGTCTGCCCAAAATGGAGAAGGTTATATTCAGGTGAATATTGTCCTCTTTCTTTAGTATCTTTTGGTGCGTGGCACGTCCTACATCAAGCGTTAGTACAAATGGGGAATTTTTCTCTGCGCAATTTAGGTCGACTCGAAATGGGGAATTTTTATAGGAATTTTAGGCAATGTTATTGAAATTTTGGTCTCCAACTTTGGCCATTACTTTCATAACTTTTATATTAGTAGAAAATAATGAATATATACAATTCAATGAAAAATGTTTTCAACGATAAATCTAGCAATACAATAGATGGTCAACATTTTAAAACATCATTCGATAAGAACGGGGGATTCGATGTTTAACCTGTTCCTCCCAAACTTATTATTTGACTTAGAATATACCTTAATGTGAGTTGTTTTGATGCCTGACGAATCTCTTTATCTTCTGAGTTTCTATATGTTGCACAAAATATATAATTATTGCTGAGCAAGCATAATTAGAGCTTACCAAATTGCAGGCCAGATGTTCTTTTAAATGTATAGTATG
Source organism: Dendrocalamus latiflorus (assembly GCA_017311315.1). Classification (NCBI taxonomy): domain Eukaryota; kingdom Viridiplantae; phylum Streptophyta; class Magnoliopsida; order Poales; family Poaceae; genus Dendrocalamus; species Dendrocalamus latiflorus. The sequence continues at coordinate 40,929,229 of CM029639.1, read as the reverse complement.
TTTCTCTTTTTCTACGGCGAACTATTAACCAGACATCATCAGCGGACCCACGAATTAAGGGTGTGATGCTTTTTGTTTTTTATGAAAATACCTAGCCTATTTCTTTTTTTAAGAGTTTTAATAGCAAATCATCAGTTTTTGTATATATTCCCTTTTTTTCACATAGAGCTATTAGCCACACACCATTAGCTAACCCACAAAATTGAAGGCTTTTTTTTATTTTTGCGTGAGAATTTGTTGTCTATTTTTTTTTCTAAGAGCTTCTGACCACAAATCATTGTTTCTACAGTTTTGCTATTGCACAGGTGACTGAAATTTTTTAATGTTTCAGTCACCTGAAATTGCACTCTCAATGAACTAAAATTGCAGCCTCCCTCCAAAAAAATAGCTGCAACTTTAGGTGATTCAGAGTGCAACTTCAGGTGACCTGAAATTGCACTCTCAATCAACTAAAATTGCAGCCCCCCTCCAAAAAAAACATGTGCAACTTCAGGTGATTCAAAGTGCAACTTTAGGTGATTGAAAGATAAAAAAATTTCAGTCGCCTGTGCAATAGTCTATCCCTTGTTTCTATCATATAATCTCTTTTCATGTAAAGCTATCAATCATACATCATCAGTGGACCCACCAAATTGAGGGCTTGATGATTTATTGTTAGAATTTCTTGTCGTTTTTCTAAGAGCTCTTTAACCACAAGTCATCATTTTTTATTTTGCCAATAGGAATATTAATTTCTCCGTTCCATGTTTCTATATATATTCTACATATTTTGGCACTGGGAACCATTGAGCGCCCAATTACTACAACCTTGGTCCCTCCCTAAAGTTTTACCAAAAGGTCAATTTGGTCCCTCATGTTTCAAATTAGTGTAGGAGGTCCCTGAAGTTTGATTTTTTGGGACAAATATGTCCTTTCGACTACATGTCTTGCCACCTCAACTGCTCAACATGCTAACTCATCACCCATCTTTATCTTTACAAATTAAACTCATCACCCATCTTTATCTTTACAAATTAGAGGCTCTAACCCTACAACTAAAAATTACTATATTAATCTAAAATAAAATAAATAGCTAGAAATTCTCACGTTAATCGAAAATAGAGAACATCACAACCATAGGCTTGTTAATAACGACGCAAGATAAGGGCTGGATCGAATACTTTGTTGAGTTAGAGATAAAAGTTTGAAAAGGACATGCACATATGGTAATTGGGGTCTTTGTCATCTCCGCCCAACCAAAAGTTAGCTGCTGCACGGTTGCATGGGATTATCCGAACTCCTCTTCCGATACGTAGTCTTCACCTATCAACCAAGGAAAATAATTTTCACTGATCGAACAAAGGCATTAATGAAAGACTAAGCAAACATGGGTACGGTCCAATGCGCCCTGTATTCATGTTGGAAATTAGGGTCCATTTATATTGATTTTTATCTTTAATTTATAAATAATAATAGATTATATAGAAATTTGTAGAGAGACACTCGTATGTAATTTTGACCGATATAAATGAAGTCACTATAGTGTGTACTACAATCGACTAGTATGCCTCATCTTAAAAAAATACTCCGTTTGAAAGTTAAACACTATAAAAAATTATTTACTATAAAAATAGTTTTTAGACGGCAATACGAACATGCCCCTTAATTGCTGGTCAGCTTTTCAAATCAAAATACACAGGAGAAGCTGAAGGGTATGCACAGTGCAATTATAAGGATGTATAGTTTAATATTTTAATGTAAACTCCTTGATAGTACAGCTTTAGTGGCTTCCTGATCATATAACAATGACATATATTGTTTAAGAACAAACATAACAGAATCGAGAAAAAGCACCAGTATAGTTAAATACAATTCTAATCAGATGCAGAAAAAACGCAAGCCATCTTTGACCTTCATGCTATTCCCACGTAAACCAATATCACAATTTTTCTTTTAATCTATTCCTTCAGTTTGCCTTCAGAATGTATAATGTAAAATTTGAAATTTCAATATTTAAAAATACCAGCATTTCTAACTAAATTATGCTCCTAAAATGTCTATAAACTTAGTACTAAATTTGCATAAACATAGAGAAAAATATATAGCCCGTGCGATGCACGGGTTGATTATCCCAATTTAAATTACCTTTTCGCCCTCTCCCTTTGTTTGTTAAGCTTTATTTGGAATTTGGAGCTGTATCTGTCATAGCCCTGTAAGTTTGGTTGATACTTTTTTTTTTGCGAGGATGATTGGTTGATACTTCTGGTGTCGTGTATCTGCAAGGTAAATTCTTTTGTTTGAATTTAAGTGTCAATCACAAAGAAAAAAAGGAATTGAAGTGTAATTTTATTGGACTGATGCGGATGTTATTGCTTTGTGACTGAACTGTAGAATTGGAATTAAGAATGGCCTCTGTAATTTGCTACGAATTGATTCTATCTTAGCTGATTTGTCAACCTAACTTATGAGTGTACAAACTGAGTTTCTCTCTCTTTTTGTGGCGGCTCTCAAGTGAAACAAGAAGGAAATGGTAACTCAATCTGACACCCCAAAGGAGGGGCAAAAGGGGAATCTCAATCGAGCAGAGTCAGATTAGCTAGGGAGATGTGACTGATTTGAATCTTGAGGGACCAGACCGAGCTTTCGGTGAAACTTCAGGGACCAATTTGACCATTCACCCAGAACGGTGCATGCATTCAGGATTTCAGGGAAAAATCATCGGATTATTTTTTTCACCAGGTCGTTGCCTTCCAGCGTTATCGCAGCATCCAACAGTGACTGCAATTAACGGGAGGATCCTTTCAGTCGACGTCGTTGAACGGATCAATAACACAGTGGGATCGTCCGTCGCGCGCGCGTGCGAAGCTAGCCACCACGCGGCGGCGGGCCCTGTACGCGTGGAGAATTATTCCCTTGCAATGCTCGGCTAGCTCCGGCCAAGCTAGGCAGCCGTATCAGCTGCCGTCCACAGAGAGAGAAACGGCTGTCACGTCGCCGATCTCGGACCGTCCGATCGTGGTCCGGCGGCTGTTGGAACAACGGATGACGCCTCGCCGCACTAATTGAAGCGCAGAGCGGTAAGTCCACGTCTCGTCGTCGCCGTCTGCCGCGCGCGCCGCTGTTAGAGGTGAGGTCAAGAAATTCGGTCCCGGCTATTCCCACCGGCTGGCCGGTTGCGCGGTCAGCGGTCGTCCTCTTCGTCCGGTCTCCGATACATGCATACTATCACACTATGAATGTATGTATGGATCATAGATAGATTCTTTTAAGATGTGTCTTATAATCTTTTGTTTAAAATTTTGAATTTTAGTTGTTCGTGGGAGAAAGCATAGAGATAAATACTCACGTACGATTTTGATCGATATAGATGAAGTTGTAACAGTATCTACTTTAATCAATTGATAGACCCTGTTATTAAAAAAATACTTCATTTGAAAGCTAGTTACGGTAGAAAACTAAGCCATAAGTCAAAAAAATCCACCCTAGTACATGGCAACTTCCCATATTGCATATATGCATGCATATGCCTCCTAGCTCCGTCTCCCTTAATTTTGATTACTTCGATGACTTCCCTTTGATTACATCACTAGTCATGCATGAGAGGTTCCTAGTAATGCTAGTATTATTGCAAGTTTGGTCATTATTAACTTAATTAAGGATATTGCTTTGGAGCAACTAGTAGCTCCTTAGCAAGAACGAGCCACCCACCTTCTTCTTCCTAAAGAGACTCCCCCTCCTACCATCTTCATCTTCCTTAGCACAACTCTATCATCTCTCCCCCCACGACTCCCATGGTCCCACCACTGAGCTTTACCTCCTTCTCTAGTGACAGGCGGTGGTCAGCGACAAGGTTAGAGCTCACTGGGTTAGGGGAAAGATACACCGTGGCCCTTGGCTGTAAAGGGAGGACGGGGAGAGGCTGAGTGGCAGTGGCAGCAGTGTGGCAAGGCGGCAATGACGCCGCCGGCCGTGGGTTCAGAAGAGGGCGATGGAGTTAGGTTGGGCAGGGCTTAGATGGTGGAAGGTAGGGAGTGGAGGTGGTATGTCTCTCCTACGACCAGCTCAATGATACTTTTCTCAAGTTAGAAAAGTTTTATACTAGTTCTAGGACTAGGTGTGATGAGTTAGAGAAGGAGGTAGAGAGTTTGTCACGGGAGTTTACTTCACTTAGATATGTTTTCTCCCATGACGATTGCGATATATGTTCTTCTTTGCTTGGCGATATGGAGAAACTAAAGAGCTCACATGATAGTGTGATTTTTAAGTTGTATTTTCCTAAGGTGGAGGATGTTAGTTTGCCAACTAAGTTAGAGTTGTCTAGGATTGCTCCTTTACATTCTGATTCTGTTGAGACTATATTTTATACCTCATGTAAGGATAAGGATAATACTTTTAGATAATTGTATACCATGCTCCTTGATCTGCCTGAAATATGTGATAGTCGTACCAACTTGAAGATTAATTTAAAGAAGACAAATCATAAAATTGCTAAAATGCAAGTTGCCTTGATGGAGCCTGTTACTTATTGTGCCAACTACCTAAAATTAACTAGTGAACTTGAATCTGTTTCCAAGCAATTTCAGTATATGTGTGATCATAATAAAAAATGGCTCAATATGTTTCTAAGGCACCTATTAGCTCACCGTGTAATAATTGTAAAAAACTAAAATCTGAATTGATTGCATTAGATGAAAATGTGTGAAGCTAACTAAGGATCTACTAGAGAAGCCAAAATCTGATTATTTGTTCAGTGTTCCGCACATAAGGAGAGATATACACGTGCTATTCGATCTTCTCCTTCTGATTCTTCGTACTCTCCTTCTAGTTCCTCATCCTCTCCTTCTTCTTGTGCTTTATGTGCCTCTCTCTTTCGGGAGTGTGAGTACCACATGAACACACTTGAAAATTTTGTTGGAGGCAAGAAAAGGCTCAATCTTATCCAAGACAAATCTAAGATTTGTAAATTCAATCAAGGTTTATGATATGATTTCCCAGAGGATGCGAGGAAATATCCACTGCTGTTGTTAGAGCTGTAGCAGTAGGTGTGATCGAGGCTATGCCCAAGCCTAAGAAAATAGTGTTTAAGTCTGCAGGTTTTGTCCATTAGATTTCTGACAGTAAGGTTGTTCCACCTGCTGCTTTGACCTTTCAGAAAGTGAAGTATCATTATACATTCTGTTAGAAAGATGGACATGTGGTTGAGTTTTGCTTCAGGTGCGCTAAGATCGCGTGAAGAGACCATGTTTGCGCTCTTAGGAGTATTTAGAGTCAACCCCAGACTCGGAGTGTTCCTAAGAGCAACATGAGATCTAGAGTCATAGGCAGCTCTTCTGATTTGCATGGTTTTAGGAAGCGCTGAGGACTTGGTTTTTAGGATTCTTCTGATTTTGATCCTCAAGTTGCTTCTGGTAGTTCCATTTTTGCTGATTTTTCGTGGCGTACGTGATCCAGAGACCAGAGATGAAGAAAAGGAGTGGGAAGAAGCAGATGGATAGTCGCTCACCGAAGAAGTCGGCTGCTCACGAAGAATCTGGGAATGTCTTTTTTTTTGCACTTTTGTAATAAAATTGCCTTGCATTTAAGAAGGAAAAAGATGGATTGTGGGAGTGGACATCACATCTCGGCAGTAGTCGGCATATACTATTACTACAAGGTCTCTAAACAAAGTTCTATGAAGCAAATGACATAAACTAGTGTATCCGGTTCATTGAACGGGAACATTCGAGTGTGTCACTTACTTCATGCCCCTTGAAGGTCTATGTGGCATATACACTAGAGTGGCCCTTGATTGGTTAATTTGTGCTCTCAAATTGTAGGGTTGCACAAGATTAATCTTGGCCGTCCCACTACTAAATGAGGAAGCAAGAAAAATGAAACATGACACAAACTAGTGTATCCGGTTAATTGAACGGGAACACTCGAGTGTGTCACTTACTTCATGCCCCTTGAAGGTCTATGTGGCATATACACTAGAGTGGTCCTTGATTGGTTAATTTGTGCTCTCAAATTGTAGGGTTGCACAAGATTAATCTTGGCCGTCCCGCTACTAAATGAGGAAGCAAGAAAAGTGAAACATGATAAGATGAGGAAGCAAGAAAAGTGAAACATGATGCTCAATGTTAGGAAGAGAGGAGAGTAGAGGGAAGGGGGAGAAGGGAGGGGGTGATGTGGACAGAGAGAGGGGTTATGTGCCTATACTATATACTATATACTATATACTAACACAACAAGCAATGTAATATGTACCAATGTAAACTAAGCAACTGCAGTAAACAATGTACCAATGTAGTATGTACCAAATAACAAATTAAACTAAGCTACTGGAGTAAACAATGTACCAATGTAATATGTACCAAATAGCAAACTAATTAAGCAACTGCAGTAAACAATGTACCAATGTAATATGTACCAAATAACAAACTAATTAAGCTACTGCAGTAAATAATGTACCAATGTAATATGTACCAAATAGCAAACTAATTAAGCTACTGCAGTACACAATGTACCAAATCGCAAACTAATTAAGCTACTGCAGTAAACAATGTACCAATGTAATATGTACCAAATAGCAAACTAATAAGCTACTGCAGTAAACAATGCTCACAATGCTCAAAACCATAGTCCATCACAGAAACTGCTCACAATACTCAAAACCCTAGTCCATCACAGAAAGTGCTCACAATGCAGACGGTAATCGAGGGGAGGTGGTCGGCGAGGGGCTCGGGGGAGGCGGCCGACGACGGGCTCGACGAGGGGCTCGGGGGAGGCGGCCGGCGACGGGCTCGACGAGGGGCTCGGGGGAGGCGGCCAGCGACGGGGTCGGGGGAGGCGGCCGGCGACGGGCTCGACGGAGGCAGCCGGCGACGGGCTCGGGGAGGCGGCCGACGAGGGTTCAGGGAGGCGGAGGCGACGACGGGCTCGGGATTTAATTAGATCTAGATCGAATAACTGCGCAGCACACAGGGAAAACCCTAGCCAGAGGGTATATATAGGGAGGTTATCACAGACGGTTCTAAACTTAGAACCGTCTGTGATAAATATCACGGACGGTTCTACGTTTATAACCGTCTGTGATAGTTATACTATCACAGACGGTTATAAACGTAGAACCGTCCGTGATATTTATCACAGACAGTTCTAAGTTTAGAACCGTCTGTGATAAGCCTTTGCGACTGTAGTTATTAAGACAACACCAATAACCACAGTTGCATTCATATCCACCACCAAACAGCTGCATTCATATACAACACCAACCAGCTAAATTCATATCAACCATCACATGTACATCACACATATACATCACATATACATAAATGCCAATACACATGTACATTTTGACATATACATTTTCACATATACATTTTGTCACACATTTTCACACATACATCTCAAAATTGTCACACATTTTCACATATACATCTCAAAATTGTCACACATTTTCACATATACATCTCAAAATTGTCACACATTTTCACATATACATTCTTATTATACTTGCTTAATTATTTCCTTTGAAAATTAGCCCTTCATCATGATCAATGCGTACGTAACTAGTTTCGTCACGTTGTTCATCGTCGACCCTTATGCCATTTCCAAAAGGAGGCAACTCGTCAAATTGATTGTATTCCTTCTCGTCCACTACATTCTCCACTCCGACAATTCTCCTTTTTTCATGAAGAACTACATGACGTTTCTTATTTGCCGGGTCGGTTACATAGAAAACTTGAACAACTTGATTAGCGAGTACGAATGGTTCGTCTTTGTACCCGACATGTTGGAGGTCCACGGTCGTGACACCGTACTTGTCAACCTTCACCTGTGGGAGATGCACCCAACGGCAGCGAAATAAGGGGATCTTGAAAACCACATAGTCGAGCTCCCAAATCTCTTCTATGAAGCCATAGTACGAGTTTCTCGACCCATCGGTACTGAATGCATCTATGCGGACACCACTGTTCTGGTTAGTGCTCTTGACATCCTGAGACTGCGTATAGAATGTGTACCCATTTATGTCATATCCTTGCCATGTCACAACTGTAAATGTCGGCCCTTTTCCAACCATGTCAGCGTCTCACTCGGTGAGCTCCTAGCGATTTGCTCCTTCAACCATTGGTTGAACCAACGGTTGTGTTGTCTCATGATCCAAACATCCGGCCACTCTGGATTCTGTTGCCGAAGCACATCCTTGTGCTGGTCCACATAAGGCGCCACTTCAGTCATGTGTTGCAACACCGTGAAATGGGCTTGAGTGTACGTGTCCATATCTGGAGTGATTGCTTTCCTTCCGATAGTTCCGAGACCCTTTAGCCTCCCCTCATGACGAGATTGAGGGACACCTATCGGTTGAATCTGAGCCATATAATCGACACAAAACTCAATAACATCTTCGCTTGCATAACCTTCGACGATGCTGCCCTCCGGCCGAGAACGATTCCGTACGTAGGACTTGAGAATTCCCATGAACCTCTCAAATGGGTACATGCTACGTAGGAATATGGGCCCGCACATTTTTATCTCCCACACAACGTGAACAATGAGATGGACCATGATATCGAAAAACGAAGGAGGAAAATACATTTCAAGGTGACATAGAGTCATCACCACCTCGTCCTGCAGAGCATCTAGTCCTTCGGGATCGATGACCTTCTGAGCAATTGTGTTAAAGAAATAACATAGCCTCGTGATTGTCTCTCGGACTTTGATCGGCAAAATATTTCTAATTGCAATAGGGAGCATCTGTGTCATCAGCACATGACAATCATGAGACTTCATGTCATTTAACTTCAAATCTTGCATCGAAACAAGTTTCTTCACGTTGCCGGAGTAACCAGACGGAACTTTGACACCATGCAAGCACTAGCACAGTTCTGTTTTCTCAGCCTTGGACAGAGTGTAACACGCAGGGGGAAGGTATGTTCGTCCATTATCAGTGCTTGTCGGTGCTAACTCAGGCCTGATGTCCATGTCAGCCAAGTCAAGCCGTGCGTTGACACCGTCCTTTGTTTTATCACGGATGTTCAGTAAGAGACCAATCAAGCTGTCGCACACATTCTTTTCTACGTGCATGACGTCGATGCAGTGCCAAACATCTAGGTACTCCCAATAAGGTAAGTCCCAAAATATTGATCTCTTCTTCCAGGTGTTCTTCTCATGAGCCCTCAATTTACGTCCCTTTCCGAGGACAACATCTAAATCCTTAACCATATCATAAACCTCGTGTCCCCTTAAATGCCTTGGAGTTGAACCGTCTTCCTTCACTCCGTCAAATTGTTGCTTCATCTTGCGGTATGGGTGAGCCCTCCGAAGGAACCGGCGGTGACGCATGTAGACGATTTTGCGTGAGTGTCTCAGCCACACACTCTCGGTACCATCTAAACAGTGAGTACAAGCTTTGACACATTTTGTACTATGGCCCGATAGGTTACCAAGGGCAGGATAATCATTTATGGTGCAGAATAATAAGGAGCGCAGAGTGAAGTTCTCTCGGTTGTATGCATCCCATACCTGTACCCCTTCGTTCCACAACACTTTTAGATCTTCCACCAATGGTGCTACGAACACATCGATATCATTCCCAGGTTGTTTTGGCTCTTGGATAAGTATCGACAGCAAAATGTACTTTCGCTTCATACACAACCAAGGAGGAAGGTTATAGATGCAGAGAGTCACGTGCCATGTGCTATGTCGGCTGCTCATGCTACTGAAAGGATTCATTCCATCTGTACTCAGTCCAAACCTTATATTCCTTGGTTCTGCACCGAACTCTGCAAAATTCCTATCGATGTTTCTCCACTGCGCGGAATCAGCAAGGTGTCTTATCATTCCATCCTTCTTGCGCTCCTCCGAGTGCCAACGCAGCAGTTTTGCCTCCTTTGGATTTGCAAAAAACCTTTTCAAACGGGGAATTATAGGAAAATACCATGCCACCTTAGCAGGAGGTCATTTCTTCGCCTCTGTTCCCTCGCCATTATCTGATTGATTGTTACGTTTGTATCGGGATGCGTTGCACACCGGACATACATGCAAGTTTGCATACTCTTTACGGTAGAGGATACAGTCGTTCGGGCATGCATGTATTCTTTCTACTTCCATTCCCAACGGACAAAGAACCTTCTTGGCTTTATACGTGGTTTTAGGCAACTCATTTCCCTCCAGAAGCATGTCCGCTAAAAGACCTAGCAGCGCCGTGAAACTCTTGTCGGACCAATCGTTGCTTGCCTTCAATTTCAACAGTTCAAGCACGGCCGACAACCTCGTGTACTTGCAGCCCGTGTACAAAGGTTTCTCTGAGTCCTCCATCAAGCCATGGAATTTAACATACTCTCTCTCATCATAGTTCTCTTCTACATCGCGAAGCATCTGATCCAGATTATCATCGTGCAACCTATCCGAATCCGAGCCACAATCGACATCAGCCGGCGGCATGTCATTCACTTCACCGGCGATGTCATCCGGGGGCATATCATTCACTTCACCGACGATGTCATCCGGCGGCATATGATCATTCACTTCGTCATGACTGGTCCAACACGTATAATCCTTTTTGAAACTCCTCCGAATCAAGTGCGCTTTAATTTGCCCTCGGTTTTTAAACATCTTCAAATTCTCGCAGTCAGTGCATGGACAGCACATATATTCCACCCCCTTATTCAACATATCCTCCTCGGCGGCTCTTATAAAAGCAGAAACGCCATTAATGTACTCTTCACTCACACGGCTCGCGGCATACATCCAGCTTCGGTCCTATGTTACGTACATATATAACAACTTAGTATTAAAATCTAGATTAACTAATTATAACTACATATATACCGGCCACATTTATTATATTGAGACTTAATTTGCTAGCTCAATTCATATTGCAAACACAACAGCTATTATATAACCAACAATTTTGCAAATTAACCATCTTCAATAACGTACCACTCATGGATTACTTAGACCTAAATTGTAATGCAATTAAAGAATAAATAAATTTCATTACTAACCATATCTACAGCAACCAGGAAAGTCTGAATCTTAATTCAAAGCTCAATCTCTGCCTCTTCCCACCAAATTAACTGGCCTGAAATCGCCTAGCTTCCTCCCGAGTGAAAAAGTGCGCAGCAGTGGCTAGATCTGGATCGAAATGAAGACAGATGCGGTCTGAGCAGCGCAATAAATGCCTTAGTCATTATCACAGACGGGTTTTAACTAAAAACCGTCCGTGATAACCAGCTTATCACAGACGGTTTTTTATTAAAACCGTCTGTGATAAATATTATCACAGCCGGTTTGTTATAAAAAACTGTCTGTCATAAGCTTCATGCCAGAACGCTTCGCGCGTGTTTCCATTGCCAGAACGCTTCGTGTTTCGATCGTCTAATTAACGTCTCTCGATCGTTATACGAAGCGTCTATATCATTAATGCTTCGCGCGTGTTTCCATTGCCAGAACGCTTCGTGTTTCGATTGCCAGAACGCTTCGTGTTTCGATCGTCTAATTAACGTCTCTCGATCGTTATACGAAGCGTCTATATCATTAATGTTTGGGTATACGATGCTAAAGGTTAAATATGCGCGTCTAATCCAGGTCTCTTCTACGTACGTACAATATGGATTCTACTATTCTTGTGATCATCTCCTTCCTCTCATCTGTTCATCACGAATTGTTCGGCCGGAACCTTACACAGGCGACCAGCAATTTGCATCTGGAGCAGCTTCTCCGCACAGGCCCTGCTCTCCTTCCCCGACTTTCTTTCATCCGTCAGCTCGACCTCATCATCCGCCGTCGACGGAGGCGTCTCGCTGCCGCTCAAGAAAGGGAAACATCCCTCACCCTGGTTCTTCTCCACAATGTGCGCAAAGCGGAAGAAGCTCTACACGCATTGGAGAGACTGATGGATAGCCTTGCCGATCAAGCAAATACGGCAGATTCTGAGGAATCTTTTCATGCTATCCTCTACGACATTATGGATGCTGCTGATCATTTGCCCAGGCTGGAGGAGGAAGTGCTGAGGACAAGGGCAATCTTAACGGCGTTCGAGAATTTAGCGGCTGATCCTCCAAGTCCCCAAGTCGAAGAAGAAGCGTACGAAGCCCAAAAGATTACAATATGGGAAACTATTTACCTGTGCGACTTTTGTAATAAATTTGCCTCTAATTGAAATTAATAAATTTGCCTTTAATTTGTGATCTCTTGTCTCAGTAGTTCTGTACTTAAGTTATTAGAAGCAATGTGTACTTATATGTTAACCTCTGATCTAGAATATGACAGACAAAGGGACATCACAGACGGTTCTTGTTAAAAACCGTCTGTGAACATTCACAGACGGTTCTTAACAACAACCGTCTGTGATAGTCGACACAACACAGACGGTTTTTAATAAAAACCGTCTGTGATATTCCAGTATCACAGACGGTTCAGAGGTAAGAACCGTCTGTGATACTCCTTTTTCCCGCCACAAATACCACAGACGGCCTTCAAATTAAAACCGTCTGTAATAGTGTACATTACAGACGATTTCACAAAACCGTCTGTGATTTGACGTCTACTATTAGCCTTTCTGTAGTAGTGGAAGCAGTTTGCCATGTTTTTTTTTTAGAAACCTCCATTCAAAAACTAGGGCTTCGATCCTGTTTGAGGAGCTTTAGCTTAAAGGCTTAAAGCCACTGCAAGCTCTCTATTGCTTTGTAATAACTGGAGAAGCTAGCTCTTCTTTAAAGGGTGTTCTTTTTAGTCGCAGTTTATGTCTTTTGACTGCGATTTATTAGCTCTGTATTTGGGTTCTTTTTAGCCGCAGTTTATGTCTTTTGACTGCGATTTATTAGCTCTGTATTTTTGACTTTTTAGCTAGCATTTAACTTCGGTTTCTTTCAGCAATTACTATTCATTAGACTAATAAGCCATAGCCAAAAACTATAAACCACAATCTAAAAGAACACCTCATTGGTGTAGTGAATAGTGATTACTGAAAGAAGTCGAAATTAAAAGTCGATTGAAAAGTAAGAAAGTACAGGATGGAACTAGTACTGTAGAAGTACTTTTATATGGAGTTAAAAGATTGCTAGGCTCGTAGGTTGGGCTTCAACTTCTGGCTTCCGGCTTATTTTTCACTATTCATAAATTTCGTCTTTTTTGAACTTTTGGCTTTTTGTTGAGCTTTTTTACCGGTTCTTTTTTTCCCATATGTGTTTGTATTATACGTAATGGGCTAACATATTTTTATATTTTTTATTTTTTAAAATTTAATTATGCTAAATAAGCCCTTGTCAGCTACAATATTTTTTCAGTCAGCTACAATATTTTCAGCCATAAGCCACAAAAAAAAAAGCCAACTCATCACTAGATGGCATGATGGGTGAAGTGTGTGTAGGGTCGTTTTCAGAGCCCGCTAGTTAGGCGGCAGGGTACCACATACCGTGCTCCAGTACAAAACGTTTCGAATGATGTTGAATGGAAGGGAACATGTCTCCTTTGGCGATGATAAGCAGATTTTTGTCAAACAAACGTAACGTACGTCTGCTGATTTCGCTGTGTGCAAGGGAAGCTATTGAAACAGCAGCGTCCATACGTACACACCGGAAAAAAAACATTGGACTATACTGTTTGCATAACGCAGGGAAGCTTTCACACGCGCGCAGCTGGTCTCTTACGTGGCATCAAATCAGACGTACGTGTGTAGGCATTTGGTGCCAAAGTGTGACGGAGAATTATGGTGGTGATCGGTTCGGCTGAAAAGCTCATGGCTTATGGCTGAAAACACTGTAGCTGGCTGAAAAAAGCACTGTAGCTGACAGAGGCTTATTTAGCATAATTAAATTTAAAAAAATTTAAAAATATAAAAAATATGTTAGCCCATTACATATAATACAAACAAATACGGAAAAAAAACTGGCAAAAAAGCTCAATAAAAAGCCAAAAGTTCAAAAAAAGATGAAATTTATGAATAGTGAAAAATAAACCGGAAGCCAGAAGCTAAAACCCAACCTACGAGCCTAGCAATCTTTTAACTCCATATAAAAGTACTTCTACAGTACTGGTATAGCCAGTCGATCATGATTTCACGAATCACGATAAGCTACGAGAGCGGTTTTTGCATGGGGATCGTGGCCATAGAAGATTTTTTTTCTCTCTCCAAATGTAAGAAGTTAATAATCATCTAAAAGGAAGAAGTTAATAATCGACCCAGTGTGTCAAGTCAAGCTCGATCTGCTGTGTTATTTCTCTTGGTCATCATAAATATACTAACTAGCAGCGTAAGCGCGGCGGCACGCTACGCTAGCTACCGTGTGGATCGAAGTAAAAGAGACGATAATTCGCGGGAAGTTTTTTAAAAAAAATCGAAGACACATGCGTAATTTCAGAAAAACTAAAGGCCTTTTTCGCAAAAAACCCGAGGACATGTAAGCACTTGTATGTAGCTAAACGAGGACCCATATGTAATTTTGAAAAACTACAGGATGCTATCCTGTAAAAGTATATGCAATTTCGGTGAAGTAGAGGGGGTTTTGGGAAAAAACCTAGTAGGGGTCTTTTTGTAATAATCAAGGACCTTTACGTGATTTCAAAAAATACAAGGGACTTTTTGTAGGAAAGATGACATGGCATAGGTGGGAGGTCAGGAACTCCCCTGACTTTGTTTTAGTGATGATACTTGTGTGCCTAACGAAAGAATGGACATGACTAATAACTAGTAGGTAGATCTTTTAAACCTGGTGCCCAAGTATATACAAATGTGTAACTGAAGACACCAAAGGACTAACCAAGGACAAACGATGCGTAGTACACATGTACCCTACTGTATTACTAGGAATACCACCCGCACGTGGTTGCGGACTTACTCATTAAACAAGTTTGAGGTTTTGACCTACTCGATCAATTTTTTCTCGATCGTGAAAACTACTTTTGAATCGTTCAAGCTGTATACGGCCCTGATCAATATGGCTTCAGCTTCTGGTTTCAGCTTATTTTTGCACTATTCATAAATTTCGTCTTTTTCTAAACTTTTGTTTTTTTTTTGAGTTTTTTTACCGGTTCTTTTTTTCCTCGTATTTATTTACATTATACGTGATGGGCTAATATGTTTTTTCTATTTTTAAATTTTTTTAAATTTAATTATGGTAAATAAGGCTCTGTCAGTTACAGTGCTTTTTTCAACCAGCTACAGTGTTTTCAGCCATAAGCCATGAGGCTTTCAGCCGAACCGATCACCACCTACAGCCTCCGAAGGACGGTGTTAAGAGTAGGGGTGGCAAGCTCGTTGTATCGGTTTGAAATTATTTTTATTATATTTATTAATCGGTTAAATATTAAAATAAGTTGATCTCAAATGAATTTGAATTTTGCTCTAATTCGGTTCACCTTATTAACTCGTTTCTAAAAATATCTATAAACTATACGAAAAATATTATTAAATTAAAGTATGCTGATTTTAAAAAAAGTTTGATAAGAAAAAAATTTGACTGGATATCCACTTCTAGTGGAGAGCCTATCAAACAAAGTAGAGAAAAAAGGACACTGTTGATGGTTCTTATTCTAGAAAGTTAAAGAAAAGTGCTTAATTCTCCGCGCTGCACCGCACTTCATAGCAGACGACGACGACGGCAACTACTCCCAACAGTCTTACCAGTACAGTACATTAAATGGGTAAAAAACTCGACCCGTTAGCGAGCCGTATATATAGCGCGGGCGCATGCGGAACACAACAAGCTCAGCTCGAGATAGCTACCCGGACGCCAACGAACGTACGCACTGATCACGAGTCACGACCGGCTGCTGGCCATGGAGATGCCGCCGCCGCCGCCGCCTCCTGGCCCCGCCGCGGCCTGTGCGGGAAAGCCCGACAGGAAGACGGTGGAGCGCAACCGCCGCAACCAGATGAACGCGCTCTACGCCCGCCTCGACACGCTCGCCCGCTCCGGCGCCGCGCCTTCTGCCACAGTTCGTGCACACCATGCTCTTATCCATCCATGAATCGCATGCATATGTATTCGCACCATGTACGTGAACTCATGTCAGTATATATATGATGTTTAATTTGTGTTAGCCGGCGCGGGGAGGGCCGCCGGCGACGACGCGGCAGGACAGGCTGGAGGAGGCGGCGGCGTACATAAGTCGGACGGCCGAGCGGGTGGAGAGGCTCAGGGAGAGGAAGCGGGAGCTGACGGGGAGGACGTCCGAGCCGGGCTCCGGCTCCGGATCCTCGTCTGGGGCGGCGGCCGGCTCGCCGGAGGTGGAGGTGCAGCACCTGGGCTCCGGCCTGCATGCGATACTCGTCAGCGGCGCCCCGCCGAGCGACGGAGCGTCGTTCCACCGCGCGGTGCGCGCGGTGGCGGAGGCCGGCAGCGAGGTGCAGAACGCGAACTTCTCCGTGGTCGGCTCCAGGGCCGTGTACACCATCCACACGCTGGTGAGTTCTCGTACGCAATCCATCAGGCATTAACACATGCATTACATTTTTTTTTGGAACTTAAACTTAGTGTGCAACACTGTATGTATGCTTCCCTTCCATGATCACTTACTAACTAGCTGTGATCTTGCAGGTCGGAGAGGAGCAGGGCGGCATTGAGAGGGTCGTGCAACGATTGAAGGAAGCATTACGTGGAGACGTATGTTGAGGGGGATGGCTCTATTCGGAACTAGGCATTTTCTCACGATTTATCGAACTATTTCATATAAAATTTCTGAAATGCTTCCTATATAATTATCAAACTAGCCCCTAATTAACTAGTTAAGTACGAAAGAAATGCAGTGTGAGGGGGCCGGGCCTCACATGCCGCTCCTCACTCACCGTTGGTTTGAGATGATCAACTCGATCTAACAGCTGATGGGGAAGGGTCTCGCATGATTCCCTTACTTTACTGCTCACTCTATCATTTTTACTTAATTTTCTAAAATTCGTACCGTCAAATTTTCTAAAATTTAGCTACTAATAAGTTTAAAATTATGCAGATTGAATATATAAAAATTATATTATTAAATTTATCGTTAAAAATACTTTCATAATATTATAATTTTATTAGTATATTTTAGTATAATATTATAAAAAATAGTTATAAAGTCGTATATTAAATAACATAAAAAATTAAAAATGTAAGTAAAAAAGAATCGGACTAGCCTGTCTGCATGGCACATGCATGCAAGGGGCGACCTGAGTAATAACGCGGTGGCTCACTACCAGTCAACGCCGTGCGGGAGCTGTCTTCCTCCTCTCGATCTGCTGCTGGCTGCTAAAAAAGCCGAAACATATTTGATCTTTGACTGACTTTGAATTGCTTGTCCATCGATCAGGAGATGGAGGCTGCCTGCGCGCGCGTGTATCAGGTGTCGATAATGTGAAGAAATTTGCAGACAAGCTTATCTTATGTATAATAGTATTGGTCATTGGGTGGCTTGGTGCATATATATGTATTATGCACAAGTGCAAAATTTTCACAGGATGATCTAGCTACTATGTGTATGGAAGAAGTTGACGATATTACATATATGTATGCATGCAGATTCAGCTTCGAATTAAATGTGTGTGTGTGTTTTTGTTGTGAATTGCTTTGTTTTTCCTGGCAGGGCACAAGTTACACGAGTGCATGGATACCGAACGGTATAGGAATTAATTGAATAAACCAAAATTAATAGGTAATCAGAGATGGCATGGTATAGCTTTTGGCACAAAATAGACTACCATTTGACCACGTGATTTAAAGGAAGTTTCCGAGTATATTTGCATAAATGTAATTACTAGCTAGCTTATTGTGCTCATCTTACTTTCACAGGCACAAGTGGTCAAACCTCAACTTGAATTGGGTCAGTGTCATGTCATGAATGTTAATTGAAACAGATCTGCATCTATCTTAAACTTATACAAACTACGAGACCACAAATTACAATTCTCAAGTTTATGGATCGAATTAACATAAACATGCAAGTTTATGGACTCACGTCACGGTGCGCTATAATTTTTTTTAATCTCAATTCAATCTGTCATTTTGGCTCCGGTATATTTACTTTTGAGACTTTGCAATGGCATATATTTACTTTTGAGCCTTTTCCGACATTTTTTTTATCTATGTCGTTTCTAGTTTAATCAGTTGGCTAACATTGACCTACGAACGTAGGTAAAAAGAAAACACTATATACTTGTAGTATGGGCACACAATAAGGGCGGTAATAATAAGCTTGTCTGCTATTTGTAAGTTGTGCGCTTCTTTTATTAACTATATATAGATCGATTTCTTGGTCTTTGAATTAGCTTTGAGATGTGTATACTTGATTTTAGATTGATCCAATGTTCAAAAATATGCATTATTATACTTAAGAAAGCATAAATCACCTTAGAAATATGCATCCCGGCCCGATAATTAGTTGTCGTTGCATACCCTTTTCAATCAGTTAAAGTGTCAGTAAAATCATGGTAAATGATATGAGACCCAAAAATGATGTAGTATCATGCCTCTCTCAGGCAAACTTGAAACCGGAGTGCCTTTAAAAATTAAAAGCACAAATAAAACACACAGATATGGATTGGTGAGCAACTTGCTCCTAGAGAAATTCATCTATGCAAAAAGTTTTATGAAAAAGAGGCAGCACATGTGTAGATTTTGAAGCGTGTGTGAAGTGGAAATAGACATGTAAACTTTTAAAAATAGTAACAAGTACAGTACCGATCTGATCGAGTAGTTTAGTTAGAAACTTAGAACGAACACACATATTTGAAGGGGTACATATATGAACAATAAAAAAAGACAACAATACCAATTTACAATTCATACAGTCGGTGCATTGAAAAACATAAGGCTACGTTTAGAATGCAAGAATTTTATTGGAATTTCATAGAAAATAATCCAATTTTCATAGAAATCTGAAAAAGATTCTCACGTTCCGAACAGGCCTAAACTCCTATGTATATTATATGGCATATAATTAATCAACCATGCAGGCACTAATTCTCAGTATCTGCAAAATGCACCTACGTGCGTACGAACTTTGTGATCCTAGCTTAACTCAAGAAATGTATACCTCAACCATGTAAGTGCGAGTACGCAGAATCCTTCGGAACCTATGTATGCATGCACCGTGCATGTCAAGCGTAACCGCACATGCCGTGCGTGCACCGCAGCCCGGCCGGGCAGGCACGGCGGCACGCGCCGCAGTTCTCAGCGTCGTACTCCGCGGCGGTGCACCGCCCACCGCAGCAGAGCTGGCCGAACGGGCACCGCTTCCCGCACGCGCCGCAGTTGTTCCGGCTGGCGAGCACGTCGGTGCACGCGCGGCCGCAGCACTTGATGAGCTGCTCGCCCGGCGCCGCTCTGCCTCCGCCCGAGCACGCCCCGGGGTCACCAGGCCTGCACACATGGCCCCTCTTGTCCCTGGACACCGAGGCGAGGAACCGGCCACTTGTGATCAGCCTGGGGTTCGCCCCGGCGTGGGCGACGTCCGACGCAGCCGAGGCGACGCACGCGAACGCTGCCGCCGAGACGGCGACGAGGAGGAGGAAGAAAAGCAAGGAACGTATTGGCCGTGGAGAAGAAGAGATCGCCAGGCCGGCGCCGTCTGCCATGCTAGCGTATTCCCTCTAATTCCCTCTCCTCTTGATCTCTTCACACTCTAGTGTGTGCGCGCGCTTAATTAGAGTGTTGGCTAGCTAGCTAGCTATAGGCTTTTATATCTTATAGTTTATAATTTATACTATAATAATTAGTTTTTAAATGATACGTTTTTTAAGATGAGATCAACATGAAGATTGTAATGAAAGGTATACTGAATTCAGCTGTATCAACCAAAATAATACGCGATTATTTTCCTCTACGTACTACCTCTCATACACAACTAAAATTTAAAAAATTTAAACCATAAATCACAGTCTAAAAAAACTTACCCTATAACGTCGCCCCTACGTAGTCAAAATTGATTAGAGCCAGTAAAAGATGGAAAGATTCGCGCGAGATCAGTTCCTTCAAAGTGCAAAATTACCTCGAGTAAATTAATTAAACAAAAGACTTATGATTCTTTAAAATAAATATAAGCCATTTAATCTAACAATTAAATGGTTCATAGGAGTAAAATTGTAAACCAAATAAGTGCCCTCGCTCACGGTGGTCGGTGCCACCTGCTGCCGCTGTTTTTGGCGCAGCCATAGCCGCCTTCAGGGCCTGTTCTTTTTGGCTGCAGCTTTTGGCTTTTGGCTACGGCTTTGTGGCTTTTGGGCTGTTTGTACGATAGATTACAGAGTAACAGAAACTCACGTGCAGTTTTTGCCGATATAAATGAAGTCAGTAAAGTATGTACTATAGTTAACTAGTAGATCCTATCTTGAAAAAATACTTCGTTTAAAAGCTAGTTACTGTAGAAAAGCTGAAAAGCAGTTTTTAGAAGCTAAAAAGAACAGGGTCCATCTACACTACACATTTAACAAATGGGTGTCAAAGTGGATTATTAGTGCTACTATAACTAATCAGCCTAGCTACTTACACACATAATTGTTATTCACCTTATAATAAATTGTCTATATCTAAATTAAGTAACTGGCCACATATTCATGAAGCAATATCAAGCAAGAATATATTGAAGTAAACTACGGGTACTGACTCATTCTTAAATTGGAGCAAACTACCATCTCTCTCTAAACCTAGCTAGCTAGATCTGAAAACCTAGCTATCATCTCTCTCTAGCTATTACAATGCATATAAGTTATTAGAAGCAAATACTATAACCTTTAATCACCAAGAACAAATCGATATACAAGCTAGATCTACAAGCGACACGTTTTCACCAAACCCCCCAAAGCCGACAGCCTTCTTCAATACAGCGCAATGAAGATAGATCTGTCAAGACCACGCTTGCTATTTAATAATACGGCATATCCCAGACGGTTCCAACCACCAACTATCTGTGATATGAAACTATCACAGACGATTCTCTATTAATAACCGTCTGTGAACTATCACAGACGGTTATTTATTCAAACCGTCTGTGATGTTCGCCATTATTACAGATAGTTTATGTAAACAACTGCCTGTGAATTATCACAGAAGATTATTAATACGAACCATCTGTGATGTCTTTCACTATTACAGACGATTCATATAAATAACCGTCTGTGATAATATAACAGATGATTATTTGTATGAACTGTCTATGATAGTTGTCTATCACAGATGATACACTATCACGCTTTATAAAATCGTCTGTGATAATATAGCACAGACGGTTCCCTATGAACCGTTTATGATGTAGCTGTCCAGTATAGCCTCTTTTGTAGTAGCGGTAGATTCGGAACAAGGTGTGCACCATTGGCATGATACACCACATCAACCTCATGTCCTCGTCCACCTCCATGGCTTTTGCTCCCGCGGCGATGACCGGCTACTCGTCTACGACTACATGACGAACAGCTCATTGACCAAGGTGCTATTCAGGAAGAAATCCTCCATTGTGTTGAGCTAGAGCGCAAGGTACCAGATCGCGCTCGGCGTGGCGCGGGGCTTGCTGTATTTGCACCAAAGCTCTTTTATGGTACCTTAAAATACAACAACAACAAAGCCTTTTGTCCCAAACAAGTTGGGGTTGGCTAGGAATGAAACCTTCTCAAGATCAAAGAGATATGAGTCTTGAAATAAAATCTACAATGCTAAAATCCTAAGCCGTACAACCTGCTATCAGCTATCTGAGCCAAGAGCCTAAAACACTGCCCCTAACTTTCTGATGGTTCCGGTACGTGGATCGCTAACTTCCATATGCTCCTATCCAAAACTAATTCTTTAGATACATTCGAATCCCTCAAGTATCTTTTAACTGCTTCCTCCCACATCAGTTTTGGTCGACCTCTGACTCTTCTTATATTTTCAGTACGTCTTAAAATTTCACTATGTATCGGTGCCTCAGGAGGTCGTTGTTGGAGATGTTCGAACCATCTCAAGCGATGTTGGACAAGCTTTTCTTCAATTGGTGATACCCCACCCTATCACGTATATCATCATTGCGGATGCGATCCCGTCTTGTATGATCACAGATCCACCGCCTTGTATGGTATCTTAAAATAAAAAACTGTAATATCCTTATAAATCAACATTAGATTTTATTTTTATTACTAATATAATGTATCTAAAAAATGGACAACGATAGGGCACCATGTATAGCGTAGTACTTGTGATGAAAGGAATGCGCTGCTTTAATGACACGCGTACAGGTGCGAGCTGCTGGCTATAGATAGCCTTCGTACTTTCGACTGCTCGCCCTCATTGGAAAGTAGGGTTGTTAAAGGAAGTTTTACGAAGTTTGAACTAATTTATGAAAAGTTTTTACTGTACTCAAATTCCTATTGGCAGGAAACGAAATATATAATTCCTAGGAAATTCTAGGTTCCAAACGAGACCTAATTGTTTTTTCCCCTAGAAACCGAAGAGGGCATTAATTGGTTGATTGATACTCCCCCGTTTCAAAATACAAGGTATATAGTTTTTAAAAGTTCATTTCAAAATATAAAGTGTGTATGTGAATTTATTGATGTTTTTCCGTCCTTATTTATCACACATTTCTCTTTACTACATTTATAAGTAACACTATCAAAAACTATTCTCTCTCACGTTTCCAAAGTATTTATATCACGGGTAGATGGCCATTTCCTCTTTTCTTTCACTTGATTTTGCCACCTCCTTAATCCTATGCCTAGCCAAAATAAGCCTTATAAAAAGAAATGGTGGGAGTATAGAAGAGTTTACCCATGCCCTGACGTCGAATAGGAGGATGAAGCGTTTTGCCTCGATCTACGCGCAAGGAAGAAAGAAAAGAGGTCCGGGTGGATGCCAATTTTTCTCTACTTTCCCTCTGGAATCGTGCGCACAGGAAAATTTCCTGTGTTTTTTCTTTGCCCCATTCCTACGATTCTACGAACCAGAGGCATGTACAGTAGTCTTCCAATAGGATTCTCATTCCCACGTGTTGGGTATGTTCTTTTCAACTGAGAATTATAGTTTTGATTGAAATTTTTGAATTTTGACTGTTTATGGTATAGATTACGGAGAGACAGATACTCACTTGCGATTTTGGCTGGTACAGATGTTGGGTTTTTAACGTGTAGATTATTTGACTTGTAGATCCTGTGTTGAGAAAATATACTCCGTTTGAAAGTTAGGTGTTATAGCAAAAGCCAAAACCGTTAGCTTGTGAGGTAAAGAATATACCCGTTTTCCCTCCATTTTTCCTGTAATCCAAAGGGGCCGATAGCTTTGGTAGCTTGGATGCATGGGATCAGAAGACGTGCATTAGCTAGCTAGGGATCGATCCCTTCATCGTAACTTCAGCGCCGGCATTAATGGTTGCGTCGGGCTTGCTTCAAGATGCATGCAGATTGAGTACTGAGTAAACAGCGGAGTCGCGACATGAGCACAGATCGGTTTACCCGGCGAGCAATGCGAGTCGCCGAGTACAATAAAGCGCGCGCATGCTTGTGAGTCTACAGAGTACAGACACAGTCACAGTACTTCACTTCTCATTGGTTCACTTCCATGCGTGCTATACTATACGTAGAGAGCACGTAGATGAATATTCAAGCGAAAGGAAGCTAGCATGCGAACCCATGTTACGTAGGCTAGCCTGGACATGTGTATTTTGGATATATAGACACGATGACTAAGGAGGTTGTAAAACTTAGAGAAAGATACGAGGAAACGATTATGCCGCCGATGCTATAAATACTTTGGAAATGTCAAAGAGAACAGTTTATGCGAGAGTTAATTATAAATGTAGGAGGGAAAAGATGTGATAAATAAGAACAGACGTAGGTCTTGTTCTTTTTGACTTTTAGTTTTTAGATTCTTTGGAAGTTAAAAAGCCAAAAGTCAAAATGAGATAGCTTCCTGAATTGGATTCTCCAAACGGCTTCCCAAACCCAAAACCATATGCAGTTTCCGCGTTGGTGTCTCCGTCGCCCGCTGCCGTCTCGAAAAGTGTAGCCAAAAGTCATCAAACGTAGCTAAAATTTGTCAACCATAGCCTAAAAGAACACCCCCCATAGACCATAGAAAACATCAATACATTTGCATACACACCTTATATTTAGAAAAAAATAATTTACAAAAATTACATCCCTTATATTATAAAGCAGAGAGTCTATATTATAGCAGTATTCCATCTAGTCACAAATATATGTAGTTTTGGATAGCGACACGGTCTCCAAAACACAACTTTAACCATAAGCTTATATTGTAACTAGTTAAATGCTTGTTCGTTGCAACGAAAAACCACATTTGGATATTTTGTAGTGATGTAGTGTCAAATTTGCTGATTGAACTAATTGAATTATGTGTTCAAAGGAGTTGTAATTTGTAAGTTGTGGCCTAAATGTTGATGCTCATGTATCAAAATTTTTTCGCGCTCACAGATATAATTTTCACTTGTGCATCTTCTAGCGTGGTTCTAAAAAATGAAAGAAATAGCTAAGGAATCAAGTGACAAGGAATAAACAAACAGGACCAACGATGATTACATGAGCAATAAAACGGAATAAGTTTTGTTTCAAGAATGACAATGAGATAACAAAGTAAGAGAAATAAGATGAAAAGATATTTCATTCACAACATTGTTCTACAATTTATGCATTCATACTTACGTTTAGAAAAAAAACCCTCTGAAGAGCTTGGTATAAAAATGAAACTTGCATTTCAGCCATTCTTACATCAGTCTATAGTTGCTATTCATACAAATGGCCATTGCAACTCTAAATACCATCCAAGCCTTGGTCATAGCGTTCTTCTCTCTCGAAGTTTTCAAATTCCTTGATTTCAGTTATCCTACCATCAAATATCTGTGTTAAAGTTGGATGCAATTGTGAATACAATCACTCATGGGATATGCTTTATTGTAGCTATCATTGCTATAACTACTCGAAACAAATTCTTCACTTATTCATGCAACGGTAGCTGGCAAACTTACAAGAGAAAAATAACACAAATTTAGTTTTGTGGATAAAATGACCTTTTAGAATGCAGTGTAGTTATTTCATTGTAACTAGAGAGATATTAAAAACCGAAGGTCATAATCAGGCAAGAAATAAAGTAACCAAGAAGGAACAACAAAGGTCGCTTACACATTTGATAAGCCATACATTGGAAGATGATTATTAGGAATGAAAACCATTACTACAGAGAAGGCTATACTGAACGCCTCATCACATATGGTTCTCCAAAATCTGTCAGTATTGTAATTATCACAGGCGATTTTACAAGTGTAATCACCTTTGTTACTAGCGATGACTAGAACCATCTGTGATGTATAATTATCATAGATGGTTCTTGTTAAGAACCCTCTGCGATGCATAATTATCATAGATGGTTCTTGTTAAGAACCCTCTGTGATGTATCACAGATAGTTCGCATTAAAAACTATCTGTGATGTCTGTAATTATCATAGACGGTTCTTAATAAAAACAATCTGTGATACATAACAGACAATTTGTAATAAACATCGTCTGTGATATTTTACATATCACGGATGGTTATTTTAAAAACTGTTTGTGACATTAATCTTCTATATATACAGGGGTGAAAAACCAACGCAATGTGCTCCTACGCACACTTAGGTTTTCCAACAACCCGTGCACCTTCTCATCTCCCTCCTCCTCCACCTCCTGCATTGTTGCCTCTTCCTCAGCTCCCCATCGCTGTCGCTTCCTCCTCGGCTCCTCGTCGCGCGGCTCCTCCTTTTAGCTCCCCGTCGCCATCACTCAAGGTGTGCATTTCCATACTTATGTGAGTGCCATGACAAATATGAATGGTTGATATGTGCACAAGTGTGATGCTACATTTACTTAGGTGATTCAATTTAATAAACTGCAATGTGGTAATTCATTTGGGATTCCTTTGCTAATAAAAGGTAAGTAATAATAGAATATTTGATATGCTTAAAAAAAACCAACTTGGAAAATAAAATTATACATAAATGTTACTACTGTTCCTAAACTAGAATTGTAGGATTGGCCCAAACGTTAGTATGAATAGAGTTTTCTTATGTTAAGCATGTTCTTGAAGTTATGAAATTCTACATGATTAATTAATCTATTCTAAGTATAGAAACATACTAGTGTGATTTTACTTGCTATACTTAGATTGTAGTATTAGTGTTGTGTTTCAGTTAATGCAAATATATGTCCATACATGCATGTATGCATTATAGTTTCTAAGGAAAATGATGTTCGTTGAAAATAAAGTGCAACCGACACCGGAGATGGCATTCACACATTCTTCGCCGAATGTGTCTGATGATCATCATGGAGGTCCTTTGAGATTGGAGAACGGCTTCTTTTTTGACACTGAGGTAGTAAAGTACATAACATAAAGTCACAACTTATTCTTAATTTACATGGATGATACCCACATATTTCATGGTAACACTAATATAGTCTTGTACACCCCACAATTTAAATGAGCTAGAGATAAAGTCAGATCCCATATCACACTTAACAGCTAAAACTATGCCAGTCAGAGTAGTGGTTGTTTTAAAACACCATTCCAATGAGATCTTGTACGAATAATATATGTCAAGATGAAAAAAAAAGAGAACCAAGTATCCACAAATGTTTCTGGAAAGTAGTCAAGCTACTTATGTTGGTATTTCTCAAAAATACAAGAGGAAAATTAAAGCACAGTACACTGGAGCTTCAAAGGGTATGAAGCAAATCACATACTCTAGTGTATCAGATTCTATGAAGTAGGTTATGACTGCTGTCTCTTCCTTCTTATCATACTTCGTGTTGGGCTTGATTGTTGTCTTAGGCATACTTCACCGCCTTCTTGGCGATTATCCACCAGCTTCTTAGGACTAGAGATGAAGAAAAGCAGTGCGAAGAAGCTGATGGATAGTCGCGAAGAAGGCGGCGAGTACGCCTAATACACAACCAAGCTCAACATACAGTATGATGAGGAGGAAGAGACATCAGCCACGACCTACTTCATAGAACCTGACACACTAAAGTGTGTGATTTGCTTCAAACCTTTTGAAGGCCAAGTGTACAGTGCTGTAATTGTTGAGAAATACCAGCATGAGTAAGCTGACTACTTTTTAGAAGAATTTGTTGATAATTAGTTTTCTTTTTCTCATCTTAGCATATATTATTACTACAAGATCTCATTGAAAGGGTGTTTTTAAAACAACTACTGTTCTGACTGACATAGTTTTAGTTATCAAGTGTGATATGGGATCTGACTTTGTCTCTAGCTCATTTAAATTATGGGGTGTGCAAGACTATGTTAGTGTTAACATGAAATATGGGGCATCATCCATTTGACCTGGAGAGAGAGAGAGAGAGAGTTCAACTCTGATGATAACAATTAATAGATGTTCGAATATTTGATTCAATTGAAATTCATTCAATTGTAACTCATTCAATTGTAATTCATTTGTGAGATTGATGTAATGATTATCGTGTGCTATAAGATATATAATTATCTATGATATGCTTACTTATTTTCAGAGGGTATAGCTAGTATTTTCTAAGGCTAATCGAAAAATAGAAAAATTTAGTTACATAAAGAATCATCACAGACGATTTTTTGTATTAACTATCTGTGATAATTAACAACATAGGCAATTATTTCTAAAATCCTCTGTGATATCTGACATATCACAGACGGTTTATAATAAAAATTATCTATGTTGTGACTTATCACAGATGGTTTGGGAGCCATATGTGATAACTACCTATTATCACAGATATAATAAAATTAGATGGTCCAGAAATCATCTCTGATGGGAGTTACGAACCGTCTATAATGACCCCATGTGTGGTAGTGAATAAAAAAACAAAATGACAGAGAAAAATTAACAATATTATAAAAATGGTTCATTCACCACACTGTTTAACAACTCTAGATTACACATGATGACCAAAATTCATTTTTTATGACTATATACAAAGCAAATTAACAGTACATCTTTCGTTGTAAGTTTCCATTTTAGCGAAATTAATGTTATGGAAGAATCCAACAAAAAACTGAAAGAATCAAAACAACATAAATACATGAGAAAAGGAAATAAATGTAATGCAAGTACAAGGCCTTTCGGCATATCATACATCTCACCTCAAAGCACTGTGAAAATAATCATGAAAAATTCCAAAATAATTTGAGTAGGTAGGTTATGAGATGATCTAGAGACATACCAAATTTCAACTCAAAGTTCAACATATAGTAGGAGAAGCAAACATATAGTAGGGAGGCAGCTATAGGGATGGAGGTGGTGGTGGCCGGTGGGGACGGTGAAGGGAGGGGGCGAAGGGGATGGTGGAGGCGGGCAGGTGGTGGTGTAGTTTGAGATGAGAGAGACTTTTCCATATGTCGAGTAGGATGATCGTCCCACTGAGCGGGGTGAAGTGGGAGAAAGAGGGGCTCTATCGAGGAGGATGTTACTGTTGCAAGGGGAGAAAGAGAGGCTCAAAGCGTATGCGAGGGAGGGAGTCAAGAGAGGAGAGCCGAATAGGAGAGTGGAACCTAAGGGGAGGGGAAACAGTTGCTAGTTTTGTTGAGTGGCATTAGGTAGGTAATTTACCCCCAACTTTTAAGGTATTTTCGTAACCAGGGTGTGGTTGGGAGTAGGACGAACGGACATACTCTCTCTTTATATCAATAGAGAGGGCGCGGTATCAAGAGAGAGGAGGGGAAATGGGCGAGATGGATAGCCCAGATTCTATCTTGTGGTTAGATCGGACGACTATAGAGAGGTGAGAGGAGAACGGACGTATGACCACTAAGTATTTCTGTTAAGTAGTTTTGATATATTTACAAAACCTAATAAAATTATAGTATAATAAAAGTACTTTTTGAGATAAATCTATATATATTTTTTATATATTTAATTTAAATATTTAAAATGATATTGATAGTAAAAGTTTCAATAGTTTGGCTGTACGCATTTCATAACGAGTATTTGTGGCTAGAGGAGTATAATTTAAACAAAATTAAAGGAGGCAATCATCGTGGCAGTACGTATGAGTCTGATCAATGTTGTGGAAATGGACTGTACTTGCCCAATCGATTTACACCTAGGGATGGCCACCAGTGCTAGCTTCCCAGGCTAAGCTAGTTGGGATGGTTTGTGATTTATGGTTTAAATATTTGAATTATGATTGTTTGTGATTGGTAGTATATATTGAAAAATAGTTATATACGATTTTGGCTAGTACAGCTGAATTTAGTATATTTTTTACTACAATCTTTCTATTAATCCTGTCTTATTACAATCTTTCTATTAATCCTGTCTTATAAAAACGCACCGTTTAAAAGCTAGTTAATATAGGTAGTATGAGTATAAGCCAATTTTAAGCTAAAAATAACTTCGCCTAGATTCATGCAGCGCTAGACCATCATGTTACTTTGGAACAGGATTCCCACAGCAATTTCTTAACCTTTCCTAAGAAAATTTTACAAAACTCCTTAAGCGGGTGAAAACAATGATAAGATGGTTCCTTTATTTCAAAGAACGTTCGTGCTACTGTCTACTGTTGAGAAAATTGATATTATGCCACTCCTTTGGAGTGGCTTCGATAAAATGCCACTCTCTAGATGGCAATTGTTAAAATGTCATTCAATACATGATTACCTCCATGATTTGCCATTTTAGGGGGTTTTAGCCATTTCTTTTTCATTTTTTATTTTTTTCCCCCAAAATTGCATAGAAAATGTCCATAATACCCTCCACTCCTTGTAGCCATTTCTTTCAGACTCCGTTCGATTCATTCCAGCAGATTCATTCCATTCAGGTGTTTCATCGCTAATGTTCTGGGAGGTTGGTGCATCCAGAATCCATCATCCAGGGCATCATGCACTGTAAATTACTCCATGCTGGTGCCGATGCATTTGTTTAATTTGTATCAGGTCACGGATGAATGCCCTTTGCGACAACATTATTATGTGAACTTCTGGCAGCACGCCATTCTCTGATCTTGTAACATTAACAAATAGTTCAGAGAACAACATAAGCACTGTGATTAATGCAAGAACGACATTTATCTGTCAGGCTTTGCGTACTACTACTGTTCGTGAGCTGGCATGCCGTTGATCGTTGTTTGCTTTGTTTGTTGCCCTCGGGGGAAAAATGTTTGCTTTGTTATCATGCGAACGGAATCCATGTACAACTCTTTGTTGAAAATCTATGAAATTGTTATTTGCGGCACGTGCTCAAGTGTTATCATAAGAACATTGCTGCAGGTATGCTTAACGCATCATCAAACGGAATAAATCTGCTGGAATGAATGAATGGAGTCTGAAAGAAATGGCTAAAAGGAGGGGAGGGTATTATGGACATTTCCTATGCAATTTTGGGGGAAAAAATAAAAAATGAAAAAGAAATGGCTAAAACCCCTAAAATGGCAAATCATAGAGCTAATCATGTATTGGATGACATTTTAACAATTGTCATCTAGAGAGTGGCATTTTATCGAAGCCACTCCAAAGGAGTGGCATAATATCAATTTTCTCGTCTACTGTTACCTCTCGGTAGCTTTTTTAGGGCAGTTAGGTCCAAATAGGCCTCAGCTTTGGATTTATACATATCATTGTACATATCGAGTTTCCATCTATTACACAAAAGTCCTTGGGAAAAAGGAAAACTACACTGCAGTGACTGACTACCACATAGACGTGTGACCAAATATGCTGAAGATCCATAGCACATGCGCGCCGGCATGGAACTGATATATAGTATGAGACTAGTTATCTGTTAGTGCGTTATAACAAAATTTGTTAGATATATAGAAAATCGTGTTATAAAAAATGGTTACTCTGATCAGTTAAAAAATAAAAAGTGATGAAAAATTAAGAATGAGACAGTTGAAGAAAAAGAGACGTACGACCACTAACTTATTCTTTTATATATATAGTATGAGAAGTATGAGATAATGAGACCACCGTCCTTTTCTTCCTTTCCGTTTGGATCTCAGAATTGAATTAAGCTCATGGAACTGAAGTCTCAATTCGATTTCAAGTAGAGTTAGGATTCGGCTACAATTCAATGTTGTTGTTTGGTTACCAACGAAATTGTTGCATGGAGATGAACTAAGAAACCAATTCCAAATCTTGTTTGGTTGCCAAAGAAACTATGGTTCTAACGCCGGCGTCTTGCCACAGGGCGAAGGCTTCGTGAGCGGCTTTATCGTTGGTTCTTCGAACGGTCGAGGTCGTCATGATGGGTGGTATGCTCGATTGCAATCAGGTTGTGCTTGGAATTGGGGGAGGCCGGGCCTGTTCTTTTTTACTGCGGTTTGTGATTTTTGGCTGTGGCTTATGATTTTTGGGTTGTTTGTATGAGAGATTACAGAGTAACAAAAACTCGCGGTCGTTTTTGCCGATATAAATAAAGTCAGTAAAATATGTACTACAATTAACTAGTAGACTCTATCTGGAAAAAATACTTCGTTTAAAAGTTAGTTACTATAGAAAAACTAAAAAATAACTTTTAGAAACTGAAAAGAACAGAGCCATATAGCTATCTACCAAATCAACTGGAAATGGTCCGTAATTCCAATTCCATGAGACATCCAAACAACATATATTCAAAAGATCCAATTAACTCCCCGATTCCTGGCTCAATTCCGAGAACCAAACGGGGTGTAGTTCTTTTGATCTGAATTAAATGCCCGCCCTATTCATGAACTATATGAGGCACTCCACAGCTTGTGCTGCGTGCCTCCTTTTAAGTGCCGGAGCTACCAAAATGGGCTCATAAACGTGCCTTCAAACTCTGCCCCTGTAGCATCAACATCCTGAATGTCAGCAGCTGAAATAAAGCTGTATGATCGATCCATACGGATGTTGCAAGGGAAGCAAGTACAAGTACTGGAGTGTAACCTGCTGACTAGTTATGGTAAAGTAAAATCTAAAATCCACCCCGTTTCATAACCCTCGGTGAAGTCAGTCCATCCCTAAACCCAAGGCTGTATGTAACGCATCTGTTCCTATTTGATATACACAGTGACGGACCTAGGATTAAAATTTAGGATGTGTTTAGTTGGAGAGATGGGGTGGGGTGGGATGGGATAGGATGGTTCCTTTGACCAAGCCTATCTGTGTGTTTGGTTGGAGGGATGAGGTGGGATGGAATGGTCCAAAGTGGGATGAGCCTGTGCAAATTTAGAGAATATTCTTCTTAGATGCTGGACCTTGTGGTTCCACTTTTTTGTGGAACTATCTCATCCCATCCCATTCCACCCCATCCCTCCAACCAAACACATCCTTAGAAGAGGCTAATAGAACTTACTGACCAGTTTGTTAAATGTTGAGTTGCCAGCCTACGATAGACTTGTAGACATGAGAGGGAGAGAGACTCCACGCCAAGAGCCAAGATGTCGTTGTGGCTTGTAATCATCACTACAAATACAATTTTCTTTATCATACAAAGGCTTTTTAAGCCTGACAAGATCATTTATATGGCTAGCTGGAGCTGTAGGGGATGAGAGAGGTACACACGGCGGGCCGGCCAGCGGTAGGAGGGGTTGACGCACCACCTGACCCACCACTGGGTCCGCCCCTGGATATACTATTACTTCTTTTAACAGGAGTAGCAAGCTCTTCATCTCTTTTTTCCATCAATTTACCTGCGCAACAATCACCTTAGAGCAAGGCTAATAATACAGCCTTCAGTTGGCTGTATGGACACTTACAACCCACTTATCAGCCCGTTCATATAGTAGTTTACAGCCAGCTAAAGGCTGTATGACCCACCCCTTTCTCTCACAAAGTTTCTTGGTTCTTGTGCTTCAGCTGGTTGTAAACTTACAGCCCACCTCTCTTCTCTCTCCTCCTCTCTCTTCTCCACCTCAACATACAGCCTACTAACAGCCTCTTATTATACTTGCTCTTAGCAATTGTGAAACAGACACGGTAATCGGTAAATTTCACAGACAGTAATTCACCTTAACAACTCTTTTTCCCAGGAGACGATGAATGTGAGGGAGGCATTTGTATGAACATGCATGTGTCTTCCGACTTTCAAGGACCCCAACAATCATCAACGAAACCGTACCCTTTGAAAACGGCATCCACAGAGTAATTCCCGGCTAGCTGGCTGGCCCTCCAGCCTCTCTGGCCGGCAAATGCACGAGAGGTCACATGGAATTTCAGTCCTCAAGGGTCAAGGCCAACAAGATGTGTAACAGTGCACCTAGGGGCACCTCTTTGTACTTTGCTTTTGGTCCTAATCTTTTCAGCGGCGGTTGATAGTTTATGATTATAACTGATGACTTTTGATTCTAATACGAGCACTTATACGAATGAATCGAATGCTAATAAACTGTTTTAAAGATGTTGTCTTGATAAATTATTTTAAAACTACCACAATAAAACTATTCTATTTTTTTATTCAGGAGAAGATATAAATCATAGATCATTAACTGAATAGAACTGAGCTTTACTTTAATGAATCCTTTGGATTCCGGGCCAATCTCCTCTCGTGCAATTACAGCTACTGGACTTGATTTATTCTTCTATTACTACCTCCAAAAGTGTAACCCAACTAGTGCCATGGAAAACAATTTCGGTTTAAATTTTTTTTTTCAGGCTCCTCTGAGAAATCCGAAATTCAGAAAACTAAATTTTTTTGAAAAATTTCTGCCAAAAAATTCAACCACATTGTTTGAATTCAAGAAATACGATTATATAAAACAGCGAAATCTCAGAAATCTCAGCGAAATCTCAAAAATCTCACAAAATGTTGGCAAAATCTTGAAATCTCAAAAAAAATTAAAATGGGCCAATTTTTTTTTTGTCGAAGTGGGCTTTTCTTGCAGGGAGTGATATAACCGGAATTCGCTGAATTTCGTGAAATTTCGTCCAAAATTGTTTTCCTGCCTGGTGTTAAATACTTAAATATTTACAATTTAACATATATGTTGCCAGAAAGTCGTAATGTTTCAGAAATCTCCATCTCAAGAGGAACTGCTTGTAAATGACATGCATGCTATATATCGCCTAGTCATTTCGGCCTTTTTTGCATATGTGATTAATGTAGATGGAATTGTAAACAGGATGTCACGGATGCATCTATCATTTTCATCTCCTGGCCAAAAGGCTATGATAATAAGCACTAATTGAATGGAGCAAGGTAACTCAAAATTCAAACAAAGAAAAAATCGTTTGTATTTCGTGCATACGATGGAATAGTAAATTGTGAGGCAACAGCATATATGGCATTAAGGACAGCATGATAACAGGGGTGATATTGATGAATGACTTCGGCAGCATCGCACCTTATCATTGTAGAATGGCTTTCATTTAGTGCCATCTTTGTGTGTGTGTGTGTGTGTGAGAGAGAGAGAGAGAGAGAGAGAGAGAGAGAGAGAGAGAGAGAGGGTAGAATCTTCTATTGGAATCAACATAATAGCACAAGGATTACGGGATATGCACTAACGCTAGATAGATGCAATTAGAAGGAACAGAAAGCAGAGAACTTTGCAGAACAATTCTGTATTATATAAGCAGTACTTTGAAAGTACAACATTAAACATTGCAGCGCAAATCAGTCACAAATAAGTTACCAGAAGTACCTATGCAGTGATTAGACTTACGGCAAGAGCAGACTGAATCCTACACGGACCACAAAATAACTCCAGTGATCCTAACAACGTCAGAGTAAAATTGATTTGCATCCTCCAGGCCTCCACATTCCCACTGGACCAGAGAAGCATATCACACTTGTGTTTCCATTAAATTGACAAATTCATTTCTGGTGTCAGAGCATGAAATCCAGCTTGAGGCATAGTTAAGTACACTGAGTAGGTGGCAAGCGCCGATCCCAATTAAATCTGCAGGCCTGCTGGAAAGAACTCCATTCTGTGACGGCCTTGCTCCAAGACCCAGTGACCAGTGTTCCCTACAAATGTGAGGTAGCTAGCCAAAATTTCAGATAAAGAATTGGGTTAAAATACTCACATTGGAAGCTTGATCATGCTGGTTGATAGAGACCAAGCAGATCACCATCGTGCTGAGCTAGCTGGACGAATCAAAATCATTAAATAATAGCCAACCACTAACAGGGTGATGATCATATACAGATCCATGCATGCAATAGCATCAACGCAACTGTATATATAGGCGCCCAGAGGCCCTTCAGTCCATCAACTCAAGCATGTCCACCAATTCAGTTGCCTATTCTCTGTAGACACTGAGAGCAAGATGAGTGGCAAAGTTCTTATCAGTGTCGTCTTGGTGGGGCTTGTCTCTCTGAGCTCATGCAGGAGCCTGGGAGATTCGTTTGAAAAGAAGACCTACTCTTCTGCTCCCCATTGTATATTTCTAACCCCAACCCTTCAGTGTAGCACATCGCTTATTACTTTGCACAGTAGTACTTTACTGCATCTATCATGGTGCTCGGTGAGTGTTGAGATCACCGCATATTGCATCTACCTAGCTAATGCAAATATGAAATAAGAACTCGTGTTGAACATAAATAGTGAGCTTTCTAAACAATTAAAATTTAGAAATAAGTAACTTCACGGATGCATCTCCTGATAACTTGTAAGCATGCTGTCTACTTTCCTCTGTTAACTTTCTGCCAACTTCTAGGGTGTGGCATCACATTTCTGTGACCATCGAGGTCCAAATGCAGTCCATATCACACAGTGGCAATAGCTGCAGTACCACTTCTTTCGAGATATTTCACAGTAATAATAGTTGCAAATTTGCAATACTGTATATCTTATCAGATGGTGACTCCCCAACTCCAACATACAGCTCAGGAGGTGGCTACAAACCGACACCAACTCCAACTTATGGCACTACACCAACACCATCTTATGGCACTACACCAAGCACCCCCAGTACACCTTCCCATGATGTCCCTGAGATTCCAAAGAAGCACGAATTCACTGGATCCTGCGAGTAAGAGGCAGTATTTGTACATAAGATAAGTATTGAACATCACGAAACAGTGATCCTAAAATGGATTCGTTTTGGCCTAAAATGCAGCTACTGGAAGAGCCACCCAGATGCTATCATTGCAGCTATTGGGTCCCTTGGCAACATCGGCAAGACTTTTGGTGTTGCATGCAGTATGATTGTTGGCAAGAAGCTAGAAAATCTCCATGATGCACTGTCAAACACTAGAACAGATGGTATGGGTGCCCTGCTACGCGAGGGAGCTGCTGCATACCTCAACTCCACTGTGAACAAGAAGTTTCCTTTTACCACCCAACAGGTGAAGGATTGCATCGCTATGGCCCTGACCTCTGATGGTGCTGCTTCTGCCCAGGCTGAGACCTTCAAGAAGGCAAATGAATGCCACTACAAGTTTTAGTCCATGATGTCTCTTGGTTAAATTGCTTGCTCCTATGTGTTTTTCTTCATTGATGCTATCCTGTGGGCTGTGGCTTGATACTTTTTTTCGTAATTTGTTGGTTTGTTATGTGATATCACTATATAAGATATGTTGGGTGTTAAACATCCATCAATTTTCTAATGCTTGAATTGGAACATCTTGCTATAATGGAGTGTTTCCATATAAAAAGCTATACTATACTCAGAACAGCACAAGAGGGCAAGTAGTTTTGAACACCAGACCAGTGCTACTCAGTTTTTCAACATAAGAAGTTTATAAATGGTGACTGTGTTGTTGTATTTAAACTGACAAAGAAGTAGTCTAACAATTGCTACAAACTTAATTAACCCAAACTTCATTGTTGAAGTCCTTTGATTCTTGCTTCTGAACCTCAAAAGAAGCCTCTAACGAAAGACATATGTCACCCTCGTCAAAGAACTAACACTTATAATTCCGGAAATGGGGAATTCATCCAACAACTAGACTACAGAACAAACATTGACATAAAACTAGGGATCGATATTCAATACCAATAAAACCATGAACATGGAAAATGAGTTCAAGCTATCACTTCACTAGTTTTCCAGAAATTTGGACGTGAGACAAAAGCTAAGTGTTAATTTACTCTTTAAGAAAGTTTATCCAAGCCTCACCCGAATTCAGTCAACATTTTGGTACTTTTCCCTTAAAGTTATGACTTATGAGCTTTAAGTCCAACAATGGATGTTACTATGTGCAGCATAATTGATTTAGAATGCTTGAACACCAGGCAACGACCTAAGAATATCCTGGATTCAGCAGCTTAAAAACTTGCTCAGAGTTGAGAGAGGCTACTGTTGGGATATGGGTAGGCTACACTAGCGCAAATTAAAATTTTCTACCACGTAAACCAAAAAGCCACACAAATAAAAGATCATAAATCATTACCGCTAGGCGCGCAGTACAACGGAAGAAGAGTTGAAGCAGTCCGGTTCAACGAATCGTGCATCGATGTAGTGGAAGTAGTGAATCGTCCACGAGCCAACCATCTCCTCGCGATCGTCCCAATCAGCGTTGTAGTCACAGTAGCACCTCTACCGAAATCCATATGTCTAGGGAGGAACATCGTACATCGGTATGCTAGCACCAGTGTGCATGGCAGGACCTGTGAGAGGTGGTGGCTAGGGTTTCGATGGGTCCATACTGGATGCCACCCTTAGCCCCACGCCTCTCTTAATATATAGTCTCTAATCAGATCCTTATCCAATACGAATAGAGATCGTATCCCTCTTGGAGTCTACCATCTGACCCTTACACAAGTAGAGATCGTATCCTACTCAGGGTCTACCATCCGGACCCTTATGGTTCCATCCTGTTAAGTGCGTGACCCTGTAAGTTAATGTATATTCGGCCATAGCCTGAAAACTCCTTTCCGGTCTATAAGTCAGTAGCAATCCCTAACAGGACATAATGACTCTCAAATATGCATAAAGATCATATTGAACGAACCTATATAGTTCTTATATACCGATCCCTTTATCTCATGATACCAGATCGAACTCAAGGCGAGAAGCATGCCATCCTTTGATGGCTCTATCCTCCACTCGAACTTGTAGTAGATTACTTAATTGTAATTGGCTCCTCAACCACATTTGACGTGGATATACACTTTCTTAATCCAACCACATCAAGGGACCCAGCGATATCTATCCCGCTATATAGGAGGGGTAAATTCCATCTTGATTGCTCATTCCTCCGTATTTTTTATAGTAAACTCGAAAACTGTATTTATGATCACCTAGTTATGGAGCAGTGTTTGTCAACCCCTAACTAAACTATTACGCATATAGAAAACTATGATGATCTTATATATAAGGATCCTACATACTCTATGTATGAGATTAACTGATGACATTTAAGAATATACAATTCCTGAAGTGTTTTATGGCAGGTCAATCCGATACCATGTTCTCTAACATGTATCCATATTATTGATTTGATATCCCTATATCTATGATTCATGAAACATAATCATCAATCAATACATATGTTGATCTATAAATCATGATTATGCCATACAATAATGTAAGATCAAAGATAAGTTAGAAACATCAAAACATGAATAAAAAAATTTCTATGAACAAGTCACATACTTGTTGATCAATAAGAAAGATATTTATTCAAGTGACAAAATAACATATTATTCAAAATGTCATAATATAGAAGTGATAAAATCATCTCCATAATTGTTTCTAGGGCATATCACTAATAGCTACTATTTTTGATACAATTAGTTCCCGAGAAACAATTTAGTCCTACTTATTCATCTTGACAATCTCAAAAGGCATAGCTGAATCAACATTTAACTGTTAATTATTAACATGGAATTTGTGGTATGGTATGTTCAACAACTCAACAAACAACATTTCAATACTGTTTGTCTTATGACCAACATAGAGGCAAATATCCCAAGCACACATATGAAGATTACCCCTGATGAATTGCTCTCGAATAGTTCATTTCCCGATCTCTACCAAACCATTCCAGTACACCCAGAAGTAGTCGTAAATAAGTAAGAATTATATCAAAACTAAGATGTTGCAAATAATGCACAGAAAAAATAGAGACAAGAGACATGAATTTTACGTGGAAAACACTTGTGGGAAAAAACCATGGATGTTCGAAGGCAAATCACTATAATGAAGAGAGTTTACAATAGAGTGCTTGCTCTTACTATGTGCTACTAGGGTACACACACACACACACACACACACACATATATATATATATATATATATATATATATATATATATATATATATATATATATATATATATATATATATATATATATATATATATATATATATATATATAGTGAGGGAAAAGAGTCCCACACGGAGAGAAAACCGAATCAGAGTCGGTTGCTATAGATTGATACCACGTCTGATACAACCTGTGCATGCACCTGCCATGCCACGTCTGGCCTGAGGCGATGAAGTGTCCTACACATACACGATACGAATTCGGATCAACTTTAACAATCTACACCTTGAGCCGAATTCCCTCCAGTAGTCGAAGAATATGATAGACTTATCCAATAAAATTATCATGTATACCTTAGCGCCGAAAGTCCAAAGGACTAGTGAGTAATACCAACTAATTAGTCTGAGTATAGCTCAAACTTAGATGCAAGAACTGGCTTTGTCAACATATCAGTTCAATTATCATGAATACTTATCTTGCAGACTTTAATGTCACCTTGAGTAATGACACCTCAAATGTAGTGATACCTGATATCAATGTGCTTTGTTCTCTCATGGAACAGTTGATTTTTTGTAAGGCAAATAGCACTCTGACTATCACAAAATATTGTAGTGCAAGACGTACTTCCATAAAGCTCAGTAAATAAACCTCTTAGCCTAATGGCTTCTTTGCAAGCTTCAAAAATAGCCATATACTCAGCTTCTGTAGTAGACAAGGCAACGGTAGTTTGCAAACTTGCTTTCCAGCTAACGGCACACCCTCCAACAGTGAACACATAACCAGTGAGAGATCTTCTTTTATCCAAATCTTCAGCAAAATTAGAATCCACATTATCAACGAGTCCATATCTAGTATTTCCAAACTGTAAACAAGCATTAGATGTGCCCTGCAAATATCTAAAAAATCCATTAAGCTACTTTTCAATGCTCTTTTCCAGGATTAGCCATGTATCTACTAACCGCACTTAATGATTGAGATAAATCGGGGCGAGAACATATCATAGCATACATAAGTAAACCAACTGCACTCGCATATGGAACTCTAGACATATACTCAATTTCATCATTTGATTGTGGACATGACGCTGAAGAAAGTCTAAAATGTGCAGCTAAGGGAGTACTCACAGGTTTGGCCTTATGCATATTGGAACGACGAAGAACTTTATCAATATACTCTTTTTTGACTTAGGTATAATTTGCCAAACTGTCTAACTCTAATGATTTCCATACCAAGAATCTTCTTTGCTGCACCGAGATCTTTCATCTCAAATTCACTGTTTAATTGTGCCTTCAACTTTGAAATTTTAGCCTTGTCTTTTGCAGCATCAACATATCATTAACATATAGGAGCAAATAAATAACTGAACCATTAATAGTTTTCAAGTAAACACAACTATCATAATTAGATCTTTTAAAATTCTAAGATATCATAAATGAGTAAAATCTCTTGTACTATTGTTTAGGTGATTGCTTCAAACCATAAAGAGATTTCTTCAATTTGTAAACAAGTTGCAACTAGCCTTGCTTTATACCTAATTTCTTCGGTTGGTGAAACTCTTTCTTTTTTCTTGAAGATCCATTTGCAGTGAATAGGTTTCTTCTCAATTGGCAACTTGACCAACTCCCAAGTGCCATTCTTATCAAGAGATTCTATCTCATCCTACATGGCAATCATCCATCTTTCTGAATCATTAGAAGAGATAGCCTCTGAATAAGATGAAGGTTCTGCGGTACCTACAATTTCTTCTGTCACATTTAAAAAATAAGCCACAACATTAGCTTCTTGAATCAATCTCTTAAGAGGCTGAATGTTCCTCCTCTGTCTATCAACTGCAATGAAATGATGTGTTGGTGGCTCAACAATAGGGCTTCTGAAATATTTTCCTTATTGATTTCTATTGTAGATCCTGAATCAATAACATACTCCACCTGCACGCTCGATTGCTTCTCAACGGGAGCATCAATAGATGGCTTATCATGCAATATAGAAGACTCATCAAAAGTAACACTTCTACTGATAACCACCTTTCTAGTTTCATGATTACACAATTTATATCCTTTCACACCAGTTGAATAGTGCTCTTAAGGATTGCAAAATTTTGATACTGATTATACTTGTTTACATTGTGAGGATAACAAGATAAAAATGAAAGAAATGACTAAAATGGCTCTATTCCTATCTCAACAACTCATGAGGTAGAGGTCACGTCTACACTAGGACCTTCTCTTCATATTCAGCGATGACACCCTTAGGAGCAGATGATTGGGAATCTCCATGAGCGAGTTACTCGCTCCAGATTTATCTTTCCAGATTATCATACACATTCTGCTTTGTTGCCTCTTTTGAACTCTAAGATATCACCCACGCTTTATCTTATTCCTCTTGGGTTAATGCCATACATGAAGAGCTTGAGAATTTTTAAAGAAACCAAGAATATAATTGGAACAAAATGGGTTTTCAAAAATAAGCAAAGTTAGGATGGGTTAGTAGTTCGCAACAAAGCTAGGCTTATAGCTCAAGGTTATTCCCAGGTAGAGGGCTTAGACTTTGAAGAGACCTTTGCACATGTAGTTGAATTAGAAACCATTCACATATTGCTAGCATTCGCGGCTCCTAAGGGGTTCAACCTTTTTCAAATGGATGTCAAGAGTGATTTTCTTAATGGTTTCCTAGTAGAAGAGGTCTATGTTAAGTAACCTCCTGACTTTGAAAATCCCAAGTTCCTAAATCATGTGTGTAAACTCTCCAAAGCATTATATGGATTGAAGCAAACCCCTAGAGCTTGGTATGATAGACTTAAGAGTTTATTGATTAAGAATGATTTTAAAATAGGAATGGTAGATAAAAACCTTATTCACTCTCAAGTATGGCAGTGACTTCTTACTTGTTTAGATTTATGTGGATGACAACATATTCGGTGGTTCTTCTCATGCTTTGGTATCTAGATTTTTAGATTCTATGAGTAGGGAATTTGAGATGAGTATGATGGACGAGCTGACTTTCTTCCTTAGTCTTCAAGTAAAGCAACTGAAAGAAGGGGCTTCATTCATCAAAGTAAGTACACAAAGGATCTTCTTCGGCACTTCGATATGGGAAGCAGCAAGCCAATGTCTACTCCTATTGCCACTTTTACTGTGCTGGATCCTGATGATGATGGAGAGCTTGTGGACCAGAAGGAGTACCACAGCATGATCAGCTCTCTCCTCTACCTCACAGCGTCCAGGCCAGACATACAGTTTGCTGTGTGTCTGTGTGCTCAATTTCAGACTTCCCCTTGTGCCTCTCATCGTCAAGCAGTGTGTTGCATCTTCAGGTATCTTCAAAGCATTCTTGACTTTGCACTCTGGTATTCTTTTGATTCTATACTCTCCATTCAGGTTTTTTCAGAAGCTGATTTTAAGGGTGTAAAGTAGACAGGAAGAGTACTTTTGGCACTTGTCATTTTTTAGGCACATCTCTTATCTGTTGGTCTTCTAGGAAGCGGTCTTCTTTTGCACAGTCCACTACTGAGACAAAGCATGTAGCTGCTGCTAGTAGCTGTTCCTAGGTTCTCTGGATTTTATCTACTCTACGGGACTATGGATTGGCTTTAGATAGTGCTCCTCTTTTTTTGTGACAACACTAGCACCATAAACATTGCTAAAAACCCAGTGCAACACTCTAGGACCAATCACATTGACATTAGATGTCATTTTCTTAGAGACCATGTAGAGAAAGGTGATGTTGTACTTTACTTTGTAGAATCCGAGCAGTAGGTTGCGAATATTTTCACTAAGGCTCTTGATTCTTCTCATTTTGCTTTTTTATGGGGAGTTACTGGTTATTAGTCCTTTAGGCCTGTTTTAGGGGGAGTTTGTCTCTTTTGCATCCATTATATTATATTACATTTTAAATTTAGCAATATGCATTATAATATAAATACATGAAGCTTTGACTTTTATCCTTATGTAACATGATATATCGCTTTATATCTTACCATGTCTTGTGCTAGTTTGCTAGATTTATCATGTGCTTTGATTTGTAGCTTATCTTTTGCCATGTTGGCTTTACTAAATATGAGAAATTCAAATTAAATCATATCTTATTGGAGCTTGTGACTAGTTTTGCTCTAGTGATCCTTTTATGATTCATGCCATATCAAAAAAGCTAAATTGGGTTTTGAATCTAAATTGATCTTTAGATTGAGCTATACTAGTTCTTTATTGCAGCATGAGTTAGTATTAACTCTTTGTTCTTGAACTAAGCCAAGAGAATGAAAAATGATCTCTTTTGTGCGAAAAACCGATATCACCAGTTCTTTCTCATAAGACCACTTACCATTACACTAGGCATAAACTAAGATGGAGTTTTGGATGGCCAAGACTACTTTTTTAAGCCTCTTGCTTGGGGTGGTCTCACAAGACTTTAGATTTAGCACATGGCTAAGAAAATAAAATTATGAAAAATGGTTGAAGTTTAGGAGACAATTGTGGATGACTCCTAGTCTAGAACTTGCTTTACTAAGATAAAACCAAAAATAAATTTTAGAAATGCCAATGTGCTAAATTTGCTCAATTATAAGTTGTATAAAGTGTTTTAACAAAATATTTCAACTTTGAACTTGTAGCACTCAAAATTCACTCAATTGCAACTTCTTAGTACCATTTAGTATATTGACATGGCTTGGCTTACTTTTGGATACCTTTAGCTAAACTATAATCTTGAGCAACTAAATATGTTAAAAAATTTATTTAATTTTATATTATTGCTCATTTGGTTTTAGCTTTACTATATATGTTTTGCCATGATCATAATAGCTCTTTCACACAATATGGCTTGGTGCAATACCTGTAGAGTCACTTTGGATAATTATCATGGCTCCTAATGCAAAAAATGAATAAAATACAATCACTTCATCTCATTCACACTCTATCTTCTTCCATATATCTTGATGATTCCATTGTCAAAGGGGGAGAAAGATTGGTAAAAATACATACCTAGAGCATGATTTAGAGTTTTTGTACAAAATCTCACTAATTGAGAGCTTTAATGTTTTTGTTGTGATTCTCTTGATATTTTGATCTCTTCTCACCACGACCAAGTCAAATCGAACAATAGTTCTTTCATATAGAACTAGAGTGAGATTTCCCGACTCATTTGATATATTTGAAGCTTTCTGTGGAAAACTCACCATTTTCAGTAGCTTTAGTCCATTTCTACCTCAAATGGTCATTTGAAGTCTCAGCATACTTCCTATGACCATTTTGAGCCTCTTTTTGCAAAATCCTTTAAAACCACCTCCTATTTGCATTTTGGAAGAACTGCCAATGGGTTCATCATGGTGGAGATTAAAGGCCATGTAAAAAGGTCTTGATTGATATTGTGATCAACCATTGCAATGTTTGCAAAATGGGTATTTGATTTCTGCAAAGATAGCATCTTATTTGGACTGTTTTCTGAGCTTGTCAGGAAAATCGGTAGTTTTGTAGGTTTTGGCACGG
The DNA here is from genome assembly GCA_017311315.1 of Dendrocalamus latiflorus. Taxonomy (NCBI): domain Eukaryota; kingdom Viridiplantae; phylum Streptophyta; class Magnoliopsida; order Poales; family Poaceae; genus Dendrocalamus; species Dendrocalamus latiflorus. Next base: position 40,884,752 of record CM029639.1, on the reverse strand, counting down.
TCATACCATAGGGCGGTAGTAGCGGTTTTTGTTCTGGTCATACTGCAGGTCGGTAGCTCCGATTTCTAGTTGCCGGTACATTATTTCCAGAGAGCTCCAGTTTCGTGGTGCAAGGTGCGGTAGTACCATAGTGCAGTAGTACTAGCTTGATGGAAGCGGTAGTACTGTTTTGGGCAAAAATTGAGAACTTGGGTTTTGAGTCATGGATTGAGTTGGGGTGACCTGGGTGTCAGAACCCAGAGCAACGACTCCTGGATCCTCTGTGTAAATCGCACTAGTCCATAATGACATTTATTAACCGAATATGGGCATGAATGCCAAAGTTTACATCAACGGCACATAAGCCAAAATTAAGTAATAAGCAGCGGAAGAAAAACCAAAGCGGAAGAAGCCCACTGAGCCTGCCCACAGGCAAACGACAGTAAGACGCGGCCTATTCGTCCAGATCTTCACCGTAGTTGATGTCTTCCTTCTCTGTGTGGAAAAAGCAACGTGAGTACAAACTTGTACTCCGCAAGTCACACGGAAAATGCACCATAATGATAAAGGTTTCAATGGAAGGCTTATAGGGTTAGTTTGCATAAAACGGCATTTAAGAAATACAATAAGTAGATTGAAATTGCTGAATTTAATACAGTAAGTAAAAACAATACTTGTAGTAGAAAGTAATACCGTCAGTGCCGGCTCCGACCAAACACCAACCTATCCACGGGCATCCCACCCGGACCATCTTTTCCAAAAGCTCACGTATGGATTCCATCCATCCACACGCTTTCACTACGCAACTCTGATGAATTCCATCCATTCACCAGATTTCAATCTCTCACGGATTCCATCTATCCGCAAGGTTTTCATCTCTCGCGGATTCCATCCATCCACAAGGTTTTCAAAAACATTTTGAAAAACAAAATCTAATCCATGAAAAACTTTTACTCAGCATGCCCATGACCGTGGGCACGGCTATCCAGGATAGATTATACACTCTGCAGAGGTTGTACAGCTTTACCCACAAGACACGATCATCCCGTTGTACCACTAAATTACACACTTCCTTAGGTGTGCAGTGGGGAGTCGTGACAAGGCCTTTACAATGCTAAGCCTTCAACCTGGTCGAGCCAACTCTAAGGTTTCACCCCAGTAAGGAATCCACCAGACCGGGACCCCCTCTTGAGCCTAGACGAGACTTCTCATGGCTTAACCACGCTCGCCCAAGTGAGACTTCACATGGCACCAACCACGCTCACTTTCAACCTACGACTTGACTCAGGTTGGGACTTCGCAAATTATTCAGCCAGGGTTGTCCCATACCAGCCATGTGGTAGTACGATTAGGGCTTTGCAACAGTAGCTCACAGACCGGTCCTTAATCTGACTCAGGCCCAACCACATACCCCCGTGCACGACAATCAACTACTGCGGCTCCAACCAACAGGGCATGCCTGCACCCACCAATCTAACCAAATGCCTAAGTCTAAACCAAGTTTGATATTTTGTTTTCAAAATATTTCATAACACTCCTTGACTCACCAAAGTCAAGAGTACAAAACAAAAGCATATCATTTTATGTAAAAAGGGTTATCATTTTATGTGAAAAAGTATCCCAAAAACAAATAATATAACTTCGCAGGGCTAAGCATTTGAATAAACTCTCTAGCCAACACTAATGTATTAACTAGAGTTTGAATCTAGGGTGACAAGGTATTGAGGAATTCAAATTCAATGGAGGGATTAACAAGTAGGCAATAACTAAATTTAAAACTGAATTGAAATACGCTGAATAAAAATATGCATGCAACATAATTTAAATTAACATAATTTTATTTTGAAAACTGGGATCAACATGATCAAGGAGTGTGACTTGCCTTGCTCTTCAAATTGGCTTGAATCTTCGTCGAAAAAATCTCCCGAATCGCCGAAGTCTACACGTGAAAATAACCCACCAAAATCAAATAAATTCAAAATAAATTCAAATTGACTTCAAATATTTGAATTGAGGCTAGAAATGGATAGAGGGGAATTTTTGATGAATTTAGAAATTTGAATGGGCCAAATCGGAGTTAAAACGAAGGAGAACGAGCTCCGGGAAGTTTGAAAAGAGAGAAAATGGAAAATCAGGATTTTGGAATTATTTTCCTAAAGGAAAATCTGATTTATTGCGTCAGCAGGAAATTTAATTTCAGCCGAATTATTTTTCAACGGGAAAAGAGATATATGGCGCAAGCTGACGTCAGCCAAGGGGTAGTCCCCGCTGACAGTGGGCCCTTGGTCCATGGACCAAGTCCACGGGCCGCAGGTAAGGCTGAGGTGGCAGGGGGAAGCGGTGGCGCTGACGGGGAGAGGGGAAGTCGACGCGGCAGTGAGGTGGCGCCACCTTGCCTGCCACGCGGGCACGGGCGCGCTGACGTGGCGGGCCGGCGAGGGAGGCGCTCGGGGATGGCATACCCGCCGGCGTTCCGGTGGCCGGCGGCGAGCGGCGAAGGGTGGAGGAGGGAAAGGAGAGTGCGGCGGTCTCGGGGAAGGGCGCGGGGGTTACCGGGGGTGGCCGGATTTGGCCGGCGGCGAGCGCAAGCGGCGGCGCGGCTCGGGCTCCGGCGGCGACAGCTTTCCGGCGGCGGGGAGGCACGACCGAAGGGCGGAGGAGGTCGGGGACGGCTCGAGGAGGCTCGAGGTGACGTCGGCCGGGCTCGAGGGCGACGGGGGCGACCGGAATTCCTCACCGGAGGTAAGGGGCGGCGGCAGCGGCAAGGGCGCACGACGCGGGGGCGAAGGAGTGCTCGGGGAGGGGGAGGAGAGGCGGAGCGAGGTGGAGTGAGTTGGGGCGGCACTCGGGGCGGCTTTTACAAGGGCAGAGGGCGACGGGGGTGGTGCGGATTTGTCGTCGGAGGTGGGTGGTGGGCGGCGGTGGAGATGCGGTGACGTGGACGCAATCCGGTCGTCCACGTGGCGGCCGGAGGGGAGGGGAGAGGGAATTAATTTTTATTTTCTGATTTTTGGGTTTTCAGAAAAGGCTAGGAATTTCATTAAGCCTCAGAAAAATACAACAATACCTCCAAAAATTCCAGAAAAAATTCAGAAAACCTCCTGGACACTTTTTGGACTTAATAAACATATTTCCAACTAATGTTGGTATTTAATTTTCATACTTTGAAATACTTTTAATTTCAAAAATACATTTTTAAACTCCAGAAAAACCAGGGAACCAAATAAAAGCCAAATAAGTTCAAATAATTAATTTGACATAAGATTTTTTTATAGAAAATCAAAATATCATTTTATTTAATAATATTTTTAGATTTTCCTGAAAATGCTTTTCAAATCCAGCTTTTTCAAAAACAGAAATTCAAGGCAAATCCAACTTTGAACTTTAGGCACAAAAATACTTGTTTTAATTGATTTTAATCAAATTTTTATTTGTTATTATTTTTTTATTTTAGCAAAAATTTGGGATGTTACACTGGGTTAGTGCATTAATGTTGCATAATGTATGTTTTAGCTAATGTGGGTCAAATTGTGAAGAACTTGTGGTCAAAAATAATTTCTTTGTCTTTAGATGTGTAGGGACGCTTGAAGTCACCATAGTCGACAGCGAGGATCGGGGCTACACTCAGCGAGGATCCAAGGCCCAGAACGATCAAGAATGTTAGGTGAGGTAGTGAGCCGAGACCCAGAAGGCGGGAAATGTTGAAGCCGAGTTTGAACGGCAGGGTTGCACCATGTGGCTTGGTCGGTCCAAGTGAGACGTGGTTCAATGGAACCGGAGAGGAAGAGACTTGCCAACATATGGCAAGTCAGTAGTGCACTTACACATGGTAAGCATACCGATTGTTTGCAATGGAAGATGAAGACTCAGTCAAGAAAGGGTATTTTGGTAGTTTGGCCAAAATACCGAAAATTGCCTTGGATCAAAATCACAGTTCTTGAACGGTGCTTGGGAGAGCAGTTTAGATTAAGGAGAAGTTGGTTTCATCAAGATGGATCAAGACTAATGACTTAGCGGATTTAGGCTTATGTGCTTTGAAAAGCGTGTATAATTGAACATGTGTGAGTAAAATCTATATGTGTGGGGTTATCGGATTTTTTCCCATTATGCTTAAGTGGATAGCATCCACTAAGAGCTAGGTGTGGCTGGTTAGCCCACCTATATAAAGAGATTGGAATAGAAACTTGTGTTAACCATCCAATCCAACTCTCAACTTGTGTTTAGAGTTAGGGTTTGAGAGTTGAGTGCTTTGTGTGCTCTTTGTCCTCTAAGGTGGAGTAGCTATAAAACTTACCTCCTCAAGTGGCAATATTGTTGGTTTTTCTAAGGGCATTTTGGTAATTTCTCAATTAGAGAATAGAAGAAAATAAAAAGAAAAGGAGTAGGGCCCACCTATCGGTTGGAGAGGCCTGTTCGGCTAACTTCTTCGTGTGCTGTTTTGCGATCCTAGGTGAGGCGGCAGCGCAGGAGGCGTGAGCTGGCGCGGGCACTTTGGGCGCCGGCCGTTCGCAGCCATCGCGTCGTCCGCTTTGGCTTCTCTCTTGAAAAAGGTGGCTCCTCCTCTCTTCTTGAGGCCTAAAAGAAAAGATCAGTGAGTTTTCCCCCCAAAAATCTGGGTTCTTCTTCCCGATTTGGATTCTATCTTAACCTCTTGGAACCGCTGTTCCACCATGGTGGATCAGCGCTGCTGGTGGTGAGGTTTGGACTCTTAGTTTGCACATCCCGCCAGTTCCACGTTCTTGCGACATACCCTCTGTTGGCTGGTCGGGATGGAACTTGGCACTTATGAAAAATTGGGGTTTCTTTTATCCAATTGGCTCTGATTGATCTTGATCTGGAAGAAGCATTTGAGTTTAATACTTGATGCTCTTGGGTGCACTTGGCCGGTGCATCCTTGATGGTCTTGCGTGGCAATCTCTTATTCCTCGACTTTGTTGTTTTGGTGTGTCCCGAACAGCAAAGGTGGGCATTGTATCTCTGACGACCTCGTCCTCTCACCGCGGCACAGCGAGGTGATTGGTTTTCTGGGACAGCGTAATTTGCATGCCTTGCCCGATTCTTCTCGGTGGCTTTGATTGCCAACCCCTTTGTGGGTATCTCAGTTTTGTTTACTAGAATTTTCACAATTGTATGCAGTGCTTGTCAATTACTTTCTGAAATTATTCTAGCACTGGGAGTATATGCTAATAATACTTATGGGCTCAGTTATCGCTCAATAAGGATATTTGTCTATAACTGAGATTGAAATGATAATCTATTTTTGATTGAGCTCTAGTATGATGCTTACTGATGTCATTTGTCCTAAGCACCTTGTTCTTAAGTAGTCAGTAGTGCTGTTACCTTTATAGAACTGTGATCTCTAATTGTTTCAGCAATCTGTAGCTTGTGTTCAATACCTTGATATGTTTTATTGCTGCCTTTAGTTTTGTAGCCATATTCTTTATATGTTAATCAAAACTTTAGTCTGACATAAGTGTTGTTATTGAGATCATTCAATTTAGTTGAAGTTCTATTTTCTAACAGCAGTCTGTTCACTTGTGTGCTATCAAGTTTCTTTGAATATTCAATAAAGCATATCGTAGAGCTCAATTTCTAAATTTAGATTATTATTTCTATTTTGAGAAGAGTATAGATAAATATTGAGAAGGCCAAGATTTCTTCTTGAGCAACTCTGCAACTGAGAGAAAAACAAAACTCATTAAATCTGAGCTCTATGCTAATTTCATGTGTCTTGCTGCCCATTAATATGAGCATAATGTTTGTGTTAATTGACTTGATGGATCTACATGTTTTCATGTTTATATTGTCAATTAAATGTTGTCCAATTTGTGCTCTTTTTATTATAATTACTGCTAGAATTAAATCTTAATGCTTGCTAAAACCGCATATATTACAACAAATACATCAATCTGTGGTCATCTCTATGGCGATATCTTTATTTGCTCTTGATTTGGTTGGTTTTGATCTCTTCTCTTCCCTCTTCTTGATCTTGTTGTGCCAAGGACGTGTAAAAGATGAAGATAATCTCAAGAAAACAATCTCCACCTATCTAGGCACTTCGATAGCAAGTTCATCAAGAAACTCGATTTTTGCATGTTTTTTATCCTTCAAATGATTTCTTGATCTGAGGCTATTTGGATTGATTTCTTCGGTGTTCTAACTTACTGTGATATGTGAAAATACATCTAGAGTCATCTTGGCCATAATCTACCTACGAGCAAATTATATTCACTATTTTTTGTTTTAGCTCGGTTTTGGTGCATTCTTCATTTAAACTGGAAAATGTCTCAACTTTGGCCATGATTTTCACGATCGTTTGTTGGAATAGGTTCTTGATATCTTAGAAAAGATCCCTGTAAATTTTTATGCCATTTGGATTTACGGATCAAAAGTTCTATCGAATTTTGGTTTTTGAAATTACGCTAAAAATATTATTCACCCTGATTTTACTGTAGCGGCAGTAGTACCGTAAGTACTGTAGCGGTAATACTGCGGTTACTGTACCAAGTGGTAATATCGCGGTTCTGAAGCGGTACTACCGATTTTGCTAATTTTCTTCAATTTTTAGCATTTCATTTTGCTAGATTTCGCGTTGTCTTTCCATCCTAATCTTCATATCTTTGTAACTATTAAAGTAAAGGATTGGTGAATATTTAGAGAAAAATTTTGAGACACTATTCACCCCTCTGTTATCATATTCGGTCCTATAATGATGCATTACCAAATGTTAGCTTGGGGAAAATCTTGACTTCTAGGGCAGTTATACTGACTGTTGAATTGCTTACCTTGCCTTGAATCATTCATGTCATGCTGTTCACTTCTTATTGATCTTTCAAGAAATAAGAACAGGATCAGCTCACCTAGAGCTCTCGATAAGAACCCTCTTAATTTTTAAACAGAAACAAACGGCTTCAACAGTGGTGGCATATGTGTTTTACATCATAGATTGTACAAGTCAGATATGAGTTGCAAGATCTTTTATTCTTTACCATTAAGGTGTTTATCCCCTTTATGTGAAATCAAGTAAAATCAGTTGTCATCGGTACTTGGAAGTTCCTTCATAAAACTACTAATATTGTTATTCATCTTTTTCGCTCCTGCCCGTTTTTATCTCCAACACTTATCTTTTTATTATTTGTGGATATATATGCTATTTGTAGATATATATGCATGCCAATTTTTCATTTTAAATTTGATCTTCCTGAATGTTGTAGATTTTGAGAAAATGGATCCTGAAGATCTTAGTGCATTTGAGGAAGAATAAGATGATGATGAGATGATGCTATTTGTCTTGCCTGTCATACATCAAAGCTTAGTGGTGCAGAATGGATTTGCAAAGTGATTGAAGATGACAGAGGCAAGGCTATGATTAGTGGCTCCAATGGCTCAGAAGTTAGGCTCTCTGAATTTTTGTTGTGTTAACAGCTCAGTTCCTGTCTATGTAAACTTCGGGTTAATACTCATTTCGTTGCAAGTTTTCATCATCGATCAGTGTACAAAGTGTAGTTGCTGTAATTAAATATAAAATTAAAAAATTATTCTACATAATTAAATATAAAAATAAAAAACGTTATACCAGCACAAACAATCCAAAGAAATAAGGAATAAAACAAAAAAAAACCTAAAAACCCAGAAAAAACAAAAGGACAAAAGCCATGAGTTAAAGGCACTGTTCTTTTCAGCTTCTAAAAGCTGTTTTTCGGCTTTTCTATAGTAACTAGCTTTTAAACGGAGTATTTTTTTAAGATATGATCTACTAGTTAATTGTAGTACATACTTTACTGACTTCATTTATATCGGCAAAAACCGCACATGAATTTCTGTTACTCTGTAATCTCTCGTACAAACAATCCAAAAATCACAAGCTGCAGCCAAAAACCATAAGCCGCAGCCACCGAGTCGTACTCGGTGTACTCCAAGCACTGCAGGGAGCCTCCTCCTGAAACCGCTATTGCTAGCGTTTTTTCTTTTTTGTCCGTTCGAGCTGCTTAGGTCTTGTTTGGATGAGCTAGGATGACTCAAGATCCCAGCCCAGGTAGCACTGCCCTCACATCGCTGCCGAAAATAATTCTATAGGACTACGGTCCTATGGTGCTGCTGCGTGTCATACTTTGGATATGGTATAACCTCATATGTATAGGATCCATGTACTCTAGGATTATTTTTAAATGCTTGTTGCTAAATGGCTACCCCTTTACCACTACCACCTTTAGCACTACTACCTTTAAAGTGTGTTTGGTTGAGCTGTGCCTTCTGAAAAAGCTGCTGTGAGTTGTGGGCTGTGGAAAAACTGCTGTAGGTTGTGGGCTGTAGAAAAGCTGTAAGCTGTTTGGTTCAAACAAGTATAAAACTTACATCCTATCTCTATTTTCCTTGAAACAACTGTGAAACAGCTCTCTATTTTCACCATTTCAAAAAGCAGAAAGCCAAAAGCCAAAAGCAGGATCCAAGGTGCTTTCAAAACTGTACTACCAAAAAGTAGCTGCTTCTGAAAAAGCAGCTTCTGGTTTCCACCCCTTTAGTTGGCTTTTGGCTTTTTGGAAGCAAAAACAGCTCCCAAAAGCTCAACCAAAGGCACCCTTAGGCTCATTTACATGTAGTTTAGCTCCATGCGTAAAAAAGAAAGAAAGAATGGACATCTTTTTTTATGTTGATGTTTTTGACACCATTGCTAATATCCAGTGCCTCCGTCCAAATTGACATGTCCTCTTGGCACATAAACCAATGAATACATTAAAAATAACTAAACTACCTCTAATTATTATATCTAAATACTATATTTAATATATATATATAGAGAGATAACACAAGTAAAAGTGGAAATTTATTCGAGGTATAGAGAAAACATACTTATTTTGCATTGAAATACGAAATACACTCTGTATTGGTAAACAAGACCATTAAAAATGTGCTCTATAAATTTAGATGGAAGGAGTAATGTATAAACCAAAACTACTTTGTGGTGATTTGGAGCACACAAGCTGGCTTGTTGCCTGTGGCCAAACACGATTTGAGTGGGCTTCCTCCATTAGCGCTTGTGTAAATGAACTGAATGCCAATAATCTGATAAACCACTTCCAAAAGATTGTCCCAATAAGCCGCTTTAAAACGACTATGGAGAAGCCGTCTTGTTTATTTATTCGAGGGAAGTTGTAAGCTGTAAGCCGAAAAGAACTAGGCCATACGCAAACAAAATGAGATCCACAAAGACCAGCTACCCCGCAATCATAAGTTGTAGAAGTTGTGAGGCCCTGTTCAAAAGTGCTGTAACTTTTGCCTTTTGGTTGAAATGACACTGTAGCGGCTGTTAGATTTTTCTGAGGTATTCAATTAAAGGAAAATAAAAAATAGGGAAAAATGAAAAAAACACCATTATATCTTTATGGAAAATGCATAAGAAAAAAGAGAAAAAGAGGGGGAAAGATGCGTTAAGAAGCAATACTCCAAAAAAAGTCATCACAGACAGTTCAAAAACATCATCATAGACAATTTCTTGAGCCGTCTGAGTTTATAGGTCAATAATGACATGAGATCATCACAGACAATTTTCAAGCCATCTACGATAAGTCATAACACAAAAGGTTTTTAAAAATAACCATATGTGATGTGTACATTTCATAGACGGTTTTTAAAAATAACAATATATGATGTGTATATATCACAGACAATTTTTAAAAATAACTATCTGTGGTATTGACATTCACCGACGACTAATAAAAAACACGTCTGTGATGTGTTATCACTGACGATTTTTAAAAATAACCATCTATTATATTACTAATCACTATCATAGTTTTTTATATATTCCTCATGCACTAGAAGTAATATATATTTTATGGTAATACTAACATATGTAGTTTTGGGCACCTCACAGTTTAAATGAGTTAGAGACAAAGTCAGATCTCATATCACACTTAGGCTTCAAACGGCATCAAGCAAATTACACACTGGATCGAGTGTGTGATTTGCTTGATGCCCTTTGAAGCCCAAGTGTGATATAGGATCTAACTTTATCTCTATCTCATTTAAATTATAAGATGTTCAAAAATACATATGTTAGTGTTACTATGAAATATGTACTGCTTCCGGTGCATGGAGAAGATATGGAAAACCAAGATGGTGATTATTAATGGTAACAGGTGGTTCCTTAGTGGAGGTTGGTCAAAGTTTGTCCATGACAACCGTCTGCGAGTTGGTGATATCTAAAGAACAAAAAATAATTTTACACAGCACATACCAACTATATCTTACAGAATAAGGAATGAATTAATACAGACCATCAGCTAAAGTGGTAAAAAGTATTTAAACAAGATAATACCTCTGAAATCATTAGGATTGTAAAATTGTGAACCTCAGCGAGTGGGAGGCCATCAAGCGGGTGGGTGCACTCATCATGATGTGATGATGTAACTCATTTTTACTCCATTCCTCAGATGATAGTGATATCAAACTTAACATATTTTACATAGCTAAAGAAAATCAAGTGCAACTTTATTTAATTATAATTGTGCGAGTTATTGACTTGAGATCTATATATAACTAATAACTTTCTATAAAGTATATAACAAATGAAATATATATATATATATATATATATATATATATATATATATATATATATATATATATATATATATATTGTTAATATGAATATGAGTACTATCAGATTCAATGATTATTATACAATTGCTTTTATTTCTGTTTGGATAAAAGAGAACTGAAATATGACTTATCTTTTGTTTAGGAAATTGATGCTTAAGAGCATTAGCACTTCATATTCGCAATATTGACATCAAAAGGGCGTAATTGAAATTTAAGCCCATGCATTCATCCTTGGAACGTGTATTAACGAAACAACAACAGAGCAAAGGGACAATTGGTAACCATGATGATACCTTGTTCATTGCCATATCATAAACAGGAAAGAAGAATGTTACATACGACGTGCTCGGGGAGGAGGCGGCAGCTCGTGCTTGGGGAGGAGTTAGACAATATTAAACGTTCGAGTGGGGGCACGGGCAAACCCTACAGTCCGAATATAAATAGGTTGAACATTACAGACGGTTCTAAAGTAGAATTGTTTGTGATAAATACACATCATAGATAGTTCTAAATGCATTCCCATATACATAAATGCAAATTCACATATATAGACACATTCTCATATACAGAAATACAAATTCACACACACACACACACACACACACACACACACACACACACACACACACACACACACACACACACACACACACACACATATATATATATATATATATATATATATATATATATATATATATATATATGACACATTGTCATATACATAAATGCAAATTCAGTAATGCCTCGGGAGTAAATATGTATTACTTAATTATTTTTTACTGGTCAGTAATACCGCATGTCGTTATACTGAGACCATTTACATATATAGAAGACAGTAAATACAAATTCATTTGATTTTTTATTTTTGTATTTACATATGGCCAAACAACATAACCAGTCACTTCTTACAAAGATTAAAAAAAGTAGAAATCTAAAAAATCGAAGTTTTTCTAATAGTGGAGGTAGCATGCTATCTCCATCTTCAAAACTTTGTAGGCAATGTCATCAGCATCAGACGGTTTAGGATTATCAGCGAACGAAGTCTGGAATGCATCCACCCACTAACGCGCTCATTCGAGTGTCTCCTGAAGACCCTCCGACTGATGAATTGAGTCGAATTGAACCCGTAGGCTCTCTTCCCTTGCTTGAGGGGCCTCAATAAGATTGGCTCTAATTAAAGACCATCTATAACATCTGTAATTATTGTAGATGATTCTTATTAATAACCATCTGTGCACTATCACAAACGGTTATTAATAAGAACCGTCTGTGATAATTGTGTATCACAGACAATTGTAGCCATCGCTAATAGTATAGACGGTCACGCTTGTAAAACTATTTGTGATAATTACAACATAGACGGTTCTCCATGAACCGTATGTGATGAGACGTCCAATATAACTTATTTTATAGTAGTGAAGCTAACAGGTTCCAAACAGTTTTTAACTTCTAAAGCCAAAAGCTATTTGGAAAATTGACAGGTTTGATGAACACTAAATGACCAAATTGACTACCCTCGTTACGTGCTAACACCGGTTACTTACGGCATGTTTGATTTGGTGCCCATGGTTGTTGTACACTGTTCAGCTTTCAAATTTTCTGCAAGACTGTTTTCGTTGGCTTCCTAGTTATATCTCTTTCTAAAACAAACATAAATCCTAGTCAATTCGTGTGCGACTAAATGCTTGATCAAGAACCAAACAACTATATCCATTCGCAAATAACCAAATAAGTCCTCTCAATTATTTTTTAGTAAATTTTGTAAACTACACATATTTTGGTATAACTATAAAAAAAACTACACACATTTCAGTTTATATTTCACAGAACTACACATACTTTGGCATAACATTTTAATATACTACACGTCCGTTGATTCCGGTTGAATGCGACGGAATCTGAAAGGTAGGACCTACCTGTTAGAGTAATTGACATGTAGGACCCACCTACCAGTAACAAAAATATGTGTGGTTTTATGATACTTTTGTTAAAATATTCATAGTTTTAAGACATTACTAAAAAATAATCAAAGGAAATTTCAATTTTTTATAAAAAAAACCATGTAATAGATTAAAAAGTATGCAAAAAAAACTTGGGGACAATTCTAGTCCAAATTATGTAACATTGCAAATCATTCTAGTATTAGCACCAAATCAAAATGAAAATGCCAAAACAAATTGTGAAGGTGGTTCTTTAAGACAGTAAACCTCTTTTTTAGAATTTGAAGTTGAAATCCAAAGTTCGTTAGAAGAAACAAAGAAAAGAAACCCTTCACAAAAAATAATGTAAAGGAAAATATAAAAATATAAAAACAAAAGGTTATATTTACAAGAAGTTTATCTTAGTTCATATCAATTTTAAACTTAAATTTTAAACGGAGCATAATCATTTTTTTACAGGGAGTACAATATTAAATCATAACAACAAGAGTTTTATATACTCATGGGAGCTTTTTTTAAAACAAAAATAGTATTTGAGCACCCATACGGGTGGGTTCTTTTGGGCTGAGATTTATAGCTGTGGTTTTTTAATTCTAGCCTGTTTGTAAGAGACAGTATGCAGAGAGAAATAGTCGCATGTTATTTTGGGCAGTACAGCTGAACTCGGTATAGTTTGTACTACAATTTACCTATAGACTCCGCTTTGAAAGAACACACCGTTTAACAATGCTACTGTTCATTCATACATAAGCCATAAGCTAGAAGCTAATTCGAACCCAGCCATATAAATATGCTTTTTTTTTTCAAAATAGCATTTATTTTTTTCAAAATTGTCAGAAAGACTACATAATCCACAAAACAAAAGATATCTTAGCAAGTTGACAGGTGAATCCCACATGTCAATTTCGCTAACAGGGTGGATCCCAACTATGAGCTTCTGTCACATTTACTGGAAATCAACAACTGTGTAGTTTATTGAAACGTTATGTCCAAGTACGTGCTGTTATATGGTTGTCATGTCAAAATATGGGTTGTTTTACCAAATTTACTCTCCTTTTTTTTTGCTTTTTTTGGATTTGTCTAGACAATATTTGGGTGCCTATCCCGCCCACAAACCATATACAATTTTAGGCCATTCCGCCGTTGGATCGCATCAAGATTTCCACTGCCGCCCACCTCCTCCTTAGCTACCATTGTCACCCTCACACTACAGTCCATCTGGTGGCAGTCCTTGATGAACCTTGAACACCAGCTAACCCCGACGACCTAATCAGGCGGCGTCCGATCGAAACCCAACGGCTAAAAGAAGTACCTATTTTTTCCATTAACGGCTAGTTGTTGCAAACTGACCAGACAGAGAGGGGAGGGGGGGAGGGAACGAGATCTGGGCTGGGCAGCGAAGCGACACCCTCACGCGTGACGGCGTGGGCGATCGTCTTCACCATGCGTTCCGCCGACCCTCCCTCTCACGCACAACGCCCCCGCCCCCGCCACCATTTATAAACCCCTCCTCCTTGCTCTCTCTCATCAACCGACACCACCCCTTTCCCTCCTCCGCGCCCGCGCCGCGCGTTGCATACGGTACGTATCGGCGTATCGTGTCTTTCTTCCTTTCTTCCCCCGCACAACTTCTCTCCTCCTCGTCCTCGCCAACGTTAACTAAATTCGGTGCTCCACTACTCATCTGCTCTCTCTCTCTTTCTCTCCGCCTGCGCTACCGGTCACAGCTAGAGCCCCGCATTTCGTGGACCACGTCCTCCTGTCGACGCTGGCCCGCCCCAGCTGCCTGAGGTAAGGTGCCTGGCCATCCTGGCATCTTACGTTGCATTGCATGCCAAGTGCTTGATTCTTTGCCCAGCCCGGATCAGGTTCGTTGTGTATCTCGGTGGGTGTGGTCGAATAAACCGGACTGGGCGGAGGTTCTATGTGTGGTCGTTTACCACCAGTCTGTGTGGTCCTAATGACCGGCTCTCTGTGTAGTCGTAACGATCGATGTCTGTGTGGTCATTACGACCAGTTCTCTATGTGGTCGTAACGACCAGTGTCTATATGGTCGTTTACGACTAGTCTATATAGTTGTAGACACCGTGGTCGTAAGCACCATGGTCATAGGTGCCATGGTCGTGGCTCTTGCGTGTGCGTGATCGAAGTGCAGCGGTCGTGGCGCTTGTGTGTGCGTGGTCATAGCGATAGTGGTCATAGCTACAGTGTCGTGGTCGAACACATGCTGAGGTTGGAGACACGGTCCAAAACATGCTGAGGTCGGAGACGCGGCCGAAGACAAGTTGTGGTGGGAGAAGCGATCGAAGACAAGCCGTCGTCGAAGCCAGTGGTCGTGGTCGTGCGGCTAGTCACTATAGCAGTTGATGGTATAAACCCCTCCTCCTCCTCGCTCTCTCTCATCAACCGACACCACCCCTTCCCCTCCGCTCCCGCTCCGCGCGTTGCGTACGGTACGTATCGGCGTATCGCGTCTTTCTTCCTTTCTTCCCCCGCACAACTTCTCTCCTCCTCGTCCTCGCCAACATTAACTAAATTCGGTGTTCCACTACTCATCTGCTCTCTCTCTCTCTCTCTTTCTCTCTGCCTGCGCTACCAGTCACAGCTAGAGCCCCGCATTTCGCGAACCACGTCCTCCTGTCGACGCCAGCCTGCCCCAGTTGCCTGAGGTGAGGTGCCTGGCCATCCTGGCATCTTACGTTGCATTGCATGCCAGGTGCTTGATTCTTTGCCCAGCCCGAATCAGGTTCCTTGTGTATCTCGGTGGGTGTGGTCGAATAAACCTGACTAGGCGGAAGTTCTGTGTGTGGTTGTTTACCACCGGTCTGTGTGGTCCTAATGACCGGCTCTCTGTGTAGTCGTAACGACCGGTGTCTGTGTGGTTGTTACGACCGGTTCCCTATGTGGTCGTTTACGACCGGTCTGTGTGGTCGTAACGACTAGTGTCTGTGTAGTTGACCCTCCCTCTCACGCACAATGCCCCCGCCCCCGCCACCATTTATAAACCCCTCCTCCTCGCTCTCTCTCATCAACCGACACCACCCCTTCCCCTCCGCTCCCGCGTCGTGCGTTGCGTACGGTACGTATCAGTGTATCGTGCCTTTCTTCCCCCGCACAACTTCTCTCCTCCTCGTCCTCGCCAACGTTAACTAAATTCGGTGCTCCACTACTCATCTGCTCTCTCTCTCTCTCTCTCTCTGCCTGCGCTATCGGTCACAGCTAGAGCCCCGCATTTCGTGGACCACGTCCTCCTGTTGACGCCGGCTCGCCCAGCTGCCTGAGGTGAGGTGCCTGGCCATCCTGGCATCTTACGTTGCATTGCATGCCAGGTGCTTGATTCTTTGCCCAGCCCGGATCAGGCTCCTTGCGTATCGCGGTGGGTGTGGTCGGATGAACCTGACTGGGTGGAAGTTCTGTGTGTGTGGTCGTTTACGACCGGTCTGTGTGGTCATAACGACTGGTATCTGTATGGTCGTTTACGACCAGTCTGTACGGTCGTAAACGCCGTGGTCGTAAGCACCGTGGTCGTAGGCGTCGTGGTCGTGGCTCTTGCGTGTGCGTGGTCGAAGTGCAGCGATCATGGCACCTGTGTACGCGTGGTCGTAGCAACAGTGGTCGTAGCTATAGTGTCAATGGCTACAATGGTCATAACTACAATACTGCGGTCGAAGACATGCTGAGGTCGGAGACGCAGTCAAAGACATGCTAAGGTCGGAGATGCTGCCGAAAACAAGCTGTGGTCGGAGAAGCGGTCGAAACCAGTGGTTGTGCGGCCAGTCACTGTAGCAATCGGTGATCATTATAGCAATAGGTGGTAACTGTAACTGGCGTCAACACGGGTAGCCATGAGGCATCACAGTTGCTCCCCACAAACCCCTATTCAGCCACCAAAGCTGGAGCAGATATGCTTGTTATGGCATATGGGAGATCGTATGGTCTGCCGGTTATTACTACTCGGGGAAATAATTTGTATGGTCCTAATCAGTTCCTTGAGAAGCTTATCCCCAAGTTCATTCTCTTGGTTGTGAGAGGAAAGCCCCTCCCAATTCATGGTGATGGATCTAATGTCCGGAGCTACCTTGATTGTGAGGATGTTGCTGAGGCTTTTGAGGTCATTCTTCATCATGGAGAAGTTGGACATGTTTATAATATCGGAACAAAGAAACAGAGGACGGTCATTGATCTGGCAAAGGATGCTTGCAAGCTTTTTAATCTGGAAGCTGACAAAGTCATTCAATTTGTTGATAACAGACCTTTCAATGATCAGAGGTGCTTCTTGGACGATCAGAAGCTCAAGAGCCTTGGGTGGTCTGAGCGCACTACATGGGAGGAGGGCCTGAGGAAGGCAATGGATTGGTATGTGTTACAAAATAGAATTTATCTGTTGTATATCAATCTTAGAGATAGAGATAGAATCTAACTCCTGTAATCTTTCTCTGTAACTAACCAAATCAGGTTTCTGTCTTTAACCGATTCGGTTCAGAGTTTCCAATCCGTTCCTGTAGCCAATACTGTAATAACCCCGAGTATATAAACTGAGACCGGAACAGATCTTTGCTTATGGGTTCTTTCTCCTATTTTCATTCTTCCACATCTCTCTACTTTTTACATGGTATCAGAGCCTTGATCTGTTGCCATCAACTCCACAATGTCAGGCGCCGGCTCCGGTTCTGGATCCATCTATGTTCCCGTCCTGGCTGGAACAATCCCGGCGGCGACTGGTCTTCTGCCGACTCCCGCAGCTCCCTCTTTTGGTCATCTGATCAATGTGAGGTTGAGCAGGGAGAACTATCTTCTGTGGAAAGCGCAATTTCTACCGTACCTCCGTAGTCAACAGCTATTGGGCTATGTAGATGGGACGGTAACGGCACCAAAGAAGATGATTACTCATTCAACCGACAACGGAGTGGTTGTTGAAATCAATCCCGCGTATGAACGCTGGCTTCAACAAGATCAGATGATTCTCAGCGCAATTCTCTCTTCTCTATCTGAGAATGTGCTGGCGCAAGTTATTCTGCTGAATACAGCCCGTGAGGTCTGGCAGGCATTAGATCGGATGTTTTCATCTAGAAGTTCAAGAGCCCGAGTGATGCAAATTCGCTGTCAACTTGCCTCCTTACAAAAGAAAAATACAAGTGCTGCCGAATACTTCAACAAGGTGAAAATTTTAACAGATACACTAGCTACGCTTGGACATCCTTTAAGCGATGATGAAATTGTCACATATCTCTTCACCGGTCTTGACAATGAGTATGATCCGTTGGTTACTTCTCTGACAACTCGAGTTGAACCAACTTCTCTCAATGAAGTTTATGCTCACTTTATGGCTTTTGAGATGCGGCTTGAGCAAAATAGCCCTCTAATCCAGGGACAAAGTCAGAATCAAATCTCAGCAAACCTGATATCGCGAGGTGGCCATGGTGGACGCAGCAAGTATCGTGGTGGTCGCAACAATTATTCATTTCCTGGCAGCACGAGAGGAGGCAATGCTGGAGGTCTGTCAAGCAATACAAATCGTGGACAACAACAGCAGTATCAGCAGCACAATTCAGGTGGACAATACCAGCACAACTCAAGAGGAGGAAATCGTCCCACATGTCAAGTGTGCGGCAAGGTCGGGCATGTTGCACTAAAGTGTTATCATCGATTTGATCACTCATATCAGTCTAAAGATACTCGTGTAGCTGCTGCTACCACCCAGTATTATGCCATTGATGGAAATTGGTATATTGACACCGGAGCTACGGATCACATTACTAGCGATCTCAATCAACTTACCATGAAGGAAAGGTACACTGGAAAGGATCAGGTACAGGCAGCAAATGGTATAGGTATGTGTTGGACCGGAAACGGCGACAGAGGGGGGTGAATGGAGCCTCTAATAAAAAAACTCGACCCCCAAAAGTACCCACTTAAAACTTTCCCCGATAGCAATTGATGCTATGAAGAAATAAAATGAAAGTTCATCGAAGACCGAAACATCAAATCATAAGACGAGGAGGCAGACTAGAGAAAGCAGATCGGCAAAGAAACTGCAGTAAAATATTGCCATGGCAGAGTAACAGCTCAAAACAATACCACGGCAAGAAAACAGCAAAAAACACTGTCACGACAGAGAAACAAACAGAGAAGTCTTGCCACGGCAAAGGAAACAGCGAAAATTGCTGTCACAGCAGGAGAACAAAAGACAAAAAGGAGACCAAGATTGCAGCTCATGCCTAAAGCACAAAAGAAGATCAAACTAGCTGCTCCTGCTGCCAAGAAATGAAAGCAAAAGAGATTGCCAAAGGGAGCATTGCTGCCAACCAAAAGAGCTAGGCTGAAATTGGTGTGCTGGTATTGCCGCCGAAAGGAGAACAAGGACTAAAGAAAGAGAAACTGCAGCAAGGACAAAAGAAAGCACAAAGACTAGAACCAAACTATCACAAAACCAAAAGCTAGAAATGTTGTAGCCGAAGAGACATAGCATAACACACAGAGAAGCTGTTCGGCAAAGCACAAGAGAACTTCCCAAGTAATGGGCTGCCAAGTAGACACTTGAATGACTGCTGCCCTTCAAATCAAAGTAGACCAATAGAGATCGGCCAAGACAAAAAAAGATAGCACAAAGAAAACTGCAGCAAAGAAGCAGAGAACAACAAGTAATCAAAACTATTCAAGACAACTCAAGAGCATGAAATCTTCGATTGATACATAGAGATACGCGATTACATAGAGGAGTTTCTCAGCTCATTTCTCTCTCAATCTTACACTAAGCAAGTCCCCATACATGCTTGAGAAACAATAACTCATAGCACACATGCATAGGAGACAAACTCATACTCTCTCAAATCATCTCTCCAAATCATTCTCTCATTTCATCTCTCTAAAAATCTGCACCTAGCACTAGAGAGCACCTCTCTATTTATAGCCTACACTAATGGGTTCACATTTCCTTTGCCCATTAAGCTTTTTCGCTTTACCCACTAACTCCAACCATATTCACTTCCTTTAGTGCAGATTTACGTATTCACCAAAACGCCCCTCGCGCACCTTCAGGGAAGCTTCCTCATTCCTTACCCTCCAAGCCACGCAGCCACCTCGAGTCCTCGCCGTCTTCGGCACACCTCGACTGTTCTGACCTTGGCACTGCCCGCGCCTAGTCCGGTCATCCCGTGCCTCGCCACGACTCCACCTCGACGTCCTGCAGCCATCACAGACAAGAAATACATCACATAGCACCGCTCGACACATGTAATCATACATTACCATCAGAAGAAAAACTTAAAGCCCAAACCGATCGAAACGAAAAATGAACGACTTAAACACGTTCGACCTAGTTTGACCAAGTCCGACCGAAGCCGATTGCACCACGCAACGACATGGTCCGAACCACACAAACCAAACTCGACTTCCTAAAACAGATGTCAATTATTCATCACACAACTGGGGTCACCTCCACATGGTCTATCAGTATGTCTATTGCTCATGTTGGTTATTCGAAATTTCATACCCCACAGCTTGATCTGCATCTTAGTAATATTCTCCATGTACCTAGAGCATCTAGGAATCTTCTTTCAGTTCACAGATTTTCAAAAGATAACAATGCCTATTTCGAGTTTCATCCTGATTATTTTCTTGTCAATGATCGAGTCACGAAGACAACTCTTCTTCAAGGGAGATGTGAGGGTGGCTTATATCCTTTGCTTCCATGTCGCACTCATGTTCCAAAATCAGCTTTTTCCGGCGTCAAACCAACTCGAGATCAATGGCACTGTCGTCTAGGACATCCGTCTTTTTCCATTGTCCAGCATGTTTTGTTGCAAAATAATTTGTTGTGTTCTAGCAACACTAGCCAAACATTAGTGTGTGATGCATGTCAAAGAGGCAAAAGTCATCAATTGCCCTACCACTCCTCAAACAATATTGTTTCTTCTCCATTAGAGCTTGTCTACTCCGATGTCTGGGGCCCTGCTCCTACCTCTGTTGGTGGTTTCCAATATTATGTCAGTTTTGTTGATGCTTTTAGCAAGTTTACACGGATTTATCTCTTGAGAAACAGGAGTGAAGTCTTCTCTATCTTCATACAATTCCAATCTCATGTTGAGCGTCTTTTGAATAAAAAGCTTGTTTGTGTGCAAACTGATTGGGGTGGTGAATATAGAAAGCTACATACCTTTTTCAATCGTGTTGGTATTTCCTATCGTGCTTCTTGCCCGCACGCTCACCAACAAAATGGCGCTGTAGAACGGAAACATAGACATATTGTTGATGTTGGATTGTCCTTGCTAGCTCAGGCATCCATGCCAATTAAATTCTGGGATGAAGCCTTCATTACTTCCTGCTTCCTCATCAATCGTACTCCTAGCAAGATCATAGAATTCGATACTCCTCTTCATCGGTTGCTAGGATTACAACCAGATTATCTTGCTCTTAGAATTTTCGGTTGTGCCTGCTGGCCAAACCTCCGTCCATACAACAAAAACAAGCTTGAGTTTCGGTCCTCTCAATGTGTATTCTTGGGGTACAGTCCCATTCACAAGGGCTACAAATGTCTACATGTTCCAACCAATAGAATTTACATATCTCGTGACGTTGTTTTTGATGAGAACGTATTCCCATTTTCTCAATCTTCATCCACTTCACCTTCTCTTCCTTGTGAACTTCCAACTTTGCTGCCTCTGCCGACTGTGCAGCGTCAAGTTGTCGGGGGAGAATTTCAGGCTAATGAGAATGAGCATACTGTACCTGTATCTAATTCTGTTTTGCAGCAACAGCAACATACTGAAGATTCAGTACCAGTGCTAGTTTCAGTTCTGCCTGACCTGATGCCACAGATTGACTCTTCTACTGCACTTCCTGCTGAAGCTAACCAAACACATCAGATGGTTACTCGGCTGAGAAATAACATCCGTCAACCCAAAAAGAGAACAGATGGAACTGTGCCATATGGTCGGGGGGCGTTCTCAGCTATAGCAGAAGAACCTGACACAATTCAACAAGCTCTTGCAGATGAAAGATGGAAACAGGCTATGGATGCTGAATACAAAGCCCTGATAAAAAATGAGACATGGCAGCTGGTTCCTTTTGATCATCAACAAAACATTATCGATTGCCGATGGGTTTTTAAAGTCAAGAAGAAAGCAGATGGATCCATTGACCGATACAAGGCAAGATTAGTAGCAAAGGGTTTCAAACAACGTCAAGGCATTGATTATGATGATACCTTCAGCCCTGTGATCAAACCGACTACTATACGACTTGTGTTGTCATTAGCAGTATCAAAAGGATGGGGTCTTCATCAACTCGATGTGCAAAATGCCTTTTTACATGGAGTCCTTGAAGAAGAGGTTTATATGCATCAACCTCCTGGATATGCACATGCTGATCATCCTCATTATATTTGTAAATTGAAGAAAGCGTTATATGGTCTGAAACAGGCGCCAAGGGCCTAGTTTTCTCGGCTGAGTACTAAGCTTCAGGAGATAGGTTTTACTCCCTCAAAGGCAGATGCGTCACTTTTTGTTTATAATCAGCATGGAGATACCATATATATGCTTATATATGTTGATGATATAATAGTGGTCAGTTCTTCCACACAAGTCACTAAGAGAATACTAGAGCAGCTGCAAGAGGACTTTGCTATTAAAGATCTCGGTGAGGTACATTACTTCTTGGGCATTGAAGTTCAGAAGAAATAAAATGGATTGATTATGTTACAAAAGAAGTATATCAATGACCTACTTGAGAAAGCTAACATGAGAAATTGCAAACCAATCAACATACCAATGGCTGCAACAGAAAAACTGTCCAAAACTGAAGGAACATTGCTGTCGGCTCAAGATACTACAAAGTACAGGAGTATTGTAGGAGCGCTGCAATATTTGACATTGACACGGCCAGATATTGCCTACTCTGTAAACAAGGTCTGTCAGTTCCTTAGTACACCTACTACTCAACATTGGGCAGCCGTGAAGCGCATTCTCAGATTTCTCAAGTATTCTTCCTCAACTGGACTGCACATCGACAAGTCAACCTCCACACTGTTGAGTGTATTTTCAGACGCGGATTGGGCAAGTTGTCCGGACGATCGCCGCTCCACTGGAGGCTATGCAGTGTTCGTTGGATCGAACTTGGTCTCATGGAGTTCACGCAAACAAGCCACAGTCTCGCGATCAAGCACGGAGTCGGAATACAAGGCCCTGGCAAACGCAACCGCAGAAGTAATTTGGCTTCAGTCGCTACTTGGAGAGCTCGGGGTTTTTCAATCAAAGCCGCCGTGCCTATGGTGTGACAACTTGGGCGCAACATACCTCTCCGCCAATCCTGTCTTTCATGCAAGAACAAAGCACATAGAACAAAGCACATCAAGGTGGATTATCACTTTGTCAGAGAGAGAGTTGCGCTCAAAGCTCTGGAGATACGTTTTATATCGTCTCAAGACCAGGTTGCTGACATATTTACTAAACCACTCGCTATTCGACAGTTTGCAAACTTCAGTCACAATCTCAATCTTCTCAGTTGTGATTGAGGGAGGATGTTACAAAATAGAATTTATCTGTTGTATATCAATCTTAGAGATAGAGATAGAATCTAACTCCTGTAATCTTTCTCTGTAACTAACTGAATCAGGTTTCTGTCTTTAACCGATTCGGTTCAGAGTTTCCAATCCGTTCTTGTAGCCAATACGGCAATAACCCGAGTATATAAACTGAGAGCGGAGCAGATCTTTGCTTACGGGTTCTTTCTCCTATTTTCAGTCTTCCACATCTCTCTACTTTTTACAGTATGTAGCCAATTCTGACTATTGGGGTGATGTTTCTGGTGCATTGTTGCCTCATCCGAGGACATTGATGATGCCTGGGTCTGAGGGCTCTGAGGAAATTAAAGGAATGCTGAACCAGTTTACCAATAATCAGACGAAGATTGTGGCTAAAAAATCAAAAGGTGCTTCTCAAACTCCTCTCAAGTTCTTGATTTATGGTCGGACAGGATGGATTGGTGGGCTTCTTGGAAAAATATGTGAGAAGCAAGGAATTCCGTATGAATATGGAAAAGGTCGCTTGGAAGAGCGCTCTTCACTCATCCTGGATATCCAAACTGTTAAGCCAACACATGTCTTCAATGCTGCTGGTGTTATTGGCAGACCCAATGTTGATTGGAGTGAGTCTCACAAGCCAGAAACCGTACGCACCAATGTTGTGGGCACATTGACTCTAGCTGATGTGTGTAGGCAGCATGGGTTATTGATGATGAACTATGCCACTGGGTGCATATTTGAATATGACGCAAATCATCCTGAGGGGTCAGGCATTGCCTTAAAAGAAGAGGATGAACCAAATTTTACTGGTTCATTCTACTCGAAGACCAAGGCGATGGTAATTGCTGGTTTCCCTTGCATTGGTTGATTTTACTATGCCATAGTTTAATATCTTTTTCTGGTGATCTTGACTCTTAAGTTGGTAATTTTAAGTTGCAAATGGTCAAAGAGACTTCTGATTATTTCCTCCCTGGATAATGCCGGTTGAGGAACTGCTGAAGGAGTACGATAATGTCTGCTCCCTGCGAGCCTGGATGCCAATATCCTCTGACGGTCTGACCTCAACAATCCTAGTAACTTCATCACAAAGATTAGTCAGCATGACTATATTGGATGAGTTTTTGCCAATTTCAATTGAGATGGCAAAAAGGAACTTGCGGGGCACCTGGAACTTCACCAATCCTGGCGTAGTTAGCCACAATGAGGTTTTGGAGATGTACAAGAAGATCATTGATCCTAGCTTCAAGTGGACAAACTTCACACTCGAAGAACAGGCCAAGGTCATTGTTGCGCCTCGAAGCAACAACGAGATGGATGTGACAAAGCTGAAGAACGAGTTTCCTGAGCTGCTACTAATCAAAGATTCGATGATCAAGTATATTTTTAAGCCCAACAGGAAGGTCCCAGCAAATTGAAGGCAGAACAGTTGATATAGAAAATATACCAACCATTATAAGCTTTTAGGAACCATTCATCACAATTACTCATTTGACTGTTTCTCCATGTACTTCCCAGCATATTCATATTATAGATTCACAGCAGTGTATGAACTATATATTTGGTAATCTGTTGATGACACGAAGATAATTGTCCAATTTGTTGCAGAGAGCTACTTGATGAGTTCAAATGCTCAGTTTGTGTGTACCACGTTTTTCTGTCAAGAAATGAATCTCCATTCTCGTTGATACTCTTTAATCTCCTTTTTTTTGGGGTCAATGACCTTGTGTCCTGTGACTTTCAAGGGTTGCTCTATACATTTTTCCTTGTGTCCTGCGTCCTGTGACTTTGAAGTGTTGCTCTATACATTTTTCCTTATGTCCTTGTGTCCAGTGACTTCGAAGTGTTGCTCTTTACATTTTCCTTGTGTCCTGTGACTTTGGTCAATCTCCATTTATCCTTGTGCCTTTGAAGTGTTGCTCTATATATCACAGTTGCCACCAATTTATTACACAATGTTCGCATTTCAATTCTCAAAACTCTTATTTTTCCCAGGAGCTCCTAATAAACTAATAAGTTACACCCAATATTTTAATCTAAGTACTTGAAAGCAGTCTGTTTTTCCTTCCTTTCTATCCTCTTTATTTTTAATCACTACAACAGCTTATAGAACAAAATAGCACTTTATGTTTGAACTAAATGACATCAAGACAGCATAAAGTCTAAAGGTAACTGCATATGTTCCAGAAAACAAGAAAGTCTAAAGGCTAATAAGACTCGAAGACCAGCAACATCTTTGTTCCGGATTGGCCTATGATGGTGGCAATGTCATGTGGAGAAATGCGACAGAACTGACCTGCACACGACATTTCTTCAACTTCTACAGCCATTTACGGCATCAAGTTTTTCCTTAATTTTGTGGTTTGGCCTAACCCTATAGCTGGCTTTCTTCAGGTATCTTGGTTCAATGGTGCCTGATATACTGAAGGAGACAATGATAGCACGAGCACTAGTCACACCCCATTGTTTCTAGAACAGTCCTAACTTCTTTCAGGTGGCAGAAGCAGCGTGGAATTTAGACTAGCGTGTCGTGCCGTTGTAGATTGGTAGGGTTGTTTACTCTTGAAATGGAGAGAAATCATTTGCAGTTCTATGGGAAGTTTGGCAGGAGACTCCTTTGAGAACCTCTTTTTCAGGTCAAAGATGGGAATGGGGAAGTAGGCTCCTTTTAGCCTGATAATGTTTCGCAAAGTTCCTTACATGTTCAAGATGGCACGGAGGCAGCAGGCAGGTGTGTAGATCCAAATAAACTTCCATTTCCATTTTAAAACCTCTAAATCTTGTGAGGTTTAAAAGCTTACTAGCTAATTGCCCACCTGTTGTGAAGGGGCCAGGGAATATGGCCCACCTGTCGGCGTTGATCTTCTGAGTGGCGGATGAACCACCACCACCACGAAGTACTTCTTCTACCCTACTCTATAATACACCAAAATTTTCTTTACTAAATCCACCCCCTCAACCACCCCCACAGTCATGCCTAATCTAAGTCCACCCAGATTTGTGTACCAAGTAATCCAACTTCATACAAATGAATGGCCTGGATCTCTCCTCAAACCCTATTCTCTTACTCATTGAAGATTCTAAGGCCAAAATCATCCGGATCATACACATCATGGAACCCAGAACCCCACCCCACGCCCTTCCACCCTGTGTGCTCGCGAAACCGTGCGCTGCCTCTCCTTCCACCTTCTCCCCCGTCTCCCCCACGTTCTCCGCACCTCCCCCGTTCTGCGCGCCGCCTCCTCCCCTCCCTCCACCGCCCTCGCCTCCTCCCCTCCCTCATCCGCCGCTCCGCCTACTCCTCGCCACCCCGCACCGCCGCCGCCTCCTCCCCCGCTCCCCCGTTCTCTGCGTCTCCCCGCCGCCTCCTCCGCCCGCTCCGCCGTTCTCCGCCGCTCCGCCCTCGCCTCCTCCTCCCCCGCTCCGCCGTTCTCCGCCGCTCCGCCCTCGCCTCCTCCCCTCCCTCCTCCGCTGCTCCGCCCTCGCCTCCTCCTCCCCACCCCGCGCCGCCGCCGCCTCCTCCCCCCACCCCTCCGCTCCGCCACCGCCTCCTCCCCCGCTCCTTCGCTCCGCCCTCGCCTCCTCCTCCCCACTCCGCTCTTGCGTCGTTGGATTTCCCTCTCGGCGCCCGGTTCACCGTGTCTCTGCCTGGGACCTACCAGCCGGGCTTCGCTGACAGGACCACGATGCGCGGTGTAGCCCGCGAGCTAACTTCGCCGCCGCTGTGAGCTTGGAGGACGACATGGGAAGGTACATGTGCTCTCTCCCACCCCGCGCCGCCTCTCCTCCTCATCCAAAAACGCCGCCCCACCGACTCCGCCCCACTGACAGCATCACCATCCGCCCCGCCTCCCTCTGGATATGGAGGCCGCCCCAACGCTCCACCATCCTCCCCGCCTCCGCCATCTGCCCTTATCTCCAAGAGCTACCTAACTCCATGCCAATCGGCACACCATGCCTTCGTCCTCCTCACCCACCACTCCTCACGCCGTACCCATCCATAAGTGTCGCCTCTCGTCCTCATCCAAAAGCATCGCCCCACTGACTCTGCCCCACAAACGGCATCCCGAAGCCCCGGCCGCCTCCCTTCGGATCTGGAGGCCGCCCCGGCCCTCCGCGCCCACTCTGCCATCCGCCCTCATCTCCAAGAGCCAGCGTTGCCCGCTAGATCTGAAGGTATGGGACCAAATCCCGATTTTCTTTTACGTATTGTGAAGTCTATGTTGATTCCATAAGAAGATTAGGGGTACTGCTTCATGCATATGATTCTTCTTCAAGTAGAGATCTAGAAATCATGTATACTTTTAGGTGCTTCAGTGTTCAGTTCTACTACCCACAAATTGTAGTGTATGAAAGGAATGATCTTTTTGTATTGATTGTGGATAGTTGGACACTTCTATAGTATATGAATGATTTTTAGGAATTGATCCTGCACTAGCACTACCATGTTCAATCAAACCGACATTTGTTATAGTAAGATTTCTTCAAATGATGAAGAGAATAGCATAGCAGGGAGTTATTTTCTTGTCAAGTAGGTCTGGAAGAAGCAAAAGCAAATGTATATCTGGTTGCAAGTAGCATTTCTGAATTCTGATGCTAGATGGGATTGCATTTACAGGTGCATATTTCAAGATTTTATAGACGGTGGAGAAGCTCTTTGGGTATGCGATGCCGACGTTCGAGTGCTTCAAGACAGTGGAGACGCGGCCCAACGACGCGCACATGCTCCACTTCTGGTGCAAGTACTGGCGAGCCATTCTTAATCGATGTTGTTTGAATCCTTCGCCTGCATGTTCTTGATTTCTTCTTGCTTGCCTTTTTTATTCAATTGTTGTGATTTGCTTTATTGTCCATTTGATGTGGAGTGAGATGCACAACTCGGTAACATGGTTGTCTGTGATACCATGACGCTAACGTTAGTTCTTCTCCCTTTAAACATTTTGCTTGCTAGCATTGTATATTTATGTGTGTACCTAGGCAAAAGTTCATGTGCAATGATAGTGCCCTCTTTTATTTCAGACTCCCTTTAGTTTTTCTTTAAGATTAGATGCATTTTTTGTGATGTGTTAAAAGTTGGATGTTAGGTGGATGAATTGTTTGCTGTCTATGTTAAAAGTGGGCTTCCTGAATTGTTTGTTGTCTACGTTCCTGATTGCACTTATGAAGGAGACAATGTTATTTTGCTTTTGCACGTTAGTATGCTATTCCTTAGTCCTGTGGATACTAATCGTATTCTTACCTGCTTGTGGTTGAGCATGGATGACCTCACATATTGGATCCTATCTTATCTTTTTCTGTAATATGTTTTCCTTCACTCAGTTTTGGTCAATAGTATAGTCATAACCTTTGTTGTTCCCTACAGGTTGCAAGGTTTCTAATTAAGACCATTTCTCAATTGGCTTCTGGAAAGCAACCTGTCGGTACAACAACTTACATGGGCAAAATATAGTACTTGATGCAATGCAAATATAGTTGCCTCCTCCTGCGGTTCTCTGATGGTTCCTTCACTACGAGCTTTATTACCACAATTGCGTAGGTCTGTTTGGTGTTGGTTGTTTTACTTATCCTAATGTCTTCCTACATCAAATGGGAATTGAGACATTTGTTATGTTCCCTCACACTGATTCAAATACTTGGTTTATGCAGTATATTGACTTTAAGATCAGAACAATAGAACTGGATGGGAAGCATATTAAGCTACAGATTTGGGACATAGCTGGTCAAGAACGTTTCCGGACTATTACCACCAGTATATTAGCAGTAGGGACTGAACCTGGGGGCCTCCTAAACCTTGGTACCTTCCTGCAGAGAGAATAGAACATTAGAAAGATCATTCAGGAACCCATTTTGCTTTATTACTCTCTTGCGCCACCCCACAGAATCTAAGTTCACCTGAATACTTGGTGCACAACTAATCCAGAGGGCATCCTCAAGTCATATTCTTCAAATCCTTTGATTTAGCTTAGTATGATTTACAATAAAAATCCTGCCCTATTCTAACAAACTGACTGGGTTGATTTGGATTTCAATACTAGGCTTAGGCTAAATTTCCAAGGGAATCAGGCCAATCCACCGAACTCAAAAAAGATCTTAATTACAATTCAACTGAAAAGATCATTATCTAGGAAGGGTGCCTAGAAAATTGATTGCCATGTGTTTAAATCTGATGTCAAAGTGAATTTTCAGGAATTCCTCCTCTAAAAACCTCATCATTTCATGAATCCAAAGTCACCTCATAAGTGATAACATCCTGACTTAAGAAAAAACAAAATTTACACTTTTATGTTTCTTAGCTTTCCACATCCACATGCTACCCAAGGATTAAGAAGTTATTGGTTAATTTCTTGCTGCACATGGAGGTAATTCCCTGGATCCCTCTATGCGGAACTCATTTCATCTTCTGTAATTTTTGTTTATATTTTCAAGAAATGAATATACACCCGATGTTGTGTTTGAAAAAAAAATATGAATGTGCACTTATAATTAATCTTAGAACAGTTCTCGTATTTATGTTAGTGTTAGGATATTTTAGCTCAAGTCTGTGTCGCACTGGATCATGCAGCTTTTCTTTTGGAGCAAGAACTAATAAACAACAGATTTTTGTTGTGGGTGTCATATTGACTTCCATGGGGTTAATTTTTGCAGTCTTGATTTCCCATTGGTAGCTATCGTGGATCTTAAACAATTTGGTATTATTTGTTAAGCATGTGCTTCAAAGCACATGTATCACAATCTAAGTTTGTGAAAAAAAATAGTGACAATGTAAAAGATAACACACTTCTTAGCTACTAATGTTTATATCACAATCACCTTCAACAACAAAGGTTCAATAGATCTTGTTGTGGTTTTTTTAAACCAAATCATGTTGTAGTTGAGTAAGAGAGGTGCGACATCTGTTCACAGAGATTGGTGCAGAGGCGTGTTGATCTGGGTGATGAAGAAGAGGACTCGATCAGTTCTGCAAGTAAGCATAGAAGGTACGGAAACCCAATCATTGATTTACGCTCAAATTTTTACTGTGCTTGTTATAGTTTTACCGGCTACTATGGAAAGCCCTAATGATCAGAATTCACTTTATTACTCAAAGAATCCCCATAGATCTGAACCATTATAGGTTTTTGAACTTGAATTTTTTTAGCATTATGTTCCTCTACGATGTTTGCTAAAAATTTTGTCATGCATCAGTCGTGATCTTCATCAAGGAATGGCCGTTGATTCTCTACATGGGATGCCATGGGGAATGGTTTCCTATTATACTGAGCATGTCTTTATGTTATATTGTCTCAAGGTAGGTATCAACAAAACTTTGTTTCATGTGTTGTTCCATTTGTTCATGAATTTTTCATTGCTATTTATTGTTTAGATAGAAAATGGACATTAGGGATTAAGTGAGTTCAAAGAACTGAAACTACACACACACACAAAATGGTGGTGATAACCATTCATCTGCGGCTAAATGTTTATTTTGTGTACATGGACAGTTACACTACAAGTCTTGCAGTAATAAACATTCTTTACCTTGAGTACAGTTGGTCTTCATCTTAATTATATGGTCTTCATCTTAATTATATGGTCTTTCAATCAGTAGACTAATCATTGAGAGATACCAGTAAGAAGTGATCATTTTCAGGTTTAGTTGCTAATGAGACGTGAATCTTAATGAATATTTGGTTATACAATATATGAGACGTGAATCTTAATGAACCTGATTGTTCGTTTTATTTTTTACAAATTTTATCTTGTTTTATATTTTATCGTAGCGTTAGCACGGGCACACTACTAGTTTAAGTAGTAGAGACTTATGATGGCTGGAACTGTACAGAGTTCATTTCCTCTCCTCTGTACATTATTCAATGAAAAAATTGATCATATACCCTCCATTTAGATGAAAATTAAGGATTTACCCTCGTGGCCCACGTGTCAGTGACTTATGATGACCCCACGTGTCATTGAGATGTGGAGGATAAATCCTCAATTTCCCAACTAAAGGGAGGGTATATGATCCAATCTCCCTTATTCAATCTAACACTTTGCTGAACGCCAGAACTTGATTTTTTGGATAGAAGAATGCATTTTCCCAAAAGAAAAGGAGAGGAAGGCAAAAAGAAAGCACTAAGCAAAGAAGTTTCTGAATTGGTTTGGGCCTTAGTGGGTGGCGCGGTACAGCGTTGTGATATTGCAGTTGGGCAGTTGGGCCTAAGCCATCATGGGCTGGTGGGAACTGTGATCTCTCCTGAAGTTCTTCCATCCTCACTCTCTGCGCACAAATCAACATCCTGATGTACTGAAGAACTTATTTTTCTCAAAAGTACTAAAAACTTTCATGCCAGGTAAGCTGAATCGCCAACCACTAGTTTGGCCAAACGCACAAGACACTCCTAGGCCTTGTTTGGATGAGCCGGGATAGGCTGGATCCTAGCCCTCCTGCGCAGAACTGAACTAACTTCTCCTTCCTTCCACGTGGACGTACCGGGATTTTGGTCCATCCAAACAAGGTCCCAATGTCCTGGCTTTTACATATGTACCACTAGCTCCCTCTATTGTGCAATATGAGCTATTTTTCTAGAAATTGCCATCTCATTAGGGAAGTCCACAATAATAAAATCAAAAGTGTAGTTATTATAACAATTCGATATCTTCATCTGCTAAAGAGGTTGATCGGTTGCAACATATATAACATTTTATAGCGGATTGTATTGTCCAATCTCGTCATTTCTTAGATTGGGTGCCTCCCGTGGTATTTTGCGTGCAGTGTGATTTCGAGTACGTATAGTCAAAGTTTTGAATTTTGATTGAACATATAAAAATAGTACAGATAAATTTGTGTCGAAAAATTCTTTCATAATGTTATAATTGTAGTAGGCTTCCTAACTATATTTTAGTATGAATTTGTAGTTAAAAGATGTATTTTGTATCTGAAATGGCACCTATTTTTTTACTGGAGGAATATTTTAATTCGACGGTTAGAAGGCCATAAACTATACAAGGAGATTTAAGAAATCATTACTATTATAAGATTGATTGTATCGGTGTGTTCTCCTTCAATCGTCACGTTCAATCGACTTCTCATCATTTTTCACTTCTCAACCGATAAAAACAATACTCTTTTATTATATGATTCTCTGTATATTCAATAAATTTCTGTGTAATCTATGACACGTATGACTTAGTAACATTATACAAACGACAAACTTTGACGCTACCATTGAGATAACTAGGACCACTGGGGCGCAATTGGTCGCCACGTACCCGAGGTTGACGGGGCCATGCCGTTTTCACGTCGTTCTCGCTTGGCTCGTCAAGCGAGAAAGCGAAAGGCATAGAGAAAGAGAGAGTACATATCGGCCAACCGGCGAGCCCAAGGTGTCTTCGGTGTGCCGGGCTGACACGGACACCGCGGGCGTGGCAGCGAGCAGCCCACCGCTGCCATTTTTTTAGCGCCGTATCCGCGGATTCTCTCAGCACCCGAGGCTTTTGCGGTTGTCCTGCTCCGTTTTTCTTGGCCCCGGCTACCAAAAGGAGCAGCTCCAGATCGCTGCGCTACGTGATCATCCCTTGGCCGCGCGTTAGATCGTTGTTTTAGCTGATGGAAGAGGGCAGAATACCGGCCGAGATGACGTGATATGACTCCACGAAATTAGAAAGTTCAAAGTGTACTTGCCGCTTTGTTTGACAAAAGGAAAATTGCTGCGTGGCTCGCAGAAATGCACGCCAGTCGCTACGGGCGTAGCCTGAGGAAAGACGGCTTTTTTATTTCACCTACGAAATTTAACTATGGTCTTCATTTTAGGCTAAAATGGTACTACAAAATGATACTACAGTGGATGTTAATTTTTTAGAGATATTTAATTAAAAATAAAAAACATTGTTATATATTCACAGATAATACAAAAAAAAAGAAAATCGCGTTAAAAAATCAACGTGTTCTAAATGGCTTTTAACATATGAAAGTCAAAAGCCATTGCAGTTTGGAACATAGCTATAGTATATGACAATTGATTTTAGTGACTCTACACGCTGTAGTGGCGGAGCTATGAAGTTTTGGAGCTTGGATAAGCCAAACTATGATGTATTTACCTAAGATAATACTATCTTCAACATTGCCTGAGACACCAGTCCATTCTATTTTATCTTATGTCTTTTCTATATATAAAAATCGGAATTATGTTGATAGGAGGCTTTTTTATAACCAAACTACTATTGTGAGATAAGAGTCAATATAATAGGAAATAGCCTATGGACACCTGCAGTCTTGTTGTCACTTGTCACGGAAAAAATGGAGATCAAACCAAAGCTCAACACCTCACCTGATATGCTTATGCAACGTTTAAGACCTAATTCGACGGATTTTACCTACGCTTTGCACATTTAGGCTTCATATGGAACACGCAAAATTTTCCGGATTTTTATAAAAATTCAACTGTTTCTTATGAAATTTATTTCTAAGTTTCCGACTGGCCTTTGTCTCTCCGATCAAACCCGTCCCAAATATTCACGTCGCACGTCACTTCATGTACGCTACATGTTCCAGGCAGCGATACCTTTTCTCCGGCATACTCTAGACCACGCGTCCCGGTGCAGCCATCCAATAATTTACAGATCTGATGACGTTTTCAGAACGCTTGGTCGTCGTTTGGAGAGAGAAACTAGAGCGCCGCGGCAGTGCTGCGGTGACTCTGAAGCACCGTAGAATCGACGGACGCAGAAAGGTTGGGAGGGGTACCTGATGCGATGGGTGATGGATGGACGGCGACGCGGCGACGGAGCAGGAGCACCAGGCCAGCCGGCGGCCGCCTAGCAAGCTAAAGCAAACCTCGCTCGGCGCGATCGGAGCGGGGCCGCGCCGCGAAGCCGACGGCCGGCCAACCGAGACGGCGCGCGTCAGCAGGCCCGCGCCTCACGTGCGGCCAAGCGCCGGGGGCCCCACGCGACAGCAGCGAGCGAGCGGTGCAGGCTTGTGAATGGTTGGATCATGGATGGACTTTTGCGCATCCCGTGTAGGACTAGTCGGCTCGTCTCTCGGGGCGCACACTTCCTCCGGTTCAATTTTTTTTTTATATGTGACAGCTAGCATCGCCCGGAAAGCACGGCCACTAGTGCGAGTTCCCGAGTGTATCCTGCCTGCATTCCTGTCCCCCGAGGGACTCTGCCGTAGTCACACAAGTAAGCACATGGATAAGGGCCTCTTTGGATCCCTTCATTTAAAGTTTAGTTAGTAAAGTTTAGATCTAAAGTCTCCAAACAGATAGTCTAAAGTTAGATCTAAACTTTAATTAACCCCTAAAAAACACTTTAGACCATTAGACCACAAAACTGAGCTAAAGTGGTCTAAAGTTTTGGTTTCTCTCGGCTCCCGCACGCAAAAGACGTTTTTGCCCCCGTGATATCCCAGGGGTACAAAAGTCCGTTTATTGAACCAGAACTAAACTTTAGTCCATGATCTAAACAGTCCTGTGGTCTAAAGTTTAGTGGCTAAAGTTTAGTTGTCTAAAGTTTAGTCATGAACTTTAGCCAACTAAACTTTAGACCTGAGAATCCAAACAGGGCCTAAGAAAGGATAATATGCCCAATTGCTTAATCAATTGCCGACGGGGAATTCTGTGCATATCGGCTCCACGGCGCTCTTTTTTCCCCCTTCAAATATAGCCTCCTTGCACTATCGTGTGTTGTTAATTCGGTCTGTAAGGGTGCCATGGTATAAACCCAATTGCTTAATCAATTGCCGACGGGGAATTCTGTGCATATCGGCTCCGCGGCGCTCTTTTCCCCCCTTCAAATATAGCCTCCTTGCACTATCGTGTGTTGTTAATTCGGTCTGTAAGGGTGCCATGGTATAATTACTTTAGCACGAAAAGGTAGAGAAGTGATGTTTTCGCCGTGCTAGAATCATGGTGTTGTCACGTCGGTCCGAAAAACAAGTGGTTGAGTGTTGTGGCGCTAGTCTATAAAGTACGTGCTCGAGTGTTGTCATGTCAATCTGAGAAGAAGATACCAGAGTGTTGTCTAAAAAGCAGGTGATAGAGTTCAGTCACGTTGCCCTGTTGGCGGAGCGCTATTACTTTGTATGAAAAGCAGGTGCGATGATGGTGTCATTGCAGTCTAAGGAGGTAGCATGGTGTTATCACTTGTCAGCGAGAGGCGTGTATGAAGGTGTTGGCACATCGGTCTAAGAAAGGAGGCGGCATTGGATCCCTCTACGTCGTGGTTCACTCTGTCTGTCATTGTGTACAACATGTATAGTACGTAGTTATTGGATAATATATGCAAGCAATCGGTACGGTACGTGGTAACAGAATGCATACAAGAATGGTATGAGACAATCATGTACTACATAATACATAATTGATACATACGTGATGCATGGGAACAACAAGTCCACACGGTCAGTGCAAAGTGCAGAAATCCCACATAGTACAGGGTTAAGGGCGATCCTCTCGCCGCTTCCTCACACAACAAAGCTAGTCTTCTGGGAAAGTCAGCCTGTCAGGAGAGCATCGTACGTCACAGAAGTCGTATTGTGAAGGCTGAGTGGTAATCGGAGCATCAAGATACTGACTAAGCCCAATCTTGTGCATGCTGAACATCTCCTTGACCCAGTCATACAACGAAGTGCTGGCATCCTGTGGACTCAAATATGTTTCATTAGGTTGTCAGAAGGTACATTTGCAATGTCAACTCGATTGCAAACACACACACCAACATCATGTGCTGGGCGAACGATAAACCTCCAGCCCACTCTTGGAACTCATCCCTCAAGATCTGTATAATTGTACTATTTGGTTGGTTTAACGAGGAGTGGGGTTGAAATGATAATGAATGTTATAAGTAGACGCACTGGCGTCATGTGTTGCGCAAACGATGAACCTCTAGCATAGTTCGTGCCATACTGATGCACCATCTAGCTATCATATGTTTGCTCAAACCACTGGTCACGTTGTTGCATGTATGGATGATTGGCTGGTGCAGCCATGGCAAAATGAATGTCCACTGCAGGGTAGGCTCAATCAGGCGAATCAGCGTCATTGCATGTTGTGCCATGTGCACCCTCCTTGTCCCTAATGGAGGTCCTACCTCAGGCTACCTCTGTGACGAAGACAGAAGTAGAGTGCTATGATGTGCACCCCCTAGTGATGGAGATCATGCCTCAGGCTGCCTCTGTAACAAAGACAGAAGTAGCGTGCCGTCAATGCGAATGCCCTGCATGAAGACAATAGGTGTGAAGAACAATAAATGTGATGTGATAAAGGAAATTCAATAATTGGCATACTGGAGGAGCTAGGACATACAGACAAAGCTATAAATAGATGCTAGTGTGCTTCGTCGCCCTGTGGAACGAACACATCGCTAGGCCAACAGCAGCTAATAGTCCTCAGTGTGTGCTTTGTGTCATTATACATGTTGTGTACAGCCCCCAAAAGGCGCTCAACGATGCTCATCCGTCCATGGTACAATGCGCCAGCACCCTCAGACATGATAGATGAAGCCGCTTGTACTATAAATAAGGAAGAAATTGGTCAGTCCTGTATGCATGATCAGTACAGTAGGAATATGAACTTGAAATGTTGTATCGTCTCATCATATCGTGACACACGGTATTGATCTAGGCAAAGTTCCAACATGTCAACGTGCGTGACCTCCGTCGGCCACTACAAAGGGGGCCCATCAGTCTCTATGGATGCGCGACACGTACCACCGCAAGTATGCGATGTACGTGTCTAGGTCATAAGGTCATCACTCTTGCATAACTTGCTTCCTCACAGACTACTCCCACACCATGGTCCACAACAGTTGTATCTATCTGCAGTCATTGCTCTTTTGACCCTTCTTTATTTACCTAAAAAAAGAAGTGTCGTACAGAACGATTACTTCAATAAGGAAACATAATAGTACTGAATTGCATGGGACGTACGAAAAGAGCGAACAAATTCATGTACTTACAAGTGAACGTGTCTTGGGAAAGGTCGTTTTGGTGGTGGTGGTGCCTATTGGTGAAGTTAGAATTGTCTAACTCGCTCGGGGGTGTACAGCTCCACCATATGGGAGAAGACGAGATGGCAAGTCATTAGCCAGTAGTCCTAGTCCTAGTCGCACTACAAGCCAAACGGGGTTGTCTTCAAGATGAACTATGGAGTCCATGGCATCCAAACAATATCGTCCTCGTGCAAGGTCTCGAACCTGTTATGGAACTCCGGGTACACTCATCGTGGCCTCTTCCTCGTCCATCCCAAGTGACTAGCTGTCCAATGAGTACCTATGGTGGATATGTCCACTAGGTCCTCACCGTCGTCGTCACCGTAGAAGTGTGCCTCCAACTAGCACAGGTACATGGACACTCGAAAGTATGGCCACCTAGTATGGAAGTGTTTTTATGACCACAACTGTAGTAAGGTGTAGCAAACAACAAGGTTCGGCTCCTTGCCTGTAGTATGTTGTGAACTATCGCACAAACTCCTGTAGGTCATGCAGAGTACGGCCAAACCCAAACTGTACTCAGGCACCTTACCAGGCTTGGTGTCTACCAAAGACTCAGTGAGGTGGATGTAGCTATGGTACATCTAATATCCTTGAGTCATAGGAAACAGGACCCAACCAAACAGGAACAGCAGGTAAGCAACTAAGTGGGCCCTTACAACCTCCTTCGGTGCATCTGCTGTGCAATGCATGTACCGTCGCAGCCGCGGATGTGGTACACCTGCAATCCTATCTAAAATGGGATGACCAAATCTATGGCCATATGTACCTTCTAGTCAGCTGATCTCAGGGGTGGAACCATGGTGCAACCCCGTAGTGATAGGCCGGTAAGCATGGTAACATCCTGCAGGGTAATGGTCATCTTTTCTCATCCAAAGTGAAACGTGTGGGTCTCCGACCTCCACCAATTAAGGAGTGTGGATAGAAGTGGCACATCCAATGCAAATGAGTGCCCAATGTGTAGCATCCTCGCGATGGGCATCAACCCAAAATGCCGTAGGATTGGAACGTAGCGCTCGTCGAGAGGTCAGTGCTCTCTAGGACCCCTGAGAATAAAGGAGGTGGCATAACAACGCTCTGCCATGCATGACTATGATGTTGCCTATCCTAAGATGGGTCCAATAATATAGCCCGCTCGTCGTCGTCACCAGGGGCCATGTCCTATAAAAGACAAAAGAACGTATCAATCTTCATGTACAATGCACAATAGAAATACGAATAAATTTAAAACGCATGCATCATTACATTGCAAACCATTCTTTTATTGAAACTATGACAAAAATCAATATATGGGTCATCTTTACCTTACAAATTATAGTCCAGCAACAACTACTACGAACCACACGACATATATTATTATATTAGAAATCATAGTCCAACGAGAACAAATCATAAATGAGTACATAATTAGGATTGACACGTACAATAGAAACATATGTGTTGCTCACAGTACATAATTAGGATTGCCACTGCTGTCGCGGGAATTCTGCGTAAATCTAGCCCCGTAGTACTTGTTTTTTAATCTAGCCCCTCACTATCAAATTTGCATTTTTGGCCCTTTTCGTGACAGTGACAGCAGTGGCATGCGACACATATCATCTGTTGCGCTGCCCCTATCGCGGCAGGAGGTGGCCACCACAGCATGTCGTTCTAGCACGATAGGCGACAAGCGAGTGCGGCAGACGATGTGCCCCATCAGCCTGCCATGTTGCCCAACTGCAACACAACCTACCGTGGTGCACAGCCATGGTAGGAGGTGTTGTGGCATGGCTCCGTGGCAGGTTTGCTGCCACCCACCCGATCTTTAATAGTTTTCTCCCGCCTTTAATAGTTTTTGGTGTGACGGTTTTCAATAATCTTCGATGGTACCCCAATTCCCAATAATCTTCGATGCTAGGCTATTTTAGAACTTTTGTAAATAAACCAGCCATATGGTTTGGATGGTACACAAAATTAGAATTACAAAAAGTGCACATGTTGTTTTTTTGTGTTCAAATGGACTAATATTTTGCAAGCTTAAGCTTTTGATAGTGAAGATAAGATTTAAAACTCGACATAACAGTTGATTATGAAGGTGCAAATTACATGGCGTAGAGTTTGGTTAGATGTATATATTTGCCTTACTATTCCTACGGTACAAATAGTAACATACACGAACCATGAACCTGAACTACAAGTACGATACAAATACATCTTTTGGAAATGATAATAATTGATGGATGGAAATCAAGTTAGGCTTGCGGGCATACGTCCTACTCCCTGCAAACTCTCGTATGCTCTTTAAGGTATTCTTTGTGTATCTTCCTCGTGTGCTCTATGTATTCTTCTTTTTCCTCTTGTTCTGTTTATGTTTGTGCTGCTCGACCTAGCAACAGTCACACAGGTCCATACGTGATAAGGTCCATATCCTCTTTAGTCGGCTATCATTCCCATGTGCATCTTCTTTCTTTTTGACGTCGGTGAAGAAGTTAGTATAATTCAAAAGAGGTAGAACGAAAATCTTGATAAAAAAACTCACATGCGGCCGATGCGGTCCCCTAGTGGCCTATTGAGTCCTACTGCAATGCGACACTGCAGTAGCGAGCTATTGCGCTCGAGCACTACAGTTAAAGCTACCGAGCTCGCGTGGCATGACAAACCGCTCGGGCCACCCCTTGCTGCGCTTGCTTATCGCCTACCGCATTGGACCAATGTGCCACGATGGGGTTGCACGACAGACGTGTCGCTTGTCGCTTCTGCGATGGTCACGAAGAGATCCACAAATACAAATTTGCGTGGCAGGGGTTTATGTTTTAAAAAAAGTGCTAGGTAGTCAAATACGTAGAGAGGATGATGGACACGCAGACAACGGGAGAAAAGAACAGGAGGGACGCTCGTGCGGGAGGGCACCGCATGCGCCGTGTCACGGCCGGGACGCCCAAGCACGCGTGGCGCGCCCAGGTAGGCTCCGCGCGGGGACCTGGCCGCGCGTGGCCACTTCACGGATCGCCCGCTGGCAGCCTGGCTCCGTGCGCCAATGGCCGCGCACCGCGTCGCGCTAGGCCGCGGATCTGGAATAGTCGGATACACACGGTAGCGTTTTTGTCCGGCGTTGGACCAGGGCGCACGTTGTGATGACTGATGACTGGTGAACGGCGAACGGATTGGGCATGCAGCTCGGGCTGGGTGTTCGGTGCCGAGCAGCTAGATCGGCGTGTTCTTTGGACAGTTAAGGTTGGCGATTTTAAAATGGCTTTTGGTTTTGCCATATATTCTTTAACTTAGATTTTTTTCTTTGCATTACCAATGAATGTATAATGATGTTTTTATTTTTTTATTTATTTTGTTTAATTGAATATTTTAGAAAAAGTTAACATCCGCTGTAGTTTTATTTCAACAAAAAAACTAAAAGTCGTAGCAAAAAATTTAAAACTATAGCACTTTTAAACATGAATAGCTGGATGAAGGTTTGGGTCCAGAAAAATTAAATTAATTGGTTGAGGGTCGAGAGGTGGGTGAAGGTTTGTTTTCTTTTTCTCTGCGGACTTGTGCCTGTGCACATGAAGATTGAACGTATGTGCAAGGCGCGGTGTACTTATGAGTCTACTGCCCGCCCAGTCGCCCATTGCCCGACCTCGTCCTGTCGAGTGCCGAGGCCGCGATTTCATTTTACCCGACCCAACCGGCACGGAAGAGGGCCCTCCGGGAAGCGCCCAACGCGAACCGCGCGCGCTTTTTCTCTCGCTTTATGTCCGCGCGCGCTGGAGAAGAAAACCTGTGGCTGGAGGGGACGCCACGGAAGGCTCCCGAACGCGCACACGCGTCCGGCCTTACTCGACACCTGTCCCTCTCGCCTCCCCCACGCCGCTGCCCCAGCCCAGCATCTCCTCATCCGCGACGGCATATAACTCCCACTCACCACCACCGTTGCCATCTTGGGCTAGCACAGCAGCAGCACCCTTTCCCTTTCCTGCGGCACCCTTTCCCTTTCCTGCGGCCACTCCCGTTGCCACAATTAGCAAGCTAGCAAGCAAGCTAGCGTATATATTCGCGAGGAGCTAGCTAGTGATCGATGATGAGCAGCGGCAATAGCATGGAAGGGGGGATTACTGGCAGCAGCGCCGTCGGCGGGGTGGCGCCGTTCGTGGCGAAGACGTACCGGATGGTGGAGGACCCGGCGACGGACGGCGTGATCGCGTGGGGGACGGACAACAACAGCTTCGTCGTCGCCGACCCCTTCGTCTTCTCGCAGACGCTGCTGCCCGCGCACTTCAAGCACTCCAACTTCTCCAGCTTCGTCCGACAGCTCAACACATACGTACGTTCCTTTCTTTAATTGAGCTCGTTTGGTTCATATATGATGCTCTTCGTTCTCTACCGAAAGTGAACTTTACGGACTAAATTTCACTTCTGAAGCATCGAATTTGTTCAAGGAGTGTCCGAAGATTATTAATTCCCAGTCTTTACGAGTACCTATTTATCCTGGTTCCTGTGCGCGACACGACGGAAGTATTCAGCACGAAGTGTTGGATTCTTAGGCGAACCACTTGACCCGTCGCCGTTGCCATCAAAAACGGATGGCCGGTTCAGATCTCGATCGATATTTTTTTAAAATATTTAGATTAAATACATAAAAATTAATATGGTAAATTTGTCTTGAAAAGTACTATTGTATCATTATAATTTTATTAGATTTCACAAATATATTACAGCGGTAACTTACAGCGTATGTGTAGTAATTCTGCTCTGTTGTGGTTTTAATTCTACCAGGGCTTCCGCAAGGTTGATCCGGACAGATGGGAGTTCGCCCACGTGTCGTTTCTGCGGGGGCAGACGCACCTCCTGCGCCAGATCGTCCGGCGGAGCAGCGGCGGCAAGCGCAAGGACGACGGCGCCGGCGCCGGCACCGTCAGCGGCGACGCGGACGCCGACGAGGACAGCACGATGGTGGCCATGGAGGTGGTCCGGCTGAGGCAGGAGCAGAAGGCCATCGAGGACCGCGTGGCGGCGATGTGGCGCCGGGTGCAGGAGACCGAGCGCCGGCCCAAGCAGATGCTCGCCTTCCTCGTCAAGGTCGTCGGCGACCCGCAGGTGCTGCGCCGCCTAATCGGCGGCAGCAAAGGCAGGGGCGGCCTCGACGACGGCGGGTTCGTCGGCGAGCTGGAGCGCGCGGGGGAGGTCAAGAGGGCGCGGCTGCTTCTTGACGGCGACCACCAGCTCGGCAGTAACGTGGCGGGGGTGGCGGGGAAGCGCGACGGGTTGTTCTACGACGTCAACGAGGATGCGTTCGTGCCGGAAGCAGGCGTCGACTTCACCGGGTTCTACACCGGCGGCGACGGGTTCGGCGACGTGCAGGTGGACGCCGTGGGAGCCGGCGGCGGGGAGGGCGTGTACCCGCCATACGCGTTCCCCGTGGACAGCGGCTACTAACAGCGTGCGTTTGCTAACTGTTTCTGTTTCTGTTGATTGGTGCTTTCGCCAATCGATTCGTGTACGTATTTTGTGGCGAACTGCCCTCCCGAACCGCTTGGAAGTGGCCAATGGTAACGGAAGGAAGCTTAGGTAGCTGAGCTCCCGCTAAGCTTGCTTGGCAAGTGTGGTAGGCCGCTACTGGTCATGCTCTCTCGATCGTGGGGTTTCGTTTCGGTGAGCGCCTGACTTGTGGGGCATCCGGTGTACAGGCACAGGCGTGCTTGCAAGCTGAATAAGCTGCTGTAAAATGCGAACCTAGAGTAAGCTGCTGCTCCTGTGAGTACACAGCACCAGCAGTGCCAAATGTAAGCATCTGATGAATGAATAGCCGTGCATTATATCAGCGCTCACACGGAGGAGGAGAACGTGTTTCCGTTCGCGGCAAGAGGATCGCGCCGAGGCGGCGGCTGGCACCGCCAACCGAACGCGCCCGCGCGCTCAACTGCTTTGCTTCTGACGACGGCCTGACCACGGCATGCACGGCACGGGGAGGGCGCCCCGCGCACTTGCCGGCCTAACTCCATTCATAGCGTGCGCCGTGCGGTGCCGAGGACGTGCTCGGCCCCCCACCGCCCTCCGGTTCTACCCACATGTCGGCCGTTGGCTCGCGGACGGTCGATCGATCGTGCAGCCACGCTCCAGCTCCAGATTTGATCGACGGAATTTTAGCAGCTCGCTCGCTCGCTTTCGAATCAAATGGCATGCGCATGCCATCAAATGCTGTGCAAGGATACATGGCCCAATGACGAGGCTCCAGCACGGTTGAGCCGTACCTGCACTGCTGGCATAAAAGGCCACCCAAGAAAACTTAACAAAATACACACTCATCAGGCTATCGCTGCTCTGCTCCTCTCTTTTCCTCACGAAGCAGCCAACTGGTGGCTTCAGATCGCTCCATTTGATTTCGTTGACGGAAGGACGACCTAAAATTAATTCGACAAGTTGGTAGAAAGGCCCTCAGGCTGATGACCTGACAAGGCCACAAGGGG
Source organism: Dendrocalamus latiflorus (assembly GCA_017311315.1). NCBI lineage: Eukaryota > Viridiplantae > Streptophyta > Magnoliopsida > Poales > Poaceae > Dendrocalamus > Dendrocalamus latiflorus. Next base: position 40,841,301 of record CM029639.1, on the reverse strand, counting down.
AACAGATGGCGCATACTACTACGTGCATCAAGGACCACGCTGAGGTGGTGTACTGGAATGAACATTACGCCGTCCATGAATCGAGCCCGTTAAGTATGACATAATGAATGTAACTTCAAGAGTAAACAACTGACCTTTTTGAACGTACTTGATCACAAATTGGACATGCACCATCACTATTGAGTATTTTCTTAGCATGCTCTGTACCTGTTCAATAGGTAATTATCAGCTAAAATCAAGTATGTATTCTGAAATAACTACAGACCATTTTAACTTCTTTACAATGGGAATCTGATCAAACAAAAAAAGAGAAAGAATATTGCAAGCATAAGCATACATAAAAGATGACCGCATGTGGTTGATACGGCTTGGCCTTCCAATTCCTGCCAGCAAGCATTGCACTTCATTTTGTCTCTCACTCAGACCTGGCCAAATGGGCCACTTGGCACAGGCTCAGATAGGGCACGACTAGCCCGAATAAGTTACTGTGTTGTACCGTGCTGACCCATGTGTCTCCTCCAACCCAGGTACGACATGGAGAGGGGTCAGGTCATTGCTGGCCTGGCTCAGGCACACTTAGCCAAACGGGCAATCGATGACCCGTTGATTTTACCGCCAACCGCAAATAATTTTATTGTCAATCACATGCAATTTTCGTGTTAATCGTTGAGTCGCATGTATTTTTACTACCAGACATAAGTAATTTTACTACCAAGTCATTCATCCATACTCATAAGAGTGCAGTAACCCTAACACAAGTAATTTTACTATCAACCGTAAATAATTTTACTGCACTACCACAGAAGAGTTACTGTACGTGCTGGGCTAGGCCGGCTCGCCGTACCAAGATGCTGGCCCAAGCACTGCACGCTAGGTCGGGCCGGACTGGCACAACCTGCTTACTGTTTGTGCCATGCTGTGCATGGGCCGAATCAGAGTTTATGACATACGACATGAGCGTGCACAGTATCAACAACGAAGTATATGAATCTCATAAAGAGAACCAAAATAATGGTGACGAAGCAATCTTGATGAGAGAGAAGATTTGATGAAACTGACCGTAAGTTTTTTAAGCACAACCTTAAAAGAGTATAAGGGATTGTCGCTTTCTCACAACCCTCTCGAACCTTTTAGGGCCCTTGGATCCTTGCTATATATAAAAATCTAGTGCTAAAAAGTATTCTTGCCTCTAATACTCTTGTGCACCTCTACTTTGGATGAACTCCTCTTGCTTGGCTTGCTTTTTTTGCTTGGGTAGGGTTCTCTATGACCACTTCTCATGGGTTTATATAGTCCCCTCTAGTTCTCCAAAGAGAATAGAAAATCCTACTCTGCAAGGAAACAGGAATCCAAATCCTATTAGGATTCATCGAGGAATTCATGTAGCACATGTCTCCAAGTCCTAAAAGAATAGGATATGGGTCGCCCTTATCTCAACAATCTCCATCTTGAATCTTATCCGTTGAAATCACTGTGCTCCTCCAAGAACTCAGGTTTACTCATCAATTAGTATTATCTATTGCCCTAGATACATACTTTTCATTATTACTTCTCTTTGCAAGTAACTCGTATGACTGCACCTCGAAGTGATACTTCACAATCTTAGAGCTCATCTTTCTTGGATTGGTTCTTTGGTTGGGTTGGGTTCTCTATGACCACCACTCATGGGTTTATATACTCTCCCTAGTTCTCCTCTAAAGAAAATAGGAAATTCTACCCTGAAAGGAAGTAGGAATCATAATCCTATTAGGATTTATCTAAAAATTTATGTAGCACACCACTCCAAGTTCTAAAGGAATAAGATATAAATCACTCTTTATCTCAACATCGTGAAGTAAATGGGTGATCACTTTGAAATGCAAGAGCTTGTAGTTTTGAATACATAAAAGTAATTATGGATCACGTTGTTGTTGTGCATCACAGAGTTATCGTTTATCACTGATACCATGGTGCCATACAACAATGCATGAATTTTGCCAATCATTAGAAATTTTGAACCGGAAAAGGGTTACCTGCAAACCGGACAATCAAAATCAAAATGAGAAAACAAATAGGCTACAGCACACAATCTCTACTACATCATTTTGCGGTACCTGGTCTTTTACTGCACTGCATTGTGTTAAGGATAGAAAAGGAAATAGATTAGGTATGTTATTTGTTTCCTAATATGCCTTGTATTCCCTCTGTACATCTCCCTTGTACCTCTATATATATTGCCCTTTGGGCCCTTATGAATAGATACACAATATTCATAACATGGTATCAGAGCAAAGGTTAGGGTTAGGGCTCTGACCTAGTTTCTTCCGCTGCCTCTGTTACGGCCGCCGCCGCCGCTGTCCGGGGCTCTCTGACGTCGCCTATGCTGCCGCTGCTGCTGCCGCTCCGATCGTGTCGAGCCGCCGCCGCCAGATTTGACGCTGACGCCGCCAGATCCGACGCCGACGTCGCCAGATCCGACGAACTGCAGCCGGGTCGCCGCCGTCTGCGCAGGGCCACCGCCGCCTGCGCCTGGCCGCCGCCGCCTGCGCCGGATCGCCGTCGCCGGGCCGCCACCGCCTGCGCCTGGCCGCCGCCGCTTGCTTCGGGCAGAATCCTGCGCCGGGCCGGGCCGCCACCGCCTGCGCTGGGCTGCTCCGCCGCCTCCTGCGTCGAGCCGGGCCGCCATCGCCTGCGCCGGATCGCTCCGCCGCCTCCTGCGCTGGGCCGCTCCGCCGCCGCCTGCGCTGGGCCGGGTCGCCGCTTGAGCCTGAGAAGCCGCTTCAGTGAAGTGTGATTCACACAGCTCAGCTGCTTCATTTTTATAGTTAGCAAAAAAAAAAGAGTAAAAAAACGTTGTTCTAATCGCCGCGCCGTCCAGCGCCGCCTGTTAGACTTCGTTGCCTTGGTCGCCGCGCCGTCCAACGCCGCCTACCGATGGCTTCCGTTCCATCTGCTGCGATCCCATTCTCGGGGACAAAGCTCCATGGAACGAACTACAGGCTATGGTCTTCCCTCATGGAGATTACGCTTGATGGTCTCCGCCTTTGGGGGACATGTTACTGGTGCTCGTCCTTCTCCGCCACCGCCGGTTCAGCCTCCTCCTAGGCAGTCTATCTCTGCACCTCCTGGAGCAGATGAGGCTGCTAAGAAGAAGGCAGAGGCTGATGCTGCTGCTGCTGACGCTGCTGATGAGGCTTTTCAGTATGCCATTGACGCTTTCGAGCGCTGGTGTGCTGATGAGGCCCGTGTTCGTGCCATCCTTGTGGTTAGCGTCGACGACTCCATTCAGCCAGATATTGTTGGTCTGCGGTCTACTCGACAGATTTGGGAGTATTTGCGTGAGCGATACCAGCAGAGCAGTGATGCTCAGTTCTTTTCGCTTCAGCGTGAGTTGGAGATGCTTCGCCAGGGAGATTCTTCCGTCGACGACTTCTTCCGAGCCCTGGCTAGTATCTGGCGACAGCTAGATGAGCTGGCTTCTCCATTGTGCCAGGAGTGCCACAAAGTTTAGAAGGCGGATCATGATCGCCTCCGTCTTTATGATTTCGTCTGCCGTCTTCGCCCAGAGTTTGAGCCTGTCAGAGCTCAACTGCTGAGCCGCTCGCCACGACCGACTGTTACCGAGACTCTTTCGACACTTCGGGCTGAGGAGCTTCGCCTAGGACTAGCTGCACAGTCCATTCCGATTGTGCTTGCTGCTCCTTCGACTACACCGACAGTTCCTGCTATGACTACAGCTCCTTCCTAGGTGCCTGTTTCCGCTCTTGCTTTTGCACCAACTGGAGTTCAATGCAACTACTGCAAGAACTTCGGGTATGACTACCAGAGTTGTGCGGTGCGAAAAAAGCAGAATAAGGCGCGCGGGGTTGGACGATCCAAGGGGGGCAGGGAGGCCCTTCCTTCACAGGAGGACAGACCAGCTCATCAGGATCTCAGCGAGGTGACTCTGTTCAGCAGCTCTCTCACAGCTCAGCGGGTTCTGCCAGTCTAGCTCAGACGTCTCCTCCAGGTACCTCTTGGGTTCTAGATTCTGGTGCCTCTTTCCACATGACACCGGATTCCACATCTCTCATTTCAGTGGGACCTCCTGCCCTTCCTATCTCTGTACAGACTGCGGATGGTACTTCTTTGTCTGTTAGCTGTCAGGGCACTCTTTTGACCACTGATTTTTCTGTTCCAGTTGTTTCTCATGTTCCCCAACTCACCATGCAGCTTCTTTCAGTGGGACAGCTCACTGACCTTGGTTGTAGGGTTGGTTTTGACTCTCACACCTGTTTTGTTCAGGACCGACAGACAGGGACGATACTTGGGACTGGCCGGCGCCGTAGGGATCGTCAGGGTCTCTACATTCTCGACCGTCTTCATCTTCCGTCCACTTCAGTTGCTCCTACCACGTCTCCCGCCACGTCTACCTCCACTGCCACTGCTGCCACCACCCCTGGAGTTTTTGCGCAGTGGCATCACCGTTTAGGTCACCTGTGTGGGTCTCGTCTTTCGTCGTTAGTTCGTCAGGGTGTCCTTGGACGTGTTACTGTTGACACGTCCATGTTTTGTCGAGGTTGTAAGCTGGGCAAGCAGCTACAACTTCCTTATCATTCTAGTGAGTCATTGTCTTCTCGTCTTTTTGATTTAGTTCATTCAGATGTATGGGGACCTGCGCCTATTATCTCCAAAGGTGGGTATAAATTCTATGTTATTTTCATTGATGACTATTCCCGTTTTACTTGGCTTTTCCCTATGTCTAATCGTGGTCAGTTTCTTGCGATCTATCGTAGCTTTGCCATGATGGTTCGTACTCAGTTTGAGTCCTCTATTCGTACTTTTCACTATGATTCTGCTGGCGAGTATTGTTCTAGTGCGTTCAGACAATTTCTTTCTGAGCAGGGCACTCTTTATCAGTCTTCTTGTCCTGGTGCCCATACTCAGAATGGGGTTGCTGAACGCAAGCATCGTCATCTGATTGAGACTGCTCGCACCCTTCTTCTTGCTTCTCACGTTCCCCCACAGTTCTGGGCTGAGGCTGTTTCTACGGCTGCATATCTCATTAATATGCAGCCTTCCACTGCTCTTAAGGATGTCAGTCCTATCGAGCGTCTCTATCCTAGAGCCCCCCAGTACGACCACCTTCGTGTTTTTGGCTGCACCTGTTTTGTCCTGCTGCCGCCTCGTGAGCGCACTAAACTGACAGCCCAGTCAGTCGAGTGTGTGTTTCTTGGGTACAGTTCTGAGCATAAGGGTTATCGTTGCTATGATTCTTCTACTCGACGGATTAGGATCTCACGAGATGTTGTCTTTGACGAATCTCGACCTTTCTTCTATCGAGATTCGGCTCCTCACACTGCTTCCACCATCGAGACGATTTCCTGGTTGTCTCTCCCTGACTCCTCGCCCATTTCCCCCATTTCCCCGCCTTTGGTACCCTCACCTCCTGTGTTGCCTCCTGCAGCACCGCCTCCTGCTCCTATGGCACCACCGTCTCGTTTCTCTGGGGTACACTACTCCAGACGTCCTCGTCCTTCACCAGATTCCTCTCCTGGTCTCTTGCCGACACCGACGTCTGATTCATCTGATGATGCTCCTCGTTACGCCCTTCGTGACCGGGCAACCATTCGGCCTCCTGCTCGTCTTGGTTTTGCTTCGCCAGCTCATGCTCTCTCTGTCACTGAGCCTAGTTCTTATCGTGAGGCTGCTTCTCATTCTGAGTGGCAGCTCGCTATGGCAGAGGAGCTTGATGCGCTTCGTCGTACGAAGACTTGGGATATTGTCCCAACACCTGTGCACGCTCGTCCTATCACGTGCAAGTGGGTGTACAAGATTAAGACCAGGTCTGATGGTACCATTGAGCGCTACAAGGCTCGTCTTGTGGCTCGTGGTTTTCAGCAGGAGTATGGTCGAGATTATGATGAGACTTTTGCTCCTGTTGCTCATATGACCACTGTTTGCACTCTTGTTGCAGTTGCTTCTGTTCGCCGGTGGTCTATCTCTCAACTGGATGTTAAGAATGCCTTTCTTAATGGCGTCTTGCATGAGGAGGTTTACATGCAGCCACCACCCGGGTATTCTGTTCCAGCTGGTCATGTCTGTCGTCTTCGTCGTGCTCTTTATGGTCTCAAACAGGCCCCTCGTGCCTGGTTTGTGCGTTTTACCTCAGTGATCACCGCTGTCGGTTTCACTGTCAGTGCCCATGATCCTGCTCTCTTTATCCATGTCTCACCTCGAGGTAGGACACTACTTCTTCTATATGTGGATGATATGCTCATTACTGGTGACGATCCCTCGTTCATTGCACATGTGAAGAAGCATCTTAGTGAGCAGTTTCTGATGACTGATCTTGGCTTGCTTACATACTTTCTTGGGATTGAGGTTTCTGTCACACCTGAGGGTTACTACCTCTCCCAACAGAAGTATGTCCAGGATCTTCTTGATTGGTCTGGTCTGACTGATACCCGCACTGCTGAGACTCCTATGGAGCTCTCTCTTCAGCTCCGTGCTACTGATGGTGATCCTCTTGAGGATCCTACTTGGTATCGCCATCTTGTTGGCAGCTTGGTATATCTTGTGAGCACTCGTCCTGATATTGCTAATGCTGTCCATATCTTGAGTCAGTTCATGGCTTGTCCTACTCATCTTCACTACAGTCATCTTCTTCGTGTTCTTCGCTACTTGCGTGGGACCATCTCTCGTCGCTTGTTTTTCCCTAGCTCCACCTCACTCCAGCTTCAGGCGTACTCTAATGCGACCTGGGCTAGTGATCCTTCTGATCGTCGTTCTCTTTCTGCTTACTGTGTTTTTCTTGGCTCCTCCCTGATTGCCTGGAAGACAAAGAAGCAGACTGCAGTTTCCCATTCGAGTGCAGAGGCTGAGTTGAGAGCTATGGCAGCTGTGACAACAGAGATTACTTGGTTGAGATTGTTACTTGCAAACTTTGGCGTACCTGTGAGGGGACCTACTACTCTTATGACTGACAGTACAGGAGCTATCAGCATTGCTCGTGATCCAGTGAAACATGAGCTCACCAAGCACATTGGTGTGGATGCTTCATACACTCGCTCCCAGGTGCAGGAGGATGTACTTGCTCTTCAGTTTGTGGCCTCAGAGTTGCAGATTGCTGACTTCTTCACGAAGCCACAGACTAGGGCACAACATTTGTATTTTCTTTCCAAACTCAGTGTGTGTGATTCACCATGAGTTTGAGGGGGGGGGGGGTGTTAAGGATAGAATAGGAAATAGATTAGGTCTGTTATTTGTTTCCTAATATGCCTTGTATTCCTTCTGTACATCTCCCTTGTACCTCTATATATATTGCCCTTTGGGCCCTTATGAATAGATACACAATATTCATAACACATTGGACCCCCGGGGGGGGGGGGGGGATCCTACAAATCTTTACCTTGTCCATTGACCTCTGTTTTTCACAAATCATAGCATAGAAATAAGTCATTTATCCCTTTTAATGGGGCCCAAAGTCTGGTAAACTCTACCAGTACGTGTGCATATGATAACAGAAAGATAGGGAAGTTTATAAGCCATTAGAAACCATTGGTGAACAAATGTGAATGGGCTTAATGTCCTTACCCCATAACATGGTGTATCTCTGAAGAGAGGAAAATGTAAAACTTCATAATTCCATTCATTTCAGTGGTGCATCTATTCTTGGCTAAATTTCATGAGTTACAGAAGTACAAAGGTGCACTAACACCAACACCAATGGTGTTCACTAACACCAATGGTTCTGCACTCAACTTTAGGACTGGTAAGAATGTTCAGAAGAAGTAACACGTTTATGAGCAGGAAATAAAATGAATACTAGGGGGTGTTTGGTATGGCTTCAGATCCAGATTTTGCAGCTCCAGATCCAGATTCTCACTTGGATCCACTTCACTAAGAATCTAGAGCTAGCTGTCAGAGGAAGTGTTTGGCTAGAGTTGGCTTCGGAACCAAGAATGAACGGATTCTATGCAACATGTCAATACTAGCCATAGTTTTAGCACTTGCATATTGTTTTGTACATATCACTAGCTTATTTAGGTGGTTCTTTTGTATGCTGTTATTTTGGACATTATTTCAATTTCTTAAACGTTTTTGGCCAAAAATGTTACGAATTTATTCCTTCTCATTTTCCCAGCCGGTCCCTGTCTCCCTCACCAACAATTTATTCTAAATGGCATAGTCGTTCTTCAACTTATCCCATTTATTCTTGAATTGTCCCTTGGTGTAATCGAGGTCGGTCCTCTCTTTAAACCTCTTTGCTATCTCAGCATAGCCAACATTGCTCAAGTGGGTGTTCTGCTGGTTCCCAATCCTAACTTGTGTGGCAAACAACTCACAAACTATCCTAGCGTGTTCATTGTTCCACCCGGCAAAGCCTGCCATCAGCACATTCGTACTAAAAAACATGAACTCGGCCACATACCACATAAATAGTGAGCATGCGTCACATTTTACAGTGGCATCTACTCAAGTACTCAATTGGACAGTGGCATGTACTCAATTAGACATCAACCATTATCTAGTAATTCCTATAAAAGGGTACATAAAGCCTGAAAAGAAATCATAACCGATGATAGAATTGGAACTGCACGACAAAACCTATTTCCTGACAGAGAGATATTGACAATTCTTGAATATCCTGAACACAAAAATTCTATTCTTATATCATGAGCTTTCAGTAACTGTGGCCAAACAAGGAAATGTGTACATTACTGATGAACTATATTCATCACTCACAAGTCACAACAAAAAGATCATATCAATTAAACACAAACCCATGTCCATTTTTACAAACAAAATTTCATTCAGTACTCGGCAACTATCCATGGACAACAGATAATAAACTCGGCGATAGTAGTTATAGGAAGCACAAGCAGATAAAAATTTCAGAGCATAACAAACCATAAACAATTTCAGAGCATAGCGAACCATAAAAAATTTCAGAGGCAGTGCCCAAATGTGTACAGAACTGTCAGTTATGTCACAAATCTAAGCGTAAGACATGGCACTGCAAGCACACGGTCAATCATCAGTGAACATTTTAGATGAATTTTTCTCAAGCACACATCCATCACACGACCAGATCTGCTAAAAAAAAGACAGAAGGGGCACTGGCAAAATTCCTTGCTGAGCAAAACATTCATACAGATTTGGGGTGGGGAATTTTTCTTGCATATGCATCAACATTCATCCATCTCCTTCCCAATCCAAAGTTCCAAACATTCATACAATCTGGGGGTGGGGAAGACTGACCTCGATTCGGGGAAGAGGAAGCCGCGGCGCTGCGACGCCGCCTTCCTTCTTCCGCCTCCCCGTGAGTGGTGCTTACACATTTTAAGCCCTTGATGTGGTTTATAATGTAGTAGGCATGGATTCAAATGGTGAAGCCGTTGCACTTCTCATTCGGTTTTCCTATATTGATACTGACTACCGAGTTGCAATGTGGCATTTTTGGTGTATAAAGATGGTCGATTGGCACTAAAGGCGGATAGCTTGCATGTGTTCCGACATGGAAAACACTATCGATTGTGACCAAATGTCAAGGCAATCCTTGCAGTTTTTCTAACCAATTATTCACCGAGTTGCAATGAATCTTAGGCCCCGTTTGGCACAGCTCTAGCTCCGAGATCTATACTGGATCTGTAGTTTGTTGACTAAATTAAAGTAATTTAAATATTTTATTTAATATATAATATAAATGAAATGAGTTATGTAAATGCACTTAACATGCCTGCAACTCTAGATCCAGGATTTCCTAGAGCTACAGATGACCAGCTCTAGGAAATCTACAGATTTTCTAGAGCTAGAGCTTTGCCAAACGGGGCCTTAGGTCCTGTTTGGCACAGCTCCACCACCGGCTCCTGGAGTTGTTTGGAGCTGTTTTGTGCCAAACGGGGTAAAACAAAATAGCTCCACCCAAGGAGTCCCTTAAAACGTGTTGAGACAAAAGATATGTACGAGATGGAGCTGAAAAAAGTAGCTCCACCCGGCTCCATCCGCAGGCCCGCATGCCACTGCCCTTGTACTTTCGTGAATTTACGCGATCTGCCACCGGTTTTAACGGGTCATTCCTATGCAAATAGACAGGGGTATATTGGACAATTGACATCTCTCAACCATGCATGATAAAACAGGTGGAGCTGTTTTGCCAAACAGTCTACCAAAACAGCTCCAGCTCCACCGGTGGAGCTGTTCGTGGAGCTGAAGCAAAAAAAAAAAAACAGCTCCACTTGTGAAGTGGAGCCGTGCCAAACGGGGCCTTAGTCATCGGGGTAAATACCATACGAAAGATGGTGCACGGCTGAAGGGAGATATTTTAGGAGAAAGATGAGATTATGATCTGGAGAGAAAAATTTGAAGGAGAGACTAATAATTCTTCTTATTACTTAATAAAAATAAGATACACTCTAATCCTTATATAGACTAGTACAATGCCCGTGCGTTGCAACGGATTCTCAAAAAAGGTGATATATAATATCAGTATGATTCTAAAATTTACAATAAATATAAATTTTGTTTTACACCATAGCACCATCCTAGATTTCATAATGGGTTTTAGTAGCTATTGCCTATTGCTGGAATTGAAAATTAAACAATGATGACAATGTCTAACCCTACAGTGTCTGAAACTCAGTCGCAAGAGTATCCGTTCCATCCCAAACATAAAAAAACCATTCGCCACTGGAAGCTTCATAGACATGAAGTACCCATAAAGGAAAAAAAACTATGATAATTCCTGTCAAAATTAGTATCAAATCTAATATGATGGAATAGAGAACCAACCTTTCATACAAGATCAAAAGTAGAATCATATTTTATACCCCTTAGTTGCAATTCAAGATCTTTCAGACCTATGGTACAACATAGCTAGTTATAAACAATAACAAATACTGCAAAAGATACTGACAGTAAATATATTCTGCGTTGAAGATAGAAATATTTTGCAAATTTGTGCACAAAAACACAGTCATAAATCACTGGATAATTTTGCACATAGGTCATGCCTAACCCTCGAATAGATGCGAGTGTGTGGGAGAGCAAGTGATAAAAAAATATTTCATCACAATCCACATCCATTGCAATTCATATGAGACCCCAAATATATTAGTATAGAAGGATATCACATTTCTTTTGTCAATTTCCAACAGTACATGTGTCACAGAATCAGCCAACTTAATCATGCTTATTGTCAGCTTCCTCATTGGCCACAAAGCTGCTACCATTATCATCTTTCATATCTGAAGTCTCATCTCTACCCATTGCTCTTACTTCTCTACAAGCAACAGTACATTTCAGTAGAAAATAAACTCATTTGAACATAACATAGTATAAGTGCAGTAGTTCACGTATTACGCTGACTAAATTTTAGCTAATAGGTTACCTTCATTGTTGCTTCTAGGTACAGATTCCAGCTGCTGCTTCTGCAATTGTTGCTGCCTGTATTTCGCCATAATAGCTTCTTTCCTTCTCCTCGCTTCCTCCTTAATTTTGTCAGGGTCATCTGCTTCCTGCATTGCTAATTGCTGTTCAATTTTCTCTTGGTACTCCTCTTCATCTTCCTCCCTAACATCAAGAAAACATCACTAAATATAAAGTGCCAGAAAAACCAAAAAATAAACTAAGAAGGATAGTAAATCAAGTGAAAGATGCCTTACTTGAAAGAATTTTCCTTCATTTCTTCAGATCTATGGCTTCTATGGTCAGCATCTCTACCTCTCTTCCCGGGTCTTGACCTGTCTTTATGACCATCAGACGTGCTGTATTTTGACAGTGTAGAATCCCTGTGCCTATCACTATTGCTAACTCTATCCTTTCCTTCTCCGGTTCTACGAGTTTCATTTTCCATATCCCTATGCCGTCCCCTGTCTCTTTCATCTCTCACTTTCTTCCTTTCATGTAGACTGCCAACCCTGTCAGATTCTTTATAACAATCCTTACTTGTATCCCTTCTTCTCTCATGATCTTTATGCCTTGAACTACCGCTGTCTTTCCCTACCCCTGCTTTCTTCACGAACTGAAGACAAATATGAGCAAAGTAATAATAGATGATGATGGGCTCCGAATTTTTGCAAGACAAACCTCCGAAAGCACGGTTGCATTCTAAGAATTGTAAGTATATGTACATATATTTACCCAGTGAAAACCCATTATGTTCCATTCCACTTCTAGAGTTCTAGTTACACAATAGCATCTTGTAGTTTAGAACTTTAGAGAATAGTGGCAATATTTGGAGAATCAAAACGAAGCACAATTTTGCAGTCTGATAAACATAGTAAGCACAACAAAAAAATAATACTAATTATGTATTCAAACAACAGGCACAGCAGTTCCGAAATACAAACTGTTTTCAGAAATAAAAAGGGAAAATACAAATAATAAGGCCTCTGGCATTTCAGTGGTAGGACTCAATAATTGGGAATTAAAGTACATCAAGCTTTTGCCACCAGCAATACCAGGCAGATAAAGGAAGAAGTCCATTTTTCAACCTTCAACTACAGCCCGAGTCCAAAAATGAACCCCAAACTTCGAAACCATTCACTTTATTACCTCGAACTCTCAAATCCATTCGGAACACCCCCACCCCCCTTGTCTTAAACCACCATGGTTTTGGTTGACGTGGCATCTATGTGTATATGTTTCATTGATGTAGCATCCACGTATACATCCATGCCAACATTTGTGTCATGCTAAAAGCATCTTCCTCCTTTCAAAATGATAGGGCCCATGTGTCATACTCCAAACTCATATTCTTCCTCTGCTTCTGTCTCTTGATATTCCTCTGCTTCTACCCCTCGATAGATGAGTACGACTACCAATTATTCTGACATGTTAGTGAGCAATCAATAATTCAATTCAATCACCAACACCATCATAATCTCATTATGTTCGTTCGGTTGGTTGGTTGGATTGTGTGTTCGAGCTCAAGCGTTCATGGTGCAATCGATGGAGAGGTAGCTGGGGCAAAGGGGCTACGATTGTAGGCGGGCCTGGCTAGCCTGCCCATTAGCTTCCGCTTTCAGCCCACCAACGAGGAGCTGCTGCTACATTATCTCCGCCACAAGGCCCTCTCGTGTCACCTCCCCTCAGACATCATCCCCGTCGCTAACCTCGCCATGGCCACTTAAGCTCCGTCCTAACCGCCACGCTGTCCCTGGCAAGAGAATCTCAAAACCGTCCACGTCACACCGTGTTCCACCACCTTCACCCTCACATCCCTAAATTAATTTAAATTTTGTTCCCACGGCTGCTCGTAATTGAAGTTTTTCTCCGACGTTGTCGAGCTTCTCCACCATAGTTCGTCGCAACCAGTGAGACTCGGTCCGATTACTTCCTACATGAGCATCCCCTACTCCCCTATCTCTTGAAGCGCTCAATTTGTACCCTCACCCACCATAGCATCCTCGCCTCCATGACCCGACCGCCGCAGCCACCCGTGTCTCTGTCACCAGTCCAACACAACGCGCCTCTCCCCAAACCATCACTACCATAAGGTTCCTCAAGTCATGAGCGTTCATTTTTCCCCTCACCCGTGCCTTTCCACAACACCATCGCTAGCATTGTAGCTAGCCCGCCGCATCTAGTAGCTCTCCCTCACTTTGTTGTTCTCTATTGCAAGGAACAAGGAGGAAGAGTTGACATGTGGCTGCCACGTAAGTGAAAACCAGTGATGTGGTCACCAATGTGGCGAAAACCATATATGAAAAATATGAAACCATGCTAGGGGTGAAAAGTGAATGGTTTTGATGTCTTAAGGGTGAAAAGTAAACGGTTTCGGAGTTGAAGGTTGAAATTCGGACTCAGGCAATAATCGAGGGTTGAAAAATGGAATTTTTCCGCAGATAAAATATAAGGAACAATACCACCTTTCTTATGCATACATCCTATATCATCCGCTTGTCAGAACAACAAACTAAAAGTCTTAACATTTATTCTAAATGGATGTGATACTGTTGAGTAAAGCTGTAAATGCACAAGAATTGATGAGTAGATCACCATCTTGATTACCTCGTAGAATTCCAAGAAGGTAAGCATCACATTGAAGTCGACATCATCAGTTAAAACTTGTTGAAGAGCATGTGGAGTTAACCAGGTGATCTTTTGACCTTGAACTTCAGCCTACAATACGCAGTCAGATTATAAACATTAACTATATCATGCGTGAATGCAGTGATTAAAAAGGTGCAAAGGTATGCTTACCTGGTAGTATATGCCCTTGACAGATATAAACGTCTTCCTCAGGGAATGAGTTCGAGAAATATATGCTTGCCATTCATGGCTTAACCTACAAAGTACAAGCATCTTTCCAAATGAATAAAAGAATGTGAGGGCTGCATCATATATTAGAAAATGATGCAGAACCCCCCCCCCCCCCAAAAGAAAAGGGTATTCTTTGACCAAGGCAGACACCAAATTTCCTTCGCATTTACAGGATTGTGCTTTTGGGTACAATTCATCACAAATTACATGCAAGTCTACGGAGTACAATAGAATTAAAATAATATGGGTTTCTGCCTCATCCAAGTATTTCCTGATAGCTGGTAAATAGCTTATCACTTTTGCAACCTCAAATTCTAGCATCACAAAACCAAGGCCAGTTAAAGCAATGCACTATAGTGTCTATAAAGGTGGGGAAGGTCAGAACATGATGACCTAATGTACTGGGAAATTAGAAGTACCCCTTGTTTGGGGGTGACGTGTGTGAATTTGTTAATCCAGAACAGAACATACCTGCGGCAGTTATGAATTCGTTGGACTTGCACACGTTCACCTTCAACAGCAGGTGACGCCGCAAACAAATGCACCATTGTTAAGCAATCATCCAAGTCTCGAAGAGCATCAACAAAAGTGGGATATCTGTTCAACAAGAAAAAACAAAATGATGTTACGCTGAGAGAATACAGTTCGGATAACCCCCCAAAGAATCATTTTAAACTCACTTCATACCTTTCAAGGATAAGCCTATCAAGTCTGTAAGTTGTTGGCCGATTCAACAATCTGTCTGCAAGATCCTTGTTTTTCTTAGCAATAGCCTTTTTAACTTTCTTTCTGTGCACCTTGATTTCCCTAAAATCAAACATGAAGGAAATAGCATTAAGATTAAGAAATCGTTAAATGTCAGAAAATCAAGTACTCATTATATCATAAACTGAGAACCCAGGAATAGCATGGTCTTATAGACTCATACTGTATTTACTACACTATAAGTTGTAACAACCTTGTTAATCATACAGAGACATACGCCAAGATTTCCATCACCAACAATCAAGTAACTACAAGCTGTTAGTTCGTCTCACAATTATCAAAATATCATTAATATAGCACTATGTAGAAAGAGTTCACATTGCATAGCTAATTGCTCTTTGATTAGCTATTCTATGTTGGTTCAGATTTTTTTTCCCAATGGCCAATTTTTTTTCCAAATGGCCTCTAGCCCTCTAGTGGAAATACAGTTTTCCACTTAAGATCACTATTTTCTTTGCTGCATGGCTCATTCACAAGGACAAGCTGACAAGTACTTGCAGCAAATAAATCGAACACTAAGAACACAACCCTCATTCAGAAAGCTCCATAAAAACATATTAGACACTTCCAGTAGCCAAACCACAATACAAACAAATCCAGAATCACTGGCATTATTATGAGATTTTCAGATCACCCATCACTGTGACTTTAGTTAACAAACATGAAATCTGAAAGCACAGGGCAAATGACATCTCTTTAAAATTGAACACACATTTGCAACTAAATTCCTCAAAACAGTACATTCCTCCAAATGGTACAGAGAAATGTGCAATTAAGCAAAAAAAAAAAAACTCGAAATCCCATTGCTCAAATGATTCCTTCTAAAGTCATATAGAGGTAGCAGTATTTTTGTCAGGAAGCTAAGTACCTGAACTTCTCAATCAAAGGGTCATGCGCCAAGAAGACGATATCTTTCATGTGGTAGTAGGTCCTGTGGTTCCCTTCCACCTTCTTCTTCGGCTCCCGGGGAAAGACACCCTTGAGTATGCATAGCTTCCTGCAACAAATTGCAAAATCTTAACACAACTCTTCTCAACAACTTCGCAAATAAAAACTACCATCCTAAGATGCTCGCAGCACACAAGCCATACAGAAAACAGTGAATTGCACTAATTGGATCCATGACCATACTAAGAGCACAGTGAATTGAACTAATTAGCTTAATGGATAGTTAACTGCCGCATAAAATGAGTACAAATCCCCATATAATCCAGTTGATAAACATCAACAGCACAAAAAATTTAGCCAAATTATACGTGTTAGCCGTTCCTGGACGATCAGTCATCAGTAGTGAGAAGTAACCGAGAGATCAAAAAGGGACCTGAAGGTTGCGAGGCTAATCTGCAGGTAGTTCACCGCCTTGGTCCTGGTGATGTACTTCGCCGCGTTCCCCTCCTCCTTCTTGCCCTAGAGCACGACAAAAGCAACCTACTAAGAGACTTTGCGAACAACAAAGAGAGGACCTTCGGGGGAAGGGGGAGGAAGACAGGATTATTACCGGAGGCCGGTAGTGCTTCGGCATGGCGACGGCGGCGGCTGTCGCTCACTCCTCGGGGAAGGGGGCGGGGAAAGGAGAGGGGATGCACCATCCCCATATCTATACGGGAAGGAAATCAGAAATCAGAGGGGAGGAGGCGCACGAGTTCGGGGGGGGGGGGGGGCAGGCAGCGGAGGAGGAGGGAGTGGAGGAGGCGGCGGAGGAAGGAATTAGAGGGGAGGAGGCGCACGGGTTCGGTGGGGGGAGGCAGGCGCACGGTCGGGAGGAGGGGTGGGGAGAGATGGGGGGAGGGGAGAGTGGCGGCGCGGAGAACGGGGGGAAAGGACTCGGCGGCGGCGCGGAGGAGCGGGGGAGGAGGCGGCGGTGGCGCGGGGTGGGAGGGAGGGGAGGAGGCTGCTGCGCGGTGTGGGGAGGAGGAGGAGGAGGCGGCGGTGGCGCGGGGTGGGGAGGAGGAGGCGAGGGCGGCGCGGCGGCGGAGGAAGGAGGGGTGGAGCGACGGAGAAAAGACTCGAGGGCGGAAGAAATGAGGTGGGGGGAGGCAGCCGCACGGATTCGGTGGGGGAGCGCACGGGTTTCGGGGTGGGCCTACACGTCAGTAAAAAAAGCAGTGAAAAGAGAAGGAAGTGTAGAATGCACCATCACCTTGAACTCCTTCTTTTAAGGAGTAGAGATTAGATAGCTTGATCTCTAAAAACTTTATCTATAATATTATAAAAATAGATTATCCTAGTAAATCTAATCTATTCTATAAGCAAACTAATTCTATCAAATCGGGAAAATTAATTCAATCAAATCGGTGTTACGTGTGAATAGGAGCCACGCACTGTTCATATAAACAGTAACCACATACTGTTTATATAAACAGTAACCATATACTGTTTATATAAACAGTATTACTGCACATGACATGAATATGCAGATATGATCGACCTCTACTTTTTCGCTGTTGCACTGCAGTCGAGGAGCAGAGCCCTGAATTTATTTACTTACATAGCTTCTTTTCTGGTCAGGGGTGATATAAGATTGACATGCGAGGCGTGGACTTCCTCACACCGGAAACTCTAAGGCCCTGTTTGGAATGCGGGAATTTTTCCCGATTCCTGCGGGAATTGAACTGTTTCCTGCAAAATTCCTGCAAAATTCCTGTGAAATTCCTCTGTTCCAAACAGGCCCTAAAAAGGTTTTGCATCGCCACGTGATTCATTGTCTTGTCACCTGTCAAATCTCTAAAATGTTAAAAGGTTTGCATTGCCACGAGATTCATAGAGAATACAATGTGTTACTGCCTGTAGAGTCTTAAGAATGTTAAGGGTTTGTCTTGCAGCTAGCAAATCACTTCTGTTCCAGAGATACTGCAAAACTATGTTTGCTCTTCCAGGTCCTTCAGAGCCTGTTCGACATAATGAACTACCCTGAGCCTTCTGAACCATCCTGCCAGCAACTGAGATGGCTCTTGGACAATAACAACACCTTTCTCCTCAAGCTGTTACAAATGCAAGTGCTCTTTCTAGTGCGTTCACCTTCTCATAAGCACCCAATACCAAGGAAATGCATTTGTTGCATGGTTTTAGTGCCGCAATTCTCATATTTCGTATCACACAGATAGCTTCATTAATTCGACTGGAAATGCAATAAACATTCACAAGAAGTGCACACAACTTTGTATCAGTTACTATCCCTGCAAATTGTATGGCATCGAAAACTTGTTGTGCCCCATCTGAATCACCTTTGCATGAATATGCTCTCAGCAATGCCTTGTAAACTTCCTTTCCTGCGAATATCTGCTGATACTCCATTTCTTTAATTAAATCTCCTGCTTTGTCTAACATGTCAGCCCTGATATAAGCCATGATCATTGAACCGTACGCACGCTTGTCCAATGGTAGGCCAAGCAACACAATTTCTTCGAATATTTCTTTTGCGTGGGTGAGGTCGCCTGACTGTTCATGTTCATCAGTGTTGTCAACATAACTTGATCACAAGGGAAACCTCGGCCTTTCATGGCATGGAATGCATTCTCAGCTTTCTGCAACAGCTTTTGCTTGCCATAGATGTGAATCAATTTGGTGTAGTCACGGACATTTGCTTCAAAATAATCCTCGAGCAATGCCTACTCCAATACCTACCAAACATACAGGCCATTTGTAAACTTATATCACTGATAAGTTTAATGCTGACAGTTACCATTGATGCAGATCAGAAGTTCTTTTTTTTTTAAAGATGGAGACCAGAAGTTCAGACATTTCTAATTCAATATTTAGCATAGAGTTTATATCACAACTTAAGAAATTTCCAACTCAACATTTAGTAAAGAAGATGTGAGCAAATATCAAATGATCATTTAAACCAAGCACAGCTATAAGCAGAGATCATTTATTCACTGTCAGGTCACCGGCGATGATCACCTACGTGAACCCGAGCCAAAACAACAAAGACACGCACACGAACAGAGGATTTTGGTGCTGCCAAAGAACTGCATCGTTTTCTGTTCTTTGCTTCTCCTTTTATTATGCAATGTATGGTAACAATTACAAAACAGGAAACCAATACAAAATGGGAAACCTGGAGCAGAGCGCTTCTCGCGCCATGATTTTAGGCGTGTGCATCCCCACGCCGCATGACGCGTTCTCCCTCCGCAAGCTCAGGAGCATTCCCGAAAACGACAACATGCAGGAAGAAGAAATAAGACTAGCTAATCAAGTGTATAAGGCTTAACTAACAAATCTCCCCCTAAGCCTTGCACACTTGCCTGACGTCGACGAGGCCAATTCTGGAGCGTAACTCAACGAACCGGTCACGCCCGAGCGCCTTCGTTAAGATGTCCGCTAATTGCTCGCTTGTGCCGACTGACTCGACTTTCACCCTGCCCTCCTCAATGCATTCTCTGATGTGGTGATATTTCGTGTCAATGTGCTTGCTGCGATCGTGAAAGACATGGTTCTTACTGAGCTGAATTGCGGACTGGTTATCGATTCTCATTGTGATGGCACCGGTTTCCTCTCCTCTGAGTTCAGCAAGAAGCCGGGCCAACCACACACCTTGGCAGGCAGCCATTGTTGCGGCGACATACTCCGCTTCACAGGAAGACAGCGCCGCAGTTTTCTGCTTTTGCGATTGCCAAGTGACCACACTGTCACCATGGAAGAAGATGACTCCTGATGTGCTCTTCCGAGTGTCAACATCACCCGCGAAATCGCTGTCGCTGTAGCCGACAAAGCTTGCAGCTCCTCTCTTCTTGCGGAAGTAGCAGCCGAAGTTGACAGTGCTGACGACATACCGAAGCACTCGTCTCACTGCTGCCAAATGCTCCGTGGTGGGCTTTTCCATAAATCTGCTGACGTAGCCCACTGCAAATGCCAGATCTGGTCTCGTGTTTACCAGATACCGTAATGCGCCTACTAACCTTCTATACTCTGTAGGATCAACGGCAGGAGCAGTACTCATCTTGCTGAGTTTGAGGCGCGTCTCCATGGGAGTGTGGCTGGCGTTGCATCCAGCCATGGCCGCTGCCTCAAGTATCTTCGCAGCATATGCTCCTTGACTCACGGTGATGCCCCCTTCAGTTTGGTTCACCTCCAAACCCAAGTAGTATCGCAGTAGACCAAGGTCGCTCATTTGAAATGTGCCCTTCATCTCCTTCTTGAAGTGTTCCAGCTCGTCGATGATGCCTCCGGTGATGACGAGATCATCAACATACACTCCAACCACCAGCCGGTGCCCATCCTTCGCACGGGTATACACTGCATGCTCAGAGGCACTCCGTTGAAATCCCAGCGACAACAGTGAGGTGTCGAGTTTGGCATACCAGGCGCGTGGGGCTTGCCGAAGACCGTACAACGCCTTGATCAACCGCAACACCTTATGTTCTTCGCCAGCCACCTCGAACCCTGGCGGTTGCGCGATGTACACTTCTTCTTGGAGTTCGCCATTGAGGAATGCGGTCTTGACGTCCATATGGTGGACGACCCAGCCTTCGCTCGCAGCGTGCGCTAACAGCAGGCGCACAGACTCAAGACGCGCCACCGGCGCGAATACTTCGTCGAAATCTATGCCCTGCTGCTGCACGTATCCCTTCGCCACAAGCCGCGCTTTGTACTTGGCAATGTTTCCAGCCGCATCCTTCTTGATCTTATAGACCCATTTGAGTCCGATCGGGCGCTGGCGAGGTGGGTCGACGAGCTGCCAGGTGCCGTTGGACTCAATTGACGCTAGCTCGTCAAGCATTGCCTGTCGCCAACACTCGTGCTGCTGTGCCTCTTGGAACGATGTTGGTTCCTCAGCGCTTACCAGCAGCAGGTCTTCATCCAGCTCACGTGCTGCCAGTCCCGACGGGTTCACCAGACCTAGCACATTGTCGACTGTGCGAAATCGTAGTGGGGCATCATCATGGTCATCATCGAGCACTTCTTCCGCTTCAGGAAGTGGCGACACAAATTCTATCGGCAGCGCACTCATGGACACCATCGGGCTTGGAGTAGATGTGCCTGCCGTAGATGTGTTTGTCGCCGGAGGCGTCATTGCTCCATCTGCTGGCACTGGCTGAGCCGTGGTGACCACGCCGGGCTGCACCACGGTGGTGTACTCAATGGTGAAGTCGTCATCGATGTTCGTCGTCTGATCGCCGGTCCACTCCCACTGTGCCTGCTCGTTGAAGACCACATCACGACTTATGTGCACATGTCTTGACCGTGGATCGTAGACGCGATACGCCTTGGATCCAGGTTCATAGCTGACGAAGATCATGGGCCAGCTGCGATCATCCAATTTCTTGGCGTTGGGCACATTGACCTTCACATGCGCCACGCACCCAAACATGCGGAGGTGGTGCACGGCCGGCGTGCTTCCAGTCCAGAGCTTGTAGGGGGTCTTACCACCGATGCTCTTGGACGACGACCAGTTCAAGAGGCACACGGCAGTGGTGATCGCCTCCCCCCAAAACATGCCTGGTAGACCCTTCGCCTTGAGCATACTGCGTGCTGTGCCCACCACCGATTGGTTACGCCGTTCGACAACCCCATTTTGTTGCGGCGTGTAGGGTGCCGTGTGTTCACGACGCACACCCAGCTTGGCACAGTACTCGCTGAAGCTTGCCGCTGTAAATTCTCCCCCTCTGTCCGTGCGCAATGCACGAAGCTTCTTGCCGCATTTCCGCTCGGCTGCCGCTTGGATACGCTTGATGGCAGTCGGTGCAGCATCCTTAGTCGGCAGCAACGTGACCCACATGTACCAGCTGTAATCGTCGACAAGCAGAAGAAAGAGCCGGTTGCCGCTGGGTGTTGGTGGCGAAATTGGCCCACACAGATCGCCGTGCAGTAGCTCCAGAGGCTCGATGCAGCGACTCAGTGCACGTTGTGGAAAAGGTGCTTGCCGATGCTTCCCAGCGAGACATGCGTCGCACACTTGGTCGACTTGCGTCAGCACCGGCAGGCCTCGAACCAGTTCTTCTCTTCCCATCTTACGCAGCACAGCAAAGTTGATATGCCCGAAACGAGCATGCCAACGCCACGCATCTTCTCCGGCGCGCGCAGTCAGGCAGACCGGCCGTGCGATATTGATGTGGAGCACGTAGAGCCGGCCTGCACTCCGGTGGATTTTGGCAAGGAGGCGCCGCTGTTCATCGCGGATGCGCATCACGCCGACTTCAATTAGAACTTGATAGCCACCCTCGTCAAGCTGACCAACACTGATTGTGTTGGCGGTGAGGCGCGGGATGAAGTAGGTGTTGACAAGAGCGCGGTGTTCGCCGTTCTTGCACGCGAACAAGACCGTACCGCTGCCCTCGATCCGGACGACGGAGCCATCGCCGAAACTCACAGAGCCGGTGAAGCCCGTGTCGAGGTCGGAGAACGCCGCCCGGGACCCCGTCATATGGTTGGTGGCCCCGGTGTCCAAGATCCAACGCCGAGGATCCTCCTCCTCCGGGCCTCCTAGCGCCGCATAGGCCCCCGCGAAGGCTCTTTTCTCCTCCGGGCCCTTTGCACCACCTAGCATCGCCGTGAATGCTTCTTGCCCCTCCACATCACCGTGAGCCGCGAGGTCTCCCCGCCACATCGCGCCACCGTGTGCTACGGAGGCTTCTCGCTTCTCAGGGCCGACCACTTCGTGAGATGGAGTCGAGGACGGTGACTCGGACGCAGGTCTTCGAGGTGGCGATGGAGTCGAAATCGCCGCATCTCGGCCAGATTCGCCGCCTTCTCCACTGGATGGGGAATTTTTGGTCGATGCTATCGGAGTAGTGACGCTTGCTTCGAGGAAGAGGAGTGTCAGCTCATCATCTTGGGCCACGTGGGCCTGGTCTTCACCCTTCGGTTTGGATCGGCACTTCCGGGCCCAGTGGCCGATCTTTTCGCAACTCCTGCACTTATCTCCGTTGCGATTCGGCGCAGTGCCTCCTCCTTTAGAGCTTCCTCCTCCGCCGCGGCTACGCCCTCTACCGCCCCGGCGCTTGCCTCGACTACTTGGGCCGCCGGCGCCACGAGAGCTCGTCTGCTCCCTTTTCTTGTAGCGTTCGAGCCATTCTTCCTCCGTTAGGTAGAGCTTCCCGGTGCTCTGGGAGGATGGATGCTCGGTCTCGTCTTCAGCAGCCTTCAACCTCCCGGTAATTTCTTCCACCGACAAAGTTGAAACATCGAGCAATGTCTCAATTGAGAGGACAAGCTGTTTGTACCTGAGACGGGCGATGCGCAAATATTTCTCGACGATCTTCTGCTCTGGTTCGGGGTCACCGAGCGTGGCCAGTTGATTGACGATGCCGGTCAAACGCATGGCGAAGTCCTCCACCGACTCGTCGTCTTGGAGCGAGAGTTGTTCATACTCCCGTCGAAGCTTCTGCGCAGTGGTCTTGCGAATCCGGTCATCACCGATTCTTATCGTCTTGATGCATTCCCACGCCTCCTTCGCCGACGGCTTGGTCGCGAGCGTGGAAATCATCTCAGAGGGGACTGCACTGCAGATGGCGTCCAACGCCATTCGGTCTTCGTGGAACTCGACGTCGCCCGACTCGATGGCGTTCCAGAGACATCGTGCTTGAAGCTTGATCTTCATGAGCAGCGACCAATCGTTGTAATTGGTCTTTGTCAGTAGCGGGTAATTCGCCGTCCCGCCCGTCTCCTTGACAACGCGGTGGTACACTTGGTAGCCACGGCTATTGTTCCCGCCGCTGCCCGAGGCACGGCCGCCGGAAGGAGATGTGTGCGCTGGTGAAGATGAGCGCCGACACGGCGAATGCGTGCGTCCCCGAGGCATGACCGCTCAGGCGTAAGCACGGGTTCAAGCTCTTGGAGCTGTGATACCACTTGTCAGGTCACCGGCGATGATCACCTGCGTGAACCCGAGCCAAAACAACAAAGACATGCACACGAACAGAGGATTTTGGTGCTGCCAAAGAACTGCAGCATTTTCTGTTCTTTGCTTCTCCTTTATGCAATGTATGGTAACAATTACAAAACAGGAAACCAATACAAAATGGGAAACCTGGAGTAGAGCGCTTCTCGCGCCATGATTTTAGGCGTATGCATCCCCACGCTGCATGACGCGTTCTCCCTCCGCAAGCTCAGGAGCATTCCCGAAAACGACAATATGCAGGAAGAAGAAATAAGACTAGCTAATCAAGTGTATAAGGCTTAACTAACATTCACTTCAACCAAGCACACGAACGAAGATCTCAAGTAGTTAAGTTAAACACTTAAGAAACATGGAAATGGTTATTCCTCCTGTGTTCCAGTACTTCAGCAAGCATCCCTGATTATTTCCATCTGCTTCAAAATTCAGCAACAAGACTGGGAAATGCTCACCGACCTCTCCATAGCCTTCAGCTCCTTTAGAACTAGCAACCAGTGGGCCCTCTTGGGCCTCATGGCTTTCACCCAAAACGCAAGTAGCACACTAAGATTCTCATCCTGAGATAAGCAAACCACGCGCGTCATCAGGGCCTTGCAGCGATTGGGCAACTTGGGAGACAGGCTGCAAATCGCCTGCTTCTGGGACTTGGACAAGTCAGATCCTAACCCATCCCACCTGAATCTTGGCGCTTCTTGCACTACAGTTTGCCATGATAGAAGCAAAAATAAGTTGAGGTCAAGAAAGTGAAAGATTGATAAGCCACCAGCATGCATGAGTTCTGAAATAATGCAACTAATGGTAGCACTCTGTAACGCAGGTTTTGTTAAAAGAACATGCAATGAATGATTGGGTCAATCTAGAAAATGTCAAGCTCCAGATTAAGGGATAGTAAATGCATTCTTTGGGCAATGCCTCTCTATGTTGCATGATCTGTTTATATATCATGACAACGCCATGTTGAGAAGAATCTGTGTGAGACTATATAGAGGTCACTCTATGATTGTTATAAGTAATTGATTTTTCGATTAGAGTTTTTGTGGAGTTTGAGTCTGGTTTTTAAGGATTTTGCAAAATACCGCATTTTGTCTGATGACTTCGTTGCTTACGAGTTCGTTTGGACTATAAGTATTGGAGTATTCGAAGTTTACGACTTTATAGTCAGGCCGTCCGAATGGCCTTTTGCTGAGTAGTCCTAACGTACTCTATAGTCGAGAGAACTTGGTACTCAGTAGTCGAGAGGTCTCAGTACTTGATGGTTATAACTCACTGCTTGGTCGGCGTTCGGTAGTCATAAGCCTTTGCAATCGGTAGTCGTAAGCTTTTGTGATCGGTGGTCGTAGCGATCTGTTGTGATGGTCGTAGGTTTCAGGGTAGATACTCGTTGGCTTCGAGTGCTTCATTTCTTAAGCATCCGAATACTCGTGTCAGACCAGCCAGCGGTCTGACTGGCCCTGTATTTGGCGGTCAGACTGGCTTCTCTTGGTGGTCTGAGATTGTTCTCTAGAATTCTTGGTCATAGTTTGACATGGATGTTGTTGCTAGTATGCACATGAGTTTATTGTTTGGTCCTAGATTTAGGATTAGTAATTTGGATGCATACATTTTGCATTGTGCATTGAATGGATGAATTGTGCAAATTGATGTCTTTGTGTATCGTGCGATGCTACGTGATGGTTTGCTTCTTTGTGTTGGTTGCAGGACTTTGGAGCTAGGTCATGGTGAGACGTAGGAGGACCGGGACTAGGCACAAGGTGGTGCTGAGGTTTAGAATGGTTAGGGAGACGCTGAAGATGACCGAGGCTTGCGGGGTGGTTGCAAACCAGGACGACGAGAAATCAGAGCGAGAGCTACCAGTGGTGGACATGACGGGCACGTGCAAGGTAGACCGGGACTAGGCTTAGGGAGCAGTTAAGGTCCAGATGGTCAAGCAAGCCGAGTGCTATCATGTACGAGAAGAAGCATGGGGTGAGCCAAGTGACTTGGGTTGTTTGTAAGTGAGGACGATTCGGTGGGATTCGGACGCGTGAGAGGTTTGGCGGTAAGTCATTAGGGCCACGTGGAAGATGGCGAAGCATGGGCGATGCTTCGTGGAAAAGGAAGCAGGAAGCTTCGTCGAAAGAGGTAGAGGGGCATTTTGGTAAAATTTCTCAATACCGGAGAAGCGTGCGTGTGTAAAACCCGATGTTAGGTGGGTTAACGGTTTGTACCCGGTTTAGCCTAATGAGTGGATCCATTAGGTTTAGGTTGTGAGCCTATATATGTAGAAAAGAGGCAAGAGGTAGGGTTTGAGGAGGCTGCCTAAGTTTTTTGGTGGTTAGCTCCTCCTCCCTCCTATGAGAGATAGGTTAGAGAGTGTGTGTGCTCTAACTTCAAAGCTTTGTCCTCCTGAGTGGAGTGGCTGTAAAACCAATCATCTCAAGTGAGCAATATATCAATCTTTGATCTACTTTTTGTGTAGAGTAAAGTCCATTACCGGTCCTTAAACTTTTTATGCTGTGTCATCCCGGTCCATAGACTTTTAAAGTATGTCATCCCGGTCCTTAAACTTTCAAAGTGTGGCAATTTCTTTTGAAAGTCTATGAACCGGGATGACACAGCATAAAAAGTTCACTGCTACAACTACATACAATATTGCCACACTTTGAAAGTTTAAGGACCGGGATGACATACTTTAAAAGTCTATGGACCGGGATGACACAACATAAAAAGTTTAAGGACCGGTAATGGACTTTACTCTTTTGTGTATCTTCTTGTCTGATTGATTTTGCTATGGTTTTGAGTTGGTTTTTTCTCTCTTCTCTCAACCCCTTCTTGAATTCATCTGGTTGATTGAGTTGCTCTTGTTTAGATTGGTTTGATCTCTTTTTAGCTCTTCTCTTGATCTTGCTGTGCCAAGGACATGAACGAGATAGAAATAATCTCTTGAGATTGACCTCCAATCATTTAGGCACTTTAATAGTAATATTTACAAGAAACTTATTTTTGCTCATTCTTGACCTAATTGGGTGATTTCTTGATCCAAGAGTTTTTGGTTGATTCCTTCGGTGATCTTGTTTGCTGTGACATGTGGAAATGTGCTCAAAGCTATATTGGCTATCTT
Source organism: Dendrocalamus latiflorus (assembly GCA_017311315.1). Taxonomy (NCBI): domain Eukaryota; kingdom Viridiplantae; phylum Streptophyta; class Magnoliopsida; order Poales; family Poaceae; genus Dendrocalamus; species Dendrocalamus latiflorus. The sequence goes on along the minus strand of CM029639.1, from coordinate 40,814,371 downwards.
CTATCCATGAGCAAGATCTGATCACCGATTTGGGTTTTAGTTTTTAGTTGGCATGCATTGCTTTAAATTACAAAAAGGTCTCAAATTTATCATGGATTTTTTGATCCAGGAATGGAATAGCTTCCTGAGACCTTAAGAAACATGCGTGCAAAGTTTCACGGCTTTTAGTTAAGTCGATCAGAAGTTTTGTAGATTTGGGGTCTTGTGGTCGGGCTGAACCCCCTGTTCATATGAGAGAAACGGTAGTACCGCAGGCTGTGTAGCAGTAATATCGTAACTCCTATTCTTCGACCACTTTAGTTTTCGACCATTCATTGGTCGTCAACCTCACTGGTCGAGGTTCGATTTGGTTCGACCTCTTTGGTTTGGATGGCTCATTGGTCTTAGACCACTTTGGTCATATTCTAAACTGTTACGACTACTCAGGTCTTTGACTACACATTTGATTTTTCGACCGTAGCTCCTGGTTTCGACCACGTTGGTTTCGACCACTCTCTGGTTGTTGACCACTCGAGTCATAACTCAACCACATTGGTTTTCGACCGTTCTCCGATCGTCGACCACACGAGTCATTTTCAGACCACTCAGTCTTCCGTCTGGTTCAGCTCCTGCAGATTTTGCACAGTAGCTCAGCTATGAGTTTCTCCAGATTTTGAGTAGGGTTCCTATTCTAGTTTTCATAACTCTGTAGCCATCAGAGCAAAGGATAAATGAATACTTGGGAAATTTTTTTAAGGCACCATTCACCCTCCTCTGTTGCCATCTTTGGTCCTACAATATGATAATTAGAGTTTTATTTCTCTGACAATATCTTGTTGCAAGTAATTGGTAACTGAACGCCGCTGATCGCCGTGCACCGTGCACGCCAACGACTTGCCATCGTTGTCACTGATCTGCATCCACTGGCCCCATCGGCATGAGCTACCGCTCGCTGACCTGTATCACCGCGTGTCGCACCTGCATGCACGCTGCATCCGATGAACACCACGCCCACATGTGTTGTGCTTGCCATCGCACTGCTTCGCCCGCCAACGCCGAACAAAGCTTCCCTGTCCCCAAGCTCCCTGTTCCCTTGCGTGTTCCCGCGATCTCGAGCGTTCGTTGGTGATCCAACGGTCCATATTTTTTCTGCATTTTATATTTTCACCATTTACCCATTTTTACCTAAAATTTAAAAATAAAAATAGATTAATCCATCATAAATAATAAAAAGTACAGAAAATTTTTTCTGTAAATTTTTTGTATTTTTTATTATTTATGATGGATTAATCTATTTTTATTTTTAAATTTTAGGTGAAAATGGGTAAATAGTGAAAATATAAAATGCAGAAAAAATATGGACCGTTGGATCACCAACGAACGCTCGAGATCGCGGGAACACGCAGGGGAACAGGGAGCTTGGGGACAGGGAAGCTTTGTTCGCCAACGCCGCACTCGTCATCTTCGTTGCCCCTGTCTTCCGCCTGAACGCGAAACTGCCACCGATGAGCGCCATCACACTCGTCCGGATTTGATCTGGCCTGCACGAGGTGATGGGCCAGATCCGATCTGGTCCAATGAATGTGAAACGAGCCGAACGGACTCGATGGCATTTTTTTTTCTAAAAACCCCTAGGACTATTTGGAAATTATGACGAAAACTTTGTTATAAGGAAATTTGTGGAAATCCCCTAGAATTTTGGGAAATTGTGAAAATTTTCAAAATCTTTGAAATCTTGCGGATAAGACCTTTAGATTTTTAGAAATTATGTTGGAATAGTAAGTATTCTATCTGTCGCAAAATATAGATCGCCGTGGATTTCGTGCGGTCAAGCTTTTCAAGCTTTAACCATTAATATATATTAAAGTATATAAATTAACTATATAAAAATAGTACCATTGGATTTGTCTTGCAAAATACTTTCATAATATATATTTTATTATTTTTGCTATTATATTAAGATAATTAATTATAGTAAAAATCTTGCATTGGAGACTGTAAAAAGTAAAAAACGACCTACATTTGGGGCGGAGGGAGTATTAAGGAATTTTGTAACCTAAACACAAGTTTAGGTTAATTACTTTAACCATTGTGTTACTTATTGTTTAACCATAATTAATCCTAGAAATATGGTTTTAGGCATATGTGATTTCATAAATTAGTGAAACCTTAGACTTAGTACTGGCCAGAAGCATCATACTTTTATGTTTTTTCTTTCTTAGCATTGTGTGCTTTGGGAATTATTATTTGTGGGTTTAGTAATTCAGAAAATTTCTTTAATACCTTAAAATTGTTAGAATAGTCCAAACAATTTCTAGGAAAATTCTAAGAGATTAAGAAATTGACCAATTGAATAAAATAGCCATGTATTTACTATTGTGCACACATCATGCTTTATGTTTATATACTCATAGTAAATTTATGGAACATTACATGACTTATGTAAGATATGTCTGATATTGCTAAGAAAGAGTTTGTTGAGCTTGCCCTGAATGGAAGCAACTACCTTACCTAGGCTACAGATGTCGAGAACATGCTGATTCCAAGAATCCTGGTTCTACCATAAGGGATGCGTTAGCAGCATTACTGTGGAGCCTACTACTGCTGAAAAATTAGGCTTTACACTTTTTGAGGCATCACCTTAACTCAGGCCTAAAGTGTGAGTATATGACTAAGAGAGATCCTAAGATCTTGTGGAAATCATTGAAGGATCACTGTGACCAACAGAGGTTAGCTCTGCTCCCAAAGGTTAGGTGTGACTGGATAAACTTGTGTTTCCAAGACTATAAGTCTGTAGCTGATTACAACTCTACCGCGCACCACATTGTCACTCAACTAAAACTTAGTTGCAAACAAGTCTTAGATGAAGATAAGATTGACAGGACCTTGTCTACCTTTCATGCCTGCAACATGAATATGCAAGGGTAATGTTGTCACTTTAAAGTACACAAAGTATTCTGAGTTGATCTATGTGCTTCTAATTGCATAAAGTGAAGATGAGGTACTCATGAAGAACCATTCATCTGGCCCCACTAAAACCTTAATTGCACTTGAAGCCCATGCAAATGCTTACAAGAAAGGGAACAAGCAAAACCATGGGAAGGGGTTTGTGAATAAAGGCTTGAAGATCAAGAAGCAGGAAGCTTTCAAGAACAAACATAGGGTGGATTCTTTTGGGCTATTGCTTATGACTTTTGAATTCTGGCTGTTTGTGTGAGAGAGTACAAAGAGACAAAGACAGTTGCATGCGATTTTGGCCAGTATAGCTGAGTGGATACAATGTGTATTACAAGCAACTAGTAGATCCCATCTTGAAAAAGCACAATTTGAAAGTTAGTTACTGTAGCAAAGGATATAAGCCAAAAGTCAAAAGTCCTTTCGAACCCACCCATAATAAATAGGGAAAAAGGAGAAATCCAAGAAGGATCCTTAAGGTGGTGAATATGTGAAGCAGGATCAAACCTGCTACAGATGTGGAACTGTGGGACATTGTCTCGCATTTGCTGCACTCTAGGCATTTCATTGATCTCTACCAAGAGAAGACTGGATGGAAGAAGAACTCCTAAGGGTAAGCATAAGTCACACTTTGCTGTTAGACAAGAAAGTGAGCAGGAGCATGACAAGCAAAAAGACATGATCCTAGATGAGAAGACTCAAGCCTCATCCATCAAGGATGCCAATGGAGACGTCTAGATGGATGATGACTCAGATGACCTCCTTGGACATGATCTTAAAGACATTTATGTGGACTCTGTGTAGTCTTCCAATTTGCATCTTAGCTATCCATTGTTTAGACATTTATCTATTAGAAGTGTGTGCACTTAGTTTAGATTTTGTACATGGAAGAACTATGGCTATTGTAATTTCTAAGAGAGCATGGTTGTGGTTTTGCTTGAAGACTTATTTCCCATATTAATAATAATTAGTTATGTTTTAATGCCCTATCTTTTCTGAATGGTTGATGAAGAGGATATATGTCTTGTAGACAGTTGCACCACTAATACTATACTTAGGGAGACTAAATATTTTCACACATTGTGAAAAATGACTGGGAACATCATGACTATTGTAGGAAATGATGCTCATATAGTTGGTATAATAAGAGCCATCATCATCTTCCCTATGGGTACTAGATTAGTCATAGAAGATGCCCTGCTCTACCTCGAAACTAGTTGTACTCTCTTAAGTTTTAAGGATATCCTCTCTAATGGTTTTCATGTGGAAACTACGAATGAGAATGATGCCAAATATCTGCTCATGGTTAGAAAGAACGGATTAGAGAAAATAGTGGTTGAGAAACTCCCTTCCTTACCATTAGGATTATACTGCACACATATTAAACCCTGTAATTCATATGTTGTGATAAAACCATATTTAGAAGCCTAGAAATATTTAAAATGTGGCATGATAGACTAAGGCATCCTGGGTTGAGAATGATGAGAAATATCAAGATTCAGCGGAGATAGGGTGGGCCTAAATTCTACTGGCCATGAATTACAAACTGAGGACTTCCCAAATTAGGAAGTTTTTGTGTGCACTGCATGAACCAAAAGGAAATTAATACTAGACATTCTTTCCTTAAAGTTAAAAATGAATCTCCTTCATTCTTAAAAGAATTCAAGGTGATATTTGTGGTCCCATTTAGCCTTTGTCAGGGCTGTTTAGATTCTTTATAGTACTCATAGATCCTTCTACAAAGTGCAGCCACGTATGTCTGTTGTCTACTAGGAATCACATTTTTGCAAAGCTAATAGCCCAAATAATCCTATTAAAAGCCAATTTTCTAATAATTGGATTAAATCCTTAATAATGGATAATGATGGATAGATTTCCTTAAAAGCATTTAACCATTATTGTATTGCAATGGAGATTAGTGTCGAGCATTCGATACTATATGTCCACACACAGAATGGCCTTGCAGAGTCATTAATGAAAAGAATAAAATTCATAGCCAAACCACTCTTACAGAATTGTAACCTCCCAACTGCTTGTTAGGGTCACGTAATACTACATGCTATGGCTCTAATTCAACACAGACCAACTGCATATCACATAATTTCCCCCCATTCAGTTAGTGCATGGTAAAGAACCAAGTATTTCACATCTGCGTAAATTTGGCTATGTCGTATATGGAAATATCACCACCATAGCGAACTGCCATGAGCCCTGACAGGAAGTTAGGGATCTATGTAGGTTTTGAATCTCTTTCTATACTTAAGTATTTAGAGCTTATGACTGAGGATCTTCATACAGCTTGGTTCACTAATAGTATTTTTAATGAGGATCATTTCTTGGCATTAGGGGAGGAAAGTACCTAGAATCTCATAAATGCCATGAAATAACGTGGGAAACCACAGGGATCTAGGAACTAGACCCACACACAAAAGAAACTAAATAGGAAGTTCAGCAAATAATTAATTTGCAAAATTTAGCAAATAATTTTCCAGATACCTTCATTGATCATAGTCGTGTGACAAAGTCACATGTACCTGTAGTAAACACACTAGAGAGAGAGTAGAAGTGCCACAGGATGAGGCAACTAATACCACTCTTGCCCCTAATACTAGGAAGAGGGGAGAACTCCGGCAGCTCAAGTCCAAAGTTCATGGAGACATTCGAAGAAGCAAATGACTGAGAAGAAGACTCCACGCACTAAAACGGTTGAAGAGCCTCAACAGGAAATTGAAGGGTACCTCAGTAGAATTTGAGGCAATCCTTGATTTGAACCATCCTATTGTCGAACAACCCAGCAAAATAATGTGTACATAATAAGAACTGGGATATCGGATAAACCATACTCTATTGTTTTGGGAAATCATAAAGAACTAGATGATAAATAAATTGAAGAAATTTGCACTAATTATGTGGATTTAGGAGAACTATTTAATAGAAAGACTACAATTATCGATATTTATTTTGCCTCTAAAGTTGTAGATAGTGTTGATCTAGATTTTGAACCAAAGTCCATCGCAGAGTATAGGAAGCGCTCACATTGGGTCAAATGGAAAGAAGCAATTTACGTAGAATTGCACTCGCTAAATAAGAGAGAAGTGTTTAGACTAGTAGCTCGCACTCCTCCTAAAGTATTCCTAGTGGGATATAAATAGGTGTTCATCCAAAAGAGAGATAAGAACAACCAGGTGGTGAGATATAAAGCGAGGCTTGTAGCACAAGAGTTCACACAGAGACTCGGCATCAATTATGATGAAGCATATTCTTTTGTTTTGAGTGGAATCACCTTCCAGTACTTAATATCTATGGAAGTAAATATGAACCTGAGAATGCAGTTAATGGATGTAGTGACCGCATACTTGTATGGGTCATTGGATTTGGATATCTATTTGAAGGTTCTAAAAGGAATTGAGATGCCAGATCCTAATAAAGCAAATCACATGTATAGTGTCAAATTGCATAGATCGCTGTACAGCTTGAAACGGTCCGGTAGAATGTGGTACAACAGAGTAAGTGACTTTCTTCTGCATAAAGGTTACATTAAGAATGATGATTGTCCATGCATGTTCATTAAGAAATCCCATAATGGATTCTGCATTATTTCCATATATGTTGATGATCTGAATATCATCAGAACTGTAGAAGACATCGAGGAAGCTAATTCTTACCTTAAGATGGAGTTCAAGATGAAAGATTTGGATAAGACTAAGTTTCGCCTAGGCTTGTAGCTAGAGCATTTCCATGGAGGAATAATTGTACACCATTCTACTTATACTAAGAAGGTATTAAAGAAATTCAGTATGGATAAGGCATATCCATTGAGAACCCCCATGGTAACTAGACCTCTCCAAGTAGAGAAATACCTATTTAGACCAAGTGAGAAAATTGAGTAATTGTTAGACCAAGTGAGAAAAATGAGGAATTGTTAGGACCAGAGGTTCCATACTTAAGCACCAATGGAGAATTTTATGTATCTTGCAAATTACACCAAGCCTAAAATAGCATTTGCAGTAAACCTATTAGCAAGGTTTAGTGTAGGACCAACTATAAGACATTGGGCTGGCATTAAGAACATACTCTACTATCTCCAAGGAACTCAAGATCTTGGATTATTTTACCAGAACAACCAAGACTTGACCATGGTGGGATATACATATGCAGGATATCTATCTAACTCCCCCATAAAACAAACTAGATTTGTATTTCTCTATGGTGGAACAACCATTTCTTGCCAATCATCAAAGCAAAGCATTGTAGCTACATTGACAAACCACTCAGAGATAATTGCATTATATGAAACCTCACATGAATGTGTTGGGCTAAGACAGATGATCGATCATATCCAATAGTCTTGTGGCATGAGCACCATTCAAACCCCTACAATTATCTATGAAGATAATTTTGTTTGTGTTGTGTAAATACAAATGAGTTATGTAAAGAGTAATCCCATGGAGCATATTGCTCCTAAATTTTTCTTCGCCCATGAACTCGAGAAGAAAGATAAAGTGAAGGTACTGCACATAGTCTTGTGAAAATCCTGGCAACATCTAGCTTTGAAAAATGTGTTCATGGCATTAGAATGAAGCGACTTAGAGATGCGCTGAATTCTGGGGGAGCATTACCCTGAAACATATCCCATACCCTCATGCAGGAAGTGTAAGTATTATGCAAGAAGTGTAAGCCAATGATCAAAGAAAATTGAATAGGTTGTATTCTTTTCCCCTTAGTAAGTTTTTACTATAAGGTTTCTTATAATGGTTTTTAATGAGGTAACTAGTGCAATATAGCTTGCATATATGATGTACTCTTTATTCCTTTTTCCCCAATGTTTGTTGGAAGGAGTTTTTAATCAGGGCATGTGCATATTGCAGTATTCACCCAAGGGGGAGTGTTAAGAAACCACCCCTACATGGGTGAGGCATGGTCGGCCTAGTGCCCCCTGGTGTCCTTCTTCATCTCCAAGTCGAAGAGGTGGGATCATACAAAAACTCTTTAGATAGTTTGTTATAAATAAAGGGGAGAAGCTCTCTATTTTGTACACATCAATCTATTGGAATAAAGAAGACACTTGATTTCTCTCTCTCTCTCTCAAACTTTAGTCCTTTGTTCTTCTACTTTTGCTAGTTTTGATTATTCATGATTGTTTTTGCTTCTAGTTGTGTTGGTTGGCTATTGGATCACTCGGTGATAGTAGAAACTCGATAAAAATGTGTACAACTTGCTTAGATGTGTTACTAAAGGTATTTACATGAGCGAGAAAAGTAGGAAAAATAAATAAAAGTGGACATCATTTTATCATATTTCTGCCAAATTCTCTCAGGGCTTGTGTTTTGTTAATAATCATTGATTGTTCTTTTCAGAGGACTCCGATCAAGACCAGCCAATCATGTGCATATATCCAAGATGAACAAATAATGTTCACCTTACCAATTATGCAAAACCTTTTTATTTTGCAAAAATGAACTACAGTGTTCAGGTAATTATGAAAGGTGGAGCTACTTCTGGTTGGCAAGGCAAAATTATGGGTTATATTGTAAGAGGATAAATTGTGGTTGCGAAATTTTTGACATGAAGGAATTTTATGGCACCAAGTAAGTTAGTCAACAAACAAGTTGGATTTAGATGTTCATGTGTCAATGAATGCTCATTATAATGGCTACTTGAACTCATGTCCATGGATTTCCCACCACCTCTCCCATTGCCTGTTCAAGCTGGCTTGCTCACCATGCCTTACATGCCAATCTACAAAATTGTGTCAAGAGACAAAGAAATGCATCTTTGTCCTCACTTAATTCCACACACTAGTATCTCATCGGCTTGCATGACTCACCTTTACCATTGCCGACCTCTTCTACGGCCTATTCATGACTCCCCACATGCCAACCACAAAATAGTATTAACAAACAAAATACAATTATTGTCCCTTGTGCATGTCCTTATTGATGTGCATTATCATGCTTGCGTGTTTCCACATTTCATATGTGCACTCTATGCTTATGGTTATCCACCACGCACCATAGCCGCCAATGTCCAAGGTCACCTCACCGCCCCTTACATAACAACCTCAAAATAATATCGGTATAGGAGAAGTGCCTCTCAGTACATGATTGCTTAAATACACACTCTAGTCACTATTGACACAACACCCTACCTGCTTTGTGCTCATGCCTCATCCGCCTCTTATGTGTGCATTGATGTGGAATTTTTAAATAATACATTTTTTATTAATATTACATTACTATATGACCGCTTAAAAAATTACATAAATAAGATTCTATCGCCATTTTAAATGGCAATAGCCATTTGAAATGCCGCCAGAGGCCAGTCTATTTAAGAACCACATGTCACAATATGGGTCCACTATAACAAAATAATTCCCAAGAGATGTGTTTGTTTTGACTTTTTATATCCGTCACTACGTCTGGAACCATTTGTAGAGACGTTTCTTAAGATGTTTTTAAGTCGAGTACTCTCTTTTGTTATCTAATGCGTGTGGCAAAATTCCCCACTCCACTTCACCCAAATCCTATCTACTCCCCGTGTGCCACTGAAGGATCTAGACTTGTCATTATGAGTTAATGACATATTTTGATAATTAATGACAATTGAATTGTGGGACTAATATCTTCATTGAGATGGATGGATAGGACGTGTCCCACGATGATGGATGACTTGAGAAAGCTTCATACAGTGATCATCCTCAAGTCCAAGAAATGATGTCATATGACGATGAATAAAGTCAAGGACCTAAACTTGTAGTTGATATGTGTGTCATCAAGTTTCAAGAGGATGCACAAGGCAAAGGTATGACTAGCTAGGGCTAAGAATGTGTTATAGTCTTTTACCGATCTTGGTGTTTGGTTGGAAGACCGTTGTGCTATATAGGATGTTGTAATATTAAGAGGGGTCACGACTAGTAAATTGAACATATCATGTGTTGATAGCTCATTCACTTGCTCTAGCTCTCTCCATGGCATGATGCTAATATTTTCGAGTGTGTTTTGAAAATAGTTGTAGCTCATGCGTAAGTTCCTTGTGACATGTGACTTAAAATTTGCGAATGAGTTTTGCAGTTTATTGGAGTCCATTTTCCCCCCTCGTGGTATGATGCTAGAGTTTTTCAATTGTGCTTTGAAAAATAGTTAAAGCTCATACAAACACTATTGTTACATGCGACTTGAATTTGACCAAAACACGTGTGAAAATTGGCTCAAGTCCATGGTGCCTTTCTATGGTATGATTCTAAAAGGGGTTTACGGATGTGTTCCATAACCTATTGAGAAGCTCATACCAACCTTAAATGCACAATATTCAAACTACAATCTTGTTGTTAGAATTGCTTATGGATTATGCACTGTTGTGTGCTTTCTTTGGAAAACCGGTCTGATTGGCATAAGAGTTGCGATCAGATTGGCCTAGAGGTCTAACCGGGATGTGCAGTCAGACTAATTTAGTTGTTAGACCGGGATTATGGCTACGATTTGAATAGACCCTAGTCTGATTGACCCACAAGTGGCGGTCTGACCAGACCCCGGTCTAACCAGCTCATAAGGGGCGATTTGACCGACCCTCGGTATGACCACTTTTGTAGCGGTATAATTTTCCAGAGAAGTGCTTTCTTAAAAATCTGGCTAGCGGTCTGACCGGGGTTTTTGTGGTCAGACCGGACCTAGTAGTCAGATTGGTCCTTGTGTGGGAGGTCTGACTGGTGGCCCGAGTAATGGCTAGTTTTATAGCCGTTGGTAAGGGTGAGGTAGTACCGGCCATTTGTTGACGGTAGTACCAGGCCTTGGGCTATTTGTAGCCAAATTTTTGCTCCAACAGCTATTTTCCATGCGTGGGTTATATATATCGCCTTATGGCCTGTTAGAGGATGTCGCTAGTTTCATTGTCTTCATTCCTTGAGCCTAGAGCAAGCTCTCTCCCTCATTTGTGCATGTGTTGCACTTAGTAAGTGTGGAGAGGCATAACCTTGTGCATGTGTTGCACTCGGTGGTGGACTTTGTGTCCTTGAGCTGTGATACTTGATTCTTTCAAGTGAGGGTCTTTGACTAATTACTCTTGGAGATTGCCGACTCCTAGACGGCTTTGGAGGTGTGGTGGTCCGGTGATCTTCTCAAGAAGGTTGTGAAAAGGCCCGGAGTGTTGTGAGTGGTGTGGTGCTCATCATCTCTGGGGTATAGGAAGAGCAACCTTAGTGGATTAAGGTGGTTAGGCTTAATTTGTGGAGCCAGTCCTATTTGTTTGGGTTTACCTCAAGTGGATTAGGGGAAACCGTCAAGTTTCTGAACACCATGGTAAAATATCGTTTGTCATTGTGATTTGTTCTCTTGTGCTCAGTTTACATTTAAGCAATTTATATTTATTGAATTAAATAGGGTGCTTGTCATCCTAGGATTGCTTTATCTTGAGTTAGAATTATACTATTGGTGCACTTAGTTGAACTTAGACAATTTAGGTCTTATTTGTGCAAATCAACTTGTTTACACTTTTGCATTAGAAAATTTAGTTATAGCCTCAGAGAAATCTTAAAATTGCCTATTTAGCCCCCCTCTAGTCAGCCTCCTCGATCTCATAGCCATCTCCTTCCCCTCCTCGTTGATGCCTCCTCCGCCCATCTCCACCATCGTCAACTCCTCTCATCACCTCCACCTCCATCGCCTCCTCCTCCCGTCGTCGGCTCCTCTCGTCACCTTGCCACCGCCTCCTCCCCTCTTTATCACTGTTGCATCATGTGAAACCCTAGTCTCATCATACATCTTTGCCTAGATCCCATCGCTCCGAGCCGACCTAGCCACCTCCCGATGGTCTAGGATGACGTAGAAGTGGTTGCCTTTGCGAGCCTACTCAACTTTGACTTGACCAGCATGCCCATATTAGAGGGCAGGGTAGTAGTGGTTGAAGACTACACAGGGCCTTATGGTAAAAGAATTGGATGACATGAAGTCCATCTCTCATCTAAAACTTCATTTAGGGAAGACATTAACTTGGTTTGGTTCTATAATGTGGTGATTGTAGAATTACTGGAAGCTTTTTGTTAAAGTATTATTCTACCCCCATACCGATTGTCACCATTATTTGCAAGAAAGTATCAAAATGCATTGGGTTTAGATGTTGTGAGCTACTTCATGATTCCTCAATTGTTGCATTCTTTGTGAGAAGAGGTTAACCAATTAGGCCAATAAGTATGCATGCTATGTTTTTCACTGCTGTGATAGTCTTGATTAGCAATGCTAAGAACTGTCTGCACAAAACTATGTCTAAATGTATCTCCAATCCTTGACATTCACCTTTGTATGTTAATAGGCTCCTACTAAAATGCCTAAAAGGTTCAAGTTGTGCTGCTCAACCTATTTGCCAAAATTCTAAAGCGACATCATGTTATTCAAGGTTATTGTTGTAACTAGCTAGTTGCAACTATTTTGAAAAGCTGATAGGTAATTTCAATCCATTATTTCAACTAAGCGATGCCTAGTTGAGCAGAACATTTTAGCAGCATATACATGTTTGGTTGTTAATTCACTAGACTTGGAGCAAGAAGGGAATACCTGTTAATATAGAAGTTTATATTTTTTGTTCTTCTTTTGTTAGATTTAGCTTTATAAATCTTGTGTGATGCAGATAAGAAACCTTTTTGCTATCCACAATGCGGAATTGGTTACACGCCCCTTTTCTTGCGATGTTGAATCTCAAGGGTTCCCGATGTGGTTCACTTGCCATCTTCCAGTGTCTTTGTCGATATTAATATAGTTTCCCTTGAAACCTTGACACACATTTATGTGTTTTTTCAATATGATCACCTAAGCCTTGTGCTTTAATGGCTAGTTGGATTTATTCTAAGGGTAACTCATAACAAGATTCAACATCTTGGAACATAATTTTTGTGCCTGAACCGATGATATGGGAAATATTTTGTAAACAAAGGATGTGATGCGTCAGACCTGCTGTGTGGCCAAATAGTGTAGGATCCGGACCAAGGCTCGGACGTCATCTTGTTTTGGGAGAAGGAAGATGGCAGCGTCGTTAGCATAAAGGGAGGCTCTGAAGGTAGCTGTGTGGCCACCCAAAGGGTGTAGGAGACGGAGGTCCATTGTGATGTTGAGGATCCTTTGTAGCGGGTCTATTGCTATGATGAGAAGGAGAGGTGATAGTGGATTGCCTTGTCGAAGGCCTCTTCAATGATGTAATTTTTCCCTGAGGACACTGTTGAGGAGGATTTGAGAGGTGGTAGTGAAGAGGAGGCAAGCTACCTAGTCTCTCCATCAGAGCGGAAATCCTCTTTTCTCCAAGAGGGTGAGTAGATATTCCCATTGGACGGAGTCAAAGGCTTTTGCGATGTATAGCTTGAGGAGGAGTGACGGGGTGTGGCTTTGATGGCATCTTTGGGCTAGGTTCCGAACATAAAGGAAATTGTCCTGGATGCATCTACCTTTTATAAAGGTGCTCTAACTTGGGGAGATAAGCACATTCATGAAAGGCGCAAGTCGAAAGGCCAAGATCTTCACCAGGATTTTTGCAATACTATGTATGAGGCTGATGGGTTTGAAATCGCCTGTTGATTGGGCTGCATCCTTTTTTGGCACCAGGATCAAGCTTGTTGTGTTTGCTCGGGGGAAGTTGTGGGTTCTCAAGCTATAGAAGGCCTGTATGGCACTCATGAGGTCTTCCTTTATGATATCCCAACATGTGGTGTAGAAGTTCCCGTTGAAGCCATCTGGTCCTAGGGCTTTGTCTAGTGGCAGCTGCAGAATTGCCCTGTGCACTTCATGCTCTGTGAAGGGTAGCACTAAGCTTTGCAAATTGAGACACGGTAGTTGGAGAGTTTCCCAATTGAAGGAGGTAGTTACGGGCGAGTGTTGTCCAAGGATGCGATGGAAATGAGTGGACAGGACGTTTTCTTTGTCTTTATGGGAAACAACCCATCCCTGGACTTTCTTGAGTCGTTGGATGAAATTCTTTCATTTACAACAATTTACTCTGATGTAGAAGAATTTTGTATTTGCATCGCCCTCCTTAAGCCAGTTGATTCGTGATGCCTACTTCTTTCTTGATTTTTCCACTATTGCAAGTCCCAGTACCCTTTTCTTCAGGCATGTTCGGAGCTCGATTTCTGCCAGTGATAAGCTCTTGCTGTCTTGTGCAATGTCCAGACGGAGTATGATCTCTTGGGCCATATGAATCTGGAGTCTCAACTGTGGAAATAGCGAATTGCTCCAAGTTAAAACACTTTTTGTTGTAAAATCTAGCTTGTTGAGAAGCCGCTGAATGGGACCTAGCCCTAGGGTGGGTTGGCCCCAGGCATGCTGGACTATCTAGAGGAACTGAGGGAGGCAGGTCTAGAAGTTTTCGAATCGGAATCTTTTAGGCGACCACGGTCCGGTTGCATTAGCAAGGAGGAGAGGCAATGATTTGAGAGAGAAGTGGATAAGGCATGTAGAATATGGTTATTAAAAGTGGCATTCCATGAGTTGCTGCAAAAGAATATCTAGTTTGTCTAGGGTGGGGTTAACTCTTTCATTGCCCCAGGTGAACTTGCGATTTTGAAGGTGGGCCTCATTCATCTTGTAGGCATCTAGGACGTGTCAAAATTGAGCCATGAGTCATCTGTTAAGAATTTGGTTGTTCTTGTTACTTGCTTTGTAAATGAGGTTGGAATCTCCTAGGATCAGCCATCTAGTGTCATGAGGTGGCTGAGCCTGGTGAAGCTCCTGTAGGAAAGTGGGTTTATCTTTGTCTGTGGAGGGGCCGTAAACAGTCGTCAGCACAAAGTGTGTGGAGCAATCCTTGATAGTTACGTCTAGGGGTGAAAACGAATCGAATTCGGTCGGATATTGCTTATTCCATATCCTATCCCATATTTTTTTCTCGGATTCGGAGTCGAATACGAATAGTGCCGGATACGAATACGAATCCGGATAGTATCAGTCACAGATATGGAACGAATACGGAGCGGATGCGAATACGATAACGAATATCTCGTCGGATATTACGTAGGAATAAGTACTACAATCCAAGGCTACCGGCTGCTACGCTATATATTTTAGAATGACACATAGTACTAGGTTTATTTCCATCTTAAATAAAACCAAAGGCTTCATCTCTTACAAGTCTATCTTCAAGGAAACGTGCACATTTTTACCACACAATCACAGACCACTTGACTGTAAATAATGTGTATCACATACCATAGTTCTCATGGTAGAACATTCAAGTTGAAAACAATTTAACTTTCCAAATACAACTAGAAGGCCAAATACATGCAGTTAACCATACAACTGAAACTTAGATTGCAGCAATAACATGCCCTTATATAATCCCAAAAGTATTGCCAATCAACAGTACCAACACATTTACTGCTTTCATACTCACATTTACCAAGCAGCTAAGCATACAACTGAAACTTAGATTGCAGCAATAACATGCCCTCATATCCAAAAGTATGACCACAAAAATATGTTGGTTCCAAAATAAAGTATCAAAGTGGAACATGTAATTTAAACTTCATCAAATCAGTATGTTTAGTTCATCTAATATCATCACAGATCAAAGGAGACCTCCAGCAGCACGAACTTGAATATCACTTCCAAGATCCATCATGGAATTAAGCTGCAAGCAAACCCAAAAGAATGCTTTCACTGCATAATAACAAATGGACAAATGGTTAACATGATTTGAGATACCAAGATGAATGATCAAAACCCAATTAGCTAGAGTTTATCAGCAATTAGTGTGAGACAAATATAGGGTATCCTAGATTTGAGCATATTATGTCGAAAAAAGCAGTTCTACAGTTATCAAACAAGATAAAATAAAGGAAGAAAAAAACAACGAGAGAGTTTATCGATGCTTGAGCTAGTACTTTTGAAACCTATGGAGATGAATCAAATCATATAAGTAGAAAACAGTAGCAGATCCTTTCTTTTACACTTAATCCATCATCCATAGATGCAACTTTCAAGTAGATTAATCTGCAATTTAGACATGCAACCCACATGTATTTCATCATCAAGTCATCAGGTTGAAGAATGAAGAAATGCGCAAGATGTCGATACTATGAGCCTAGGTGGTTATTAGTTACAATGAACATTCCAAGAACTGATAGCTGCTTTATTTGCTCACATACCAGGATCAACGCATATACAGCAAAGATTGCCATTCACAGCATAGGTTATCAATTACATCCCTTAATGAGTTTCTTAGCCATCTGATACCGTACCTTCAACTCTTATGGCATGAAGTTGTAGTCTAGTACGTCCTGAATCATCCTGCATCCTGATCCTACAAATAATATTTGAATTAACACCCATAATGGACATTGTACAATGGTATTATTAGTACACTAGATAATTTGTACGAACCTCTGCCATGTTTGTATCAACATCCAAACAAGGTTGAACATCCTTATAGTCCATCTCCATGAACTCATCAATGAGTGAGGCAACCTTTACTTTCAAATCTGAAGCATTACAATGGTAAAGATCATTAGTAAATAACAAATGGATTACACAATGAAATGAACAATATTTTATTACCTCTTCTTGACGCAATTGTCCAATCCTTAGTGCAAATTAGAGCTTCTACCACATCGGGATCTAAACAACTGCGAAATGGATCAACGATAAGCCCACCACCACTGAAAGCCGACTCTGAAGCTACAGTCGACACTTGAATGGCTAACGCATCACGAGCTAGTCGTGAGAGAATAGGAAAAATCTCTTGTTGAGTCCTCCACCATGATAATATATCAAATTCCTTATCATTATCATCTGTTTTTACCCAACGTACAGGTGGTTCTTTCATGTACACATCCAATTCAGACTTCTCACCATGAGTTGGCACAGTTGTATCATACAAGTACTCTTCAAGATCATGATCATCCATATCAATGTCATCAAGATCATCACCATGTGGCTGAGAAACTACTCTAGGTACAGTAGTAGCAGTCTCTTTTGTGGTAGGGATGTAAGCTTCAAATAGTTGCCTTATGACATCGGTGAATGCATTGAGCTCAACCATACCAACAACCTCTCCATAAATCTTCTTCAGATAATATTCTACCAACTTTTTCTTATATCTAGGATCAAGAAAGCATGCTATAGCAACAGCTATATTGGACTTTTCTCAATACTTATCGTATTTAACTTTCATGACCTTAGCCATTTCAGAAATAACTTCATTAGAGCTACAACAACATTTTGTAATTGCCAGCTTGATTGCACAGAATTTTTGAAAAAATAAATTTGCTGTTGGATATGTACTTGCAGAAAAGATCTCAGTAGCTTCATGAAATGTCTTCAAACACTTACATAACTCTAATGCCATGTCCCAATCTGCATCTGAAGGAGCACACTTCTCATACTTTCTTGCATTTAAGAACAATAGCCTATCAAATGCCCTTCTATAGTAAACAACTTGCTTCAACATTTGAAATGTTGAGTTCCATCTTGTTGAAACATCCAATGAAAGACCCCTCTTAATATCTAAATCACATTCTAATGCACATTTCATAAATTCCTCCCATTGCAACGGAGAATATTTCACAATTACAATGGTAGCTCTAATATTATGAATTGACCTTGCAATTACTTTCAAACCATCTTGCGCAACAAGATTTAATATATGACAGAAACATCTGACATGAAAAAGGCACCATCACATATTAAGGGAGCACGCTTCTTAAGTGTTGAGACAACTTCTGTGACACATTTATCATTAGCCGATGCATTGTCCAAAGTCATTGCAAATAATTTCTTTTCAAGGTTCATTTTCATCATACACATAACAAACTCACTGCCTAGCACTGTTCCTGAGTGGTGACCTTTCACATGCATGAATGTAACTATCCTTTTTTGCATTTGCCAATTGTCATCAATCCAATGAACTGTGATGCACATATAACATTTGTTTTGATTCGATGTCCACATATCCATGGTTGTGCAAAAGCGACTTGAAACAGATTTAAAATGTTCATATAATTTTTGCTTTTCCTCTATGAAAAGATCCACTATTTCTTTTCTAGTTGTTATGCGAGACTTAAATGAAAAACTAGGCCGCAAAGACTTGATAAAGTCAACAAAGTACTCATGCTCAACCATGTTGAAGGGGTATTCATGCATAACAAGTGACAGATAGAACTTCTTCATACTTTCTGCTTGATCATACCTGTATGTCTGAACAGAGGCAGTGTTGTTGTGCTCACCCTTTTCTAACTTAAGTAGTTGTTGACCTTGCTTTATAGCATGCTTGTTGGCCAAATGATTCCAGAAAGCCTTTGTACCTCTCGTGCTCTCAGCTCGGCTTTTGTATGTGCATTTCTTGCATTTTGCCCAAAGCTCTTTCTTCACAACACCATCTGATTCTGTCTTTGTAATGCATTCCTTGGTGAAGTGCTCCCAAACCCTAGAGGTACTCTTCTTTTGTTTTTTTCCAGGTGGCTCATTCTCTCTAGTGAAAACAACATCACGATCACCTTCACCTTCAGTTCTTGGTGCTACCGTTGGCTCTGAAAGTGCTACAGTTGCTAATGCACTAGTGCTTGGTGCAGACACGCTTGGACCAATGATAGCAATAGCTGATGCACATGTACTTGTATTGGCACTTGCACTTTCAGTTCCAGACTCCATCGTTAACCTACAAATTAGCACAAGTCTTGCATAATTCAACAGGCAGTTGCTCCAGACAAATATCAATAATTCAACAGGCAGTTGCATGCAGGGATTGTGGAGAGGCATGATTGGAGGCACATTCATTCAAACACCTATTATGAATTTCCATCCTATTATGAATTCTCCTCACCTAGTGATACTCTCTTGAGGCACCTACGGGCTACGGTGTAGCTTTACTATTTCATGGTACAATAATTATGAAGAAATACAGGCACGTGGCCTTACTAAATAGAATCAGGCGCCCTTAGAGCAACTCCAAGAGATTAGCCAAAAGAAGTATCTAAATTTAGTAATTTAGCTATTCTCTAAAATGAATCTCACAAAAAAAAATAAGACTACTCCAACAGGCTATCTAAACTAGAGGGCGTGCGGTGGGTCGCGTACGCGCGGGAATGGGGCGCAGCGTGCGGGAAGGAAACACCGACCGCGCCAAGAGGCTGGATGGTGAGCGAGGTAGGCTATCCAAAAATAGAGAGCGAAGGAGGAGGGATGGAGAGTTACTAAATTTGGAGAGTCATTTACAGAGTCTATTGGAGACGTTTTTTCTCCAATAATAGCCAAATTTACCTTTAGAAAATAATTTAGCTCTTCTCTTGGAGTTGCTCTTAGTGACTTCTTGTTTAGTCCAGGAACCTAGAATTGCCCTGCAGACCTGATTAGAATAGCAATTGTTCAGAGGGCAGGAGGCAACAACCGAAAGGACAAGTGAGCAGTAAACCTTGTCTCATCTTTTGATTCTTGAGAAGCGATAATCTAAGATAAACTTAGCAGAAATCTGTCCATGAATAGAAAAACATGATATTAGAAATGATGTCTCAACACTTGGACAAATGCAATGCAGGCAGTATCAGCATCCAGGGAGAAGTTTTCTTTGCCGACCTGATCAAACGTTCACCACTATGCGCATATCCTTTGGGGCTCTTGGCTGTGCTGTGCTCCTTACATATTCCTTTTCTGCAAAGCTGTCATGAGATAAGCAAATGAAATATAAATCAAACTAAATCCGAGTTGAACCTTGAACGCAGCTGCGGGTCGACGAGCGGTGGGTCGGCGAGCGGCGGGTTGGCGGACTGGGAAGTGGGAACTGGGAACCCTAGCAGCCGCCACTCGCCAGCCGGTCTCCGCGACTCTGCCAGCCCCAGGTCGCGTGAGGCGTGTGTGCTGCACTGCTGCGTCTCGCTGATAGTGATGGGCTTGGGTGCTTGGCTTGCAGTTGGGCCGGATATCCGAAAAGTATATCCGGGTATTATCCGATAAAATTCCGAATAGTATCCGTATCCGTCGGATAGTTCTTTTCCGAATCCGATTCCGTATCCGAAAAAAACTATCCGAATCCGACTCCGAATCCGATAATTATCCGACACAACTATCCGAATTCGATCCGACTCGGATTCGGCAGTCGGTCGGTCGGGAAATATCCGATCCGTTTTCACCCCTAGTTACAATGGTCAGGGAGTAGTCGCGACGAAAGCCATTTGTGACTTGGATCACGTCGCTATTGTAAAGGATGAGGATTCCTCCGTGGGTGTCCTCCGCCGGCAAGAGGAAGTGCTGCAGCCTGAGTCCTCCCAGGGCTGAGGCTTGGCCCTAGGTCACCGTGCTGAGTTTTGTTTCTTGGTGACAAACTAAGCTGGGATTGTTGACACTAATTAGTTCGTTGACAACCGTGCAGCGGGCGGGGGCATGAGTCCCTCACGTTCCAAGAGAGAATAGACAGATTTGAAAGCATCAGGGAAAAGGGGGGCCTCGGGTGAGAAAACAGGCTGAGAGAATCCTATTGCAGTGAACATTACATCGCGGATTCATTGCGGCCATGTTAACAGCGACCAAGCACAGGACAGCAGTGAACATTACATCGCGGATTCATTGCGGCCATGTTAACAGCTACCAAGCACAGGACAACAAATGCAAGTCATAGCTAAGTCGACTAGAAACTTGCACTTAGTGGTACGATGAGGTTTGGCATGCACTGAACAAACACAGAGGTTCATGGTGCCCAAACTTCAATCTAATACAGACAGGTTCCTAAATTGATTAGGAAGGACACAGAGTTCAAGCATCCCAAATTTTCATACTTTCCATCATCAACCCGTAGTGATGCCCAAAATCCTCCATCTGGTGCTACAAGAAAGCTTCACCTTTCCCACTCCGAATCTGGGTGTGGACGCTCCACCCTAGGCTTGCTAGCTGAGCGGCTTGGATGGTGATTAGTCAAGACCTGGTCCCAGCCCATGATGTGCTGCAATGCAAACTGTGCAAATACACAGACGGAGCAGTCAAAGAAACATAAATGAAGCCCTAAACAGCATATAATTGCAGGGGACCAATATGATTAAGCTCAGTTGTCTTCTGCACATTGTTCAAAACAGCTGCAAAGAAGATTGTGATGTATCTGTTACCAAAACCATGGTGGAGGACTGGAGGTGATGATGACTAACTATATACCAGGAAGCATTTCCTTTTTCTTATTTCAGGGCAGTCATTTTAAGAGTTCAGACTTCAGAGAGACAAAGCCCTCAACGCTCAATTAATTCAGGAGATAGTACTTGAGCACACAGACAATGGCTCAATGTATGTTTTCGCCAGTTGACCAACTCTACATCCTGTTGGGTATTATAGCTTTACGCTACAACAGGCTGATGACATAGCTTGAGCATTCTGCCATTTAAAAAATGCAACTAGCCACAGGCACAAAGTTCTTACAGCATAATATTGATCTAATGATTCCACAGTAGTTGAGCCTGATGGAAGTAATTTGTAGTTGCTTGAGACACTGGATACACCCTTTTGGAAAATAAAAACGAACTCATGTATTGCATAGAGCAATTTCACCACCACTCTGGAATGCTAACAGCATGGACATGAATATCTTTACATTATGTTGATCAGTTAAGAAAATGGTTTTTAGTCAAATGGCAATTCGTTGCTAACAACGCAGCTTGGTCCATGGAGAGATCAGAGATTCAATGAAAATGGGAAACAATTATTAATAAGAAAGCCACAGTAAGAACTTAGAAGTGCAATCTGAAAATCACTTATGTTAAGAAAGTATCCACTGTCCAAGAGGAGTGATCGACAATGATTTTTTTCACTTGGCCTTCATGGCTAGTAAAAAAACTGGTTGAGTTAGAAGGCTATGATTAGAAGCACAGAATAGCAATATTTTTTTCTTTACATAATATTATCACAAACCTTGATTTCATGGAAAAATTCACAAGATTCCGCAGGTCCAAGACTTATCAAACTTCCGACTTCAGTAGGTGACAAAGCAAAGAGCTGCATTATAGATGCTCCAGATCAATAAAGCCAAATACAATGTAGAGTAAAGGAAGTAAAAAGAACAATGTAATCATTACAAATAAAAGAAATATAGAACACATTTTCCTATATTGCGCGTAAAAATACCAGAGGCACAAAAGAAGGAGCTTAGAGAAGAAGGAACAAAACGGGTTTGTGAATTAGGGGATGGCCCTGGGAGAAGTGAAATTCGACCGCCAATCGCAGGGACCCGGGGGGGGGGGGGGGGTGGAAAAATGCATAAGTGAATTAGAGGCTTCCACCTACATGAATCTGAATTGTAGAAAGTAGATCCAACGACCCTAGTTCGAGTTTGCTGATTATATATGTGTGTATATATGTATCTATATATATGTGTGTGTGTGCACGCGCGTGTGTAGGAAGTATCTTTTCTACTCTCGGGTGTAGTTACTCCATATGTCATATATCACAATGTAGAAAGTATCTCGCGTAACAAAGGATATATACATGTAGTATACGAATATATAAGGCCATCTAGGTAGCATGTATATTTTTTATACATACTTCTTTTTATGTGTGTATATAAAGGTATTTATAGAATACGCTAAAAACTATAAATTCCCTTGCAATTTTTGTATGTAGTTCACATTAGAGTATCTTATAATTAGTATATGAGCATACCCAAAGTGATAGAGGAGTATGTCAAATTCGTTTAGGTGGTATATCGTGGGTGGGAGTAACTACACCTATGAGTAGAATGTATTTTTCTAGTGTGTGTGTGTGTGTATGTACATATGTATACATATATATGTATATGTATATGTATATATATATATATGTATATCTATATGTGTGTATATGTGTATGTATGTATGTACGTACATACGTACATATGTATGTATATGTGTGTGTGTGTATCTATGTTCATATGTATATATAGTATATATACGTATATATGTATATGTGTGTATATATGTAGGTATGTATATATATGGGAGAATATCTAGTGCTAAAGGCTTATTCGGTGCTAAAATGCTAAAACTTCTTCAGAGCCATCCAATTCGGCCTGTACAGCTCGAATCGAGGAGGGTGGAATCCTCCCACCTCACTTAATCAATCTTTCACAAAACCCCTCGCTTATATTTTTTCAATAATATGCCTCTCATTTAATCCATCTCTCCTTAGATCCGCTCCCAACCCGGCCTCTCACCTGCCTTTTCCCCGGCGCCGTCCTTCCCGACTCCCATAGCGCCCCTCCCCCCACCCCCGGGCTTCCCCCGGCGTCACCCTCCCCATCCCCCTGCTATCCCCCGACGCCGCTCCTTAGCCCCCAGCGCCACACCCCCGACTCCCTCCCCGGCCCTCAGCGACGCCCACAGCCTCCAACACTGCCTCCTGGCCTCCCTCGGCGCTGGACCTAGCAAGGGTTTGGGCTCATGGCGCCGCCTTCTCCTTCCCCCCGCTTCCCTAGGCTAAACCATGCAGCAACACCCCCTCCTTCACACACACGCACATATACATACATACATACATACATACATACATACATACATACATACATACATACATACATACATACACACACACACATACACACCACGGCTCCCTTTTCTTTCTATATCAGCGAATGCAACCAAATTGACCCATTATTTCTTGTACGCATTCCAATGGCACACATCGTTAAGAAATATAAAGGTAGCAATGGCCATCCTCTCTCTCTCTCTCTCTCTATATATATATATATATATATATTTATATTTATATATAGGAAAAAATACCTTTTACACCATGATTGAGACTTTCAGCGTCCTATATGTGTGTTTGTTTGTGTGTGTATATAATTCGTGGACAAGTTATTGATATTTCTGAATGAAGTTATTGTTAGTGATGTGCCCAAGAGGCAATCATAAACAATTCGGTTTTATAGGCTAAAAGGGATATTGATCCATATGGGATTAGGGTTCTAATGGGCCTACAACGTGGAAGCCCATTAGCATGCTCTATAAATATGTGGAGGTGGGGCTGCAGGTTTGAGAGACTATTGTGTTGAAAACTCTTGCCGCCACCTCCCCTCGGCCGTATCCCGAAACCCTAGCCGAGCGCACGGTGCTAGCACACCAGCGCACGGCATTCCATCCCGGACATGTGGACTTCGGTAGAAGCGCTGCTGTGACTGCGGCACTAAGCGGGACGATCACGAGGAGGAGACGGTTGGACGAAGAACATTCGACTACTACTGCTACATCGACGCGCGCTTCATTGAATCGGCTGCATCAACGATACTTCCGCTGCACTGCGCGTCTAGTGGTAACAATCTACGATCTCTTACTTGCATGGTTTCCTGGTTTACGCGGTAGAAAATTTTATTCTGCGCTAGCGTAGCGTACGCGTGTTCCTACAGTGGTATCAGAGCCATCCTGTGTAGTTTTTGATCTGGATTGGTCGCATATGGTTGATATGTTGTTTGTAGTAGATGCGATCTATTACTATTCTTATGCTAGGTTCATGTGATGGATCTTTCAGTGCACGGGTTGATTAGATCAATCGGTCATAAGGGGTTGAAATAGGTATGAGTTGATAGCATCATGTGGCCAAAAAGATTAGTTCGTGCTCCTTCTTTGATGTACGCGCGAATTGCCCCTACCGGCTGGAATCACCATCGGGGCTAATTGCACGCACAATCAGTAGATCGAGCCAACAGATCGAGGTCTTGTATTGCGGTCTCCTCAAGTATACCGATCACGATGATCAATGTGATTGATCTAATAAAAATTGAGACATTTTGAATGGCTCGGATTTGGGTTGATTTGATCGGCCCGATAAGATTTTCATAGCGATTTCATAGATGCGATCTATGTAATTCTGTGAGGTTTTCAGGGCGCTGCCCTGAAACCTGTGGGGGACCGCCGTTGCGTACACGCATATATTGTTATACAAACACATTCATGTTAGGGCGGTAGAATGCGTTCTACGCTTAACTTGTTTTTGCAGGGAATGATGTGAATGGTATGCCATAGATGTATATGAGATGCATGTGTGTTTTGGCGGCCTGTGTGTCGTATTAATCACAGCTGGGTTGAGGCTGTTTTTTAATTGTATAACGACCTGCGTGTCGACTTGTGATGCTTGCACTCCTCATGTAATTCATTTGCTAGCTATTAGTTGTGATAGTTTAGTTCTTTACCGTGGAGGCTTCAAGCATGATGACAAAGAGGACATGAAGTGTGGCGAAGGACATCACCGTGGAACCATGGCGATGGCAACCACTACGATTCAAAGTCCATACCATTCACAGTATAATGTGATTATATGCATGTGATGTTTATTTCCTGTCATACTATTCTTTCATGTCATACCTGTAGAGGATGTATTTTTCATGACAGAATAGCTTCCCTCAGAAAAATTAAGAATTTATTTGATGCCCTTCCAATTGCTGCGCCTATAAGAATTACGATCATTGTTTGGTAGGTCTGCCAAAGCAGAGTACCATCAACTATCTTGATCTAATAGGGTGGATGTTGGACATCCACTTGCATAGTATTGGTTTACTTGACAAGGCTATCAAATTGGATTTGGACCTTGGGGCATGGTGTTGGGAGCCGGGGCATTGGATGCCACCCAACAAACAAGAGTCATATAAGATGTGATTAGCAAGCGTTGCTTACCTACGTCACTAGGTTTTTAGCGGTGATGCCAAAGCTCACTAGGGCTTAGTGAAATATGGATCTTGACTCACTATATGTTATTATAGGGTATTTGATTTTAAACATATAGTGGAAGTATCTTTTGTTAAATTGTTTAATGGAAGTATTCACATAAACATAGCACTGAATTTTCGCATATATTTTATGTTGTAGACAATGCTGCCATCTACTTCCTCCACACCCAGTTTTAATCTGCGATCTATTCTTGAGAAAGAAAAATTAAATGGAACAAACTTCATTGATTGGTATCGCAACTTGAGAATCGTTCTCAAGCAAGAAAAGAAGGAATATGTTCTAGAGGGTCCATATCCAGATGAACCAGCTGAAGATGCTACTCGTGCTCAAAAGAATGAGTATGACAAACATTGTAATGACTCACTAGATGTTAGCTGTCTCATGCTTGCCACCATGACCTCTGAGTTTCAGAAGCAATATGAGAACACGGATGCCTACAATATGATTGTGGGTTTTAAAGGCATGTTTGAGAACCAAGCAAGGGCTGAAAGGTACAACACCTCTAAGTCATTGTTTGCGTGCAAGTTAGCTGAAGGAAATCTGGTCAGCCCTCATGTGATCAAGATGATTGGTTACATTGAGAGTTTGGAAAAACTTGGTTTTCCCCTTAGCCAAGAGTTGGCTACAAATGTGATTCTCCAGTCGCTCCCTCCGAGCTTTGAGCCAGTCATTTTGAATTTTCATATGAATGGCATGGAGAAGTCAATGACCGAGTTGCATGGGATGCTTAAGTCAGCAGAGGAGAGCATTAAGAAAAGCTCCAATCATGTGATGATGGTTCAGAAGACTACCAAATTCAAAAAGAAGAATAATAAGGCTTTGAGCAAAGGAAAGGGCATGGGTAAAACTCAAGATGAGATCTCAAGTGTCAAATCTAAGCTTCAGAAGCTCAAGATTGGTGCTGCACCTGAAACCATTTGCTATCATTGCCAAGGGACTGGACATTGGAAAAGAAACTGCAAGAAGTACTTGGCAGAACTGGAAAAGAAGAAAGGAAGTAAGACTTCTACTTCAGGTATAAATGTTATAGAAATAAATCTTGCTACATCTCATGTTAGTTCTTGGGTATTTGATACCGGACTGGTTGCTCATATTTGCAATTCGATGCAGGGGCTGACAAGGAGTAGGAGTTTGGCAAGAGGCCAGGTCGATCTTCGCGTAGGCAATGGAGCAAGAGTTGCTGCGTTAGCTATCGACACTTTACCATTATCTTTACCCTCAGGATTAGTTTTGGAATTAAATAATTGTTATTATGTTCCTGCCTTAAGCAAAAACATTATTTCTGCTTCATGTTTGGGAGCAGAAGGTTATGAGTTCAGAATAAAGAACAATTGTTGTTCAATTTATTTGAATGATATGCTTGATGGTCTTGCTCCATTGATAAATGGATTATATGTTTTAAATCTTGAGGATGTGCCTATCTATAACATTAATGCTAAGAGGCTTCGGCCTAATGATTTGAATCCCACTTATATCTGGTTTTGTCGTTTGGGTCACATAAATGATAAGCGCATGATGAAGCTCCATAAAGATGGCCTTCTAAACTCATTTGATTTTGAATCATTTGAAACATGCGAGTCTTGTTTACTTGGCAAAATGACTAAGACACCTTTCACTGATGTAGGTGAGAGGGCAAATGACTTGTTGGCCTTAGTACATTCAGATGTATGTGGACCAATGAGTTCAACTGCCAGAGGTGGTTTTCAGTACTTCATAACCTTTACCGATGACTTTAGTATATATGGATACATCTACCTAATGAGGCATAAGTCTGAATCATTTGAAAAGTTCAAGGAATTTCAGAATGAGGTACAAAATCAACTTGGCAAGACAATTAAAACCTTGCGATCAAATCGTGGAGGTGAATATTTGAGCCATGAGTTTGGTGATCATCTGAAGCAATGCGGAATTGTTCCACAGCTAACTCCGCCAGGAACACCTCAATGGAATGGGGTGTCTGAACGACAGAAGCGGACCTTGTTGGACATGGTTCGGTCAATGATGAGCCAATCTGATCTGCCATTGTCTTTTTGGGGCTATACTCTAGAAACAGTTGCGTTCACATTAAATAGGGTTCCATCAAAAGCTGTAGAGAAGACACCATATGAGATATGGACTGGGAAGCGTCCCGGGTTGTCGTTTCTCAAAATATGGGGATGTGAAGCATATGTAAAACGTTTGACATCTGACAAGCTCACACCTAAATCTGATAAATGCTTCTTCGTGGGGTATCCTAAGGAAACTAAAGGATTTTTTTTATAAAAGGGATGAAAACAAAGTGTTTGTTGCCCGAAATGGTGTCTTTTTGGAGAAAGAGTTTCTCTCAAAAGGAGCTAGTGGGAGCCCGGTGAGTCTTGAAGAAATTCGAGAGACATTAGAAAATGTTTCAGCTCCTACTGAAGCTCTACAGAGTGTACAAGATGTTGTACAACCTGTGGAAGAGGCATCAGCCCCACGTAGGTCTGAAAGGCTACGTCAACTGCCAATAAGGTATCGGCATGCCATTTTATTGTTAGACAATGATGAGCCTAAGAATTATGAAGAAGCGATGATGGGCCCAGACTCTGAGAAATGGCATGGTGCCATGAGATCCGAAATTCAATCCATGTATGATAATCAGGTTTGGAACTTAATTGATCCACCCGATGGTGTAAAAACCATTGAGCGCAAGTGGGTTTTTAAGAAAAAGATAGACATGGATGGAAATGTTCATATCTATAAAGCACGATTGGTGGTGAAGGGTTTCAAACAGATTCAAGGTGTTGATTATGATGAAACCTTCTGGCCCATCGCTATGCTTAAGTCTGTCCGGATCATTCTAGCTATTGCTGCATATTTCGATTATGAGATATAGCAGATGGATGTCAAAACGGCTTTCCTAAATGGGAACCTAAGTGAGGATGTGTACATGACACAACTTGAGGGTTTTGTTGATCCCCAAAATGCTAGAAAAATATGCAAGCTTCAGATATCTATGTACGGACTGAAGCAAGCTTCTCGGAGTTGGAACATTCGTTTTGATGAGGTAGTCAAAGGGTTTGGCTTCATCAAGAATGAAGAAGAGCCTTATGTTTACAAGAAGATTAGTGGGAGCGCACTTGTTTTTCTAGTCTTGTATATAGATGACATATTATTGATCGGAAATGATATTCCAATGCTAGAAGCTGTGAAGTCTTCTTTGAGAAAAAGTTTCTCAATGAAAGATCTCAGAGAGGCAGCTTACATTTTGGGCATAAAGATCTATAGAGATGGATCGAAGAGGCTAATTGGATTAAGCCAAAGTACATACATTGACAAGGTATTGAAACGGTTCAATATGCAAGATTCCAAGAAAGGTTTCTTGCCTATGTCACATGTCATTAGTCTTAGCAAGACTCAGTGTGCTTCAACACTTGATGAGCAAAAGAAGATGAGTGTGATTCCGTATGCCTTAGCCATCGGATCCATCATGTATGATATGCTTTGTACGCGCCCAGATGTTTCATATGCTCTAAGTGTTACGAGCAGGGATCAATCTAGCCCCGGTCTAGCTCACTGGGTGGCTGTAAAGAATATTCTTAAGTACTTTAGAAGGACTAAGGATATGTTCCTTATTTTTGGAGGTGAAGAAGAGCTCGTTGTAAAAGGTTACACCGATGCTAGTTTCCAAACTGATAAAGATGATAGTAGATCGCAGTCTGGTTTTGTGTTCTGCCTCAATGGAGGGGCAGTGAGCTGGAAAAGTTCCAAGTAAGAGACGGTAACTGATTCGACAACTGAGGCCGAGTATATTGCAGCTTCTGAAGCTGCAAAGGAAGCTGTTTGGATCAGAAAATGTGTTTTTGAGTTGGGTGTGGTCCCTAGTGTGTTCAGTCCAGTGTATCTCTATTGTGATAATAGTGGAGCCATTGCGCAAGCAAAGGAGCCTAGGTCACACCAAAAGTCCAAACATATACTTCGGCGCTATCACCTTATCCGTGAGATCATTGATAGAGGTGAAGTGAAGATTTGCAAGGTGCACACGGATTTGAATGTTGCTGATCCGTTGACGAAGCCTCTCCCACAACCAAAGCATGAGGCACACACGAGTGCAATGGGTATTGACTCTAGTGTGAGTGGGAGATAATTGTATCAAGTCTGTGTTTATGAAATTTTGAATAAGTTGTTATTTGGTTCCTTGAATAATGATTGTATGCATTGATTGGCAAGTATGTGACTTGTTTGTGAAACTCTTTGTTTTATTTAATGTTATTCTAAAGATCCCTAGTCTTATGTCATTACGTGGGACAACAATGATTTATGGACTAGCACATGTATTGATTGATGATCATGTTTCACGGATCATGGATATAGGAATATCAAATCAATAATGTGGACACATGTTAGAGAACATGGTGTTGGATTGACCCACTTCGAGACATTGCTGGGATTGTTATGTTAATATGTGCCATCAAGCGATCTCGAGTGGTATACCTACTGGATCCTTCGACCTGAAATCGCCATTGTTTCTCACTATGTGTAGTGGTGCGCTTTGGGGCTGCCAAACACTACTCTGTAACTGGGTAGCTATAAAAGTGGTCTTCAGGTGTATCATGAAACATGGAATGGGATGTGAGCGGATTAAGATGGAATTTGCCCCTCCTACATAACAGGAGAGATATCTCTGGGCCCCTCGATGTGGTTGGATTAGAGAAGTGCATGGCCATGCCAAGGTGATTAAAGAGTTAATCACAATGTGACTAAAGGGTTAGTCATGAGTTGTAATCCACCACAAGATCGAGTGAATGGTTGAGCTATCACAAGGGTGGCACGAATCTCGCCTTAAGTTCGACTGGTATCGTGTGGCAAAGGGATCCAAGTGTGTGTATATCAAGGTTTAGCCGATATGATCTTTATGTGTATTCGGGAGTCAATATGCCCTGCTAGGTGCCACTATTGACTTATGGCTTGAAAAGGGTTTTCGGGTCATGGCTGTCTATACATGAACCTAATGAGTCACACACTTAAGGGGTTGGAATTGGAAAGTTTGCCTATATGATTGTCTCTAGTGCAAGTGGGAGATTGTTAGTGATGTGCCCAAGAGGCAATCATAAACAATTCGGTTTTATAGGCTAAGAGGGATATTGATCCATATGAGATTAGGGTTCTAATGGGCCTACAACGTGGAAGCCCATTAGCATGCTCTATAAATATGTGGAGGTGGGGCTGCAAGTTTGAGAGACTATTGCGTTGAAAACCCTGGCCGCCATCTCCCCTCGGTCGTATCCCGAAACCCTAGCCGGGCGCACGGTGCTAGCACACCAGCGCACGGCATTCCATCTCGGACGTGTGGACTTCGGTAGAGGCGCTGCTGTGACTGCGGCGCTAAGCGGGACGATCACGACGAGGAGACGGTTGGACGGAGAACGTTCGACTACTACTGCTACATCGACGCGTGCTTCGTTGAATCGGCTGCATCAACGATACTTCCACTGCACTGCGCGTCTAGTGGTAACAATATGCGATCTCTTACTTGCATGGCTTCCTGGTTTACGCGGTAGAAAATTTTATTCTGCGCTAGTGTAGCATACGCGTGTTCCTACAGTTATTATTGGTTCTGAATGAAGTTATTGCCAAATCTTAACAGTATCAAAAGGTTATCATCGGTTCCGTATGAAGTTACCATCGGTAGCAAGTGAAGTTACTACTGACGCTCACAGTACACAGCCGATGATAACTTTCTTCACAGTTGATAATTTTTCCACTACTACAAAATGGGTCATCACAGACGGTTCAGAATAGTCATCACAGACGGTTTTCCAAACTATCTGTATTTATGTGTCAGTGATAATCAAAGGTTATCATAGACGGTTTGTGGGCCGTCTGTGATAAAGACAATACAGATGGTTTGTAACTAGAACCGTCTGTGAAGAAAACTATTACAGATGGCTCGAACCAAAAACCGTCTATGATACCCACACATCACAAATGGTTCTAGTTACCAACCGTCTGTTATACCCACACATCACAGACGGTTCTAGTTACCAACCGTCTGTGATTAGTGAGTATCACAGACGGTTGGTATATATAACCATCTGTGATAGTCCTTCATAGACGGTTTATACCACAAACCGTCTGTGATAGTTCACTTTATACCTTCAATTTTTTTCTGTTTTTTGGTTAGCTTCAAGAAATGATGTTACCCATGCCCTTTGAAAACAAGTAAATACAGAAGCAAGCACAACAACACATTATATTACAGGATAACAAGCTAACGAACCCTTCGTGACACGACGGTGGGGCTGAACAGGACACACTTACGACAAGAGTGTATTGTCCAGCCTACCGTGGTGCCACAATGGAGGCACTAGCTCACGACAGTAGTCGGCGTCGTCGAGGAACAAGCAAATACAGAGGCAAGTACAACAACACATTCTATTACAGGATAACAAGCTAACGAACCCTTCGTGGCACGGCGGTGAGGATGAACAAGACACACTTACGATAAGAGTGTGTTGTCCATCCTACCGTGGTGCCACAACGGAGGCGCTAGCTCACAGCAGTAGTCGGCGTTGTCGAGAAACAAGCAAACACAGAGGCAAACACAACAACATTCTATTACAGGATAACAAGCTAATGAACCCTTCGTGGCACGACAGTGAGGCTGAACAAGACACACTTATGACAAGAGTGTATTGCCCAGCCTACCGTGGTGCCACGACGGAGGCGCTAGCTCACTGCGGAGGGGAGGATGCAGGAAGCTAGCTAGTGGATGAACTCACGCGTGACTACCGGTGGAAAGATAGATGGGGAGTAAATTAAGGGCCAAGCGGTGGGAAGGTAGATGGGGAGTTATTAATAAGGGCCAAGCAGTGGGAGGAACTGGTGCCTGCCATTCGATATGGAGAGAATGAATGGGTGAGGTCGAAATCCTGGGGTATACGCCACGGATCGGTGACGTGTCATTATCAAAGACGGTTTATTATACGAACCGTCTGTGATAATGCACATATCAGAGACGGTTTGGTATACGAACCGTCTGTGATAAGTCAATATCAGAGACGGTTTGGAATATGAACCGTCTGTGATATTAATATTAAAGACGGTTTGGTATATGAATCATCTGTGATATTAATATCAGAGACAGTTTGGTATACGAACCGTCTGTGATAACCCTTTAAAATGCGCACCCTAATCTAGCTCTTCTACACTGTGAGATCCTCTCCCTCATATTCTTCACCAGATTTCTCAATAATGACATCTAATATTCTTTTGATCTCTTTCCTCTCATCTATCCATCATGAGTTATTCGGCCGCAACCTTTCACATGCGGCTAGCAATTTACGTCTGGAGCAGCTACTCCGCTCACGCCCTGCTCTCCTTACTTGACTCGCTTCCATCCGTAAACTAGACCTCATCATCCGTCGTCGATAGAGAGTCTCGTTGCCGCTCAAGAAAGGCAAACCGCCCTCAGCCTCGTTCTTCTCTACAATGTGCACAAAGCGGAGGAAGCTCTTGCGGCAGTGGAGATACACATGGATAACCTTGCCGATCAAGCAGAATCGGCCGATTTTGAGGAAGCTTATCATGGCATCCTCTTTGAGATTATGGACCATGCTAATGATTTGCCCCGGCTAGAGGAGGAAGTGGAGAGGGCAAGGACAATCTTCACGTCATTCGAGAACACAGCGGCTGATCCTCCAACTCCAAAAGTCAAAGAAGAATCATATGAAGCCCAGAAGATTAGGATCTGGGAATATCTTTTTTTAAGACTTTTGTAATAAATTTGCCCTGAATTTGACTCTCGTCTTAGCAGCTTCTTCAGTTCATTATCAGAGACGGTTTGTTATACGAACCGTCTGTGATGTCTCAATTATCATAGATGGTTCGTGTTAAGAACCATCTGTGAAAGTATCACAGATGGTTACTAGAACAAACCGTCTGTGATAGTTTAAGCACAGACGGTTCCATATGAACCGTCTGTGATATAGCTGTCTAGTATAGCCTCTTTTGCAGTAGTGTTCGCACAATCGGTGATAATTTGCCGGAGCACAAAACTACGTGCAGAGAAGGTGCAAACACAGAATAACGCTATTGTGTGTCGTGCTGTTGATCTACTTTTATGTGTTATTTTCTCTCCACATCGATCTAATATTATTTGTTGAAAAAAAAAATCAAGACATTGATTGAATCAGTTCTTAACCGATAAAACAGTTAGCTTGGTACAAGGACGTACAACATATTACTTCACTAATTAATCGGTGCTCCTTATTGTGTCATTTTCTCTCCGCATCGATGTGATATTATCTGTTGAAGAATATCAAGATATTGATTTATTCGGTCCTCAACCGATAAACTAGCTAGCTAGCTAGCGTTGTACAAGACACAACATATTACTTCACAAATTAATATGCGTTCCTTGTGGCAACTCTCTTGTTTGTGTTCATCAAATCTTTTGCATGCATACCACTTCGGTAGAATAAAGTAGAGCAAATTATATCGAACTATACATATCTTTACTAAACTATCGTAGTGGACCCTGTTCTTTTCAGCTTCTAAAAGCTGTTTTTTGATTTTTCTACAGTAACTAACTTTTAAACAGAATATCTTTTTAAGATAGAGTCTACTAGTTAATTGTAGTACATATTGTACCGACTTCATTTATATCGGCAAAAACCGCACATAAATTTCTGTTACTCTGTAATCTCTCGCACAAACAGCTCAAAAGCCATAAGTCGTAGCTAAAAGCCATAATCTTCAACCAAAAAAAACAGGCCAGAAGTACACTTCCAAATAAAGGCTCTGACAGCTGGGCCCACCTGTAAGCATCACGGTACATTCTACCCATTATGGTGACTAAGGCGAAGTTGCTACACCATCCAAGTAATAATGCCTTGGCATGGCACCGATCGAGAAGGCTTAAGACCTTGGTCTCATGCACACCACCTTCACCATGTCAGCCAGCATGTTATGTTTGGTGTGTACGGACAATGTGGCGCAGAAATTATCATGCGTTGCTTACAGTGGATCCGGTCGATCAGTGTCGAACGGTAATTCGTTAAAACTTAAAACTGTAATTTTGCGGTAGATACGCCGAACAACGTGTGTACTTTCGTGGAAACCTTCCTTACAAACGTTTTGTGACAGTTTGGTCATGAAATCTACTCAATAAAGTTTGTTTCGGCCATTCTTTTTTCCTTACAAAAGATTTTTCCCCCTTTGTTCATCTCGTCGTTTGTGACAGTTTGATCATGAAATCTACTCAATAAAGTTTCTTTCGGCCTATCTTTTTCCTTACAAAAGATCTTTTTCCATTGTTCATCTCGTGCAAAATTTTCCAACCAAACAGTACAATAGATGCCCGCGCACTTGGGCAGGCATAATCCTTAAAGCAGTATTTAAATGATTTGGTAGTACATATGTACTTTTTGCTTTTTGAAAATAGATCGTTATAGAACTCTATTTGTTATATTTTAATATTACATATTATAAGAGAGAAAATAATCACTCCGTTTTCCAATACTTGTTACCTATGACCAAAACTTTGTTCCCAAATACTTGCATAGAAAAACATAAACATACCATAACATAATATTTTTCATTTATATCATCGTCTCTTTCTTTCATTATTACAATGCTTGCCTATACTATATGCTTATAATGCACATCATATAGTTTATATCGGTATAGCCGAGTGAACACACATCGGTGTATCACCTCTCAATCCATCCATTCTATGAGGGTCCACCAAATAAAGGATCAAGTTGTTTTCTTTTTTGTGAGAATTTTTAGCATATTCTCCTTTTTTCTTAGAATCACCCATCGTCAACTTTTATTATATAATAGATTTTGATCCCTCATATATATATATATATATATATATATATATATATATATATATATATATATATATATATATATATATATATATAGTTTCTGAATTTCAATTAATTTCTATTGTTATTTTTAATTTTATTTTGAATCTTACTTTGATGTTAGAATTCATATACGAATGTAACCACTAATTTTCATCAATTTTCCCTAAATTTTAGCTATGTACAGGTTTTTATATGAATTTCCTTTTATTTTTCATTCATAATTTCTATTAATATTTATTGTTATATTTTATTTAATTTTGAATCTCAAAATTATGTTAGAATTTATATATACTAGTTGAATGCCTATGCGTTGCTACGGATTTTTAAAATTTATCGTACAACATGTTTTAAAATTCACGGGTGGTAAAAATTTTTAGAATATGCATACAAACATGTTTTAAAAGTTTTAAATCCGTCAAGTAAGTTGGAAGCCGTCGATCACACCTCGTGGTCATAAGTCAGAAGACATCGACCAAACCTTGTGGTCATAGGTCAGGAGCCCTCGAGCACACCTCGTCATCATAAGTCGGAAGCCGTCGACCATCACGTGTGATCATAGGTCGGGAGCAGTTGACCATCGGTGATGGTCATAAGTTGGCAGTGGTCGACGATTGATCGTGGTTCTAAATTGGGAGCCTTCAACAATGGCTCGTGGTCATACGTCGGAAGTCGACGACCAGCGTTCGTGGTCGTAAGTCAGAAGCCATCGAGGACAGCTCGTGGTCGTAAGTTAGAACACATCAACCAACACTCATGGTTGTAAGTCAGAAGACATCGACCACACCTCGTGGTCATAAGTCGAAACACATCGAGCAGTGCTCATGGTCATAAATCGGAAGCCGTCGATCACACCTCGTGGTCGTAAGTTAGAAGCCATTGACCATCACGCGTGATTGTAGGTTGAGAGCGGTCGACCATCACTGGTGGTCGTATGTTGGCAGGCCTTCGGCGCGTTTGTGCCCTATTGCGACCACACCTCGTGGTCGTAAGTCAGAACAAATCGACCAGTGCTCGTGGTCATAAATCGGAAGCCGTCGATCACACCTCATGGTTGTAAGCTAGAAGCCATCGACCATCGCGCGTGATTATAAGTTGGGAGCGATCGACCATCGCTGATGGTCGTACATTGGTAGGCCTCCGGTGTGCTTATGCCTTGTCGCTGGACTACCGGCGCCAGCTTGCTCAACCCACCCAACTTGCTCGACCCCGACTTCGACCACAACCCTTAGACGTCAACCATGGCCCCCTTCAACCATGGCCCCCTTCGACCACAGCCCTGACTTCGACCACGGCATCGACTTCGACCATGGCCTCGACTTCGACCACAGTCCCCGACTTTGTCCACTGCCCCCTTCGACTTCGATCACAACCCATTTCAACCACTGTACCCTTCGACCACGACCCTTCGACCACGACCACTTCCCCCTTCGACCATGGCCCCCTTCGATCACGGCTTTGACTTCGACCATGGATCTTCGACTTCAACCAGTGCTCATGGTCATAAGTTGAAAGACAACGACAACACCTCGTGGTAGTAAGTCAGAACACATCAACCAGCGCTCGTGGTCATAAATGAAAATCCGTCGATCATACCTCATGGCCAAAAGCATGTTACAATCTATGGGGAGTACGAGACCTTGTGGGTCTTGCCGTCGAGGGTGGGGAGCTCGATCTTGGGGATGACCTAGGGGTAAGCAATGGGGATGTCCAATTGGAGGGGGAACTCGTAGCGGCGGTAGTTATGGGCAAACTAGCAGGTGCCCTTCAGGTAGGTGCTACGACTACGACCATGACCACTACGACAACGTCCACGAGCGCTACAACTACGACTATGACTGCGACTTCGAGCACTGCCCCCTTCGACTTCGAGCACTGCCCTCTTCGACTTTGACAACTGCCCCCTTCAACCACTGTCCCCTTCAACCACGTCCCTTCGACGTCGACCACCTCCCTCTTCGACCACGGCTTTGATGATGACCACGGATCTTTGACTTCAACCACTGCGTCCCTCGACCACTGTCCCCTTCGACACGGCCCTTCGACGACCACGGCCCCCTTCAACCACTTCTCCCTTTGACCACTGCCCCCTTTGACCACTATCTCCTTTAACCATGGCCCTTTGACCACAACACTTCGACGTTGACCACTTCCCCTTTCGACTACGACCCCCTTCGACCACGGCTTTGACTTTGACCACAGATCTTCGACTTCGACCACTACCCCTTCGACCACTAACCCCTTCAACCACGGTCCTTTGATGATCACGGCCCTTCGACGTCGACCACTTCCCCTTCGACCACAGCCCTTCGACGTCAACCACTGTCCCCTTCGACCACGGCCCTTTAATGTCGACCACGGCTTCGACTTTGACCACTATCCCCTTCGACCACGGCCTTTCGATGACCACGGACCTTCGATTGTCGGATCCTGGAGCAACGACTCCGAAACCCTCTGTGTAAATCGCACAAATCCAGGAACAACTAGTGCACACAGCAAAACAAAGATACATATCAAACACAAATGACCAAATATATTAAGCAAATGAGTACGACCTTATGGCCAAGTCTTACATTGAAACATCAAATAAGGGAAATTAACAGCGGAAAATAAAGTGACAATTGGCGAAGCCCAACTGCCTACCCACAGGCAAACGACTGCAAGACACGTCCTACTCGTCTTGGTCCTCACCGTAGTCGTAGACATCCTCCTCTGTGATGGCATAGCACTTCCTCATAATGTCGGCCAATACACACTTCCTTAGGCGTGCGACTGAGTAATCATAACAAGGCTTTTACAATGCGAAGCTGTCAACCTGGCCAAGCCAACTCTAAGGTTTCACCCCAGTAAGGAATCCACCAGACCGGGACCCCCTCTTGAGCCTGGGTGAGACTTCTCATGGCTACAACCATGCTCACTCAAGTGGGACTTCTCATGGCACCAACCACGCCCACTTTCAACCTACAACTTGACTCAGATTGGGACTCCGCAAATTATTCAGCCAGGGCTGTCCCATACCAGTCATGTGGTAGTATGATAGGGCTTTGCAACAGTAGCTCACAGACTGGTCCTTAATTGACTTAGGCCCAACCACGTACCCCTGTGCACGACAGTCAACCCTGTGGCTACAACCTATAGAGCATGCCTGCACCCACCATCTAACCATTAACCTAAGTCTAAACCAGATTTTATATTTTGTTTTGAAATAGTTTTGTAATCCTCCTTGACTCACCGAAGTCAACGATACTTTCCAGAAACTTGTCATTTTATGTGAATAAGGTGTCCCAACATAAGTTATATCTATGCAGAGCTAAGCATTTGCTATGAAATTTCTCTAGCCATTCTAGTGAACAAACTAGAGTTTTGTTCTGGGTTACAAAGTGTCAAGGGATTCAATGTCTACGTATTAAATCTAAAGTAGGCAATAACTAGAATTAAAACTGAATTTAAAGTACATGGAATAAAATTAAGCATGCAATGTAATTTAAAAAAATAATTTTATTTGCAAACTGGGTACAACATGGTCAAGGAGTGTGACTTGTCTTGCTCCTCGAATTGGTGAGATCCGTTGTCGGGGAAATCTTCGGATTCGTCGTAGTCTACATGTGAAAATAACCCACCAAATTCAAAATAAATTCAAATAAACTTAAAAATTCAAATTAAGGCCAGGAATGGATAGAGGGGAATTTTTGATGAATTTAGAAATTTGAATGGACTCAATCGGAGTTAGGATGAGGAAGAACGGGCTCTTGGAAGTTTAAAATCAGGGGAAAAGGAAAAGGAAATTTTCTGGAATTATTTTTCTAAAGGAAATTGGGATTTATGACGTCGGCAGGGATTTTCTTTTCTACTGAATTATTTTTATACTGAAAAATCAGGTTTATTGCGCCAACATAACGTCAGTCAGAGGTGGGCCGACTGACCGGTGGGCCTCGGTCCATGGACCAGGTCCACGGGAGGGGGCTGGCTGAGGTGGCAGGGGGAGGTGGGTGGCGCTGACTGGGCGGGCTGGCGTGGACATGGTGCCGACGTGGTGCCGCGTGGCTACCACGTAGGCCCGGGTGGCAACGCCGGCCGAAGGCGCACGTGGGCGCCAAGCTCGCCGGCAAACAACGGCGCGGCGGCGGCTGGCGACGGTCGGAACAGGGAGAGGAGCACACGGGGAGCACGCTAGTACCTTCGGCGAGTCTCGGCGATGAGCGGAGGTGGTCGGCGTCAAGCTAGGGGCGGTGGTGCGGCTCGGGCTCCGGCGGACATGGCTCACCGACGGCGCTCGGGCACGGGGATGGGGCGGGGGAGACTCGGCGTGGCACGGCGAGGCTCAGGGCGCCCTTGGTGAAGGTTGAGATACCCTCCTTTACAGGCAATTGCTCACCGGAGGAGAAGGCAGCGCGGCGGGGTGAAGGCGCACGGTGGGAGAGCACTCGGGGGCCGGGGAGTGGAATCGGGAGGTGGGGCGAGGTGGAGTGGGAGACGACGAAGCTCGGGCGGGGTATTTATAGGGTCGAGGGGGGTGGAGGCGTGGCGGAATTGCTCGCAGGAACACTCAGGAGGTGGGCGGCGGTTGCAGCGGTGATGCCGAGTGGGCGGGTGGGAGCGTGGGCGTCGTGCGCCGAAAGAGGGGGAGGCGTGGGCGTGGTTGGCTTGTGGCGCACGAGAGTGGGGCGGCGCGTGCGAGAAAGGGGGAGGAGAGGCCGGGAAGGGCGGGGACGGTTGCGGGCGGCGGCGCGCGGAAGGGGATGGCGAGGGGGAGAAGAAGCGCCTGACCGGTGGTGCCAGGGCGCAGAGAGAGGGAGAGAGAGAGAGAGGGCGCGGGCGGTGGTGATCAGCCAAGGGGGAAATCGGATGACCGGATGGAGTTGGGGGGATTAAGTGGAAGGGGCGGCCGAGATGGGCCAGGGGCGGTTGCGGGCGGATCTGGCCTGCACACCTGACGGCCGGGGAGATGAGGGAGGCGGGATGGCGGTGATGACGTGGACGATATCTGGCCATCCACGTGTCGGCCAGAGGGAGGGTGAGGTTTTATTATTTTTTTTCTTTTTGATTTTCTGAAAACCCAAGAAAATATATTTAGGCCTAGAAAATAGCAGAAAACTCCAAATAAATCCCAGAAAATTCCTATAAATCTAGAAAAATGCAAGGAACTCAAATAAAACTATTTAAACTTATTTTGATCACAATTTCTCCTAATCTTAATATCTTTTAATCTGGGCAAAACAAGAGAAGGATTTTTAAAATTCTAGAAAAAAATAAATAGAATGAAAATTTGGGATGTCATAACCTACCCCCCTTAAAAGAATCTCGACCCCGAGATTCGTACGGCTAGCAAAAGAGGTGGGGATGATTGGCCTTCAATTATTCCTCTCTTTCCCATGTGGCTTCATCTTCTGTATGGTTGCTGCATTGCACTCGACAGAAACAGATGGTCCTCCTTCTGGTCTGACGTTCTGCTGTCTCAAGTATCCTGATTGGTTGTTATCTGTAGGTGAGGTCTCCTTGAAGATCAAGGGTCTCAAGTGCTGCCTGCTCAGTGGGCACTCGAAGGCACTTCTTCAGTTGAGACACATGGAAGACGTCATGTATCCCAGTCATGCTTGATGGCAATTCCAACTGGTATGCTACCTCACCTTTGCGACTCAAGATCTTGAAGGGTCCCACGAACCTTGGTGCAAGCTTCCCCTTGATTTGGAACCTCTTGACTCCTCTGAGTGAAGATACCCTCAGATACACAAAATCACCCACTGCGAAGGCCAGGTCTCGTCGACGATTGTCAGCATAGCTCTTCTGTCGGGACTGGGCTATTTTTAGTCTTTCCTTGATCTTTCTGACCTTTTCTTTGGTGTCCTGCAGAAGATTGGGCCTAGGGTCTTGAGAATCCTCTAGCTAGTCCCAAAACAGCGACGTTCTACACTTTCTCCCATACAAGGCTTCAAAGGGGGCCATCTGCAGACTAGATTGATAGCTATTGTTGTAGGAGAACTCTGCATAAGGTAGGGCTCGATCCCAACTATCCCCAAGATCTAGGGCACAAGCTCTCAACATGTCTTCCAATACTTGATTGATTCACTCGGTCTGGCCATCAGTTTCGGGGTGATAAGCAGTGCTGAAATTTAGCTTACTCCCTAACTCCTCATGAAGCTTTTGCCAGAATCGGGAAGTAAACTGGCTCCCTCGATCTGACACAATCTTCTTGGGAACTCCATGAAGGCACACAATCTGGGACATGTACAACTCTGCCAACTTACTCCCAGTATAGGTAGTCTTGACCGGTATGAAATGTGCCACTTTGGTCAAGCGGTCTATTATTACCCATATGGAGTCATATCCAGACTGAGTCCTGGGTAATCCGGTGGTGAAGTCCATACCGATTTCTTCCCACTTCCAATCGGGAATGGGTAAGGGTTGCAAAAGTTCAGCAGGTTTCTGATATTTCGCCTTGACCTTCCGACAGGTGTCACAAGCATCAATGTACTCAGCGATTTCTCTCTTCATGCTGACCCACCAATACTTTTCTCTGAGGTCTTGGTACATCTTGGTACGACCTGGGTGTATGGAGTATGGGGTGTCATGGGCTTCTTTCAGAATCATGTCCTTGATTTCTTTGTTATTTGGTACATAGATACGACTCCCGAACCAGACGGCTCCATGTTCATCCTCGCTTAAACCAAGGGCCTTGCCTCTTCTCATGTTCTTCTGTATCTCCTGAATATCCTCGTCTATTTTCTGAGCTTCTCTGATTAGTTCGGGTAAGGTGGGATGGATTTCCAGAGTCATGAGGTTACTCTGGTTCTTGGGTTCCAAACTAAGACGGGCAATTCCCTCCTGAAGTCGGGTCTGAACCTCTGCTGACAAGGTGCGCATAAGCTTTTCTGCTCAAGGCGTCGGCCACAACATTGGCCTTGCCTGGATGGTAATGAATTCCAAGGTTATAATCCTTGATCAACTCTAACCATCGTCGCTGCCTCAGATTGAGCTCTGCCTGGGTGAAAATATACTTTAGGCTCTTATGGTCCATGTATACCTCAAAACGGTTACCAATGAGGTAGTGCCGCCAGATTTTCAATGCATGAACTACTGCGGCTAACTCCAGGTCGTGAGTGGGGTAATTACCCTCATGAGGCCTTAACTGGCGAGAAGCATAAGCCACCACTTTTCCCTCTTGCATCAACACGCAACCAAGTCCTTGCCGGGAGGCATCACAGTACACCTCAAAGTCATTATGAATATCTGGTAAGGTTAGTACCGGAGCTGTCACTAATTTGTTCTTGAGTACTTGGAAACTCTGCTCACAAGTCTTTGTCCAATCAAATTTCTTTTCCTTCTTTAGGAGTTGGGTCATGGGTCTGGCTAGTTTGGAGAATTCCGGTATGAAGCGACGATAATATTCAGCAAGTCCAAGAAAACTCCTGATTTCTGTCACTGATGTAGGCTGCTTCCAGTCCATTACTGTTTCAACTTTAGAAGGATCTACGGCGATTCCTTCGGCCGTCACAATGTGACCAAGGAAAGCTACCTCCTTTAGCCAAAATTCGCACTTACTGAACTTGGCATAAAGTTGGTGTTCTCTTAGCTCTCCTAGGATTATCCTGAGATGTTCTTCATTATCCTTCTCATTTTTGGAGTAAATGAGAATGTCATCAATGAATATTACCACAAACTTATCCAAATATTTCAGAAATACCTTGTTCATCATGGTCATGAAATATGCCGGGGCATTCGTCAACCCAAAAGACATGACGGTGAATTCATACTGACCATAACGGGTTGTGAAGGTAGTTTTGGGTATGTCCTCTTCCCTAATTTTCAGTTGATGGTACCCGGATCTCAGATCTATCTTGGAGAAGACACTTGCTCCTTTCAACTGATCAAAGAGATGGTCGATCCTAGGCAATGGGTACTTATTCTTAATGGTGGCTGCATTAAGTGTTCTATAGTCCACACACATCCTCATGCTACCATCCTTCTTTTTGACGAATAGGATAGGTGCACCCTAAGGTGATGAGCTAGGCCGAACATATCCTTTATCTTTCAACTCCTGGATCTGCTTCTTAAGTTCGGCTAACTCATTAGCGGACTTTCGGTATGGTCTCTTGGAGATAGGGGCGGTACCAGGGACTAAGTCAATTATGAACTCAACATCCCTATCCTGGGGCATCCCAGGTAGATCCTCTGGAAACACTTCTGGGTATTCCCGTACTATTGGCACTTCTTCCAAGCCTTGAAGATGGGCCAGGGTACACTGGTTCACCTTGGGTATTTTGGGTGCAAAGGCCACCTCTACTCCGTGACTGTTTGTGATGGTGATGGATCGGGAAGCACAGTCTATCTGGCCTTTATTCTTGG
Organism: Dendrocalamus latiflorus; assembly: GCA_017311315.1. Lineage (NCBI taxonomy): Eukaryota > Viridiplantae > Streptophyta > Magnoliopsida > Poales > Poaceae > Dendrocalamus > Dendrocalamus latiflorus. The sequence continues at coordinate 40,770,622 of CM029639.1, read as the reverse complement.
ACAACCAATCCATACCAAGGATGACATTCAACCCGTGAGAGTCTAGGACAATCAACTCGGCTAGGAAGGGTACTCCTACGAGTAACTCCACTTTCGAACACAGAGTACTGGCCCTCATCTCGATTCCAGGGGATTGGACTATCATGGGGTTACTAAGGGGAATGGATTTCATCCCATTTCGAACCACAAAAGCTTCAGAAATAAACGAATGGGAAGCTCTGGAATCGAACAAAACAGATGCTGGGATTGAGTTTACCAAAAACTTACCCAGGACAACATCCGGTGAGGCTTGGGCTTCCTCCACAGTAACATAGTTCACTCGACTTTTGATAAAACCTTGAGGCTTCTTAAAAGCTGTTCCTGAGTTCTGTCCTCCTGCACTGGCATTGGCTTGCAGCTTCTTGGGGCATTGCCTGGAAAAGTGCCCTGCCTCCTTGCAATAGAAGCAGGTCGTTCCATCGGGTTGGACAGGGGTCTTCTGAGCTGACCCACCGGGAGTAGGCTCCCGCACTGACTATGATGAAGGGCGATTGGCTTGGAAAGTCGGGCACTGAAAAGTTAGCCTGGAGCTGCCAGGGGATGGCTGGGTGTGACGAGGTTTGGGGAAACCTCCAGAATTGGCCTTCTAGGTGGCCATCCTCCGCTTACGATTCTCCATCTCCACGTATTTGCCCTCCTGGCGAATCGCCTTACTGACCAGCTGGTGAAAATTGGAGTAGTCATTGGAGAGGAGCTGTACAGAGATGTTGTCATTGAGGCCCTCCAAGAATCTCTCCTACTTAGCTTCATCTTTGGCAACGTCCTCGGGTGCATAACGTGCCAACTGGTTGAACTTCTGGAGGTACTCGCTCATAGTACGACCTTCCTGACGTAAGGCTCGAAACTCCTTCTTCTTCGGGGTGACGAGACCAGTTGGGACATGGGCCTTGCGAAACTGCCTAGCGAACTCTGTCCAAGTGGCGGCTTGAGCATTGGGCTGTGAGGTGATAAATACATCCCACCACTCTGCAGCAGGTCCATGCAGTTGATAGGAGGCAAAGAGAACTCGCTCCCAATCACTGCACTGCAGCAACTCCAACTTCTTGCCGATGGCTCGAAGCCAGTCGTCAGCATCCATAGGCTCGGAGCTACTCGAGAAGGTTGACGGGCGCATCCTCATGAATTTTGACAGATGGGACTGAGGTGCCTGAACTGGCTGCGGTTGATGGACAGGTGGTGCAGGGTTGTCGACGGTTTGGACCAGCAGCTGAATTAGTTGGTTTTGATTAGCCATCATTTGAGTCCAGTCGGGTCTGTTGGCTGGCGGGGGTGGCGGGGTAGCCTGTCTCTCTTGCGTTCCATTGAGGTTGCCGTTGCCGTTGCACCTTGTGCTCACCATCTGTTTGTTGCCTCCAAGGTTTAGAAGAGAAAAGAGAGAGGTTACCTGGGGTTCTACTTGTTTCATCCCACACACAAAGACAAGCAAATAAAGCAACTTTTTCAAAAACAATAAAACACTTTATTAATTTATTTCATCCTGATAATTTTGTGGCTGTTGACAAGGAAAACACAGCTCACAAATGCATTCTAACTTAGCCTAAGGCCTAACTCTAGAGAATATCCTACTGGGCTGGCTTGAATTGAGCTAAATAATGCTTCTTTATGCTGGTTCGACGCCTCTTAGGTGCAATCTCAGAGCTGTCTCCAGTGACTGAGGAAGCGCAATCTTCTGCCCCTCGGAGCATGGCTAGCTCCTCTTCTGCCCTCCGGAGCTTATAGGCGGTGTAGCTCAACTCATCCAGGGCCATCTCATAAGCTCCATCCAAAGCCTGGGTGAGCTCCACCTGCTGCTTAAGCCGGGGGTCATCCTCGGACTCGGTAGATGCATAAATGTTGCGTGAACTTGCCGGGTATCTGCGGGGGTAGTACTTGAATGCGGTGCCTCTGAGCTCTGGTGCATACATCTCTCTCAGTCGTCGAATGGCCTCCCGAGCAACATCCTGGATACCGGTAAGGAAGGTGTCTCGCCTCTGTGGGGCATCAAAGATGTGAAAGGCAGCTGAATCCCTCACTTTGGCATAAATCCGAACCTCCACACGCCAGTACTCTTGTTCTCCAATGGTCTGCTGATACCCTTGATAGACTGGGCAGCCTTGGAAGCCTATCTCTAGCAGAAGACTCTAAAGGCAGGAGGCTAGATGACCGGCTTGGGTGCCAAAGGTAACTTGGGTAGGGGTCTCGGACATCTACAATTTGAAGAAGTAAAGGGGTTAGAAAGCGAGCGGAAGGAAAGCTGAGCAAGATTAAGAACGGACGAGTTTACAAGACCTTTGAAAGTTATTTTTAAAGAAATTATGTCCTTAATGGTTTCCATTCTACTCTACCTACGGTCGCGTCTTGGAGTCATCGCGGCTCTGATACCATCTTTGTCAGATCCCGAAGCAACGACTCCGAAACCCTCTGTGTAAATCGCACTAGTCCAGGAACAGCTAGTGCACACAGCAGAACAAAGATACATATCGAACACAAATGACCAAATATATTAAGCAAATGAGTACGGCCTTATGGCCAAGTCTTACATTGAAACATCAAATAAGGGAAATTAACAGCGGAAAATAAAGTGATAATTGGCGAAGCCCAACTGCCTGCCCACAGGCAAACGACTGCAAGACACGTCCTACTCGTCCTGGTCCTCACCGTAGTCGTAGATATCTTCCTCTGTGATGGCATAGCAAGGTGAGTACAAACTTGTACTCCGCAAGTCACACAGAAAATGCAACATAATGATATGGGCCACAAAGGAAGGCATATAGGGTTACCTGTGCGAAAACAGCATTTAAGGAAATACAATAAATAGATTAAAAATGTTGAATTTAATACGATAAGTAAAAACAATATGGTAATTGAAAATTTAATACCGTTAGTGTAGGCTCCGACCATATACTAACCTATCCACGGGAATCCTCCCGGACCAGCTTTTCCCCAAAAACATCCCGTATGGATTCCATCCATCCACACGTTTTCCTTACTCTCATGGATTCCATTCATCCACAATGTTTTCGTAAAACATTTTGTAAAACAAAGTCTAATCCATGAAAAACTTTTGCCTAGCATGCCCGTGACCATGGGCACGGCTATCCAGGATAGATTATACACTCTGCAGAGGTTGTACAGCTTTACCCACAAGATATGACTTCCTCATAATGTCGGCCAATACATGCTTCCTTAGGCGTGCGACTGAGTAATCATAACAATGCTTTTACAATGCAAAGTCGTCAACCTGGCCAAGCCAACTCTAAGGTTTTACCCCAGTAAGGAATCCACCAGACCGGGACCCCCTCTTGAGCCTGGGTGAGACTTCTCATGGCTACAACCAAGCTCACTCAAGTGGGACTTCTCATGGCACCAACCACGCCCACTTTCAACCTACGACTTGACTCGGGTTGGGACTCCGCAAATTATTCAATCAGGGCTGTCCCATACCAGCCATATGGTAGTACAATAGGGCTTTGCAACAATAGCTCACAGACCGGTCCTTAATTGACTTAGGCCCAACCACGTACCCCCTGTGCACAACAGTCAACCCTGTGGCTACAACCTACAGAGCATGAGTGTACCCACCATCTAACCATTAACCTAAGTCTAAACCAGATTTTATATTTTGTTTTGAAATAGTTTTGTAATCCTCCTTGACTCACAGAAGTCAAAGATAATTTCCAGAAACTTGTCATTTTATGTGAAAAAGGTGTCCCAAGCCTAAGTTATATCTATGCAGGGCTAAGCATTTGCTATGAAATTTCTCTAGCCATTCTAGTGAACTAACTAGAGTTTTATTCTAGGGTTAGAAAGTGTCAAGGGATTCAATGTCTACGTATTAAATCTAAAGTAGGCAATAACTAGAATTAAAACTGAATTTAAAGTACATGAAATAAAATTAAGTATGCAATGTAATTTAAAACAAAATAATTTTATTTGCAAACTGGGTACAACATGGTCAAGGAGTGTGACTTGTCTTGCTCATCGAATTGGTGAGATCCGTCGTCAGGGAAATCTTCGGATTCGTCGTAGTCTACACGTGAAAATAACTCACCAAATTCAAAATAAATTCAAATTAAATTCAAATTAAGGCCAGGAATGGATAGAGGGGAATTTGTGATGAATTTAGAAATTTGAATGGGCTCAATCGGAGTTAGAATGAAGAAGAACGGGCTCTTGGAAGTTTAAAATCAGGGAAAAAGGAAAAGGGAATTTTCTGGAACTATTTTTCTAAAGGAAATTGGGATTTATGACGTCAGCAGGGATTTTCTTTTCTGCTGAATTATTTTTATACTGAAAAATCAGGTTTATTGCGCCAGCATAACGTTAGCCAGAAGCGCCTGACCGGTGGGGCCGGGGCGCAGAGAGAGTGGGAGAGAGAGAGGGCACGGGCGGTGGTGATCGGCCAAGGGGGAAATCGGACGGCTGGATGGAGTTGGGGGGATTAAGTGGAAGGGGCGGCCGAGATGGGCTGGGGGCGGTTGTGGGCGGATCTGGCCTGCACACCTGTCGGCCGAGGAGATGGGGGAGGCAGTATGGCGGCGGTGACGTGGACAGTATCTGGCCGTCCACGTGTCGGCCAGAGGGAGGGTGAGGTTTTATTATTTTTTCTTTTTGATTTTCTGAAAACCCAAGAAAAGATATTTAGGCCTAGAAAATAGCAGAAAACTCCAAATAAATCCTAGAAAATTCCTATAAATCTAGAAAAATGCATGGAACTCAAATAAAACTATTTAAACTTATTTTGATCAGAATTTCTCCCAATCTTAATATCTTTTAATCTGGGCAAAACAAAACAAGGATTTTTAAAATTCCAGAAAAAAATAAAAAAAAATAAATAGAATGAAAATTTGGGATGTCACATCGATGTTGACCACTTCCCCCTTCGACCACTTCCTCCTTCGACCACGGCTTCGGCTTTGACCATAGATCTTCGACTTTGGCCACTGCCCCTTAACCACGGCCCCCTTCGACCAAGGTCTTGACATCGACCACGGCCCCCTTCGACAACGGCCCTGACATCGACCACAGCCCTTCAACTTCAACTACGGACTGACTTCATCCACAGCCCTTCGACTTCAACCACTGCCCCTTTCGACCACTATCCCCTTCAACCATGGCTTGGACCATGACCCTTTGACTTTTTTCCTTCGACCACGGCCCCGACGTTGTCCATGGCCCTTCGACTTCGACCACTGTCCCCTTCGATCAAGGCTTGCACTTTGACCACGACCCTTTGACTTCGACCACAGCTTGACTTCGACCACGACTCTTTGACTTCGACCACCGCCCCTTCAACCGCGGCTTTGACTTCGACCATTGATCTTCGACTTCGGCCATAGCCCCATTCGACCACGGCATCGACTTCGACCATGGCCCCTCGACTTCGGCCACGGCCCCCTTCAACCACGGTACCAACTTCGACGACCAGCTTGGGAGACCAAAATTGCCAAATAGCGCGATGGGCTCCGAGCAAGAGCAGGAGGTAGAGAGGCTCACTGGGTGAGCGACCGTTGGGCAATGAAGGCGGGGGAGAGCCACGTGGGCGAGCGTAGGAAGAGGAAGCCACCACCGCCATCGTTGAACACCCTTCTCTTTGATTCACCAGCCGCTGTTGCTGAGCGCCCTTATCTCCAATCCACCGGCCGCTGTTGCTGAGCGTCTTGCCGCTGGTTGGAGGGGCGAGGAGGAGAAGGCGTGGAACAAGGGTTTGGGGGAGAGAAGGAGGTGGTGGTTCTAGGAGGTGGAGGTGGGGAGGTGGCGGCAGGTAGATGGAGATAAGAGGCGGTGGGCGAATGCGTTGGGGAGACGGACCAAGGCTTCGACTTTGACTATGGATCTTTGACTTCGACCACTGCCCCCTTTAATCACTGTCTCCTTCGACCACAGCCCTTTGACGTCGACCACCTTCCCCTTTGACTACTGTCCTCTTCGACCATGGCCCTTCGACGTCGACCACTTCCCCCTTCGACCACCACCCCCTTCGATTTCGGCCATGGCTTGGACTTCGACCATGACCCTTCGACTTCGACCATTGCCCCCTTCGATCACTGTCCCCTTCGATCATGGTTTGGACTTTGACGACGACCCTTCGACTTTGACCACGGCTTGACTTCGACCATGGCCCTTTGACTTCGATCGCGGACCGACTTCATCCATAGCCCTTTGACTTTGATGACTGCCCTCTTCGACCACTGTCCCCTTTGACTATGGCTTGGACTTCGAACACGACCCTTCGACTTTGACTATGGCCTGACTTTGACCATGGCCCTTCGACTTCGATCACCGCCCCTTCAACCACGGCTTCGACTTCAACCACTGATCTTTGACTTCAGCCGCAGCCCCATTCAATCACGGCTTCAACTTCGACCACGGCCCCTCGAGTTTGGCCACAGCCCCTTGACCACGGGTCCCTTTGACCACGGCACCGACTTCAACTATCAGCTTGAGAGACTAAAATCGCCAGACAGCACGACGGGCTCCGAGCGAAGAGCAGGAGGAGGTAGAGAGGCTCACCGGGTGAGTGATCGCTGAGTGGCGGCGGCGAGGGAGAGCCACATGGGCGGGCGTAGGAAGAGGAAGCCACCACCACCATCCTCGAGTGCCCTTCTCTCTGATCCACTGGCCACTATCGCTGAGCACCCTTCTCTCTGATCCACTAGCCGTTGTCACCGAGCGTCGTGCTGCTGGTTGGAGGGGTGATGGGAGATGGATTTGGTGGTGGCACCGAGGAGGAGGAGGAGGCACAGCACGAGGGTTCGGGGGAGAGAAGGAGGCAGCGGTTGTGGGAGGTGGAGGTGGGGAGGCAGCGGTGGGTAGATGGGGAAAGGAGGTGGTGGGTGAATGCATTAGGGAGGCGGTGACGGGGAGATGCGGTGCTGTTGGGAGAAGTTAGGGGATTGCGACCAGACGTTGCTACGTGGGAAAGGAATTGGTGGCGACGTCGAGGAGGAGAAGGAGGCACGGCACAAGGGTTCGGGGGAGAGGAGGTGGTAGTTGCGGGAGGTGGAGGTGGGGAGGCGACGACGGGCAGATGGCGAGAGGAGGCGGTGGGCGAATGCGTTGGGGAGGTGACGATGGGAGGATGCGGCGCTGCTGGGGGAAGTTAGGGGACTGCGACCAGATGTTGCCGCGCAGGGAAGGAATTGGTGACGACACTGAGGTGGTAGTTGCAGGAGGTAGAGTGGTTGTGGAAGGCGGAGCATGCGGGAGAAGAGGAGAGGAGATGTGCGGCCCACGCGTCGGCTAGACCTTTTCTACGAGGAACAGAAAAACTACCTACATGCAAATCTGGACGACTGATCTTTGATCGGACAGTTGAGAAGAGAGGAGAGAGAACAGGCCGACGACCACCAACTCATATTTTTAAGTAGTAGAGAAATCTAACTACTAATTTTTGTCTAATATTTATTTCGGATTCTAGCTATGTACGGGTTTTTATTTGGAGTTTGTATGAAAATCAAATTGCAAGTTTTCTTTTATTGTATTATAAAATTCTATTATTTTTATTGTACTTGTCATGAACTTTTTCTTTTAGTCTAAACCGTTATAACTTGGGTCCACTAGATGTATAGGTAGATATTTTTCTTTAAATAATAATAATATCTAATGGTTGCTATAGTTCAACTTAGTTAAGGTCTGCTAGATATTTTATTTTTTTTGAGAATTTTTAATCTATTTTTTCTTAACAACTCTAAAACATGATGAGCTTTTAATATATAATAATACATGATAAAACTCATCAAGATAACGAAACATGCCTAGAATGTCAAAATACGGCTGTCTTTAATGTATTCCAAAGTACACATGGTCGGTTTCTGCGGTCATCCCATGAGACAGAACTGGAAAAAAAACGGCGGCCAGGCAGAGCCGCAAACAAGGGGGATTCTATAGGATGGGCAGCCAACGTGACCTATCCGGCCGTCCCGAACACTCTGGTTGCAGATTGGGGGATTCTATAAGATGGGCACCCGACGTGACCTATCCGGCCGTCCGAACACACTGGTTGCAGATTTGCAGGGACCAGTCTAGCGGCAAAAGAAGAGAAAAGGAAAGGGCAAAAGCAGCAGCACGTGAGCAAATAAGAAAAGAGCATGGTACATATGTCTCCGTACTTTATTGACTCTGGCTGTGGTGTCCAATTAATTATCCAGTGAAAAAAGAATCAAGTTTGGCAATAATGTTGTGGCTCGCGCCACTTGGTTGCCCCAGCTTTACCAGATGGCACATAACTTGAGACGTGGTTCGTGTACCCCTCACATGTATCCCATCTTGAATTGCAGTTTGATTTGACCCTGCTAGAAGATCCGGCCATTACACTTGTAAAATAATCATGCCATCTATAAGTTCGTTTGTACGTAATATAAATAATAGAATAGTGACATGCATGGTCAACTGAAAATTAGGTTCTGTTTAGCGCCATGGTTTTTTAGATATACTTTTTCCTCAACTTAGCAGTTAATTAAAGGCAATATATTATATGTAAATGGTTAATTCGGTACTAATGTGTGAAAACTCACATGGGACATTAGATGTAACTTTGGACGGCCTGGATGGAGACGGTTGGAATCCAAATCAACATATTAAATCTTACGGGGAATCTTTGCACCGTGACAAATTCACTTGAAAATGTCCCTTCACCTCTCCATCACACGCTCTCTCCCTCGATCCTCTTGACCCCAACTCTCGCTCCCAAAAATGCATAGCTAGGGTTAGGCATCGCCCCACCGGTTAGTGCTGCCGCCATCGACGTTGGCCGACCGAGCCACCATCCCCCTCCACCCAACGTGCACGGCGGTGATTTGTGCCTGCAAGAAGCTGGGAGCAAGAAGCAACATAGGCCATATATATGCCTAGCAGAAGCAAATAAGTTTAACTCACAAATGCAATTCAACCTTGGACACTGAAAATTCATTTCACAAATATGTTCCACACATTAATTTCTCATATCAAAATACAAGTGCACAGATCGTTGATGCCAGGCCTTCAAGAACCTCAACAACAGAAGTATAACGATCACAAGCTGTGCTTCAACGCAACTTGGACACAAACTACTGCAAACTTGATTACTATGGTTGGACTTTTCATTCATATAAGAAATTAAAAAGAAGAAGAAACTGGAAAGAGCATTCATGGTCATAATCGTACACTAGAAAGATGGATAGATTATGTGCTCATGTGGTAGCAGTTTGGGGGGGGGGGGAGAGATAAATAAAAGATGGAGAATAGAGAAAGGGCGAAGAGGGTGCCAGATATCCCACCGCCTGTGCGACCTTCTTTCCCGATGGCTAGAGAGGGATGGGTTGGAGCTGCCCAGCCTTACTGCCGTTGAATTCGCGCTCACTGCTGGCGCTGTCCAAATCTACGTGAGAGGGACACGAGGCAATGGAGGTCAGGAGGTGGCAGTGCTACGAGGGGGGGGATTGAGAAAGGGATGTGTCAGAAATGGGAAGGCAATGGGGAATTGACATGGAGACTTCTTCACGAGAATTTGCCACAGCATGAGTTCTTAGCAAGATTCCGTAAGTGGATAGGGTGTTTCCACTCACCACCATCCGAACTGTCTAAGTTAGATTCAACATCTCACGTAGGCTTTCATACCTTAGCACCGATTAGTTATTCACACTAGATACGTTGCATTAATTAAAAGCATATTTCTTTTAGCCACAACAGCACATAAAACTAACTAATTTCACATCGCATCACAACAAACTGGACCTTAAGCAAGTCGATGGGTATGCTTCGCTAAAATTGAAGGCAAAAAGTAAACTCGGGGTTAGCCCAACAAGTGTGTCACCTTTTTTTTTTTTTTTTTGGCTGGCAGCCAGACTGTCAAGAGAGTCCCATTTGTACTAACTGCCATTGGTCGATTGGGTTATTTGCATTCTGATTTTCCATGATTTGATTAATTACATATTGGCCACGATTTTTCATAATTTGGTCATGTTATTGGTTTTCACTGTTTGTAAGGGGAAGCCGGCAGCTTTCATTCATTTGAGGAGCCGAATGTATTACAAACTTCTCTTGGAGCAGAAGAAAGAAAGCTCGGACTCATAGTGAGCCACCCTCACAACTCAACTTACTGGCAAGCAAACCTCGCACAACGAAGAACGTGCGAAGTTTTAGACGACTACACTAGCTTGCTAATTATATCCACTCTCAAAGGAATTAAAGTTTAGAAATTAATTAAGTGGCCATAGGAATTGAAGTTGAGGAAAATTAATTAGCTGAAATCTTATCGCGAGATAGTACACATTTGTGTTGTTGACAAAAAAAATGTCGGTTGGATTTTATCATCAACTCCTTACTAATTATATTATAGAATATCCATATTGGTTTCTTAAAGGGAGAATTGCAAATATCCCCACAAGTTGATCAAAGTTTCACTTACACCCTGCAATTACTTTTTTGGCACGTGCCCTCCATAAGTGTATGATTGTTTGACATAACATATCCCTTCCCAAGTGGCTCCCGTTTCCATCGATTCAACCTTTTTTTATTGATGTGAACCCCGTGGTGTGCTGGATTGGTCCGAGGTGTTCCACACCATGGCCCATGGGGTTGTTGCATGATGGGATGGCTAGGTATGCAAAACATTCGTTTTTGTTTCACTCCTTGAGATGAGTCAAATTGAGACAAGCGAAGGCAGCAGGCAAGGGCCGAATCAGCCATATGTCCAATTAACCACGTTGCACCTAATCCATAGTTAGCTGTGGTAGCATGCCATGAAGTCATACCAATAAAAGAGAGTGTCTATACAACATTCGACTATTTACAGCTAACTATGTCCAATTTAGATGTTGTATTTTCATACTGCTGGATTCGGACCTTTGACAAACATTGACATCATCTTTTTTTTCTCTCTCTATCATTATCTTATCACATATTCATGACATCACTCATAAGAAGCCGAGTTGCCAGGCCTGGGGAGAAGAGGGGTCACGGGATAGAGCTATTGCGTGATAGAGCTATCGCGCGACTAGAAGTGCAGTAGTCACGCCCATAAGTGAAAATTAACTGATATATATGGAGATATTAATTTGTGGAGAGAATATTTGAACCCCTCAAAGCTGGAGAATAAGTACCCATCTGCAATCTCCTAGCTTTCAAAGATTCTAAAGCTTCGTCAAAATAGGTGTCCACATGTTTCTTCAAATCATACATGACGAATGCATCATATAAGATGTTGCACAGTACAGCAAATTGTAGACCGAGATATATATTTTTTTAAACGGATAGATCGAGATATGTGTAGCTAATTACATGGTTTTCCAATTGTTCAAAGGTGAAAGCCTAATCACTAATCATCGACCTAGCTGGACAGACACATATCCCTACTCCATTGAACTTAAGCTTTTAGCTTTGAGTTTTTAGTTTTATCTTTTTTCTAGGTTTTTAGGCCTTTTGTTTTTTCCTTATTCCTTTGCGTTATCCATGATGATGCAATCTTTTTTATATTTAATTACGCCAAAAAAGCTTATAGTAGGTACAATGCCAAAATAAGCTTAAAATAGTGCTGAACAATGTCAAAAAAGCTTTAAGCTTTAAACTAGAAGCTCAAATGAGCACTAGCAATTAGTAGGCCGGAGGATGATTATTGCATGTGAGATGCGTGGCGGTTTCTCACGGCAAGCTACTATAAATATCACACAAAACCCTTGTAGCTCTTGTAGCAACGCAAGCCATTGGAAAGGATATACACTAAGTTCACATACATCACACACACACACACACTGGCCACACTAGTTCAATACTAGCTACTAGAAATGGCTAACGAATCCTTGGCTACGGGACGAGTGATAGGAGATGTCTTGGACCCCTTCAATAGCACCGTGGATATGACGGTCCTGTACAGTGGTAGGCCTATTGTCAGCGCCATGGAGCTTCGCTCGCCGGCGGTCTCGGATAAACCGCGGGTCGAGATTGGAGGAGACGATTTTCGCGTAGCATATACCCTAGTAAGTCCATATCTTATTCCTCACAATTTAATTACTAGGTGTTAACTGATATACATGGAGTTATTCTGAACATGCATGTGTGTTAATTTGGCTATGCAAATGGTTGCAATAGGTCATGGTGGATCCTGATGCTCCTAACCCAAGCAATCCGACCTTGAGGGAATACCTGCACTGGTGAGGGCAACAAGCTGCACACATGCTAGCTTAGCTTGTTAATTAGCTTCTGCACATGTGCTTGCATTACACGTATCAGATGCAGGCACAATTAATTAAAACATGTGTACGTGTATGCATGCGTATCACACCAATGTTTGTACACTTGCATACTGACAAGCATAGATAGATCCTAGCTAGCTTGCCTAGCTTTCATGCACGCACATACGCATGTAGTAGGCGTGTCAGCGCACATGTGGATATATGTATATACACACACGTTCAATATGCGTAGTACATATCTCAGCATCGTTTCGTTGTACAGCTAGCTAGATCAAATGCTAACTATCGATCGATGTCCATGCACCTGCAGGATGGTGACTGATATCCCAGCATCAACGGATGATACATACGGTGAGCACTACACTACTATTTGTGAATGCAACATATATTATGCATTAGTTTATCCATAGACCGTCATTTTCTTTTCTTTTCTTTTCTTTTCTTTTCTTTTCTTTTCTTTTCTTTTTGTGTGTGTAACGTGCATGCATCTATGAGTACTGTGGGATGGCGATCGACGCCGGTCGGAGCGGTGCATGCATGCTACATGTGCATATGCTATTTTGGATATTTTGTATGGACAATCAGATTCAGTTGTTGGAGGTATATCTATAGATATGGCTCGAAATATATATTATCTTTGTCACACAATATAAGTCCTGCACTTATACATAGTATATTAGTTAAATAATATTTAATAGAATTAGATTATAATTAGCCTTATTAGATAAATATAGTACTAATCTTTGTATTACAAATAAATATAATTTTATTTTATTAAATATTATTCAAATAATGTACCTGTTAGATACACTTAGATATGTATGTCGAATTTATATTGTAAGCGGAGGGAGAGTAATTAATTAATTGCAGGTCGGGAGGTGATGTGCTACGAGAGCCCAAACCCGACGACGGGCATCCACCGCATGGTGCTGGTGCTGTTCCGGCAGCTCGGCCGGGGGACGGTGTTTGCGCCGGCGATGCGCCAAAACTTCAACACCCGCAGCTTCGCACGCCGCTACAACCTCGGCTCGCCCGTCGCCGCCATGTACTTCAACTGCCAGCGCCAGGCCGGCTCCGGCGGCCGGACGTTCACCGGCCCCTACACAAGCCGCCGCCAACAACCTTAATTAATACATGTATCGATTTATCAAGCTTAATCAATATATACTTACGCGTGGTGCATGCATGACAGCATCGATCCATATAGATATATATACACTTAGAATAAACGAGTAAACGCTGCATGATATATATCACATACCTATGCTCCTAGCCATAGCTAGCTAGCTGCTAGCCGTGTACTCAATACACACTTAAGAGGATGTCGGGTTTCTTCGTGTACGCATATAGTTTGGTTTGGTGTACGTGCTAAATAGAGAGAGAGAGAGAGGTGTGCGGTTTGTATCTTTTTCTATGTATGTATTATGTATACCACAAAATTAAGGTGCATATATAGCTGCATATGCAATCATGAAGAAATTAATCAATTATTATTATATATGGGTTAAGAATTAATAAGAACTGCAATGAAGTTTTCTTTCGCGTGCCAGTCCTAGCCCCACTTTCTCCTTTTCTTCTCCCTTAGAGCGACCTCTGGCCACTGTGCCCAGCCCTGATCGAAAACTCCACTCATTTTCGAGACCATCGTCTTGGCGTGTTGCAGTCAAATTGCCATTTCGATGTACATATATAATTTTATATAACTGTATAAAGGGCCCAGCTTACCAATGGTAGTCACCATGTCATGAATTGCAGTGAGTACAGGTAGCCGGCTAGCTAAAAGGAAGGTCATTGAACCACCGCAAGGAAACCTTTCTTTGTTGTTGAGGAACCGTCGCTGACAAGTTCAGTCTAATTAATTCTTCTTCTATACAAAAAGACAGATCAATTACAGAGTAATTCAAAAGTAGATTAGAAACACAAAGATAGAGGAGAACTCCTGTTCTTTCTTTATTGTTTTCTCTTTCACATGTACAAAATAGCCAATAGGACTCCCTATATATAGCGTAGTGGTGAAGTGCCCATCATATGCTAAGGCTTCAAGGCCAGGCCCAGATTTCCCAACACTCCCCCTTGGGCACTCATCCGACACGTTCATGTCTCATCAAAACTCCATAAAACTCAGTGAGAAATTTTGGAGAAAGAGTACATGATATATGTTATGCTGTGTTGCATGAATTGCTTCATAAAAACCTTGGCCGATAAACTTCAAGAAAACTTGTCAAGGGGAAAAGAGTACAATCCGCCCAATTTCATTTAATCTTCTAAATTTATTCTTTGGGTACTCGATATTCGTGATCAAGTTTTAATAATGAGCTTGAGAAAAAATATCCCCCTGAATTCTGCGCTTTTCTAAGTCTCATCATTCCAATTCCTCGTACGTATCTTTCAAAACTATATGCTAGGAGTGACTTAGTGAATAAGTCTGTAATATTTTCACATGACTTAGTATGCAATACCTTAATTTCGTCCATCTTTTACAATTCATAAGCATAGAAGAAATTGGAGTTGATATACTATGTGAGATGACTCTTCATGTAGCCCATCTGCACTTGTGCAACACAAGCTGCATTATCTTCATAGATAATTGCGGGAGCTTGCATGATATTCATCCCACATGACTGCTGGATGTGGTGAATCATTCGTCGAAACCAAGCACATTCTCGTGCGGCTTCGTACAGCGCTATGTTTCTGAGTGGTTCATCAAAGTCGCTACAAGACTTTGCTTAGACGATTTCTATGAAATTGCAATTTCACCACACAGGAGTACATAGCATGTTTGTGACCTTGCGGTATGCGGGTCCGACAGGTACCCTGCATCTGCATAGCCAGTTATATTCAAGTCTTGGTTCTTTCTGTAGAATAACCTAAGGTCCCTGCTTCTTTGGAGGTATCGGAAGATGTCCTTTATTCTCTACTAATGCCTTTTGGTAGGTTCTACACTATGCCTTGCTAATAGGTTTACGGCAAATGCAATGTCTGGTCTAGTGTAGTTCGCTAAATACATAAGTGCTCCTACTGTACTTAAGTATGAGAATTCCGGTCCCAGGGCTTCCTCCCCCTCTTCCCTAGCTTCCTCCCCCTCTTCCCTAGATCGGTACGGATTCTTATCTTGCTATAAAGATCTCCCGATTATCGGTAGTTTCGATGGGTATACCTTCTCAAAGCCGAATCTTTCTAACACCTTCTGAGCATAGGCTCACTGATGCACTAATATCCCTTTTGGGACATGTTCGAGCTGCAAGGCTAAGCAATATTTGGTTTTACCCAAATCTTTCATTTCAAATTTAGACTCCAGTTAAGAACTTGCTTCCTTTATGTCTTTCATGGTCCCAATGATATTCTGATTATCTACGTATACTGAGATCATACAAAATCCATTCTGGGATCGTCGTATAAATACACAGGAACAATTTTCATTGTTCGTGTAGCCTTTCTTGCATAAAAAGTCGCTTAAGTGATTATACCACATCCTGTCTGATTGTTTAAGTCTGTACAGTGATTTCTTGAGTTTCACACTGTATAGATTTTTATTTGATGTCTTGGTTCGGGACAGGAATACCTTCAAGTACTTTCATATAAATTTCCGAATCCAAGTTTCCAAAAAGGTATGCAGTTACCACATCCATTAATTTCATTTCTAAGTTTATGTTTCTTCATAATCAACTCCTGAACATTGAGTGAAACTTTATGCAACAAGTCTTGCTTTATATCTTACAACTTCATTTCTTTCATTTCTCTTTTAAACAAATACCTACTTATGCCCTACAGGGTGCACGTGGGGAGGCGTGCGGCTTACAGGTCCAAACACCTCTCCTTTGTTCAGAGATAATAATTCAGTTTATGTTGCCTTTTTCCAATCTTCCCAATCTGATCTTTTCTTACATTCAGTGAGCGATGCAGGCTCTGGATCAAGATCAATGATTGTGGGAATTTTCTTTGCAAAATAGATATCAACATTAGCTGTTGTCCTATTCATGGATTCTCCCGTGTGCGCATAATTTATAACTATTTCAACATGAGTTGATTCTTATGATGCTTCTACCTGCTCACCGCTCCTTCCAGTTGCGGCAGCAAGTCCCATTAGTTTTTCATCTCCGATGTGTGCGCACACATCTATGCTGATTTCTCCCTCTATGGGAATGTTTAGATCCGGTATGCCCTTTTCTAAATATGTCATACTGGTGTCAGGTCTCAACTGGCTCCTCTTCTGGTTCTAAGGAACTTCGCTGATTGGCTGTGTCAAATCCTTCTTATCTTTCTTCACCAGGCGTCCCCAGTTACTTAGGGTTCGAGGGGCCGAAGTTCTCGTCCTTTTATTTTGAGGCCTTTGGACAAAATTAGGGATACCTTCAACTTTCTTTGGTATTTCAACTCTCTCCGGTGCATTGCGTGTAGGCACATGTGATTTGATCATGCTCTTTAAATCATTAAAATGGTCAGACAGTTGGTTTGGTAATACTTGCAAGTCAATGATCTTCTGGACTTCTTTATTTGTTTTACTAGTGCGCGGGTCATGTGCATGGATTCCCGTGGCTTGCCACATAATTTTCTGACATTTTTCATCAAGGGGTTGATTTCCTCCCCCTAATGTCAGGAAACTATCCTCATCAAATATACAATCAGCGAAACGGACAATATGCAAATCTCCTGTCATGCGGTCTAAATACCTGATTATGGATGATGTCTCATAACCAATGTATCTTTCAAAGAGGACCCATTGCAGTACGCTGTGGAGGGGGTATAGGTATATAAGCCTTGCATCCAAACCTCCAGAGATGAGAAATTTTCGTTGCTGACCCTTACGCTAGTTACATTGGTGAATAGATGTTATATGTCGATGGTCTAAAGTTGATGAGAGTTGCTATATGTAGGACTGTGTGTCCCCAATATATAGTTGGTAAATTACAATTCTACAAAAGCGGTTGAGTAATAAATTTAATTATCTTTATTAATGCCTCTGCTAGTGTATTCTGGGTGTGGACATGCGATACAAAATGCTCAACTGTAATTCCCATTGCCATGCAATAATCATCAAATGCCTTCACCTCAATGTCTCTACGAATTAAGCCAATCACCTCAATTCCACTAGTGGTAGCTCTTTCTCACTCCGGGTAGGTGAGCTCCAACCTTCACAACTCGCCGGGTTTCTCACAATCTTCTTTGAGAAGATCACCGCACACAACGTCTCTAATGCAGTCTAGAAGTCGGTAAACTCAAAGAGTAACAAGTCAAGCCCCTTGCTTGACTCTCACCACGTGCAAAAAATACATAAGCTCAAGTGGACACAAAATCCACCTCTAGATACAACAATGCAATCTAGAGCCCTTCTCCTTGCTCACAAGGTGCAGCACATGCACAATTGAGAGGATGACCTCACACTAGCTCAAAAAAGTGAAATGGAGTGCCAAAAATCATTCTCCAACTGGCCACAAGGGGTTATCACACACACAAAAATTATCGTTGGAAGCAAAATTCCTAAAAAATCAGGATTTCTGGTAGTACCATAGGAAAAAGTCCGATACTACCGCTCCTCTTAGCAACGATCAGAAAACTAGCTGTTACAGGAAAATCGGTAGTTCCATCTAGGACTGTGCAATCAGTTTTTTTCGATTTAATCTGTTCGGTATATACGGTAAATACGGTGTTTGTAGTTCGGTAATATACGGTATTTTTAGAAGTATGGTTCGGTATCGGTAAATCCCAATTTATTTCGGCGCGTTATCGGTAAATACCATATTTACCAAAGTTGACACGAATTGCAAACGATATAGCGACTAGCGAGACGAGTAGGCGATAATATTACATGGACTAGACGCCAGCAAAGAACTTGATGGCTCTGGCTGACCAGAGAACATGCTGAACAGGGGCAAGAATGTCGTCCAAGAATGGCACACGTGCTTTAATTTGACAAATGGCACAACCCTACTTGGATCATATGAAATTACATATAGACACCAGAACAGAGTAGTTTCTGGGTGGCTAAGACAAAAACATCATACCTCAATAATGGTAGTACAGGTATTAGAGCCTAGGAAGCAATAAAATGCTATCCTGCCGAGGAACTCTGCTTGCTCCTTATTCTGTATAAACAATTGGAATATTATTCATATATTGTTTGTCATCATGTAATTAGTTCAATTTATTGTATGATTTTCATTTTACCGGTCTAGCGGAGACAGTAGGGCAACACTGTAATGTATTTTTTTTCCAGTATATGATGATGTGAAAAAAAACAAACCTTGTATATTCATGTCCTCCCAGCCCACACAATTTGGTCCAGAAAGAGGAAAATTGATAGCAGTGCATTGTTTGACTGAGAAGGACATAAAGCAAAATGTTCCAGAAGGACGTACTACGCGCTGGGCCGCTGGCCTACGCCCATTTGCATGGACCACTCAGCGCCCGTTTTTGGTTTTTAGCTGGTTTTTCCCAAATAAACCGAATGCCAAAAAAACCCAAAATTTGAAAACCGAACCGAATATCAAAAACCGGTCAAACCAAGTTGACCAAATTGGTTCGGTTTTTCCGGTTCGATTGAAAAATGCATAGCCCTAGTTCCATCGGCATAATTCTAGGACTGCTGCTTAACAATAGTACCACTCTACACATGTGGAACTACCATTTTTCAAGGGAGAACAAATCTCCCAAATTGTAACTCTTTGAAAAAACATATCGCGGATAAGTCGGTACTTTTGCCAGTCAGTCTGACTGCGCAACACATGCCAATACTATCGAAGTCTGGTCGTAATGCACAACACATACCGGTACTACCGCCTTCTGGTCGTACCGTGCAACACATGCCAGTACTATCGTTTTTCCAAAGAAGTGCATATACTTTAACTAATTTGCAAAACATATTCACAAATTATTGTATCATGCACACAAGGATCAACCATGATTCCCAATAAATTACAAAACATATTTGCACACTTTTAGAATCATGACAAACATGAACTTAACACATTTGCAAAACACATTCACAAACCTAAGTCACATGCTAAAAGGATTATATATGAGCTTCAACCACTTGCAAAACATATTTGCAAATATAAGCCTCATACCACAAGGAATAGAAAACATAGACTTTAAGCACTTGCAAAATATATTCGCAATATATAGTCCCATGTTTCAAGGATTCAACACATGGCTTCAACCATTTGCAAAACACATTTGCAAATATAAGCATCATGCTATGGAGAGCTAGAGCAAGTGAGATTGAGATATCAACATATGATGAGACTCAATCTACTAGACATGACCCCTCTTAATAGTACAGTAACCTATACTAGCAATCTAGTCTTCCAACCAAATACCAAGACCGGTAAAAAACTAAGAACACACCCTTAGCCCTAACTAATCATACCCTTGCCCTAGCATCTTCTTGAAGCTTGATGACGCACATCTTTACTTCAAGTACGGATCCTTGTCTTATTATGCATCAACCCATGATGTATCCTTCACTTGAACTCCATCAACACATGATGAGTCTTCACTTGACTTGATGATCAACACATGATCATCTCCTCTTAGACATTTATCAACTCACGATGCATCCTCTTCTTCATGACCTTCAACTCATGAAACCATCTTCCATCTCACATCTTGACTTAATAATCTTCAATACATGAAGTCATCCCAAGTCATCCTCATTTGTGGAACTTAACCTACTCATCCAACTCATGGAAAATATTAGTCCACAAATCAATTATTATCAATTACTAAAACTTCACTATTAACTCATAATGGAGGGACTAGATTTCACAATCTTTCTTTTTTGGTAATTCATGATAATCTCAAAAAATAATCATCTCAACAAATAATAAGACAAAAGATTGATTTGTGAGTATACAATATGTACACAATAATTGTATACTCACGGATAAGCTTTCAAAGCAATTAACTCATTTAAATGGAAGCGTTTGTCTTTAAGATTAAATGCTAGCAAAACTTACATATCTGGCTGTCATTGATTATCCAACCATTAATACATAATAGAGGAACTAGATGAAAAATCAATTGCAAATGATTGAGTTTAAATTAATCATGAGTATATATGAACTACACAAACTATATATACTCAAAGGATATATTTCAAACTAAAGATCCTTAATATATGGAAAATGAACATGGATCAATACTAATGAAACCACAAAACATAGAGTGAACTCCGCTAAATGTGTGTATACAAGGATGTATAACAAAAACATATGCACATATTCAAGTTCGACTATTTATGGAGTTCAATCTATATTTTGGTTCCGAGGAATGCACTAACATATAAAAATATGGTATCGAATGCATACCTCTTATGATTTCACTTTTTCATCCAACTGAGACTAAGCAATATCATAATCAATAAACAAATTTGTCTCATAATTAGATTTATCATTATCACCAAAACCAACTTAATGGAACTTGAACTTACAGAGGTCAAAGATGGATGTTGTGAAGCTATGCGGTCTTTGGTCTTTGCATGTGTAGGTGGGCATGGAGACGATCATGGTCGGTGACAAGGAGGACCAGGACTAAGAGGAAAAAATCTGAGGTCTAGGCAGTAGAGGATGTCATGCGAGGTGGTCGGGCTCACGCTAGAGCATGTGGAGATCAAAGGTTGATGATGCATGGAGAAATTATAGGAGGTGCGATCCTAGAGGCTTCAACACATGAGGATGGTGCATTGATAAGCTACAGGAGGTGTTGTCCCAGAGGCTTTTTCACATGGTGAGTTAGAAGTCATGGATGGAGTCCATAACTGAGAATATTTAGAGTTTGGTTAAAACCCGTGTTCAGAAAGGTTTTGGATCCCTTGGTTTTCAGAAGAGATAAAGTTTTAAGTTCGTGTTTGAGATAGACAAGGTTTGGGATGTTAGCCTATAAAAGCAAAGAGAGGCCAAGGGCTAACGTGACCAGTTTTGAGGGCTTTTGGCAGGAAGGCTTTTAGGGGTGCTTGTGAAGGCACTTTGCAAATCCATAGAAAACCAGCAATAAAGATCATCTTGAATCAATCTAGTTCGTGATTTGCTTGAAGAGCACTGGTGATTACAGGTGGATTGAATCTCACAACAACGGGCAAAGCTGAGCGAGCAGTTGAATAGAACGACTAATCAAGAGGTCGTGCACTAAGCGATCGATCGGAAGATTGAGCACTGAGCAGTCAAAATCTTCACCGATCGCCAGGAGACTCCAGAAAGCGGCGATAATCATTCACCCCACTCTGATTGCAGTATTTGATCCTACACAATCATTTCCATTTCCCTTGCCATTTAATCCATTCTTTCCATTTATTCTTCCCTTTCCATCTTGAAAGCCATAAACCATCATCTGAATGCCATTGATTCCTCTTCCGTTTTCTCTTCCTCCAGGACTTCAAATTGGATTCCTATGACTCCCTTGCACCCCTTCACCACTTCTTCAAACTTTTTAGAGCTCCTAAACACCATCATCATCGTGAGCCATCCTTCCTGAAATTGGTCTTAGCCCCGACTCACGTTCTGAGCACTTCAGTGAATTTGTTTTGCAATCCTTTCATGTCATATCGTGTTCCCGATCCCCATCAACCTCCATGTCAAGTTGATTTTGTTTTTGTGCAGGGAATCATCGTGAATCAAGTTTTTTCCCAAAACCGTTAAAATCATCTCCCATCATCAATTTGTTGCCTCCGGTGAGCCAAAATGAAATTCCTTACTTCTACACCATCACCACCACATCCTCTATGTGTTCCATACTTCTATTTATCCAATGCACTACAGTGGAGGTCCGCCACCATCGCCACCACCATGCCGACTACTCGTCACCATCATCAGCCTGTTCCATCCACTTTCCAACGAAGCTGACCTCACCAATATATTCCACATGCCAAGGTTGTGCCCTACTTATGCGTTTTCTCCGCGTTCTTCACCAGAGTGTTGCCGCCCATGTCAACTCGCATCAGCCACTGCCACCACTGGCCATTGTTCATCATGCTGCCACTAGCCATGCCTTCATCTGGGTTCCAATGACCTGTCTTGCTCTTTAGTGCCACCTCCCACGCCTCCCCTCATTTGCATTGACCACAGCCAAAGCCATCCGTGCTTGTCCTCTGGAAGCTCCTCTGTGTTCCTTTCTTACTTTTCTCTATTCCATCTTTGAGTCAATTACAGCTGAGCCCCACATGTCATACTCCATTCAACTCTAAAAACTAGCCCAAGAAGAAGATGTCAAAGAATATTCTCACGTTTGAGAATTTTTCAGCATTTTACATTCCATTCAATATTCCGTTGGCTCGTTCTACGTCGTCCGAACTCCGAATTGAGTGATTCAAATTTCTAAATTCACATAAAATCCCAATCTACCTTGAAGTTCCTATTTTGTATTTTTATGGTTTATTTGAATTTAGTTGTTTATATGTCGCTTTCTTGTTTTGCATGTAGAGTCCGACACCATTGAATATCTTCCCAATCAGCAGGAAGAAACCCTAGCAAGTATTCCTTGATCATATTGTAAATATATTTATCAAAAGTAATTTTGTTGCTTCAAATTTGATTGCATTGCTATGTTACAGAAAATGATAACTCCTATCTTAAGGTTGTTAATTAATCTGATATAGTTATACTCTCATTTGATGTTGATATCCATGTACCATTGTCACCTTAGGTTATCTTTGTCTTAGTATTGAGATTATATTACTGTTTTCTAAATTTTAGAACGTAGCAATTGCTTAGACAAGCTTATCGGTCATTATAACCCTATGTATGGGAAATGATATTATACCCTTGATCATTTATTTTGAGAACTTGTGGTAATAGGAATTGCCAATGGTTTAGAAAATAAAATAAAATAAAATGTTGAAAATTATTTTAAACTTAGGCAAATGGTAAGATTGGATTGGTGTAGATTGAGCACAAGAACTTGTATTGTGAAAGTACCACCCTCATCAATTAAGGACCGACACTTGTAATTATCTAAATTGAGCACTACCATACAATCACAAGTCTAAATGGTACAATTTGGCCAACTAATTTGTATCGACCCGGTATGGGTTGCACCATTGGGTGGCACACGGTCAAGTGAGCTGGATAGAAACTTTTGACGTGATGGCGTTAGAGGGAGCTTCTAGAGAGGGTGGATAGAACCCCACGTAGTGGAATCCTTGGCTGGTGTAGCCTCATTGGGGAGATACATTGCAAAGGCCTTATCATAATCTCCCCGCTGTACACCAAAGGAAGTGTGCTTATCTAGTGGCAATATAAGATGATTATGTCTTATGGGTAAAGCTGACAACCTCTACATAGTGTAAAACTATTGAAATAGCTGTGCCCACAGTCAAGGTCAGTAAGGTTCACTTTCACCTAGTAGATCCTTGGTTTTGGTTTTAAAATAAATCTTTTGGAAACTCGGGAGTAGTTAGAACTCTTGGGGGGGTTTTGGTGGATAGATAGAACCTATATTTTTGAACCTTGGCAATCAGAGTCTTATTACTAGTGTTGGTGGCTAGAATCTTCACTAAAAATTATTTAGTTTTAGCTATTGCAATTACTTTATTAAATTAATTATTTGGAAAATATATAATGGTAATTGAAATAAAATGATGTTTTGTAGAAAAGAACCATATTATCCTTCCTTTGTTAAGCTTGCATATAATTGCATTTTCCCAAGACTTGTGAAGTTCTCTATGTACTCACATGCTATACTCAAATAAATCTCAGAGAATGAAGACACAAAAGGAGCCTACAACTTCTTCACGCATGCTATGATGAAGGACATCTAGAGTACTAGGTTGCGATTCCCAAGTTAATTGCCTATGGCATATTAATGGCTATCGTTAGAGTTTTATTTTGCTTTCACTATGTTTTGTATGTTTGAGAGGTATTGTAATCTCAGTTGTAATAAGTGGCCATAAGGCTTGTACTCTTTATTATTGTAATAAAGCATTGTTTGATTATGTAATCATCACTATTCAACTGCGTGCACTAGCTTTGATTTGGGACTAGTGCGATAATACATAAAGAGTTTAGATTTAGAAATTCAGTCCCGATAACCTTCCAAATGCTTTTCTCTTGATTGATTTCGCGGTTAGTGCCTTGTGAAGCCAAGCCCGAGTCATCTTCTCCAAGCCTGGCAAGCCCGACCACTGCATCCGCCACATTCTACTATACTCGGTGAGCTTCGTCCAGTGGCTTCTATGTCATGACTCATCCTTTACCTCTCTAATGCATTTCCCTCAGTTGTCGTTATAGATGAAGCCACGAGAAAGTGGGAACACATCATCTTCTCCATTTCTAGCCAAGGCTGTCATTTCTGTCGATTCGAGCAAGCTGATGAGCCATAACTCTATTCTGCTCTTCCACACTATCTCTTGCGTGCATGACAGCTGATGCATACCTTCTTGTAGCCTTTCTCCTCACTGAGTTCACTACCACTAAGTGTCACCCTCCATCGAAGCCGCTCATAGTGATCAAGATGTCCCGATGCCACTCCAATGCCACCAACATCATCTTCATGCTTGTGGTGAGTCGCTGATGCTAGTGCACCCTTATTTTTGGCTCGAGCGAGCCTTCTCCACCGTTGTCACCATTGCCGCCCATGGCGTTGACACAGGAGTCATCATCGCCATTGCTCTGGTGACTATTCGTCCCTGACCCCTCTTCCTCTTCTGCAGCTCAACATCATCGTCCTCCACACCATTCACCATCGGCAAGTGTGGCCAGAGCCATTGTGCCAACCACCCCTATTCTAAGCCGCTAATAGGCCAGGCCCACCTGTCAGGGTGCTAATCTAGTTTAAAAGTTAATTAAAATATTAATAGGATAATTAGTTACTAATGAACCTATGATAGACAGGACCACTTACTGTTTTATAATTAAAACGTGTTTTAAGAATTGTGAGACTGACATGCATGGCCCACATGTAAGAAAGATTTTTGAAAAATAGTTAAAATGGAAAAGTCACCTTCAGTCTTAAGAAAAGTACTCATTTTGTAGAAAAGTGTATTTTGGTAAAATACGCCTTCAATGTCACTCCTTCTCCCTTTTTTTTCCAAGATTTTCTTAACTGAACAAAATTCAAATGCTCATAAGTTTTGCATCTGAACTCGAAATTGAGTGATTTTTATCTCTAAAATTTTATAAAATCATGATATTTCCAAATATTGAAATAATATTTGCATTTTTATCTATTTAAGTTCATTTGGCTCTTATTTATGTTATTTGGCTTTTACCGATTAGATACCGATGTTATGAAAATCTCTGAAGTCGCTCCAGAGCAAGGTCAAGAGTTCAAAGAGCAAGGAAAGCAATCCATTTTACCATGTTGTACCCACATTTTACTATTATGTATGTTGTTTCGAAAACTATTATACATGCGTGTAATTTCATAAAAATTGCAATATGGGTAAGGTCGGTAGTTGTATCTCGATTGTTTCATTGATCCCACCTTGATAAGTGGATACCCTTGATGTTTTCACCTTATCATTATTATCAACTATTGGTGTAATGTGGAACTTGTAAATTAAACGAAGCAGTTGATGCTTAGCCATGCTCATTGATACTAACTGTGCTAGATTGGTAAAGATGTCAAAAATTGCCAAATTATGGAAAAAACTTGAAAATGGTCCAGAGGAGGTATCTATGTTGATTTGGCTAGCAAATAAAAATGGAAACCTTGTTTTAAAATTGGGCGAGTATTTGTAGGGACCGATGCAGTTGCACGAGATGTTGCTCATGAGTAGTCTCACTCAGGTCACCAAGGACTGAGTCTATGGTATAGTTAGATCTAACATATTTATACAACCACAAGTTCCGACCCTATCATAATAAGTTGTTTAGGTATAATCACGTATCTGTGATAGGTTGTAGTTGTGCGGGGCTAGGACAGTTGCTCGAAGGGGTTTCCTTCGCTACAGTGTTGGGGACGAAGCTTACCGACACAACAATGGGTTCCTCGGGTTTAATGGGTACCAACTTCAGGGGCAATGATTCATCAAACGGAGCTAGGTTAGGGTTAAGCAATGTAAAGGCATTGTCACGATCACTCTCATCGGGTACCTTTTTGGTATCGTGACTCATGGTCGACATGGGGAGATGACTGTGTCTTGGGAAAAAATGTAGAACCTTTATAGAGTGTAAATATATTCGAATAGCCATGTGACTTGGTGAATCCTCCACGTCAGTAGTTTTATGTTTTGCAAAACAGTTTGAGGTATGTATGATGGGGAAATCGATGCATAACTTGGGCATCAAAAGGGGTTTGCCATTGTTTTATTATTTAGAGGCAGAAAGCCTCTCACTTATTAGTTGTTAATTATACCATACTATTATTTGATTACCAATGTCAAAAGTTCCTACAAATTTCGGTTGCAATCTATTATTTGTTATTGTAAATGAAAGCTCGCCTTGTGCCAAATAGAAGACTTGGTAGGATAGCCAACTCTCTTGATATAGCCTTATAAACTATATAACCTTTGCTTAAAAGTCTTGCGGAGTACAATTTCATACTCATGATTGTTTGTTGAACAAATTCAGAGGATGTGGAAGAAGAATCGTTGTATGGTTACTTTTACGCCACAGATTTTGGCATGAGGATGCCGATCTCTAAGGTTCAATCCCAATTAGTTTCCTATGGTTGGGTTGAGGCATACTTGATGGAATTTATGCCTCTTTTATCATTATTCTTCTACAAACTTTATGTCATGTGCTGGTTGGCCCTTTTTGTTGTAAAACTAGTCATGTATGACTTAATGTTGGTTGTTAATTATATAGTGCTACTCTGTTTATTTGATCGTGTATGGATGTGATATGAATATTGTTGTATGTGTGTTCTAGCCACTTATCATGGGATTAGCATAGTAAACACATAGGATTTAGAATTAATTTTACAGGTTCGACAATTTTACAAGTGGTATTAAAGCTTGGTCTCTTATTCTATTAGGCTTCACTGCCTAGAGAGAAAAGGATGGTGACTATAGAGGTTGTGTACCCCAGTAAGGTTCCACACTTTGATGGCACAAATTATACTTATTGGAAAGTTAGAATGTCTACATTTTTTAAGACCATGCATCCTCACATATGGATAATCGTAGATGCGGGTTTTGCTACATATATTGATCTACAAAACCTTACTCAAAAGGAAGAGTAAGACTTGCAACTCAATGCTCAAGCATTGAATGCTCTTCTTAACGCTTTGAACATGGATGAGTTCAATAGAGTGAGCAATCTTGAGAATACTCATACTGTTTGGACAACCCTTATGGAAATTTATGAGGGGACATCATCAGTCAAGAAAGCTAAATTGCATAGATTGAGGATCAAATATGAGCCATTTACTATATTGTCTCATGAAAGAATCAATGTGATATATTCTAGATTGAACAACATAGTAAATAAGCTTAAAGGCCTATCTTGTGATCTAACCGATCTTGATGTTATTCGCAAGATGCTTAGGGCTCTACGGGATAAACATGAAACTTTAGTGACATTATTTCTCAACTCTTCAGTCTTGGCAAGAATGACTCCTATGGCTCTCTTGGGTAATCTTATTACCAATAATATGTACAAAAGGGACAAAGAGGAGATCAAAGAGATAGCCTCATCATCAAGCAAAAGAATTCATGCATTCAAGGCCAAACATGAGTCAAGTGATGATGAGTTTGAGGCATGTCAAAATGAGGAACATGAAGACACTGATTAAGAAATGGCTACTCTCATGAGGAAAATAAAAAAAATAAAGAGATGTGGCTCACAAGGTGATGACTCAAGAATAAGCCCATCCTCCAAGACAAAATACTATAAGACTGTCAAGTGCCTCAAAGTGTTCAAACAAAAAGGAGGATGAGCCCAAGCCATCATCAAGAATAAAGAAGGATGGCAAAATAAAACACTTTGATTGGTTTGCTATCAAGGATGATACATCAACCACCACTGATGATAATGAAACTCCATCACTTTATTCCATGTCTACATGCTTTATGGTAAAAGGTAATGATAAGGTAAATAATGATGATGAGTCCTCATATGTGAATTGATGGATATGCTTGAGTAGCTTAATGAGTACCTTGCAAAGGAGAAAGCAAAATTTAAGGTTTTGTAAAAAAAGGGTAGGTCTCTCTTCAAAATACTTATAGTGAGCTAAAAGATGAGCTTGAGTCTCTTTTCCTCAAGGATCTCACTAAGCCTAAGGTGGATATAGGCATTACATGTTATATATTAGAAGATATGCATTGTGTAGTTGCTAGCCCTTATATTGCATCCAAGGTTAGCATATCCACCTCTTGTGATGACTTTCTTGATAGTCCTTGTTGCTCTAGTATAGATACTTGTACTTAATTTATGTTTGTTGAGACTAACTTTGTAGAAGAAAACAAAGAACTTAAGACCCAAGTCACTAAGTTGAGCAATGACTTGGAGAAATGCTACAAAGAGAATGCCTCTCTTGATGAAATCTTGAGCAAGCAAAGGAAGTTGAATGACAAGAGAGGGATTGGCTTCATCCCCAAGAAGAAGGAGAATAACAAGACAAGGCACAATTCAAGACTCTCCAAGAACATCAAGTATTTTAGATGCAACAAGAATGGACACTTTACCTTGGTGTGCTATAACCCAGTAGATGACAAGTCAAGATCATCTAGAAAGAGGCAAACCGACAAAGAGTAAGACAAGAAGATAAGGTATGAGAGCAAAATCCCAACTTGCTACAATTGCTAAAAAAGGGATACATAGGTAAAAATTGTCCCATAGGTAACACTTCTAAGACTATCCTTTATGATGATCATTATTTTCATAGAAAGACTAGAGATGTTAGGGCGATTGCTAGATGTATTAATTCACCTAAAACTATTGCAAGGGCTATTTGGGTGCTCCAATTACTTATGACTAACATTCATAGACCCAACTAAGTTAGGTATAAAAAAGTGCTTAAATGCTTAATAGATACTTAGAGAGGCATTAGAGACTTAGCTCTTTCATGAAGAGGTGGACTCTATCGTAAGCTAATTTGGAGCCAAGCATGATAATGACCTTACTATATCAAGAACCAATGCTACTTTGGTAACAAGTATTTACATTGAAGTATGTAGTCCCTAGCCTTGTGTAGATTGCATTGCATGAAAATCTTTTCAAAAATTATGATCTTGCTCCAATTCAAAAAATTTATTATTGCAATTTTGAGCAGAATGGGTAAGTCGTGCATTAAGAGAGAGTGCTAAATCATAATCATATATATCATATCCCTAAGTTTGCCTAAATTAATTAAGTGTTAGTATTGATTTTCTAAAATTGAGCCTTTTAGCCAAAAGTCAAAAAAAACTCAAAATTATTAGTATATCTTTGAAAAACTAGTTGCAAATTGTATGAAAATGTGTTTCAGAGGTTTTCCAAGGGTTTTCACTCCAGAAAAACTAATTTCAAGTAAAAATGAGTTTCTAACCCAAAACTAGCTACATATTATCTCTTTTGGCTTTAAACTCAAAAATTATGCAAAATTAGTTATAAAAGGAATTAGAAAAGATGTTCAATACCAAAAACCTAGAGTTGTTATTCTAAACAATTTTAGTATTCAAAATTTTTTAAAAGGCCAACTAATCAAAAGTTATTTAGTTTTAAAATTTATCAAAAATTCTAGTTTAACATAAGTGGTCACAATCCTGTACTTAAGTAAGTTTTGTCTCTTGTGCCAAATTATTGACGTATATTTGTTCACAAGGGTATTTATAACTCCAACATGCAAAAGGATACTCAAAAGACCCTCACGTGATTAATTTGACAATCTTGAAGAAATTTCTTGAAAATAACTTTGTTTTGCGAAATGAAAGCATAATTTGGTAAAAGACTATCATTGAAAAGAAATTATTTTTAGTATATAGTTAGAAATGCTCCAAAAGTGGTTTATATTTCTTTGTATAAGTTTTGGAGCAAATTACAACACTTTCTAACTTCTTATTCTCAAATTTCATTCTTCAGCGTGCAATCAGTTTACACCTAGTCTGACTGGACCCCCTCAGCAGTCTGACCGATCCAACCCAGTGGTCTAATCGCTTCTTGTGACCGATCTGACTGGACTAGGGAAGTTTGGCAAATTTTGTCCTATCTGATGATTTCTAACTCTTTCAACAATTATTGTTGTTTTCTCAAGTCAAGTTGATCCTTATTTTTCTTGCTAGCTACCTTCAAGTTATTTCTTGACTCTGAATGTCATTTTGATCTTGATGTGATATTTTTATCATTTAAGTGGTATACTTTTGAAGGAAGATCTCCTAGATCTTTTTGACATCAACATTTGCTTCTCTTGCTTTATTCCTTGCCGAGCATGTCTCTTGTACCAAGCTCCTCTCGTCTCCCCCCCCCCCCCCGTAAGTTGCTTGATTTCAAGTGGTGATTTTTTGAAGATTTCTCAAGTCAAGTGCATCTCACCCTCAACTTTCAAGTGACATCAAGTAATTCTAGTCAAAATTCAAAGTCTTCAAGTGGTGCTTCTTACAAGTGACTTCAAGTTTATTCCTAGTGGGATACACCCCAAAGGTTTTGGATGCTTGATGACAAAGGGGGAGAAATTGGTAATTGCAAATCGGATACAAGGACGGGGGAGAGACTTGCATGTTATAATTATCAAGTGATTAACTTATTTCAAAGAGGTGACAAAGAGAAAAATTGGGATCACAAATTGGAGTTTGCATAAGATTTATGGGGAGTCGAAGAAGCCTTTGTTTGTCAAGGGAGAACATTGTGTAAGGAGTTTTTCTCTAAAAGGGTTTTTCTCTTAATAAAAAGCAAATAAAACATTTTGGGCTTGCTTAAAAATGGGTAAAGTATTAATATTGGGAAAACTATTTTACCTATTTGCCTAAAATGGTTTATGGATTTTGTAAATGCATGATTTCATTCTCATAAGTTAAATTGTCATATTATTCATTTATTGCATTCCTTAAATCTTAAATATAGGTTGAACTCCATAACAAGTCTAACTTAGATATATGTACATATTATTCCAACTCACATACTTGTATGCACATATTTAGAAGGAGTTCACTCTATACTTTAAGGTTTCATTAGTATTGATCAGTGTTCTTCATCTGCACATATTGAGGATCGTTACTATAAAACATATCCCTTGAGTATATAAAGTTGTGTAGTTTATATATACTCATGTTGATTTAAATTCAATAATTTGCAATTATGTTATCATCAATCATCAAAAACGGGGAGATTAAAGAATTTAGACACACCATTATGTGTTAATGGTAAGTTTTGGTAATTAATAACAATCGGTTTGTGGGACTAATATTTTTCATGAGTTGGTGAAATATATTATGTCCCATGATGAGGCTAACTGAGGATGACATCATGTGTTGATCATCATTAAGTCATGGTTCGGGAAGGAGATGTGATCATCATGAATTAATGAGCATTAAATCAAGATTCCGAAGAGGAGATGATTATGAGTTGATCATCATCAAGTCTAAGTGAAGATTATCATATATTGATAAAGGTCAAGCGGTGGTTTGTATCATGTGTTGATGCACAATAAGACAAAGACCCGAACTTGAAGTATTGATTTGTGTTATCAAGCTTCAAGAGGTTGCTCAAAGAAAACATATAACTAGCATAGGCTAAGGATGGTTTTTGGTTTTTTATCGGTCTCGGTTTGTGGTTGGGAAATTGGATTGCTAGTATAGGTTGATGTACTATTAAGAGGATTCTTATCTAGTATATTAAGTTTTATCATATGTTGATAGCTCAATCTCATTTGCTCTAACTCTCCATGGTATTATGCTATTATTTGTGAATATGGTTTGTAAATAGTTGTGCTTTATGCATTGTCCTTATAGCATGTGACTATACTTTGCAAATGTGTTTTGCAAATGATTAAAATCCATGTACCTAGTTCTTGTGGCATGATATAATTTTCCAAATATATTTTGTAAATTATTGGAGTTCATGCATTTTTTTCTTAGCATGGTCTAATTGCTTATTGTTATTTCTTTGGTCTTAGACTATGGTAATGACTCTTTAGGGTTCTTATGCTTTCGAATTAATCTTATGTGTGAGATCATGCAAACATATGGATTATGTAGCCCTCTGAATAAGCTTTCCATAGAGTCCAAGATCAATCAATTCTGACTTCAGAGTCAAAAGTTATGACCGTTTTTCTAAGTATTGACTGTGTTGAAAAATAAGGCTGATCCTACCGCCATTTAAAGTCCGGTGCTACCGCCTTTTTGCCTACGGTCTAACCACCCTTTGTGCCAGCGGTGCTACTGCCATGTAGTTTCTGGTGGTACCAATTTTCCAATGCTATAGCCATTTAAAGTTCGGTGCTACCGATTTTTCGGTTTTATCGATTTCTACTTGGAGGCTGCTTTTTTCCAGAAAGATGTTTTCTGGGATCACCATTTTCTCCAGGATTAGTGCATCTGGGCTTTGTATGGGTGGTCTGATTGGACCCAAATGTGACGGCTAGGTTATGTGCATTAAATGTATAGTTACTATAAGTTATAACAAGGTCCAGTCCAACCGACTTCTTAATACCGGTCACACTGATTATAGGAGATTTTGGGGATTTCGGTCCCAATGGATAGTTTTTGTTGTGGTGGCATATATACCCCTTGCGGCCGGTTGAGGGCAATGTTGTTGCATCCTCTTTCACTCTTTTGAGCTAGTACAAGCTTTTCCTCATTTGTGCATGTGTTGCACCTTATGACCAAGGAGGGAAGTCTCTAGTTGCATGTGTTGTTTTTAGATATGGATTGAGTATCCATCTATGCATGGGTTGCGCTTGGTGAGAGTCAAGCAACAGACTTGGCTTGTTACTCTTAGAGGTTGGTGATTCCTAAATGGCTTGGAGGTGTGAGAACCAATGAGCTCTTTCAAGAAGGTTGTGAAGAGGTCCGGTATTGATGTGAAGGTTGAAGCGCACCTACCTGGAGTGTGAAAGAGTTACCACTAGTAGAATCTATGTGTTTTTGCTTAATTTATGGAGTCGATTCAATTCATTTGGATTTACCTCAATGTGGACTAGAAAAGACTGACAAGTCTTCAAATACAACGGTAAAAAGAGACCATGTCACCTTGTGTTGATCTACTCTCTTGTGCTTTACCTCATGCAATTTACATTCTTAGAATTAGATTATTTGCTTGTCATCTTAGGATTACAAACTTTAAACTAGACTTAGTTTGTTGGTGCACTTAGTGAGACTAGTTTATTTAGACCTTAATTTTGCAAAAACCGTTTTGATTTATGCTTCGACATATAAACTTCAATTTTGGCCAAAGAGATTATAAAACCGCATATTCAACCCCCTCTAGTTGGTATCCTCGATCTTACAACCGCCGCCTGTTCCTAACCCCTCTTCTCCGCCATAGTGCCTCCTTCCTCTCTCTCTGAGAGACCATGTGGTTGTGACCCCATGTGTGTGACGAGTAATTGACAAGGGTTATGAAAAGATTGAGTTTGGTTTGTGCTTTTCGTGCCACGACGACATTTGGCTCAGTCGGGTTTTGTTAGACGGACTTATTACATTTATTCCTTTTCCCGATTGGACGTTTGGGCATTTTATGCTTGAGTATGCTTTATTCATGTTAATGAGGTTTACATGTATCGAGCGGTGCTATTTGATGTGTTTCTTTTCTGTGATGGCTGCAGGACATCGAGGTGGAGTCGTGGCGAGGCACGGAGGATCGGACTAGGCGCGGGTGGTGCCGAGGTCAGAACGGTCAAGCTGTGCCGAAGACGGCGAGGGCTCGAGGTAGCTGCGAGGCTTGAGCGGCAAGAAAGGAGGAAGCTTCCCAGAAGGTGCAGGGGGGCATTTCGGTAAAAACACAAAGCTGCACAAGTGGAAGCAGTTTCGTTCAGGATTTAGTAGGCGTAACGAGTTGGAGACCCGTTAGCCAAAGGCTATAAATAGGAGTGAATTCCTAGTTGTATGCATGGCCTTGGGAGAGAGTTAGAGTTTTACTTTAGTCAAAATAGCCTTTGAAGATATTGTTTTGCTTTGGGGCTTTAGTTGGTGAGGAGTTGTTGAGAGAGGCAGAGCTCTGTTGGTTCTTGTCCCTCTGTGTGTTCCTGTGTACGTGAGTTCTTGGAGAGAGCTCCTCCCCTCTCAAGCATGTAGTCAGTAGATGGTATCTCTTTGATCCAAGCATGTATGGGGATGGAGTGTTGATTCTCTGCTGTAATCTTTCATCTCTACTCAATCATGTATTGGGAAGAATCAATTTTATTTGAGATACATCTGTCTCCTGTTCGTTCTTCGTTTTCCTCTCTGTGTGATTTTCGAGTTTTTGCGATTTGGTGTTGTTTCTTGTTGAGAAGGTGAAAAATAGGTTACTCTGTAATGGGATTATGATTCTAGACCATTTGGTCAGCTAAAACCCTAGAGCCAAGTGTTTAATTTCAGGATCCTTCTCCTACGCTCATGTTCTTCCCTGTTTCCCATTTCTAGGGTTTGAAATGCTTTTCAAATTTCCTTCAAGAGATTGTGCTCGGGTTGTAGTCTCTGTCTCCCAAGGTTATTCCCGAGTTAATCTCCAAGTTTCATGCTCAGAGAATCAAAAATAAGATGACAATTTGATTTTTGAGGAAGTTCTCTGTGAGTTTTCAGATTTTGCCCAAATATGAAATTCTTGATTTTGAGTGTGTTTCCTTTGTCTCCCAAGGTCCTCTTGCTATTTAATTTATTGTTGTGATGCTTTGGGCCAAAAGGATTGGTAGCAAACCCCTGATTTCTCTGTTTTTCAAAAACCTGCAAGTTTCAGCCTCTTTTTCGGCCTGTATCTGAACTTCTGCCTCTGCCCAAAATCCAGGCAGGTCTGACCTGTATTAAACCGGCGGTCAGACTGGGTCTTGGCCGGCGGTCAGACCGCCTTTGGACTAGTGGCTCTGCTCCTACCTAATCAGCTCATGAGGTAGAGGCCACTTCTTCTTCTCATCCAGGACCTCCCCGACATATCCAGAAAGATCATCCTTCCGAGCAGATGATTGGAGATATCTTTGAGCGAGTCACACGCTCAAAGTCTGGCATGTCATATTTCTATCTCCATTCTGCCTTTGTTGCCTCATTTGAGCCCAAGGACGTGTGTCATGTTCTTTCTGATGAGTCTTGGGTCAATGCCATGCATGAGGAGTTAGAGAATTTTGAAAGAAACAAGGTCTAGTCGCTTGTTGAGCCCCCTCGAGGTCACAATATCATTGGGACTAGTGTGGGTGTTCAAGAACAAGCAGAGTGAGGATGGGGTGGTTGTTCGGAACAAGGCTAGACTGGTAGCTCAGGGCTTCTACCAGGTTGAGCGTCTAGATTTTGAGGAGACCTTTGCCCCTATAGCTAGACTTGAGGCCATTAAAATCCTGCTTGCCTTTGCAGCTTCTAAGGGTTTCAAGCTTTACCAGATGGATATCAAGAGTGCATTCCTCAATGGCTTTATTGAGAAAGAAGTCTATGTGAGACAGCCTCCAGGTTTCGAGAACCCCAAATACCCAAACAATGTCTTCAAGCTTTCCAAAGCGTTGTATGGACTTAACCAGGCCCCTAGAGCTTGGTATGAAAGGCTTAAGTCCTACCTGTTGAGTCATGGGTTTGAGATGGGTAAAGTGGATAAGACCTTGTTCATTCGTAGGCATAGCACTGACCTTCTGCTCGTCCAGATTTATGTGGATGACATTATCTTTGGCAGCTCTTCTCATACTCTTGTCTCACAGTTCTCGGATGTCATGAGCACCGAGTTTGAGATAAGTATGATGGGCGAGTTGACCTTCTTCCTTGGCTTCCAGATCAAGCAGACTCGGGAGGGTACATTCTTGCATCAGAGCAAGTACACTCATGACCTCCTGAGACGATTCGACATGAGTGATGCTAAGCCCATGTCAACTCCCATGGCGTCCACAGCTTCTCTTGACCCAGATGAGGACGGCGAGCCAGTTGATCAGAAGTAGTATCGTAGCATGATTGGCTCCCTCTTGTACCTCACTGCCTCGAGACCGGACATACACTTCGCTGTGTGTCTTTGTGCTCGGTTTCAGACTTCTCCTCGCGCATCTCACCGCCAGGCAGTGAAGCGCATCTTTCGGTACCTTCGAACTATCATTGACTATAGTATCTGGTACTCGTCCTTGTCCTGTCTTTCCTTGAGAGCCTACTCGGATGCTGACTTTGTTGGCTGTAGGATAGATAGGAAGAGCACTTCTAGCACTTGCCAATTCATTGGCACTTCTCTTGTTTCCTGGTCTTCGAGGAAGCAGTCCGGTGTTGCACAGTCCACCACAGAGGCCGAGTACGTTGCTGCCGCTAGTTGCTGCATCCAGGTGCTTTGGATGGTCTCGACTCTGCGGGACTTTGGGTTAGTTGTCGACAGTGCTCCACTCTTTTGTGATAACACTTCTGCGATTAACATTGCTAAGAACCCAGTGCAGCATTCTCGGACTAAGCATATTGATATCAGATATCACTTCCTTCGAGACCATGTGGAGAAGGGTGACATAGTGCTCCAGTTTGTGGAGAGTGACCACCAGTTAGCCGATATCTTTACCAAGCCTTTGGATAGCTCTAGGTTTTCAGCTTTGCGGGGAGAGCTTAGGGTGGTTTGTCCTTATGGACTGCTGTGAGGGGGAGTTTTTGTGCTTCATACTTTATCATGTTATTATGCTCTTACTCCTTTCTGTTGCATTGCATATGGGTGCATTGGGTTAGTCCTTCTAGCATTGATTAGAGTATTTTTCGTGTCTAGTTGTTTAGACTTTTACTCTTATCTTGTGATTCTAGAATGCTGCTTATTAGCTGTTTCTCTTCTCACTAGGTTGAGCTCACTCACTTCTTATAAGATCTAGCAAGGGTTGGGCCACTCTCGGGTAGACAGGGTACGTGTTTACTCCTTAGTCTGTTAGATGATCATCTGATAGTCCTAGAGTCATATGGGGTAGATGAGAGTCAGTCTGAGCTATAGTTTCCTCTATATCTTGTCTATACTTTAAGGACTGCCTTTTCTGATTTCTTTGCCAGCTTCTCAATTTATCGCTTTGGTTCAGGGGGAGTTCATTTGGGAGCTTCTAGATCTTAATTTTGTCATAACTCAAGTTGAACTAAAAGTTGCATCACCTGTTGAGGGGGGGCTGGATTTTCTTGCATGTCATTTTGCTACATGGAGCCTTGATTATTATCCCTTCATGACATGTTTACATTGCTTTACATCCTGCCATGATTTGTGCTTCATTGCTAGATTGATCATGACTTTATATGTGTAGTTAAGTCTTTGCCATGATAGGTTGATTAAAATGCTCAACTTGAACTAATTCATGTCATGTTAGCTTTTGACACTAGTCTTTCTTTAGTTATCTTTTTATGATTCATGCCATGTCAAATGAGCTGAGTTGAGTCTTGAATCTATATTGAGCTTTAGATTGAGCTATGTTAGTTCCTTGATGAAACATGAGTTAGTATAACCTTTTAAGAAAGCAAAAAGATCTCTTTTATGCGAAACAATTGATCTCACCAATTCTTTCTCATGAGACGGCTTGCCATTGCACTAGGCATGAACTCAGGAGGAGTTTTGGATGACCAAGACTTTCTTCTTAAGTTTCTAGCTTGGAGTAGTCGCATAAGGCTTGAGATCTAGCACATGACTAAAAATATTTGTTGGAAACAATCATGAGCTTTAAAAGAAAAACTTATGTCAAATGTGCTCAATTTGCTTAATTCCACATAGAACAAGTATTTAAACAAATGATTCATTTTCGGACTTGTAGCACTCTAAATTGACTCAATGTTACCTTCTTGGTTTCACTTATCTTATTGACATGGCCTGCATCATCTTTGGATACCTCTACCTAGACTATACTCATGGTTGACTTGACATGCTAAGGAATTCGCCTAAATTCTCAGATTATGACTTATTTGGCTTAGCTTGTCTATACATGCATTGTCATGATCTTGATAGCACTCCGATATGATATGGCTTGATGTAATTCTCATATGGTCATTTTGGATAATCTTCATGGCTCTAAATGCTTAGAATAAACCAACTTCAGCCATTTCATCCATTTTTTGTGCCTTATTCTCTCTTTTGCATCATTGATGTGTTTATTGCCAAAAGGGGGAGAATAGCGGAGAAAAAGCCATTTGGGATCCTTCTAGAGCTTTGGAGAACAATTTGCTCTTTCTTTTGTAGCTCTAGTGTTCTTTTGTCGACATGGTCATAGCTTTCTTGATTTATCTTGGACCATGTTTGGCTCTTTTTCATTTTCTCTTTCAAACTCAACTTTATGTTTTTTCTGGGTTTGTCAATATACTCATCAAGGGGGAGATTGAGAGACCATGTGGTTGTGACCCCATGTGTGTGATGAGTAATTGACAAGGGTTATGAAAAGATTGAGTTTGGTTTGTGCTTTTCGTGCCATGACGGCATTTGGCTCAGTCGGGTTTTGTTAGATGGTCTTATTGCATTTATTCCTTTTCCCGATTGGACGTTTGGGAATTTTATGCTTGAGTATACTTTATTTATGCTAATGAGGTTTACATGTATCGAACGATGCTATTTGATGTGTTTCTTGTCTGTGATGGCTGCAGGACATCGAGGTGGAGTCGTGGCGAGGCACGGAGGACCGGACTAGGCGCGGGTGATGCCAAGGTCAGAACGTTCAAGGTGTGCCGAAGACGGCGAGGGCTCGAGGTAGCTGCGAGGCTTGAGCGGCAAGAAAGGAGAAAGCTTCCCGGAAGGTGCAGGAGGGACGTTTCGGTAAAAACGCAAAACTGCACAAGTGGAAGCGGTTTCGTTCGGGATTTAGCAGGTGTAACGGGTTGGAGACCTGTTAGCCAAAGGCTATAAATAGGAGTGAATTCCTGGTTGTATGCATGGCCTTGAGAGAGAGTTAGGGTTTTACTTTAGTCAAAATAGCCTTTGGAGAGGTTGTTTTGCTTTGGGGCTTTAGTTGGTGATGAGTTGTTGAGAGAGGCAGAGCTCTGTTGGTTCTTGTCCCTCTGTGTGTTCCTGTGTACGTGAGTTCTTGGAGAGAGCTCCTCCCCTCTCAAGCATGTAGTGAGTAGATGGTATCTCTTTGATCCAAGCATGTATGGGGATGGAGTGTTGATTCTCTGCTGTAATCTTTCATCTCTACTCAATCATGTATTGGGAAGAATCAACTTTATTTGAGATACATCTGTCTCCTGTTCGTTCTTCGTTTTCCTCTCTGTGTGATTTTCGAGTTTTTGCGATTTCGTGTTGTTTCTTGTTGAGAAGGTGAAAAATGGGTTGCTCTGTGATGGGATTATGATTCTAGACCATTTGGTCAGCTAAAACCCTAGAGCCAAGTGTTTAATTTCAGGATCCTTCTCCTACGCTCATGTTCTTCCATGTTTCCCATTTCTAAGGTTTGAAATGTTTTTCAAATTTCCTTCAAGAGATTGTGCTCAGGTTGTAGTCTCTGTCTCCCAAGGTTATTCCCGAGTTAATCTCCAAGTTTCATGCTCAGAGAATCAAAAATAAGATGACAATTTGATTTTTGAGGAAGTTCTCTGTGAGTTTTCAGATTTTGCCCAAATCTGAAATTCTTGATTTTGAGTGTGTTTCCTTTGTCTCCCAAGGTCGTCTTGCTATTTAATTTATTGTTGTGATGCTTTGGGCCAAAAGGATTGGTAGCAAACCCCTGATTTCTCTGTTTTTTAAAAACCTGCAAGTTTCAGCCTCTTTTTCGGCCTGTGTCTGAACTTCTACCTCTGCCCGAAATCCAAACCGGTATTAAACCAGCGGTCAGACCGGGTCTTGGCCGGCAGTCAGACCGCCTTTGGACTTGCGGTCAGACCGGCTCCTCCCGAGCGGTCTGACCGGCCATATCTAACTGGTCTGACCGGCCCTCTTTCGCAGGATGTGCTATTTTTGTTTTCCTCTGGGTTGCGCTTTCAGGTTTCCTCTTACTGCGTTGTTTTGCTATTCTTCATGCCTTTCCAGTAAGCTCTTGATTTTCTTTTCATAGCTTCTTCTAGCTATTGGAAGGAGAATTGGTAGTTGTTGCTTTTAGGGGACGTATTTTTAAAGTCGACATTCACCCCCCCCCCCTCTGTCGCCATTTTCGATCCAACACTCTTAGCCGAGAAATTTCGATATTTGACACTGAATACGTGCGCCTCTCAACTTTTAACCCCCAATTCGCACGTCTTTGAAAATTTAACCCTGTCACTGCGAATTCTTTTTGATTCAAGGGATTCTCTTCATTTTCGCAGTGACAAGTGTCAAAATAGAAAAGGAGATAAAAATGAGGAAATCCCTTGAATCAAAAGAATTCGTAGTGACAGGGTTAAATTTCTAAAGGCGTGCGAATTGAGGGTTAAAAGTTGAGAGGCACACGTATTCAATGTCAAATATCGAAACAGCACCCACGTGTGACAGCACCAGTGCTCTCCCTGCCTGTCACCGTGCCCTCCTCTCGTGCTCCCATATCCCCTCTCTCCTTCTCACAAGCCTCTCTTCCTTCATCTTGCCAACATCACTATCGTTTCCTCACCGCCATCGAGCTACCACGCCCTTTCGTCGCTAAACTAGGTGGGTGAGACGGGGGAAGGGAGACTAAGGAAGACAACGAGGTCGCTGGGGTTGCGGAGATCGAAGGAATAGAGGAAAGTGGAGGAGGGGAAGAAGGGAGGTAGTAGGGCACAGGTGAGGGGGTATCGAGGAGCTCCTTGATGAAGCCTCTGGCGTAGTGGGGGCAGAGGACATCGGCATCACATCGGGGGAGACGGGAAGCAAGATGGAGACATGCGGTTGCATTGGTGGTATGCGCTGGCGATACGGCAGAGGTGAAGGAGGCATCGACGATGACATGGCCGATGTCATTGATGCCAAAGGATGGATGGATTGGAGAGGGATATCGAGCGAGATAGCCGATTAGGGTTAATCATCTGTCGCGGTGATAGGTTAAACGGTCCATCTGCGACCCATCAAGCTAAATGTGCCCGATCAGAGTGTCATGCTTGGGTCCGCGGCTAAGCCCGTAGGTCAACACGGCTCATAACCTCCTTGTGTCATGCTTGGGTCCGCGGCTAAGCCCGTAGGTCAACACGGCACATCCCGTTTAGTTAACCTGGCCAATAAGATTGTGCCTTAATAGACCATGTCTACACAGAGCCATGCTAGACAGTGTCGAGTGACCGTTTTGGCTAGGTCTGATAAAAAGCAACGACATTATGTGCGTTCTTTATGGCTTTTAGCCCTAACACAACCGTTTGTGCAAACGAACAGAATATCGATAAACTGTTTCGAAAAACTACTCCGATAAATCACTTTAAAATAATAATGAAAATTTCATCTTATTTATTTATCGGTACGAAACCATTTGCCATAAACTCCAAATTCAAACAAACTATCTGCCGCGTGTAGATGCCCCTCGACTCCGAAGATAAGCATTACTATTCTCGCACGAGTTTCAGCTTCCCACGGCTCCCAGGTCCACGTCAATAAACACATCGAATTGCGCGAAGCAAAAGCAAAACACAACTAGGCGTCCAAGCAACCGCTTCCTCCCTTCTTCGCGTCCCCCTCTCCTCCTCCTCTGCTCTGGTCTGGTCTGGTCGTCTCGTCTCCCCTCTCCTTCCCTTCTTCTCACCGACCGATTCGAGCCGCCGCATCGATGAATAGCGCCGACCCCGCGCGCGGCCGCCTCGCCGTGCTCTCCGCCCACCTCCTCGGCGCCGGCGCCGGGGAGGCTGACGTGGCGGCGGGGCTCGAGAGGGCGCCGGTGTCGGCCTCGCAGGCGGCGCCCCCGGGGACCCGCGCCGGCGCGCTCGCCGTGGTGGACGCGAGGACGGGGAGGCGGTACGAGGTCAAGGTCTCCGAGGAGGGCACCGTGCGCGCCACCGACTTCAAGACGGTAACTAGTAGCAGTCTAGCCTAACCACCGGTTCCGGCGGTGGGTTGCGGCGTGATCTGTGCTATCCGTGGGGACCTTGGGGTTCTGGAGTGCGGTTACGGTGATGGAGTAGGCTGAATTTATTCGTGGAGTCCGGGTTGGATTAGGATTTGATTGTACTCGGCTTAGCTGGGCGAAAGTAAAAGGGCTTAATTTTGGTACGAACTTCTCGTCCCAGTTTAGTAGTTTCGGCGTGGAACTCTTGAGCCTGTGATCAGATGATCACGCAATGGGTGATGTACACCTATTTTCTAAAAATTTTGATTGAAGATGACAGAGATCAGATTTTAATTTAATCGAGTTCATAAAATTGAATACAGTGGAGCCAGCAGTCTATAACTCTATATATGCTAATTGTACATGAGGTTGAAGTTGAGTTGATAATA
The DNA here is from genome assembly GCA_017311315.1 of Dendrocalamus latiflorus. Classification (NCBI taxonomy): domain Eukaryota; kingdom Viridiplantae; phylum Streptophyta; class Magnoliopsida; order Poales; family Poaceae; genus Dendrocalamus; species Dendrocalamus latiflorus. Next base: position 40,728,192 of record CM029639.1, on the reverse strand, counting down.
CGTACAAGCTCATAACTTGTTCTAATGGAGTCATTTGATCATTTCCAACCTCACAATAGTTACAAGTGACAGCATGGTTTTAGGAGAACTTTTCTGATTGACCGACAGGTATTGCTTCCTACGGAGCTCTGGAAGGCGCTACTGATTTCTTTGTTATTTCTGCGAATATATTGGCATTATTGTCCATAAATTTGTGTGATTTGGCAGCATCAAATTTCAATCAAACATGCCAAAAACTCAATGCATTTTACTTGCCATGCTTCATTTGCAATGTGAAATCAAACTGTAAGACAGAGAAATTTATTCTTTTTGTGATATTTTGTAGATTACCACTGGAAAGGATGACAAGGGTCTTAAGACTTACGATCCTGGTTATCTCAACACTGCCCCTGTGCGTTCGACCATCTGCTACATCGATGGGGATGAGGGAATTCTTCGCTACAGGGGTTATCCAATTGAGGAGTTGGCTGAAAGCAGTTCATTTGTTGAGGTGGCCTACCTCTTAAGTAAGTACTATCAGCCTTGCGTTCCTGTTTAATAGCAGGGTATCTTTGCCGTCTTGTAATTGTTGGTTGAGGACTTATTGCATTCACAGTGTATGGGAATTTGCCTACTCAGAGTCAACTGGCACGCTGGGAGTCTGCAATTTCTCAGCATTCTGCTGTTCCTCAAGGACTCTTGGTATGCTTTGTTGCCTTTTCTTTTTATAGCCTTGATGATTGCAATGTATTCAGACAAGTTTCGGGCTTGACTTGGATTACAAAGTAATACATGTGTGCTTTTTAATCTTGACAGGATATCATACAAGCAATGCCTCATGATGCTCACCCTATGGGAGTCCTTGCCAGTGCAATGAGCACACTTTCTGTCTTCCATCCAGATGCAAACCCTTCTCTTAGAGTAAGTACTTTCTAAACACACCAATTGGGGCAGATGGTTCTTTCACATTGTTCTACTTATTGTGATAGAATCCACTGAAAATTTGAATTTATAGTTGTCATTATCTGAATTTGTTTGGTAGTTCTTCATATTTACTCAATTGTGTGTTACCATCTCTTACGTGTGTAACAGTTTAAAGTCGCTCGATGACATATTCTACTCATGTAGGGTCAAGATCTTTACAAGTCGAAGCAGGTTAGGGATAAGCAAATTGTACGAGTTCTTGGGAAGGTATGACAAAAAACTGATTTTTCTTTAGTTAATGTAATTTTTTTAGGATAGTCATACAGCCGATTAATATTTTCTGTTTGTCATGCCAAAAATAACTTCCGAATTGCACAGAACCTTATGACGCAAATTAATGGTTCTTTCTGATTTTTGTTAAACATTTGGCTTAACTTTCTATATCTGACTATCTGTTTAGGCACCAACAATAGCAGCTGCAGCCTACTTGAGATTAGCAGGAAGGCCTCCTACCCTTCCTTCAAATAATCTTTCTTATTCGGAGAACTTCTTGTATATGCTGGACTCTTTGTAAGTCACATCACTTATTTGTATTTTGTTTTTCCCATATACATTTATTTTCTTTATATTTGAAATTGCTAAACAATTCAAATTCGTGACTTCAATATTTGCATATTTCCCTTTTTTAATGTGTTGCAGGGGTAACAAAGCATATAATCCAAACCCCCGACTTGCTCGGGTTCTAGATATTCTTTTTATTCTTCATGCTGAACATGAAATGAACTGCTCAACAGCTGCTGTTAGGCACCTTGCTTCAAGGTAAATCATGTCTCTCATTCTCCTCACAAATGGGAGTAGGAAACTGTTGCCTAATTAGCTATGCTATTTCTATAGTGGTGTTGATGTCTTCACTGCTCTTTCTGGTGGTGTTGGAGCTTTATATGGCCCACTGCATGGTGGCGCAAATGAGGTAAAATACATTTGAGCGCTGGCCCCTCTTGGTTCATGCATTCAAGCTTTATAGTTTTTCTACACATTCTATTCGACAGTCATCATCATTGGAAACTAATCATAAAGCTAAGAAGCAGCTTATTCTACTTACTATATAATTTGTTTTCTCTGATGGCATCATCGAAATATAGCTTTCCTCTTTTAAGAGCTTTCCCCATATTCTTGTAAATTTTATGTTTTTTTAGAATGGGCTAAATGTTATTTTATGTATGCCAGGCTGTTCTTAAAATGTTAAATGAGATTGGAAGTGTGGACAATATTCCAGGTTTTATTGAGGGAGTGAAGAACAGGTGATATATACCTCTTGCCTGGTTAATATTTTCTGGTGTGGATGGTAGTCTTTTCAATGGAACGAGTTTTACTTTTAATACCTTCTTGATATGCTTTTGGACTTGTTTTAGAAGAGTTCTGTTCATTTTCCAGGAAGAGGAAGATGTCAGGTTTTGGGCACCGTGTGTATAAAAACTATGATCCTCGTGCTAAAGTCATCCGTAAGTTAGCAGAGGAGGTCTTCTCAATTGTGGGACGGGATCCTCTTATCGAGGTTAGCTATTCCTGTTCTGATTAGCCATATAAAAGAAGTATTTCTGAGAACTTACCATCATTTTCACTAGTGAGATATTTGGGTAATGCTCTCATGTTGCAATGTGGAACAACCAGGAAACAGAGTTGCTCTGTTCGTGCTATGGGTGCTAAATGACACTAACTTAGCCATATGAAACGTTAATTTTTGCAAAGAATATACAGTAAAAAAACTTTCTTTTTCCAAAGGGTGAAAATTGACTTTGTGGAACTCAGATGGAATGCAATTTAGATTAGTTCCACTTTTGGGATCTGAAACAGTTGAAAGAAACAAATTCAATAGACTTAAATCTTTTGAGCGTTCATTGTTTGCCATCCATCTTTTTATGAACAAGAGAAAACAACCTATTTTATGCTACTCAGGTCCTTGAAGAATTTAAACAGATAAAACATATGCGAAAAAATATCAATCATTGCTGTCGCACAGTTTCTTTATCGGCGTATACTGGTATACATTAGTATGCTTTTAGCAGTGTTATTGCAGAAGGTCATTAATATTTATCCTGAAAAGAAACACGAGTTCAACAAGCTAAGTTTGCAAAACTTTCATCACTTGCATAGTTATGTTGCAGTCGCACAAGTGCTACGGTTGTTATCTGTTTGAACATTTTGGCTTTCCTGGTTTTTCTATTTCCTATTAGAATATTGCTAAGCTTTAACCATTTGATCCATCATACTACAGCTATCCAAGAAGAACGATTGCTAGGGTCGTATTCGATCCTTTCCATAATGCCAACCAATACACAATGTGCTTGAAATATATTGATTAGTCTAGAAAGGTTCATCGGCCAAAATCTACAAATGGCCTAACACTCTTCAGGTTTTGATGGTCTACCATATTACTAATTAACTAATTTTTGTCTACAAACACCTAAGAATTCTACTATCAAGAAAAAAGACCTAAGGATTATGGTCTGTTCTTGAAGTGGGGGTTCTGTACAGCATGGCTATCCGTGTGCAACTGCAATAATGATTTGGCAAGTCCAATATACCCTTATGATGCTTTCTGATGCAACACCAGGTCGCTGTTGCTTTGGAGAAGGCAGCACTGTCAGACGAGTATTTTATCAAGAGGAAGCTGTATCCAAATGTGGATTTTTACTCCGGCCTAATATATAGGTACATCAGTTGGGAGGCTATTCTCTCCTTTCCCCCTCTCCTTTTGTTATTGCGGTACTTAATTGTGATTTCATTGGTTTCAGGGCAATGGGATTCCCTACAGAATTTTTCCCTGTTCTGTTTGCAATTCCTCGCATGGCTGGTTGGTTAGCACATTGGAAAGAGTCACTTGATGACCCCGACACTAAAATTATGAGGCCCCAACAGGTCAGTAGCTAGCGTAAGACTTATCTAGCACTGTTTTTTCCCTGGTTATGAACTCTAGGACAATCATGATAACTTCTTTTTGGAGTGTTTGGCAACTTAGTCTTTCTTATCAATCAACACTTGAGGCAGCTTGGAGTTAATTGTCATTCGATGCAGTGATGGGAAATAGATTGTTATATTTTTATATGCTCCTTTTCTTTTAAATATCGTTTAGCTTAGCTAACTCTTCCCCGAGCTGTAGCAAGGATTTCTTATGACAGATGCTCCTGTGTGGACTCTTGGAATGAATTCGTTAATACGGAAGTCAGTCAACAAATTCCGCCTATACTTTTACTTAATCTTGTCTTCCCAGGGAATTTTTTTGTCATATTCTCAAAGTGGGTATTAAGTCATGCAGTTCGGAAAATGAAATAATCTAAGATACAATATTAGTGACTTGGGTGGCCAGATTTTCTCATACTTCTGTAATTGTTGTATTGGTTTGTAATTTCTTCAGGTATATACTGGTGATTGGCTGAGGCATTACACCCCTGTCAGAGAACGAGTGCCGTCAAGCCATAGTGAGCAACTTGGTCAGATTGCTACCTCAAACGCAACGAGGCGTCGCCGTGCAGGTTCTGCCCTGTAGGAGAGCTGAATGATACACCATCCAGCTTACACAATAAAGCACACTACCATCCTTACGCCCACAATGCTACAGCTGCGTGAAGCTGGAGTAATGCCATCAGAACACTGCACAGTTGTCATGTAAAGATGGAGCATAAGGCATGTTTTGTAATCGCAAGTCCCAACACACCTTACTTTCTGTGCTGAACTTTCCTAAGCTTGGAAAATTAAGATATATCATCAAGTCCTTCGTTATTGCTTTGCATGAGCAGCTCTTGTATTGGCAATCTTGCCCATTTGGCTTACTACTCTACAGAAATTTTTCACACTATATAAGTCCTACATAATAATAACAATATTACTCCCGGGGGGGTTCCGGCCTCCTCGCGCGCCCACGTCACCCCACGCCCGCGTTCCGGCTGGCGTCGTGGCGTGGGGTTTCACGTACGGCCGGAGGAGGTCCTGTTTTTCAAAAATTATGTAAAGGTCTTTTTTCCTCGCGAAAAGGTCCCTGCAAGTTTTTTTCCCTAAAAAAATTTTTTGATAGCGCCCCGCGGGTTTCCAAAATTAACCCGGAAGGTTTCCCGGGCGGGGAGGGCCTCCACGTCGGCATCTCTCGCCCGCGCGCGCGCTCTGTCGGCCGCGTGGCGGGAGAATCTTCGTACGGCCGGGAGAGGCTATTTCCTCCAGTTTTCCGAAAATTACGTAAAGGTCCTTTTTCCTCGCGAAAAGGTCCCTGCAAGTTTTTTTTAAAAAACAATTTTGGATAGCGCCCCGCAGGTTCCCGAAATTACGTATAGGTCCTTATTTACTTACGTACAGGTCCTTACAAGTCCTCGATTTTTTACGAAAAAACCCTTTAGCTTTCTCGAAAATACGTATTTGCCCTCGATTTTTTTTTAAAAAACTCCTCACGAATTATCGCCTCTTTTACTTCGGTACACACGGTGGCTGGCGCGGCGTGTCGCCGCGCCTATGAGGCTAGTAGTATCAATGTGGGGTCCTCGTCTGTCCTTCACCTCTCTCACCGTTCCCTCCACCACAGCCCCGTCACCACGCTCTCTCCCCGTTCCTTCCCTCTATCCCGGCGATTGGATCTGGTAGGAGAGCATGCGGCTACCAGATCCGGTGGCCATGGTTGACGAGGACAACCTCCAAGCCTCCCAAAGCTCCATATGGTGACGACTCTAGGCGTCCACTGCTCTGGTCGTCTTCCACTCCCACCACGCGTCGTCTTGGCCAACTGACCTTGGGCCATCACCGGATTCAGTAGCGTCGTCCCTTCTGCATCCTCCCGGAGGCGGCAATAGCGACGGTGAGTGGTGACTTAGGGGGAGAGGAGAGAGATGCAGTTTTTTTTATTGCTTGTGGCCAGAGCGTAAGACTAAGACCGGCTCATGCCCTTAATGCGCAATGTCCAACCTTCATATTGTATAATGTTGACCATAAAGAGATCAGCTCATCTCGCTTGCTTTTTTACTACTATGGATAGTGGTGTCCAAATAGATCGTCTCTAACGGGTTAGCCCACGGTCTATTATTATAGGCACAACACGACTGTCCACGAGCCAGGCCATCATGACACCAAGGGGTGGGTCGTCGCCTTGACCCACCGTGTCGACACGGCATGGCATGAACAGTGGCATGCCTAGGCACAGCATGGCACGGCCTACCAAGTACGTGTGATTCCACACCTGCAGCACCCTCTTCTTCATGAAGTACTCCGACATAAAATTTGATGGGTCCATGTTGATAGTCCCGCATACAGCGAGGACATAAGGGCATGACTTGTGAAGGAGCTTTGGCTTGTTACATGTGTAGCTAGGTTCATTCACATGATCTCCAAGACACACCTCGTGGGTAATAAGAGAACAAACAGCCCCAAATCTAGCTTTGTCCTGAAAGAGTACGTCGAAACGATGCTCCATATTGCCCATCACGAAAACTGTATGCGACTGACCCTTCTCGGTCTTGGCTTGCATCTGTAATCTTCGAGCAGTACGATGTATGTGGGTTGGCTGCATAAAGTGCCACATTTGCATGCCTTTCACAGAAATATCTGATTGTACCTTGCAGAACGCCTTCGACAATAGCGATGAGGAGCTGAGAACAGACGCCCCTCAGAACCCAGTTATACACCTCCACAAGATTAGTCATCATTGTGTCATACCTCGCACTATCCATGTTGTGTAACAAAGACCACTTCTCCAATGGTTCAGCCTCAATCTAATAGGACAAGCACTTGATATTCCTCGAGGTCCTCCACGCCACACCCAAAGAGTCAACCTCCAGCAATGGTGCAAGGCGTTTGGGTTGCACCGCTCCAGGAATGGTCGGACGTTTGTTCCTCTCAATGGCCTACTTCCTGGTGTGCTCCTCCAACATCTCCCACGGTGCATTAAATTTATGCTACTGGTTCTACATAACCAGCCTCTTGAACAGCTTCATCAATGGTTACTACAGGAACTGCTTGAAGAAGTTGGCCCAGATGGTGAATGCATTATTTGTTCCTCATGTTTAGCCAAGGGAATGGCTCCTCCGGGTCTTGCTGAAGTTTTCTTATGGCCTTCATCATCCCAGGATGGTGATCATGGACTATGCAGACATTAGGATGTGCCCTAAGTACTCCCACCTTCAGATATCGAAGGAACTACAATCAGCTATCGAAATTCTCACTTTCAACGAATACGATAGCGAAGGGTAGAATCTGATTGTTGCCATCAACATAAATTGCTGTCAAGATCTGCCCCTCGTATTTCCCTGTTAAAAACATCCTGTTGACTGAGATCATGGGTAACATATGCTTGAAAGCATCGATGTAGGCGTCGAAGGCTAAGAAGGCCCTCTACAAAATCATGTAACCTGACGTCTTCTGGATAGCTTATCCTTCACAGCAATGTATATGCCCAGGTTCCCGTCCCACAATACCTTGAGCATACGAGAAGGGTTGTCATAAGCTAACTCGAAAGAACCGAACCTCCTTTTCAAAGCCTTCTGCATCGCACACCATGCCTTGGTATAGCTAATTTTGTACTTAATTTTTTACTCGATAGTCACCATAATGTGCTTGGCCTCTAAGTCCTTCTTTACTATATCACCGTACATGAGATTGACTATGAAGGTGGACGTTAAGTTGCGATGCTTCGGTAAAACACTACTGACCACACAGGACTGCGGCTCCACCTCTGAGACAATCCAGTGAGTCTCGTACTTAGATTCGCGTGCATGCACACACCAAGGACAACCAACCTACTCGTAGACCACGGTGTACTGATCCTAACTAGATTTCAGGACCCAAAATGTCCATTGTGTGGACAAGACCACAGCTTAATGACATCCTATAGTGGTCTCTTGTCAGCAAACATTGCATGAAGCTAAAGCTCTATACCATAGTACTCCCACGGTGATGCATGCTCGCCGTGCATAGAAAGACCCTCAGCATGCATAGGCTCAGCTTGCGTAGTGCGATCTTCCTGATCTGCCTCAGCAACATCTGCATCCACCTATCGGGTGGTGTGCGATATTCCAGTTCGGCCTCCGCAACATAGCCCACAATGTCCTCTTGATGAAGCACGTGTTGCGCGTCTGAGCTGCTCTCATCAATCGAACCTTTTGTGACTCCCTTCGGACATAGTTGCATGAGTAGCACATACTCGTAACCATGTCGCCGGCAACCTTCCACAAAACCCTTCCATGCAATCGTGCGCATCAGTCTCCTCAACTCTCACCGAATATGCATGACAGACTGACTCCAAAGCTCATGTAGAATGACACTGCACACCTCGGCATCCAAGGAGAAGCTGCGTGTGAGCCAGCACAGGACATCTCCGATTAGAGTATTCTCTGCGTCTAGGTATACCATACTAACTTACCGGAAATCGTTCAAGTCAACACCACATGGACCTTCATAAATGGTATCAACACCATAATGCACTTTTAATGTTGTGGGTTCGGACATGACTGATTTCTCACTACAAATATTACCATTTGTCAATATGCATTCACTAAATACGTACTAAACAAATAAGTAGCCACACGTTGCCTATATTCAATTAGAACAAGAATGAATGAGGCTATTACCTTTACGTGAAGACCTTTTCTCCTTATCAACGAGCTTTCTTCGTCTTCCTCTCTAACCTCACAAACTCCTCTCCTCTTCTTCTCTCCTTCTCCCGAGCTTCTCTCCTCTCTTTCACTCCTTCTCCCGAGCTCCTCTACATCTCCCCCTTTCCTTCTCTCCTGAGTTTCTCTGCTTATCCTCCTCTCGCGACCTTCTCCCCCTCTTCACTACCCCTCTCCTTCTGTCCCTCTTTTTTTCTTCTCTCTCAAGCTCCTCTCGTTCTCTTCTGTGAGAGAAATCGTGAGGGGGTCAGGTCAAAAGGAGCTGACAGTAAGTAGTCGCTCCATGGTTCACCTATATCGCCCAACTGTAGGGTAATAGATGGCTATTTTTGTAAAATAAAAAAATATAGATATATTACTGTAATTCAAAATAAAAAATAGATTATTTAGAAAAAACAATTTTGAACTCGTCTATGTTTCGCTTTTATTTTTGGTGGATGCATCCAACTTTTAATATGCTTGCAGTTGGGGCATAAATATGATGTGTCAAGATAATTTCTTTTTTGTATGAAGAAACTCATGTAAAAATATATGGCTTTGTGAATTTCTGTGCGCATATAACCTGAACAAAATTTCTTTTTGCGCGTGCGATCCTCGGGTGAATGACCTTAGTGATCGGTCGCAGAATGCTTGGACTTCCTGTGACTTTGTTTTCTTAGTGTGCTTCCGAAAATTGTCTTCCTTTTGTTATAGACAAGGTGTTGCCAATCTGCCAAGTATACATGCAAATTGTCGTTGTTGTTAGATGTGTTCTAGCTTAGTTCCTATCTTCTAGCTTTCATAATTTAGAATTTATTTTAAACATATTGATTTTTAAGACGTTTTTTCTTTGTATTGTCTACGAAGATATTTTTTATTTTTTATTTTTTTAATTAAATATTTTAGCTAAAAGCTAGCGGCTGCCACATGATATTTTAGTCAAAAAGCCAAAAGCTACCGATGAACCGCAGCCGAATTAAACCGGGCAGCCAATCTGCGCGTGTCGAAGCTTTCTTCCTCAAGACTATGCGAGTTCCCCACTTGCGTCCAAGACAATATGTCCGATCAGGCGAGATGTTTTGACTTTTGCCCTGCACTCGTCGTCTTCCAAGATCCCCCAACTTGTGCCAAAGCTGCGGGTGGGTGGCGGCCAACTTGCTCTGGTCCAATGGGCGGTGCACGCCAAGTGTTTGACGAAATTACCGAGCACACAGGTGCACGCCGGCCGCCTGCCTCAGCGTGCCAAATTTGTTAGCTCGACTTGGGGGGGCAGAAGTTTTAGTCGCTGGATTCTTGCTCTTGGTGATAGCAAGATCCTTACTCTCTTCGAGAGGATGACACTTGGAGATGGGGCAATTTTCTAGGTTTATTTCTTACACAATGTCATGCCAACCTGAGGGGTTGGGGATACAAATTTATAGGCTGTTAACCAGCCAAGCATATGCTAAGATGCTAGTCTAGATGCTAGTCCAGATGTTGTCCTAAGATGCTAAGATGCTAGTCTAAGATGCTGTCCTAGATGCTAGTCAAGATGCTGTCCTAAGATGCTTGTCCTAAGATGCTGTCCTAAAGATGCTTGTCCTAAGATGCTGTCCTAAAGAGATGCTAACAGCCAGTCAAAGATGTTGTCCTTGAAGGGCAGCAAAAGCCAACACAGAGACTTATCCATCACTCACAGAGACTTATCCATCACTCTCCCCCTAAGTCTTGTGTGTCTCCTTGTGAGGAATCTGAGCCATCCCGATCCTGGTGCGAAGCTCCTGGAACTTGATCCGCCCAAGAGACTTGGTCAGGAAGTCGGCGAGCTGGTCTTGGGTGTTGATGTAGTTGGCCCGGACACTCCCTTCATCCAGGCAGCTTCTGATGAAGTGATACCTCACCCGGATGTGCTTGCTGCGCTCATGGAAGACAGGGTTCTTCGCCAAGGCCAAGGCGGACTTGCTGTCCACCCTGAGCTCCACTGCCTTCGCGTCTCTGCCAAGGAGATCGCCAAGCAGCCGAGCCAGCCACAGAGCCTGAGTAGAGCCTCGCAGCTAAACAAAGCCACCACCTGCTGCTTGACCGACTGCCAGCTGATCGGACACTTGCCGAGGAAGTACAGCATCCCGCTGGTGCTCTTGCTCGTGTCGATGTCGCCGGCGTGGTCGCTGTACCCGATGAAGTGCGCCGCGCCGGGGCACCTTGGGTAGTGCAAGCCGTAGTCGGAGGTGCCCGCGACGTAGCGGAGGATCCTTTTCACGGCCTGCTGGTGCTCCGTCGTCAGTCACTGCATGAACCGGCTGACGTAGCCGACGGCGAACGCCAAGTCCGGTCGCGTGTGGACAAGGTAGCGAAGGCTGCCCACAATGCGCCGGTACTGCGTCGCGTCCACCTCCTCCGCCGTACTCTCACGACTCAGCTTCAGCCTCTCCTCCATAGGAGTGTGGGCTGGGTTGCAGTCGGTGAGGCCGCCCAGCTCCACGATGCGCTTGGCGTAGGCAGTCTGGCGAAGAGAGATGCCGGAGCTGTCCTGGTGGACCTCGATCCCGAGGTAGAAGGAGAGAGGCCCGAGGTCGCTCATCTGGAAGGTGGCCTTCATCTCCGCCTTGAATGCCTCGATCTCCTCCCCTTGGTACCGGTGATCACAAGGTCATCGACGTAGACGCCTATCAGCAGGGCATTGCCTCCCTTGCCCCGCCGGTAGACCGCGGCCTCGTGAGCGCTCTGCTGGAATCCCATTTGCTTGAGGGTGGAGTCCAGCTTGGCGTTCCAAGCTCGCGGTGCCTGCCGCAAGCCGTAGAGGGCCTTGCGCAGGCAGAGGACCTTGCTCTCCTTGCCGGGGATGATGAATCCCGGCGGCTGGCGGACGTAGACCTCCTCCTTCAAGTCGCCGTTGAGGAAAGCGGACTTGGCGTCCATGTGATGGACGCACCAGCCCTCCTGGGCTGCGAGGGCAAGGAGGAGACGCATGGACTCCATCCGTGCAACAGGCGCGAAGGCATCGTCGAAGTCGACTCCCTCCTGCTGGACGAAGCCACGTGCCACGAGATGCGCCTTGTGCTTGATCACCTCTCCAGCCTCGTCTTTCTTGAGCTTGAAGACCCACTTGAGAGAGATGGCGTGGTGGCCGGCTGGAAGATCGGCCAGCTCCCACGTCTTGTTTCGCTCGACGGCGTCCATCTCCTCCTGCATCGCGGCACGCCATGCCGCGTCTCTCTCCGCCTCGGCGAAGGAACGAGGCTCGCCGTCGTCCTATGCGAGGTGCAGCTCCGCCTCGAAGTCGCGCTGCGCCAGTTCAGGGACCGGCTGCTCGCCGAGGAGGTCGTCCACGGTACGGTAGCGCAGAGACTCGCCGCCGTGGTAGGCGTCGATGCGATCCTCGTCGTTGGACAGCGGAGTGGCGAACTCCACCGTGCGCTGCTCGTCGTGGGCCGAAGCTGCCGGTGCCGAGCCTGAAGGAGTAGGCGCCGGTGTAGGAGAGCGAGGCGTGGCCGACGGTGCTGGCGGTGGACTTGCCGGAGCCTGTGGGCTTGCCGTAGCTGGTGGTGGCGGTGGTGAAGAACTCGCCGGAGGTGGTGGCGAACGAGGTGGTGGGGTAGGCGAGCTCGGTGAAGACGAGCTGCTGGCTCCCCCGCCTCCTCGAAGTGGACGTAGTCAACGACGAAATCGCTGGTCGTCGGAGTCGAGCCGTCATCCACCATCTTGCCCCACGTCCAGCCTCGTCCTTCGTCGAACACGACGTCACGCGTGATGCGCACGCGCCGTGTCGTAGGGTCGAGGACGCGGTAGGCCTTGGCGCCCTCCGCGTAGCCGATGAAGACTCCTGGCGTGCTCCGGTCGTCGAGTTTGCCGACGTGGTTGAGCTCCTTGACGAAGGCCAGGCAGCCGAAGACACGGAGGTCGCTCACCGCGGGCTTGCGCCCGTGCCAGGCCTCGTATGGCGTCTTGCCATCGAGGGCCTTGGTGGGGGAGCGGTTAAGCAAGTGAACGGCAGTCATCACCGCCTCACCCCAGTAGAATGCCGGCATCCCTCTCTGCTTGAGGAGGGCGCGGGCGGTGGCCACCACCGTCTGGTTGCGGCGCTCGACGACGCCGTTCTGTTGCGGGGTGTACGGCGCGGAGAAGTGACGATGGATCCCCTCGTTGGCGCAGTACGCCGCGAACTCAGCCGCCGTGAACTCACCGCCGTTGTCCGTGCGTAGGACCCGAAGCTTGCGGCCGCACTCCGCCTCCGCAGCAGCTTGAAGGCGCTTGATGGCGTCCGCCGTGGCTGCCTTAACGTCGAGCAGGACAGCCCACATGTAGCGGGACACGTCGTCGACGAGGAGGAGGAAGTAGCGCCGGCCTCCAGGTGTAGCTGGTGTCACGGGGCCACAGAGGTCACCGTGTACGAGCTCCAGCTTCTCCTTGGCGCGGAAGCTCGCCTGGCGAGGGAAGGGGAGCCGCCGCAGCTTGGTGAGGACGCAGGTGTCGCAGAACTGCTCCACGTGGTCGACGTGCGGCATGCCCCGCACCATCTCCTTGCTGCCGAGCTGTCTCAGTGCCTCAAAGTTGAGGTGCCCAAAGCGCTCGTGCCACCTCCAAGCGTCGTCGTCGCGGCGGGCTGCAAGACAAAGAGGTTGCGCCACCTGCGCGTGAAGGACGTAGAGGCGGTTGCTCCTGTTGACCTTGACGAGGAGCCGGCGGCGATGATCCCAGATGCGCAGCACCCCGTGCTCGATCTCCACGCGCGATCCGTTCTCATCCAGCTGTCCCAAGCTGATGATGGAGTTCCTCAACGCGGGGATGTAGTAGACACCGGTGAGCAGCCGGTGCTCGCCAGTCTTGGCGACGAAGACGACAGATCCGACGCCCTTGATCTCCACGGCGGAGGCGTCGCCGAACTTGACGGTGCCTCGAATGCCTGAGTCGAGCTCGGAGAAGAACTCCCGCCGCCCGGTCATGTGGTGGGTGGCGCCGGTGTCGATGCACCACCCGTCGGTCTTGTCGTTGCCGGAACTGTCGCCGAGGAGGGCGTGTGCTTTTGGCTCGTCAAGGTGGAGGAGAGCCGCTGCGGCCGGTGCCGCTGGAGGTAGTTCGATGCTCGCATGAGCAATGAACAGAGCCGGCTGCTCCTCCTCCTCCGCCTGCGCGACGTGGGCCTGACCGCGTCGTGGCTGTCGACAATCCTTGGCCCAATGACCAGGCTTGCCGCAGTTGTGGCAAGAGTCGTCTCGTGCCGGCTTTTGCTTGCCAGCGGCGCCGCCTTGGGCGCCTCCACGGTCATCACCCTCGGCACGTCCTCGCGCCCCTGCCTGGGCGTCTTTGCGCGGCTTGCCGCGCTTGCCACGCTTGCGGCCGCCTGTCGTGGAAGAAGGCTCCCCCTTCTTCCTGTCACCTTGGCCGGCAGCCCACTGCTCCCGAGTGAGGAGGAGCTTCCCGCCAATGGTGACGGGTCCCGAGAGACGCTGTGGCTCATCGCTGTCAACGACCTTGAGGCGACCCAACGCCTCCTCGATCGTCATCGTGGAGAGGTCCAGCAGAGACTCGATCGAGCGAGCCATCTGCTTGTACTTCTCGGGGACGCAGCGGAAGAGCTTCTCCACAGCTCTCTCCTCGCCGTAGGTGTCGTCGCCGAACTGCACCATCTTCTGCAACAGAGTGTTGAGACGGAGAGCAAAGTCATCAACGTCCTCACCTGGCTTGAAGGCCAGGTTCTCCCACTCCTTGCGTAGTGTTTGCAATGTTGACTTGCGGGCGCGGTCGCTGCCGATGCATGCTGCAGCGATGGCGTCCCAAGCCTCTTTGGCAATCCGCTTGTTGGTAAGCGAGAACTGCATCTCGGGCGGGACTGCAGCGATGAGAGCATCCAGCGCCCGTCGATCCTGGTCGTAGTCGACGTCGCCGTACCGGACTGCATCCCACATATGCCGCACCTGGAGCTTTACCCTCATCACCGCAGCCTACTCGACGTAGTTGGTCTTGGTGAGGGTAGGCCACCCGCCGCCGGGGCCGACGTCCCTGACGACAGCCTGGTACTCGTGGTGACCACGGTACCGAACCGGGGAGAGAGAGCCGCGTCGCCTGTGAAGGCCGCGCTCTCCGTCGACCCGTACGCTGCCGCCGTGCGTGCCTCCTCCAGGAGCGCCGCCGGCGCGTCCGCGCCTGTCTGGGCTGCCGCCGCGCTCGTGGGCGTGCGCGGCTGCCCACTGCGCCGCTCGCCCTCGCGCTGCCTCCCTCTCCAGCAGCTCAAGGTCCGCGTCGGCGCTATCATCAGCAGAGATGGAGCTGCTGTTGCTGCCGCGCAGAACCTCGACCTCCGCTGCTGCCGCACGCACTGCATCTGCCGCCGCCGCTGCTTCCACCTCCGCTCTGGCTGCTGCCAGCTCCGCCGCTGCCAGCCTTGACGCCCTTTCCGCCGCCGCAGCGGCCTGTGCCGCCGCTCGCTCGCGTTCCTCTGCCACAGCGAGTTCGGCTTCCTGCCGCCGCCGCGTGCTCGAGGCGACCGAGCGCTGAGACTGTCCTGCGGACATGGCGCGCCACCGGGGGACTGCTGCGTGGAGAGAGAGCTGCCTCTGATGAGCTGCTGCTCGTCTGAACAGGGGGGAGGAGTGAGCAGAGGCAGCCGGAGCTGCTGCTGCTGCTAGTTGGGGCTGCTGCGAGGCTGGAAGCGACGCTGGAGAAGGGATTGAGCAGGAGATGCTCAGGCTACAGGATAGTACGGCTCTGATACCACTTGTTAGTCGCTGGATTCTTGCTCTTGGTGATAGCAAGATCCTTACTCTCATCGAGAGGATGACACTTGGAGATGGGGCAATTTTCTAGGTTTATTTCTTACATAATGCCATGCCAACCTGAGGGGCTGGGGATACAAATTTATAGGCTGTTAACCAGCCAAGCATATGCTAAGATGCTAGTCTAGATGCTAGTCAAGATGCTGTCCTAAGATGCTAAGATGCTAGTCTAAGATGCTGTCCTAGATGCTAGTCAAGATGCTGTCCTAAGATGCTTGTCCTAAGATGCTGTCCTAAAGATACTTGTCCTAAGATGCTGTCCTAAAGAGATGCTAACAGCCAGTCAAGGATGCTGTCCTTGAAGGGCAACAAAAGCCAACAAAAGCCAACACAGAGACTTATCCATCACTCACAGAGACTTATCCATCAAGAAGACAGTGTTTTAGCGTGCAATGCATGCTTTGGTGGTAGGCGTGCGAACAAATGTCCATGGCGCATTGCGCAGCCTACTGTCTTAGTGTCTTGTACCCTGTGGCTTGGATTTGGTTGGCCAGGACAATGGTTTTGCAAAGCTTCCAAGGGCCAGAAATGATTAACAAGCGACAATTGGCAGTATGGCATGCTCGGAGATGATGGTTGCGGGCGGTTCAGCCATTCAGGTGCTAGAAGAGGCGAAGAGCTCAATGACTCATGAACTGGAGTTGATGGGGCGTGGTGAAAAACCTTGGCCTGCTCACTACAATGATCTCAACAAACACTGGCATCTGTTCGGTTGCCGATAAGTGATACATATCAGGTGCTGGAAGCAACAGTTGCAAATTGCAAAGAGCAAAATAACTATATGCAATCCATGGCCTGCCTGCCGCAATGTTGATAGCAAATGCTGGCATCTGTGCGCGGCAAGAAAGATGAGTGTCTCAATTGCTGATAAGTGAAAAGTGTCAGGTGCTGGAAGGTTGGTAGCATCAAAGTGGGCATGCACGGATGCTTGAGGATTGAGTGGTAACCTCCCAGCACCTATGAGAGCACTTGGAGCTTGAAAAGACGCCTCCCTTTTTATTTTTGTGCAATTCTGGATGATTTGGTCCTTGGTAGGTTTTATAGTTCACAGGACAATGTGTTGTTCTATGCTCTGTGATGTTCCGATTGGATATTGCAACAACTGAAAAATGCTTATTTGTGAATGCTTAATGTTTGCCTTGTTACTTTGGTACCATTTATTTATGTTTGCTGTTTCTAGGGAAGCAAAAGAAAAAGCACATACAATATGTCAACACTTCTAAGTTTCATATATATGAACACAGTATTGTGCTAAAATTTGAATTGTCCTTGCATTTTCAGTTGAAGCACTCAAAGGTGTAGTAAGCAAGCTTAACAAGACAGATTCGGATTTCAGTGTGGACCCAGGCGGTTCATCTGGAATTTGGAACATTTCCAAGGGACTTCTTATCAGTAATTTGATATGTGATCGTTCATTTAAGAACCACACGGAGTGTCATATTATCAGCTTGTAAGACACGCCCATTATTCTATTATTTTGTTTTGCTCTGAAATTGTTCTTATCCAGAATACTTCAATTGCTGCCTTGTCTTTCATTTTGTAGTCTAATGTTATTGCTTCATGCCTTTGTTTATACACATTACAGGCAGTTTATGCGTCAGAATTTAGTGGAGTCCTACCTGAAGAAGTTGGCAACCTTACTTATCTGTGATATCTGTAAGTGCTTCCATCAGGCTACCTGAGTTTCAGGATATTCACTGTACATCAAGAATAAATGGTTTGTATTCCTTGCAGTGATTTGTCACACAACTTCATTCAAGGACCAATTCCAGCATCATGGGCTAGCTTACCTGTTTTTAATCTGTTCGTCTTGCACAGTCCTCGTCACATTGTCAGAAGTATGGATGTAAGCTGTGTCATTTATTCCAAATTCTGGCACAATTACAGGTCTCTCCAGGGAAATCGCATATCTGGAACACTACCTAAGGAGCTTGAACGCATGCCCATGTTAAAATCTATGTGAGTTATGTCTGCACTGCTATTACAAGCACCAGCAGCTTGCTTGGACAAAACTGAGACGGGAAGAGCTAACTCTGGTTACCTATTAACCAATTGACTGCAGACAGCTAGAAGGCAATCAGCTTGAGGGCCCTATTCCACCAGAGCTGGGTAACATCATCAGTTTGGTGAAATTGTAAGCCCTTATTTTTGCTAGTTCGAAGTTCTTGTAGTGAGACTTTTTTATTATTATCCATTGGTAGATCTTCGAATAAATATAATGGTTTCTAGTCCTTGAAAAGACACAAAATAACCAAATTCAAATGTTAGTAAAGGCTCATCAATACTCACAATACGTGTATTTCTGGCACACCAGTTAGACTAGGCGCTACTTGACTCTTACACGGTTAACATTCTTCCTACGCTTCGAAACATTTCTTTTCCTAAAGGTTTGGAGCAATTGAGGCCTATCAAATTTACACGATGCACCCGTAGTCTGTAGTTTGGCCGGCTCTTTCACATTGAGAAATGCAAATTAAGCTAGAAGCACACAACATCAACACAGCTAGCAACAGCCAGGACTGAAACATATACGGCACGCTCATGTTGGTTTTTGCTTATGGGTTTTAACTTTAGTTTATAAATAGTAATAACTTGTAGAAAACTTTGTAGAGAGATACTCACGTGTGATTTTGATCGATACAAATAAAGTCACTATAGTATGTACTACAATCAACTAGTAGATCTCACATTGAAAAGACAATTTATTTAAAATCTAGTAATTATAGGAAAACTATTTTTAATAAAAAACATATTTTAGAAACCAAAGCGAACAGGATCAGAGTAGCCGAAAAGCGACCATAGTCGACACCAAATTAAACGCAACCATACATCACAAAGCTAACAAGCACATTCACCTAACAAAAGCTAAAAGGCTAAAGTTGCACGGATTTAGCTACAATCCCAAGCTTGTCTCCCTCGTCACCCCTAAGACCAAACTCGCGCTGCTACAATGTCCGAAACATAATTTTCCACATATATACTTTCGAGGCGATGGCTAGGCGAAATTACTAGAGGCAACCCCAGTCGATACGCCATGGATGGATAGCTGCTGCGGCAGGGTTTAATTTCTTTCCTCAACCGGATACAATACATTCATTCAATGGAAAAAATTGATCATATACCCTCCATTTAGATGGAAATTGAGGATTTACTCTCCTGATTCACGTGTCAGTGACTTATGATGATCCCACGTGTCATTGAGATGTGGAGGATAAATCCTCAATTTTCCAACTAAAGGGAGGGTATATGATCTAAACTCCCCATTCAGTGCCCTGCGGTTAGGTGGAGTTCATCCTGTTCATGCTCTTGAGGAAAGAGCCGCTCTTGGTGATCTCGCGCAGAGGCTTGTTGGTGAACCGGATGAGGTTGTAGGCCCATGCTCCGGCCACCGCTCCGGCGACCGGCCCCACGATGTACACCCAGATCGATCTGTACTGGCCTCCAATCAGCGCCGGACCAACGCTTCTCGCCGGGTTCATGGATGCTCCCGAGACGGGCCTGAAAGAGACACATATCATGAACTTTTGTTTTTCCAATCATCATTCCATGTCACGCAAATATAGGACCATGAATAAAAATTACATTTTATTCTCTCTACTTTTTTGCTTGATTTTCTAGAATATATGTTGTCAATTTTTTAAAAATTTAACCATCAATAAATTAAAACTATCTAGATTAGCTATACGAAAATTAAATCATTATATTTGTCGTTAAAAATACTTTCATAATATTATAACTTTATTAATATATCTTAGTGTAAAACTATAAAAAGTACAGTTTTGCTATTGCACAGGCGACTGAAATTTTTTTATCTCTCAGTCACCCGAAATTGCACTCTTAATCAACTGAAGTTGCAACCCCACTCCAAAAAATCACCTACAACTTCAGGTGATTGAAAGTGTAATTTCAGGTGACTGAAAGATAAAAAAATTCAGTCGTCAGTGTAATAGTCATTCCCTAAAAAGTAGTGATCACATTTGTATCTTGAAAACCATAAAAAATCAAAAACATTAAGTAAAAAAAAGAAAGGAGTATACACGTGCAATGTAATCCAGAAATGCAGGTAAAAAAGAGGCGCGCAAGACCCACTTTTTCTAACCCTGTGTAACTTTTCCACACAAGTCAGAAGCATGCATGCAGCACCATTGGCAGTGTGTTCACAAGGCCTGCACGGTCCTTGCATTATGTTCACATTAATGCTTGTGCACTGGTCTACACCAACCACCGCGACGCACACTCAAAAGCCATAGCCATGCAATGACTCCTCACATGACAATCTTTATGGCTCCATAAACCGCTGCTAGCTAAAAGGACAGCCACGAGCCACCGCAAAGAATCTTCGTTTCTTTTGACAGGAATATAGTAGTGTTACGAGTCTGAAGTGCTCCTACTCATGTGGGTTTTCAATACCGGTTTAAGGCCTTGTTTGTTTCCACTTAAGATTATTATAATCTAGCTTATAGGTGGGGATTATATAAGCTAGCTTATAATAATCTGGTGGGAAATAAGCTGTCAGGTGTTTGACAGCCTGGATTATCAGAGTTATGGATTGTTGTATTCGAATGTTTAAAGACTACAATGCCCTGGGAGAGAGAGGCACGGGAGTTGAGGGTTGGATGAATGGCAAAGGTGGGTAATATTCCTAAAGTTTTATGGTCATTAAGATAAAAGGTGGATCTATAAGCTAAAATAAGCTCCTTTTTTGAGTTTATTAGATTACAATAATCTGGGCTATTAGATTATAATAAGTTACCTTATAATCTGGACTGTTTGTTTCCACTTATGATTTATAAGCTAGATTATAATAATCTTAAGTGGAAATAAACAGGGCCTAATTTTTTTTACCGGAAGGATAGGTACAAGCCATAATCCTGATAATAAAAAATTTTCTGTGATTTTTGGCCCAAAATTTGCAAACAAAATTTGTATTTTGAACAAATTTTGGTCAAAAATTGGTTCAAAATATCTTTCAAAATTTTTGAAAACCAATTTCAGCAAAAAAATTTCTACATTCAATAAAATTTATGTGAAATAATTTTTTTGAAGCCAGCTTATAATTTTATCCGGGAACCGGTATAGCCGATAAAATTGATAATCAGCCGATTATCAAAACCATGCTCACGTGTAATATACTAATAGTCTGATAGTATTATAAATGAAAAAAATTTACAGGTGTTTTTGGAAGTTCTAGGCCCTACTACGTGGAATGCGTGAACTTTGTTTGAGATCGTGTGGGCATCACTAATTCCTGCAAAATTCTGATGAAAGTATGCGTTGGAACGAAGCGCTATGAAAGATGGAGCTAATTAAGGTCGCAAAGTGTAATTACCCAGCGATGAGCACGTTAAGCAGGATGGTTGCACCCACGGCCAGCCCCGCCAACTCCCCGATCTGCATGCACAGCAACAGAGCGATTAGATTAATATAGGAGGTTTGCTAATATAATCCATGTTGGTTAATTGTAGGGAGTTAGTTTGTTAATCTGCTGCTTACGGCTCTGTTGTCGGTGGCGACGCCGGAGATGACGAACATGAGGTAGAAGGTGATGATGAACTCGAGGACGAGCGACTGGACGTCGGAGCCGGCGGGGAGCGTGCCGGGGAAGTGCTCGTGGCGACCGCCGAACATGAGGCGCAGCGTGCCACTGGCGAGCGTGGCGCCCAGCATCTGCGCCAGCACGTACGCCGGCACCTGCCTCCACGGGAAGCGGCGGCAGGTGGCGAAGGCGAAGGTGACGGCCGGGTTGAAGTGCGCGCCGGAGATGTGGCCGACGGCGTACACCATCACCATCACGGCCAGGCCCCACACGATCGCTACCCCCGGGAACGTGATCTGGCCGTTCTTGCTCTGGTTGATCGTCACCGCGCCGCACCCCGCAAAGATCAGGAAGTACGTCCCAAAGATCTCCGCGATGATCTGCTCATGCATTCATTCGTGCGCAATTCACTCATTTATCACTCAAAATTAGTCAAAATTTGCGACTTTTTGGCTTGATGCAAACAAGCTAGCACTCCTGCTAGGCGGGTGGCTAACAGTTTGGTGTCACAAATGCTACCATGAATGTGCCATTTTTGCCCACCATGCACCCCCTAGTCCTAGCACACCATAATTAGATGTTTTTGTTGCCATGCTATACATGCTATGTGATCTAGATCACCTCACAACTAAAGATCATGCATGCAGAGCCAACTACTACATCAAGAAGATCAGTGAAAGATCATTTCAGGGAGGGAGACATGGCAAGGAGAAAGAAGATATATAAGAAGCCAACAAGGGATGGATAGTCTTTATGCACGGACGCCTCACCTTCTGGATGAAGGGAACAGAGACGGCCAAGCCACAGCCCTGGTCATACTCCTTCCTCCCTTCCTCCATGGCCCTCTGCTCATGAGCTCCATTCGTCTGGGAGTTCTCACCTCCTCCTGCCATCTCCTCTCTCTCTCTCCCCCCCTTCACCGCTCGGATGGGCACAGGAGTTAACCAGAGCAGAGGCAAGTGATCAGTACAGAGGCACCAGGGCGAGAGAGAGAGAGAGAGGTAAAAGGGCACGGGCTTAGCCAATGACCCGGGCGCCTATTTATTGGCCGCACCTACCGCCCTCTTCACGTTGCTACGATGCTTTTTTTTTCTATGGTTTATGATTAACTGTGATTTATATTAGTTGGTCTTAGTACGAGTGTTCGTGCGAACGTACTGAAAGCCGATAAACCGTTTTTAAAAGATTATTCCAATAAACCGCTTCGAAATGATGAAGAAGAAATCGTCCCGTTTATTCATTTAAGAGAAACTATAAGCTATAACATGGAAAAATAGGGTTTATGCCGTTTGGATTGCCAAGCCCAGGATCTCCTGGTTGGTGTGTTTTGTTAGTATCCGCTAATTAGTAATTATCCAGAGATTGCCGGTGGATGATTATTAAGTTAATCAGCATTATCTTTTTGTTCCTGTGGTGAGGGGCATCAAGGGCCAGAAGAAGTAACAAATTGGGCGCCCAAAACTGAACTACCCACCAGAGAGGGAAACAGAGTACTTGCTGAAGGAACCTTATCAGAAACGTACTGCTGTTGATTGTCGATACAGATTGTGTGACATGACTACTTAGATTTGGGAAAAGTCATGAAATATTTCTAACTAAATTCACTACTTATGTATATAGAGGCTGACATGTGTCCCTTGTTATCAAACCATGGCGCAAGAAAAACCTATCAGCAGTTGTTCATGCCAAAAAAAAACTGTTTTATATGCATATGCAATTGTTTTGTGCATTAATTGTTATATGTGCTTTTAGACCTGTGGCTAAGAATTGGATTTTGCTCTCTTCAACACGAGTCTACATCTCTCCAACGTCCAACCCACTCTAGGACGACTTGAACCAGTAACCTCTTACACCCAAATGTACAACGATAATCTTGTCGCCGTGGGAAAATTCCATTCTAGACGAAATATCAATGCGAAGTAATAACGAATAGGAATGGATCTTAAGACAAAAGATATGTGTAACTCACATATTAATTAACACGTCAAAACAAAACAATATTAATCAAAGTCAAATTACGAAGGTAAAATTCTACTAGTTACGGTCTACTCCTAAGGTATAGAAAACGTAGATGCAAAAAAGTAATAGAGGTTAGTGTGTGTGCGTTTTTCCGTCAAACGGTACAGGGTGCTTATAGCCTAAAATAGCTGACTCAATCTTGGATAGTGCTTCACAGTGGCGGAGCTGGGCCTCGGGCCATTGCCCCGGGCAATGGCCCGAGGCCTAGCCAAAAATTCTTCATTACACAATACTGTAGCTAACAGGCCATAATATGATTTTTGGGTTGTCTATAGACTGGGCCTGAGGCCTAGCTCATTCCTAGCTACGCCCCTGGTGCTTCAAGTCTCTCTCTTCATATCAGCTCAACTTTTCCTTAGATAGAATCTGTGTTCATCTTCAAATCTTCTTGCTTTCAATCTCCTGTTGATGCTTTCCTTCTTTGTATCCGCTTTTCCTTAGTCGTCATCTTTTGGAAGCTTCTTAGCATAGCCGATGTTTGATTCTAATTTCTGATAAGTCCTGATTTTTCTTTATAATTACGTTAAATACTAAAAATATTTGGGCGACTATCTGACTGCCCAAAATCTGACGGCAACAAGTTGTAACCACGAAGCTAACACATATGAGAAATTCAGCGTCCAACTCCCTCGCATGACCGTGTAAACTCAGGAAGCAATGCTCCGCGTATATTGAAGGACAGGCTCTCCTCACCGTCCTAATCATCTAATCAGAAATCAACACTTGGAACGTGAGAGTGATCGCCAGATCCATATCTTCCTACAAGACGATTTCGCCACTTTAATTTCGGCTATTCAATTTCCAAACCGGACAGTTGAGACAGCTAGAAAAGGTCATGATCGTACGGTTAAAAAACCAGAGCCAGGAACACGAACCTGATCGATCAGAGGAAGGGAGGTAAGGTACGCCCGTGGTTCAACAAATAATCGTTGTCGCCATAGTTTTAAGGTTGCAATGAATCATTGATCGGCACATCAATTTTCAACGTCTCTAGTAAATGCGACTATGCGAGTGGAGTAGTACCACTTCATGGCGATCCAACAAACTGGTGTGGCCCGCTTTAATTGGTTTAAATAGGGTTAGTGTTCACAATTTGGTGTATAATACATTAATAATACTCATATAATACTCCGTATTTTTAATAGAATGAGACAAAAAAAAAGATAGTAGAAATGCAAGGGAAAGCTAGCACACAGCTTATATATACATTGCAATTCTGTGCAACATGTGGAAATTTTGTTTGTCAAATTAGAAGTGGTCAAGTTGTTTAGTTTTTTAATTTGTGGATAAAGTTTCCTATTCATGCTTTGCCCCCATTTTTCCATTATCTACACAAGATAATGGCTGTAATTAATCTGCTCCATAAAAATCAGGGGATTGTGGGCTCGTAGAACCATGCTAGTTTTTCTTCATCTTATTATCTTAAACATAAAACTATACCTTCCTTGGTCAATGTTCGCATTTTCTTTTTGAGAGAGAGAGAGAGGCCATTATTTGAAAAGATAAAATTGCATAAATATTGTCATCTCTCCTCACCTAAAAAAACATATGTACAATACACCTCCAAAAATTTATGAACTACGTACGGGATTGGTATTCATTTTTTTTCTATGATTTGGGTAATCTTTTGCATGATGTCGTGCAATGCGTCACCTCGTCATGAATGCCGCACGGGTACAACGACAAAGTTAGCACAGTACCAAGATCCGTAGCAATCGTGCATGCCCGTACCTAGATCACCGTTACGTGCCACGACATGCAACAGCCGGAGGAGGCGTTCATTCCCCTCATGCGTATGAACTTTTGTGGGTGAACATACGAACTTTTCTAGATTTATGTGGAAGTTAAGGGTTCGTCTATGTATTATTAAAAAATTTGATTGCACCACCACCTCTTAATGCTTGTGGATTCTTGTCGTCCCCACCATCTCCAACGCTCACCATCCTCCTCCTACTAGCAGTTGGTAGCACCACCGTCACCTCGCCGCCACCAAACCATCCTCCTCCTACTAGCAGCTGGTAGCGCCACCGTCACCTCACCGCCACCTCCTATCGGTCGTCCCATCACGTTAGTCTCCCTCTAAATCTGAGTCTCAGTGAACCCTAAATTCTAACCTAATGAACCCAAGCCCTAATAAGATGAACACCACTTTGCGCTGCTATCACTGGAGAAGACGGCCTTGTGACCAAAGCATGAAATCACAATATCAGCAATTTGGATGATTTGTACAAAAAAAATTTACCCGACAGATGTACAGAAATTCCAAGGAAGTTAAAGCACCTTCGTGCAAAACTATAGTGAATTTTTGTGTTCCATACAAGGCCTATGCAACGGGACAACATGCCGACCCTATTGAGTATCGCACTTTGATGGCTTGGCCCTTTCTCATCTCTACCTCCAAACATATTTGATCGAACAAGTGGAGAGAAAACCCGGCGTGCAGCACTCTCACCAAGAAGAAACTTATATGCTGGGCATGTATGAACCCTACGTAGGGACGTTGCTCCTATATATCCACCGGATCGCAGTTGCACAGATCTCAATATATACATGGTCCGATGGCTACGAGCGAGGGGCATATGTCTACCACTCGTAACCGTACACGCAAATCTCACCGTACGTATCATCCATCCAATGGCTACGAGGGGCGTCCCACACGATCGAGGACGGTCCCAAGAAACTCGAGCGCGGTTTAGACCGAAGGCAGGGGATGGATCGGAACCGGCCGGCCTTGCCCCGGCAGTAGTCCAGCGCCCGAACAAACATTCACGTGACCGCGGCGTTGCCGTCACCGGCGTGCTCGCATCGCACCAACCGCAACAAATGCAGCGGGCAGGCAGGTGTACTCATGGCCCCGTACTTCAATTGGCCTGCATGCTCCTGCCGGGACGAGTACGAACGCAGCAGAGAGAGAGAGAGAGAGAGAGAGAGAGAGAGAGAGAGAGAGAGAGGCAGAGACAGAGCCCCTATTGATTGCATTGGGTGGACGGGATAATGGTAGTGCAAGAAGTGACTTCTAATTTTTTATGGTATAAGATGTTGTGCAGCGGCTCGAAAATACACAATAGCAATAACTAGTTTTTTCTAAGTAATTAAAATTAAAAAAATAAAAACTATATCATCACGGACAATACAAAGAAATAAGAAAAAAAAAGAAAATACAAAAAATCTATAAAAGCTAAATTAAGAAACCAACGTATTCTAGAAACCAGAAACAAAAGTTATTTAGAGCGAGACCAATAATGGGCAGATATTGGCCATGAGCCCATCGCTTCCTACTTCCTTCGGTCCCGCAATTTAGGTTTGATACATATGGAAAATCAGTTAACCTTACACAATGCGGGTTTTACTCATACACTACATTTATACACGCTTTCAAAGCATATAAATCCGAATCTGCTAAGTCCTTAGCCTTGATCCAACTTGACCTCAATCGCCTTTCTAAGCACCGCTCAAGCATTGCTGTTTTGATCTAAGATAGTTTATGGTATTTTGGTCAACTTACCAAAATACATTTTCTTAACCCGGTCTTCACCTTTCATTGCAAGTAATCCTTATGCTTGCAACGTTTAGATACACCACTGACTTACCACGTCTTGGCAAGTCTCCCCCATTCCGGTTCCACCGGATTATGCCTCGCTTGGCCTACCAAGCTACATGGTTCAACCCCTCGCTCGAACTTCCCTTTAATATTTCCTGTCTTCCTAATTCTATACTTGAGCTTCGCCATTTCACATGGCAACCTTGATCATTCTGGGTCTTGGCTCCTCCATGAGCGTAAGCTTGATTCTCACCGTTGACTATGGTTGAATTTAAACGATCCTGCACATCCAAAGATAAAAGAATTATTTTGGGCATAAAGTTTTCATAACTTAACCTACGTTAACTGAAACATACCTTATACAACACATATGCACTGGCCTAGATCAATCAAAATCGTCGTAAGACTCAAATTCCAAACTTCAAAAACCAGCCGAGAGCAACACTGCTCGGCCGATCTGACCGTATATCCATACCGATCAGATTTCTTATGGGGGCCGATCAGACCAGTTTTGGCTAGCGGTATGACTGCTGGAGAGAGCCGGTCTGATGATAGTTCTAAAAATCTAATAAATTTGTAATTCAAATTGTCACACTTCTCGGTTGATAATAATTTATTGTAATATAAATCTGAACCTTCTGCCATGGTGGAAAATGTTCACCATTGCGGCGGGCAAGCCCTCGGTGCTGCCGCTGCCCGGCCGGCCGTACGCAGGACACGGCGGCCATTGATTAGCCGAAAACACTTGTGGTGGTTGCATTTGGATTTGGATGGGGCAATGCAAGTCAATTAATGCAAATGCATGCTTTCCGGTCTGGGCCGGCTTCGTTTTCAGGGATCGAGTACATGCACTACGTAGTACTCGCCAATCACCGAACTTGAATAGGAGTATGAAACCACCGCCAACCCATTATTAAGGGCATCCAAACAGACCAGTTTTTGGGGCAGTTTTTAAAATCTACCTACCCAGATTCTTAAAAACCAAGAAGCTGTTGATATCCAGCTTTTGCCAGTTTTTTTTGCACAAATACCCATTTACCCTCATTAAAGACCACGTATGGCTGTTTAATGTGCTGTTCAAGAGCAATAAATGTAAGGGTATAATAGTCTATTAGCACCAATCATAAATGAAACCAGCTTTTAAAAACTAGGGGATCCAAACACCCCACCAGTTTTTGCTTAGAAACCAGCTTTTAAAAACTAGAAGTAATAGCTGGTTTTTAAGAATCTGAAACTGATCCAAACAGGGCCTAAGTCTAGGTGAAAAGTAAGTGAGTTATTTATATTATCTAATTATTTTATTGGATAGGATATAAATATGATATAGATTTTTTTATTCGATTAATAATTTCTATCCTATTTTTATTTGTACAAAAATATGGATGCTAATATGATATAAACTTTTACCATCAAAAATGTTATTTTATCTGGACTATATATCCGTATCCGTATTCATATTTGAGGAAAGAATATGCATATTTTATTACCATACGACTAATTAGTTGGACAAGTTTTTTAATTGAACGTGAATTTTTGTTTCTTTAGATGAAGTAAATAAATTAAGATGATTAAGTGTGATTGTAAGAGGATAAAATATTATTAATGTCTTCATACTATATAAGTTATGAGGATATCTAGATCTAACTGAATTGAGTAGATATTTGATTTAAATTTATATTCGTTATAATATTCAATTTATATTCGAGAATATTCATATTCATATTCATTTATAAATATAAATACGAATATAATTTAAATACCATCCAATTTATATTCAATCCGTTTTCACCCATAATTACCCTCCCAGACATACCTCCTACAACTGAATGATCGAGTCCGTCGCATGCATAGCTGGGCTAGCTAGCCTGATGGCACCGTCACTGTCTCTGATCTGGAATTTTTGTATGCTAGCGATCAAGTAGTACCTATACATACATATCTCCTTCCCAAAAATATTAGGCAGTGTTATCGGACCTTTGATCATGTCTTGAGATTTGCATACACATCTGCTCCCTCTGAGGTTTAGGCCCGTTTAGAATATAGTTTTTTTTAATTTCTACAAAAATTAAACTGTTTCTTGCGATTCATGTATTTTAAAATAGGCAGTTAAAGGTGACTAGCCTTAGATATGTTCGTATTAGCTTATTCTTCTGATTTATGTTTTAAAAATTCAAAAATCAATACAAATGCCAAGCTTTTTCACTTCTCTTGCTATTGTCTCTTTCTAGGGATAAGGCAGGGGTTACGAATACATCTCTCCCTCACTTTCTTCACCGCTCGCATCTTCATTTTTAAAGTCACTTTTTTAGCTACTACTATTTATGTTTAGTTAAAAGTCACGTCTAAAATTTGTTAGCAAAAACTAATAGGGACGTTCCCTTAGATTTGAATGAGGCAAGTGTGTTAGTGGACAATAGCGACAGGGGCACCGACTATTTATTTATTTTTAAGAATCATTGCTGTGAGAAGGCCATTCGTTCGGCCCCGCCCCATCAGATTTATAGTTGCGGTTTCTATTTATTGATTGGAATTATATTATAACGATTGTTAGTTTTTCTAAATCATTTAACTAAAAAATAAAAATATTATTATATCTCTATAGATAATATAAAAAATCAAAACAAAAAAGATAAAATACATAAAAAAGGAAATTAAAAAACCCAAGCGTCGTTTATCTCTCTCCCCACTTTCCGTTTTGAAAGGAGCCAGTAGTTTATCCAAGTACGACCGACACTCAGCAGAGCGCTACAGCACGTGCAGTCCAGTTTAGGGCATCCACGTGCCCTCCAACCTGGAGAAGTACGTCTTTTTTTTACTGAGAACTGACTCAACATTCGTACATAGATGTAGGAAATAAAACCATGTCATTCCGGTCGAACATGCAAACTTCGATTGCCCGGCACGCACCTTTCGCACTGATAGCTTATAATTTTTACTAGAGTAATTAATTTTTAAATAATATATTTTTAAGATAACGTTTATAGGTATATTAAGTATAAATTATACCGAATTTAATTATATCGGCTAAAACCATATACAACTATTTTTTCTGCGTACTGTATCTTACGAACAGTTCAAAATTTAAAATTTTCAATCATAAACTATAAGACACAAAACTTCGCCTATGTACTTTTTTACATAGCCTGTCCCAAGCTAAGAAAAAGGAGCAGGGTTGTGTTAGACTTGGCAGGCCAACGTAAAATTCATATTATCTTCTCATGGAATGAAACCCAAATTAAAAGTTTCGTTAGGGCATAACCCTCTTAACGACGCGCCATATCGGAACCCGGGTGTGGTGGTAAATGAGCAAGGGTCGGGACGTCACTCCCTTAGTGACGCGCTACATCGGGGCCCGGATGTAGTGGAAAATGGGTAAGGGTCTTCGCACTTTACTCGACGAGTGCGAGGGGTAAGGAAGCTAATCGAGCAGAGTAGGATTCGTATGGGTAGTTGGAATATAGGGTCCTTAACAGGTAAGTTAAGAGAGATAGTTGATACATCGATTAGAAAACGTATAGATATCTTGTGGCGTTCAAGAGACTAAATGGGTGGGTCAGAAGGCAAAGGAGGTGGAGCATACTGGATTCAAACTGTGGTATACTAGAACAGAATGAAACAAGAATGGAGTGGGCATCTTAATCAGTAAACGCCTCAAGAGTGGAGTTGTCGATGTGAGGAGCTAGGGGGATAGGATTATCCTAGTCAAGCTAATTTTTGGTGACTTGGTTTTGAATGTTGTTAGTGCATATGCTCCACAAGTAGGGTTGGATGAGACCGCTAGAGGCAATTTTAGGAAGGCCTAGATGACATGGTTAGAAGTGTGCCTATCAATAAAAAGATTTTTTTAGGAGGTGATTTCAATGGTCATGTTGGTACAAATAGTGGAGGATTTCAAAGGGCGCATGGGGGTTTTGGTTATGGTGATAGAAATCAAGAGGGAGAAGATATCTTAAACTTTGTCGTAGCCTTTGATCTCATGATAGCTAACACTTCTTTAGAAAGAGACATTCTCATTTAGTTATCTTTAGCAGTAGTCAGCACTTTAGCCAAATCGATTTGTTCTTATTAGGAGAGAGGACAAACGAGCCTGCATAGATTGTAAGGTTATACCTGGAGAGTGTATTGTCCAGTAACATAAGTTGGTAGTCTCCAACTTTCGTTTTAGGTTATGGGTCCGACAAGCAAAGGTTGCCAAAGTCACGAGGACAAAGTGGTGAAAACTCAAAGGAGATACCGCACAGGCGTTTAAAGAGAGGATGGTCACGGAAGGGACGTGGGACGTGGGAGAAGCGAATAGCAAAGCAAATAGTATGTGGACAGAGATGACAACTCGCATTAGGAAGGTGACTACGGAGGTGCTTAGAGTGACCCAAGGGATAAGAGGAGAACCAAAAGACACATGGTGGTGGAACGAGGAAGTGCAAAAGGCTATTAAGGAGAAGAAGATATGCTACAAGCACATGTATCATGATAGGAGCGATGACAACATACAGAAATACAAAGTAGCAAAAAAGAATGCGAAGAAAGCGGCGAGTGAGGCACGAGGCAAGGCATATGAGGAACTTTATCTGAAACGAAGTACAAAGGAGGGAGAGAAGGTGTCTACTGGATGGCTAAAATTCGAGAAAGAAAGATGAGAGATTTCAAAAGTTAAATGCATAAAAAACGATACTAATAGACTTTTGGTGAAAGACGAGGAGATCAAGGATAGGTGGAAAGATTACTTCGACAAGTTGTTCAATCATAATAATGATTATAGTATGATTGAACTGGATAATGTTTTTAATGACACCGATAAGTGGTTTGTTCGAAGAATCCAGGAGTTGGAAGTAAGAGAGGCCTTAAAAAGGATGAAAGTGGGTAAAGCGTTGGGGTCTGATAACATCCCTATTGAGGTGTGGGAAATACCTAAGAGAAGTGGCGATTGTTTGCTAACTAAGTTGTTCAATAGTATTTTTAGGTTGAACAAAATGCCAAATGAGTGGCGGAGGAGCACATTAGTACCAATTTTCAAAAATAAAGGAGACATTCAAAATTGTACTAATTATAGAGGAGTTAAGCTCATGAGCCACACAATGAAGCTATGAGAACGAGTGATTGAGCATCGTTTAAGAAAAGTGACTAGTGTGACGACAAACCAATTTGGTTTTATGCCTGGGAGGTCAACCACGGAGGCGATTTTCTTGCTACGATAGTTGATGGAGAGGTATAGGGAGCAAAAGAAGAACATTCACATGATATTTATTGACTTAGAGAAAGCCTGTGACAAAGTGCCAAGAAATGTCATGTGGTGGGCGCTTCAAAAGAAAGAGTCCCAACAAAATATATTACTCTAATTAAGGACATGTACGAAAATGTTGTGACTAATGTCAGAACGTGTGGTAGTGTTACTAATGACTTCCCCATTAAGATATGACTACAACAAGAGTTAGCGTTGAGTCCATACATTTTTGCCCTAGTGATGGACGAGGTCACACGGGACATATAAGGAGATATCCCTTGGTGTATGCTTTTCGCTGATGATGTGATCCTGGTTGATGAGAGTAGGATAGATGTTAATAGGAAGCTCGAGTTATGGAGCAAGACCTTAAAATTGAAAGGTTTTAGACTTAGTAAGACTAAAAATTGAGTATATGAAGTGCGATTTTAGTGGTACTAGAGTAGATGGTGGAGATGTTAGATTAGATGGACAAGTAGTGTCTAAGAAGGACACGTTTCGTTATTTGGGATCGATGCTACAGTGGGACGGTGAGATTGATGAAGACGTGAACCACAGGATAAGAGCGGGGTGGGTGAAATGGCGTCAAGCATCTAGTGTCCTGTGTGAAAAAAAAGTCCCTCAAAAGTTAAAGGTTAAGTTCTATAGGATGGCGATCAAAGCCGCAATGCTATATGGAGCAGAATGTTGGGCGACTAAAAGACAACATATATAGAAAATGATTGTAGCGGAGATGAGGATGCTGCGGTGATTCTATGGTCATACAAGACGGGATCGCATCCGCAATGATGATATACGTGATGGGGGTAGCATCAATTGAAGAGAAGCGTGTCCAACATCGCTTGAGATGATTCGGACATCTTCAACGACGACCTCCTGAGGCACCGGTACGTAGTGGAATTTTAAGACGTATTGAAAATGTAAGAAGATGCAGAGGTCGACCAAATTGACGTGGGAGGAAGCAGTTAAAAGAGACTTGAGGGATTGGAATGTATCTAAAGAATTAGCTTTAGATAGGAGTGCATGGAAGTTAGCGATTCACGTACCGGAACCATAAGAAAGTTAGGGGTAGTGTTTTAGACTCTAGGATCAGATAGCAGGTTGTACAGCTTAGTGTTTTAGTATTGTAGGTTTTATTTCAAGACTCATATCTCTTTGATCTTGAGAAGGTTTCATCCTGGTCCATCTTAACTTGTTTGGGATAAAAGATTTTGGTTGTTATTGTAAACTATAAGACATAAATAAAAGAACACACTCAGACATACGAGTCGCAAGTAGAAAAAAAAAGGGACGTGCATGCCTACGTGCTAACGACGAAGTGTGTACAGGCCATACATAGAAGGCCACACGCATGCACGAACCGGATTCATGGAACGAGCGCCAATGTTCGCATTACCCAAAATTTAGCCTTCATTTATGGCCAGAATTTGGTAACCTTCCATCTTCATTGATTCTACGGTTCACTTTCTTGCCAAAACTTGGTCAATTCACACACACACACACAATTTAGTAACACCAAATTTTGGCCAGGACACGTACCCCATTTGGGTGGACGAGTCCCCGGGGTGCTTCTGCTTACGTGCCGATGAGATCATGCACACATACACAAACAGCCACCGTACACGACCGATTGGTATAGTGATGTTAAGGGCTTGTTTGGCATAGCTGTGGTTATAGTTTTTGGCTGAAAATTTTGAATTTTAGTGTTTGCGACAGAGATTATGGAGAGAGATACTCGTTTGTGATTTTGGTGATACAGATGTTGGACTTTACATGTTACTATAATTAACTTGTAGACTCCGTTTTAAAAAAATATCCCATTTAAAAGTTAGGTACTATAACAAAAATCAAAAGCACTAGTTTCGATCGAAAAGAACAAGCCTAATTGACCCTGGAGTGAGCAGATCAACCCAAGCATGTACATCGATCGACCAATCGAATCGTCGCAGTTACTCACTAATCTAGAGGAAAAGTGCGATCCGATCCATGCCTGTGCAACGACGACCGACCGTACCGTACGTAATGCGTACGTCAACGCGCGGCGTGTACATGTCCATGCCACTGGCTTAACTGTCCTGGAAAGTGGTCCTTATATTGGCATTTAGTGGTGCACTGATATCTCCCATGTCTAATTTGGTCAAAAGCGGCAAACAAAGTGAAAGCAATCACTACTAATTTGCATGGATCGCTGCTAGTAGACTAGTATTCCGTGGCTTTCACACACTTAATCAGCAGTATTAAATTACATTGACAAGCTGGAACATGGCACTACTACTCAGTATGCAAGTTACTGGCAGCGTGCGGTCACTGGTCAGTCCCTCTCTTTTCTGGAGGAAATTTGGCCGTGCATGGAGTTCTCACAGTTGGTGTGATTCCGAAAATTTGTTGTTTCTGCTAAAAGTTGTTTGAAACATATTAATTTCTTAACATGTTTTTTTTCTTTTTTTCCTTTTCATTATCCGTGAAGATGTACAGTGTTTTTCATAATTTTTATTTTTAATTAAATGACTTAAAAAATAACAGCCGATATAGTACCAATTTAATCAAAAATTAAAAGCTAAAAACAAATCAACGACACTTTAGACCAGGCCTCAAGTCTTTGTTGGTTGGTGCCCTCGGTCTTCTTTTCAAGGCTTCAAGTAGTTTTTTTGTGGTGCCGGCTGCGTGGTTTGATTTCGCACTCGTTATGCATGTGCGAGTGGCCGGAGCTTATGTGTAGTCAGTATGAAGCTCTGATTCGGTCGTTAATTCGGCGGCCAGAGTTTGACTTGCCTCTGTCCGAGCTAC
Organism: Dendrocalamus latiflorus; assembly: GCA_017311315.1. Classification (NCBI taxonomy): domain Eukaryota; kingdom Viridiplantae; phylum Streptophyta; class Magnoliopsida; order Poales; family Poaceae; genus Dendrocalamus; species Dendrocalamus latiflorus. Next base: position 40,693,811 of record CM029639.1, on the reverse strand, counting down.
CGGTAATTTAGTGTGCAACCGTTCGATTAGGCTTAAGCTAGCTTGGAGAACATCCCAAGCTAACTAGCTGTGTCGTTACAATGGAGAGTATTTTAGGCTTAACATTAAACTTGCTGTGCGAGTACTGGCTTATATTCTCAGTTTTTGAGATACTGTTTGAACCTGCTAACCCACCTCTTAGGCCCTGTTTGTTTCCACTTAAAATTATTATAATCTAGCTTATAGGTGGGAATTATATAAGCTAGCTTATAATAAGCTGGTGGGAAATAAGCTGTCAGGTGTTTGGTAGTCTGGATTATCAGAGTTATGTATTGTTGTATTCGAATGTTTAAAGACTACAATACCCTGGGAGAGCGAGGCACGGGAGTTGGGGGTTGGATGAATGGCAAAGGTGGGTAATATTCCTAAAGTTTTATGGTCATTAAGATAAAAGGTGGATCTATAAGCTGAAATAAGCTCCTTTTTGAGCTTATTAGATTACAATAATCTGGGCTATTAGATTATAATAAGTTACCTTATAATCTGGGCTGTTTGTTTCCACTTATAATTTATAAGCTAGATTATAATAATCTTAAGTGGAAACAAACAGGCCTTAGGCCTTGTTTGTTTCCACTTAAGATTATTATAATCTAGCTTATATGTGGGGATTATATAAGCTAGATTATAATAAGCTGGTGGAAAATAAGCTGTCAAGTGTTTGGCAGCCTGGATTATCAGAGTTATGGATTGTTGTATTCGAATGTTTAAAGACTACAATGTCCTTGAGAGAGAGGCAAGGGAGTTGGGGGATGGATGAATGGCAAAGGTGGGTAATATTCCTAAAGTTTTATGGTCCTTAAAATAAAAGGTGGATCTATAAGCTGAAATAAGCTCCTTTTTTGAGCTTATTAGATTACAATAATCTGGGCTATTAGATTATAATAAGTTACCTTATAATCTAGGCTGTTTGTTTCCACTTATGATTATAAGCTAGATTATAATAATTTTAAGTGGAAACAAAAGGGCCTTAATCACGGACCAACAATAGCCTAATTAAGATGCATGTGATGTGTGTGCAAACACACATCAAATGAGCCGCTGACATGTTCTACCTAACAAAACTAGGATCCTCATTTCTACCCGATGTTTCAGCGCTCTTTGTATCTCAGCTAAAAACCGAGCCATCCTCTGCTCTCCAGGATTATTTCTCCATCCAACTTTGACGGAGAGCAACTGCGTGCG